>CM038673.1:362797093-363393028 GCA_021605145.1 Aegilops bicornis | reverse complement strand
ATCTATACACCAAAAAGCCAAAGCTTGGGGATGCCTGCTGTATGGCATCCTCTTCGCCTCAATCTACTTCACATCGGTAACTTTACTTTGAGCTATATTTTTATTCACCACATGATATGTGTTTTGGTTGGAGCATCTTGTATGATTTGAGTCTTTGATTTTAGTTTACTACAATCATCCTTGCTGTACACACCTTTTAATAGAGACACACATGATTCGGAATTTCTTAGAATACTCTATGTGCTTCGGGCTTATATCTTTTGAGCTATATAGTTTTTTGCTCTTAGTGCTTCAATTATATCTTTTAGAGCACGCGGTAGGTTTTGTTTTATAGAAAATATTATTCTCTCATGCTTCACTTATATTATTTTTGAGAGTCTTAAACAGCATGGTAATTTTTCTTAAATTGGGAAATTAACTCTTATATGTAAGGTATTCAAGACTAGTAAAAAAACTTTCTTATGAGTGTGTTGAATACTAAGAGAAGTTTGATGCTTGATGATTGTTTTGAGACATGGAGGAAGTGATATTAAAGTTGTGATAGTTGAGTAGTTGTGAATTCTGATAAATACTTGTGTAGAAGCTTCTGCAAGTCCCAGAGCATGCACGTATGGTAAACGTTATGTAACAAATTTGAAACATGAGGTGTCCTTTGATCGTTTTCCCTTAATGAGTGGCGGTCGGGGACGCAGTGATGGTCTTTTCCTACCAATCTATCCTCCCTAGGAGCATGCGAGATAGTGCTTGGTTTTTGATGACTTGTAGATTTTTGTAATAAGTATGTGAGTTCTTTATGACTAATGTTGAGTCCATGGATATGCGCACTCTTACTCTTCCATCATTTCTAGCCTCTTCGGGTACTGCGGTATCGCCTCTCTTCTCACACCGGATAGTTGGTGCAAACTTCACGGGCTGCATCCAAACCCTGCGTGATATGATACGCTCTGTCACATTAACATAAACCTCCTTATATCTTCCCCAAAACAGCCACCATTACCTACCTATTATGGTGGCAATTCCATAGCCATTCTAGATATATTGCCATGCAATTTTCCAACCGCTCCGCTTATCATGACATCGCTCATCATTGTCATATTGCTTTGCATGATCATGTAGTTGATATCGTGATTTGTGGCAAAGCCACCATTCATAATTTTTCATACATGTCACTCTTTGATTCATTGCTCACCCCGCATATCATCGAGGCATCTGCTATAGAGTCATACTTTGTTCTAGTATCGGGTTGGAATCATTGAGTTGTAAATAAATAGAAGTGTGATGATCATCATTCATAGAGCATTGTCTCCAATAAAAAAGAGAAAGGCCAAATAAAAAAAGGAGGCCCAAAAAAGAGAGAAAATAAAAGTGACAATGTTACTATCCTTTTTTCCACACTTCTGTGCTTCCAAAGTAGCACCCATGATCTCTCATGATAGATAGTCTCTTGTTTTGCTCACTTTCTATATACTAGTGGGAATTTTTCATTATAGAACTTGGCTTTGTATATTCCAACAATGGGCTTCCTCAAATGCTCTAGGTCTGCGTGAGCAAGCAAGTTGGATGCACACCCAGTTAGTTTCTTTTTGTTAGAGCTTTTCAATGACGCATTTAGTAGCTCTAGTGCATCCGCTGTATGGCAATCCTCTTACTCCTTGCATTAACATCAATTCGATGGGCATCTCCCATAAATTTCGCCTGATTAGCTTAACACGCTGATGTGAGACTTCTTCCTTTTTGTCTTCTCCACATAACCCCCATCATTATATTCTATTCCACTCCATAGTGATATATCCATGGCTCACGCTCATGTAATTATGTGATGGTTGAAAAAAGTTTGAGATTACTAAAGTATGAAAAAAATTGCTTACGGCTTGGTCACTTCCGGTTGTGCATGATGAGAGCATTCTTGTGTGATGAAAAATGGAGCATGACTTAAACTATACATGGATTTTGTAGGGATGAACTTTCTTTGGCCATGTTATTTTTGAGAAGACATAATTGCTTAGTTAGTATGCTTGAAGTATTATTACTTTTATGTCAATATTAAACTTTTATCTTGGAGTCTTTCGGATCTGAATATTCATACCACAATTAAAGAGGGTTACATTAAAAAATTATGCCAAGTAGCATTCATATCAAAATTCTGCTTTTATTATTTACCTACCGAGGACGAGCAGGAATTAAGTTTTGGCTTGATAATCGCCTCCAACGTATCTATAATTTTTTTATTGTTTCATGCTATATTATATCTCTGCTTTTGGATGACTTTGTTATACACTTTTATATTATTTTTGGGACTAACTCATTAACCGTGAGGCCCAAAGCCCAAATTATCATGCTTTTTTTGCCTATTTCAGTTTTTCACGTAAAAGAAGAATATCAAACTGGAGTCCAAACGGAATGAAACCTTCGGAACGTGATTTTCTAACAAATCGTGATCCAGAGGACTTGGAGTCTATGTCAAGAAATCAACCAGAGAGCACGAGGCGTGGCGCTGTGCTTCACTCCCCCTGGTGCGCCCTCCACCGTGGGGCCCATGTTGCTCCACGGACGCATTTACTCTTCCTCCTATATATACCCACGCACTTCAAACCAATGTAAGCATCCACGAAAACCTAATTCCACCGGCCGCAACCTTCCTCAGTACTCCGTGAGATCCCATCTTGGGGCCTTTTTCAAGGCCCCGCCGAAGGGGTATTGATCACTTGAGGGGCTTTTACATCAACACCATTGTTAGCCCTCCGATGATGTGAGTAGGGTTTACCTTAGACCTTCTGTGTCCATAGTTATTAGCTAGATGGCTTCTTCTCTTTTGGATCTCAATACAAAGTTCTCCAATGATTCTCGTGGAGATCTATTCGATGTAATTATTCTCATTCGCGGTGTGTTTGGGTTGAGACTCGATGAATTGTGGGTTTATGATCAAGTTTATCTATGAACAATATTTGAATCTTCTCTGAATTCTTTTATGTATGATTGGTTATCTTTTGCAAGTCTCTTGGAATTCATCACTTTGGTTTGGCCTCAAGCTAGATTGATCTTTCTTGGGCAAATGGGAGAAGTGCTTAGCTTTTGGGTTCAATCTTGCGGCGGTGTCCTTTCCGAAAGGACAAAGTAGGGCAAAGCAAGGCACGATTGTATTGTTGCCATCATAGCGATAAACAAGATGGGGGTTTATGTCATATTGCATGAGTTTATCCTCTCTACATCATGTCATCTTTACTTAAAGCATTACTCGCTTCTTTTGAACTTAATACTCTAGATGCAATGGCTGGATAGCATACGATGTGTGGAGTAATAGTAGTAGATGCAAAGTGTGAGTCGGTCTACTTGTCACGGACGTGATGCCTATATACATGATCATACCCTAGATATTCTCATAACTAATGATCGGGCCTCTATCAATTTGCTTCCAACTGTAATTTGTTGTTCACCCACCATAATACTTCTATGCTCTTGAGAGAAGCCACTAGTGAAACCTATGGACCCCCGGGTCTATTTCCTTCCATCATATTAATCTTTCCAACACTTAGCTATTTTTTATTGCATTTTATTTTACTTTGCATCTTTTATTAGTAAAAATACCAAAAATATTATCTTATCATATCTATCAGATCTCACTTTTGTAAGTGACCGTGAAGGGATTGACAACCCTTTATTGCGTTGGTTGCAAAGGTTTTTTATTTGTTTGTGTCGATGCGAGGGACTTGAGCGTGGCCTCACTACCGATTGCCGATACCTTGGTTCTCAAAAAACTATGCGGGAAATACTTTAGGGCTACTTTATCAAGCAGATCACCCTTTCCTCTTCAAGGGAAAAACCAATGCAAAAGGCTTCAAGAGGTAGTGTTCGCTGTGCAAGGTAAGGCACGGCTGACAAGATTCCACGGAGAAGCGATCCTTCATCAGCCTAGGAAACCCGCAAGTCGGAGGCAGCAGTGTCATTCGGACTGACGCTCGTGCTTCCCCGAAAGTGGCTTGGCGCTTAACACCATCAAGTAGCCCAAGAAAGGCGGAAGGAGCGTATGTGTCGAATTTCCACCAACCTCAACAAAGCATCCCTAAGATTCCATTCCCGCCTCGCCAAGCAGATCGGACTAGATCGTTGACTCCACCGCCGAAAAGCGACTGCTGTGCTTCTTGGATGCGCTTTTCGTGCTATCACCAAATCAAGATGGCAAGAGAGATGATGGAGAAGATCGGCTCTTCTTGACTCCCCTTGCGGGTGTGTAATCGCTACACTCTGCATGCTATCGCGGTTGTAAGCCGCGTGAACGCTGGAGCGACTCTTCCAACGGGCCGATGCACATCGCCCGGGCCGCCAGAGTTCCGGAGGAATTACGTCAAGGCTACGCTAATCGACATTGTGGTGAAGTCTCGGGAGGCGAGAACTCTGATTCAGGACCTGGAGGAGACCTTCATGAGCCTCCGCCAGGTGGACTTGCAGCTCAACCCGGAAAAGTGTGTATTTGGTGTCCCTTCCAGCAAACTACGGGGCTTCCTCGTGTCTCACAGGGGGATCGAAGCCAACCTAGAAAAGGTCAAGGCAATTGAAGATATGAACCCACCACAAACCCTCAAGGAGATACAGAAGCTTGCCAGCTGCAATGACTTCAACCGGGACGCTTCATCTCCAGTGCCGGGAGGAGCTGCCGCCACACTGCTTCTTCAAGTCGATGAAGAAGAAGGGCCCGCCTCAAGTGGACTCCTCATGGAGGTTGACCAGAGCGCTTTCAAGATCTCAAGAGATATCTCGACAAGCCTCTCCAAAGCGGATGGTGGTGCCCCGTCCTCTCAAGCCCTCGGGTGCTTTCTTTTTACCTCACTCACTCACTCCTTATTCAGCCAAAGGCAGCCTCGTAGCAGTTCGAAGAGTGTCAGCCGAGGACGGTCATAGGCTGAACCGCTGTCATTTCAGCCGGGCGGCGCAAGATCCGGAAGGAGATCGCAGGGAATGCAACAAACACTCAACGGATGACCCAAATAAAGCAGGATGGCGACCGTAGGGCTCCGCCGAGGCCCCAATGGGCGACCAGTTCGGGAGGTTCCATCACCGTCAGAGGCGCTTCTAACCCCGCAATGCACGTGTGGCGGGTCCCGCTGACGCGCTACCGCCTCTTCGAAAGCACCCGGTGTACTTTCACAAGACGGGTATCGGGACGGATGCAAGGCGCAGTACCCCACGCCTCAAAAGCTATTGCTCGCGCCTTGGTGGCCTCACATAAGCTACGACACTACTTTCTAAGGTCACCCAATCCATAAGGTTGTCTCGACATACCCACCGGAGAGAGGGTGTACTCAGAGCCCTAACGCTGCCGGAAGAGTCACCAATGAGTGGAATATCGAAAGCTGCAGCTGCTCACCAGAGAGTTCAAGACAATCAGATGGTCATCAAGGAGCTACCGCTCACGACTTCAGCAGCGTAATGAACGACTACGCCCTGCAGCTTGAGGCAAAGCGAGGATCGGGTCCCTCTCGCTTAGGGAAGCAAAGCGCCGGACTGGTCATGGGTGATGTATTTTGATGGCGACGGTAATTGCACGCCTGTGTACAAGACGGGCCAGAGTGCAAAGGCTCATCTCACCCACTCAGTGACAAGTTTTTACTACGCTGCAGGCTACTGCTTCCAAAGACGGTGAGGAGAAGGTCTCCAACAACATGGAAGGTTAGTATGAAGGCCCCATAGCCGGCCTTAAGGCTGCGGTGGCTCTCTAGGGGTGAAGCGGCTCACCATCAAGGGATCTCGCAGCTTTCGGTCACAACTTCTCCAACAAGGTATACGAGCCGAGGGACGAAAGCATATTACGGAGGCATACCGTGGAGGTAACGCAAATGGAAAAGCAGTTCTTGGCCTAGAATTGCGGCGCACGTGCCCCGTGGGCACCAAACAAGGAACTGACGACATTGCCAAGAGAGCATCCAAGCTGCTACCCCTAAGAGTCTCAAGCGCTCTTCGGTGAGAGCCGGCTCTTCGCTTCATCGTGGGCAACACCACCACTTTCAAGGCTGTCGGCTGGCCATACTGGAGTGAGCTCCTCCAACCACTCTGCCTCCAGAGTCTCGCCCGCGGTCTGCCGACTCTCGTGTGTGCGCCGCCTGGGTGCTCGAGCCTCGGGATGGGTGCCGGACCAAGGAGTTCAAGGAATACCCGACGCAAGGGACGCCGCCAGATATGAGGAGGAGGACGCGAGAGCTGCGGCTGTGGGTTTGCATGAAATGCCACGGGCGCATCGCATCCGTGACGGTGGAGTTATACAGAAGCCGCCAAAATGACGCTTTCCTCGCGTTGCTATCTCTAGGGAACAGGGAAAGAGCTTTAATGCCGACATACATGGCGGGACTGCAGCACTCACTGGTCAGCCACGAACCCTCATCTGCAAGGCAAGCATGCTCTGTAAAGTGGATTCTCATCGCCCACGATGCTTCCAATGACGCCTGATCGTAGCCGGTGAAAGGGTCCTCGGTGGAGGCCTATCAATTCCACGCCAAGCAGATCCACTCAGCCAGCTCTTGGTGGTTCTCCGCATCCATCCCACTCTCGTGGGCCATTCCGCGGGTCCTGGGGGCTAGATATCTTGGGCCCGTTGCTCACGAAAGCGCCTGGGGCTACCGCTACCTCTACGCCTCCATCGGCATGTTCACCAAGTGGGCGGAGGTAGAAGTCGCTCGCACCATTCCTACGGATCCGCTGTGAAGTCTTCATCATGGGTCTCTGGGCCGGTCGGGGGTCCCCAACCATCATCATCAAACCGATAATGGCTCGCAGCTCACTAGCAATCTCTTCAAGACATATTGTGCTAACTCTTTGAACGCAGACCGCTTACGCTTTTGGTGGCACACCCCAGAGCAATGGTCAGTCGAATGCGCTCAATGCGGGAGGGGTCCCGAGAGGCCTCAAGACCAGGACCTTCAAGAAGAAGCTCGAGGGTTCTCCGCGGGCAGGGCCTGGGCACTTCATGGGCTCCACCGAAAGCCAGCGTCCATCCGCACTACCGCCACTCAACCTAACACAGTGAGACCCCCGTTCTTCCTCATCTATGGAGCAGAAGCGGTTCTCCCTCACGAGGTCAAGCATCGCTCCGTGTGGGTCCTGGCGTTTGATGAGGCGCAACAGGACGCCATGCGGGGGATGGACCTTTGCCGGTTGAAGCGAACGCCGCCGTGAAGCCATGTTCGGGCGGCAAGATACCAAAGCAAAGGCCGCCGCGGGCGGTAGAGTCATCGCTGCCAAACAGCGCTTCCAGACGCTTAGAGGTGGGCGCGACTCGCCGGCGATGCGCGGTGCTCTGTGGAAGGGGCTGCGACAAGCTCGCACATGTGGGAGGGCTCATACCGCCAGGGTCGCCAGGCCGCCTCTGTGCCTCGCACCAGCCCGGCTCGAGATGCAGGACGGGTACCTATCTGGTAACCCTCGCCCTGAACATTCCAGACACTCCTAAGTTTCTACACGAGATGAAGAAAGGCCCGCGCTTATGAAGAAGCCCTGCTCGGAAGGTTCGTGGAAGCAGTCTCCGCCGTGACACTCTCTCACGTAATAATCGAGTGGGATGTACACGCCCACGGAAGTCTCGGTGGAGTGTCGCCTTGGGCCTCGGGGCTGCCCTCCCACGCCCTAGTGGCAAGACTTTTAGCTCCACGCCGGGTGAGAAGACAAGAAGACTCAGACTAGGTACAATTCCCACGCCGCTTGTCATTTGCTTTCTCCGGGGAGTTGGCTTGCCCTCTTTAATGAAAAAATTGCTTTTGTTTCTTGCCGCCGGGTTCCATCGCCTTTTGCCTTCTGCTTCGCTTTCGGTTCCTTGATTCGACCTGGGCATTTCTTTGCAAGCCTCGCGACGGGCTGGATAGGTGCCCTCGTGAGGGTTTTTCCTGCTTTTTGCGAGGCACCTCGCTCGAGCTTGTAAGTTGGTGCACTTCTTCAACTGCGCTCCTCGCACCATGATGCAGAAGCGCCGATCATGGCCAGCCGCACCGCGACTGTGGCTCGAAAGAATAAATGTTTCCTAACGAATTTTTGCAGCCCTAGACGCCTCCTGTGCCAAGGAGGCCTCGCCGGCATCGGAAATGCGCGCTTCACGAAGCGAGGACTACTTCGAGCGTCAAGTTGTTATTTCTACGCTACATCAAACGTTAATGCCGCAACGCCGACACGTGAACAATAAACATAGCATAACAACTTGGAAACCACGGTTGCTGTAACGCTTCTCACGGGCCCCATACTTGTCTCTCTCTTGATGCAGAAGAAAAGGAAGAACAAAACAAAAGCGGTGCATGCCCTCGCAGTAGCTAGCGAGGATGGACCCATGGCGCCTTCCCGAAGCTCAGCCGACCCTCCTCAAGGCTTTCATCAGCGCTGCAACGAGATTTACCTGCCACCCTCGGCGCGCGCGTGGTGTGGCGGCTGTTGGTCAGCTGCCGCCGCTGAGCCGCTGCCGGAGGGAGAATCACCAGAGTTGGGCAAGCGCCGCCAGCAATCAAGGCAAGACCATCCTCACCTCAGACGACTGCCGCCAAGGCCAAGCACCTCGTCGCCGCCGTTGTCCTTTGGCAACACCACGGGCGGCCGCCTTTCTCCGAATGCCCACACGAGAGGGTCGCGCTGCCGCCATATTTGAAGTGGAGGGTGCATCGCCGCCTGTGCCACGTGCACGGCAAACATCTCGCCACCAAGGGCCGTAGGCTGTGTTGCTCGCGACGGAGACCTCGATCATGACTCCACGAAGCTTTTGCTGTAGTAGCCATCCGCCGCAGCCCAGAGCCCACCGACTCAGGTCGGCAGCTCGCCGGCGAAGAAGCCGAGTCAAGCCACGGCCGCCAGGTTCTCCGACACATCGACAAACTCCGCAAAGACCTCCGCCAAGTGAAAGCACGGCCGGTGAGGCCGTGGCGCACCATGGCGCGCCTCCCTTAATCGGGACGGGCTACCACGATCTGGGCGAGTCCCACCACACGAAGAGGCGCCGCCGCGGCCGTGAGGGGCCGCGGCGGGGGTCGTGAAGTGCTTACGGCGACGGCCGTGCCCACGCTTGGGCGGTGGAGAGCTGGGCCCCTCTTGGCGGGCCTTCCCTTTTTCTGCGGCCGAGAACCTCTTCAGAGGCGCCTATGGGGGTCGCTAATAGCAATGAAGCACGGAAGAAGAAGAAGCAGGTGGAGTAGGAAGACATGAGCAACAGGGGCTCCGCCCCCTCCTCATTTATAGCGGGAAAAGGCCAACCGGCGACCCCCACGATCACAAGTAATGATGATTTTTCTCTGCATGCAGTAGGGACTCATCAAGTCGGGCAGTTGTCGAGGCAGCATGGGGAAGCGGAGATGCCCACGTCCAATCAATCGCCACGCGTCAAGCGGGGCCGCATGTTGTTGGGGCTCATGTGCTCGGCAGACTTGCCCTTTGGCTTCGCCGGCCAAGTTCGAGCGCTTAGGGCCCGGGGCTACTGTCGGGCGGCCCTAGGAACGGGGTCCCCAGACTTGCCTACTGCGCCCACGGCGTGGTTTCCACCAAGGCCCTGTATGGCCCATCTTCACCAGCAAACACTCAATACCCTCGCGAGGGGCCAAGCCTCGCGAGGCGGAAGACACAAGACCTCCTCGGGCAGGCTCGCGAGGGGCGGAGAGATCAAGACAAGGGACACCTCGCGAGGTTCCCTGTGGACGCAAGCCATGACGACCGGAGTTAGGGCGCCAGCCGCCGTAGTGTCCTCGCTTCCTCTTTGGTGCTAAAGAGGCAAGTGCAAAGCGAGGAGTCCCGAGGCCAGCAAAGGTTTCCATATCGGTGCTAATGAGACCAAGACCAACAGGACGACGTGACTGGAGGTCACCATGGAGCCCAAGACGACGTCACCACTAGAGCCTTTCACAGTGAAGATCACCTTTAGTCGATAAGTTGTACTAGTTGTCTCCCTTTGAATTTGGCCGTTGTTGGATCCTTCCGCTCAATATTTGGGGAGGACCAGGCCTCCATAAATAGGACTAGCCACCACCATAGGAGGGACGGATGGATCGCTCAGATCATCCTCTACAACACAAGCTCAAGAAGCACAAGAACACCTCTCCTCAGAGGCTGTTCTTCCCTTGTAATCGCTTCACCCTCACCTCAAGAGGCAATCCACCACACCACACCTGAGTAGGGTATTACACCACATTGGTGGCCCAACCAAGATGAACTCTTGTGTCTCTCATTCTTTGGGTTCACGAGCTAGGGCCTTGCAATTGTAGTGAGAGCGATCTAGGGAGAGAGAGATCTTCGTGTGCACCCTAGAGTTCGAACCTCAAGGGTTTTGCCGAAACCCAAAATCCGACACCATGGTAGCTTGCTATTGCTCCGGAACACTTAGGCTGGCAGGCATGTGTCCTTCTTCGCTCTCGTGTTCCGTCCCTACGGGAAATGTCGAGCAAAGGTTCACCGGAGTCCTCGTTAGCTTGCTACACCGGATTCACTGTTGATGACCTACACGCTCGCTGATGGGTCATGTATGCTTGTCCTCGTAAGTTAGTGCCACTTTGGATTCACGACTAGTCATGTCGGCCCGTTCTCTATCATATGGATGCTAGCGACACTATCATACACACGCGGAGCCAAAAGGTGCAAACGGTCCCGCCGTAAAGGTGGCACCCGTGGGAATACCGTGCTGAGGCTGCAAATTGATATGATGTGTTACATGCTAGATCGGTGTGACTTAGGATCGGGGTCCTAACACCGAAGAGGAACATGTTAAAGAATAGAAGGGGAAGCATATTATTGAGATTCCCCTTCTTTCTATCACTACAAAAAAAGACATATCCATGACATTTTGGGCCGAACGAATTTTTTTGTCATGCTTATGACACTTCTATGACGATAATTGTGACAAAACCCGGTATCGTCATAGATGTGGTGGGCTCCTACTTATATGACAAAAAATCATGATAGAAAATGGGCTTTTCATTCCGGGCGGGCCGGAGACGCAGCTTGCATGGCATTCTTTGGGCTGTCCATGACGGAAAACCGTGGTAGTAGAAGCGGGGCAAGGAAAATATCGGGAGTTCCCGTTACGGCCGGTGATTAGGGCCGAGGCGATGCGCTGCTTATCTCGTAATGTACGCACGCGTGGTGCGAGGCGTTGGGCTCTAACTAAACCTCGAGCGAGGCGCTCACCTAGTGAACCCGAGCGACAGACCGTATGAACTACGCATTCTTGAACCCGAGTGATTGATCATTCTCGGCGTTAATCGAACCCGATCGAGCAATTCTTCGCTCATCGCCGCTAACTCAAGTCGATCGAACTCACGCCTCTTGATGAACAAAGGAGCATTGTTGGGGGTTGGATGAACAGTTCCCGGTGGGGGTTGGATGAGTAGGACCCCGTGGTAGTAGAGGCCATTGCCACTGGATGAACAGGACCCCAATCGATCGAGCCGGTTGGGGGTGGATGAACAGGACCTCATGGAGGGCTGGATGAACAGGACCCCATGGAGGGCTGGTTGAACAGTATCCGGTGGAGGGCTGGATGAACAGTAGCCCATGGAGTGGTGGTTGAACAGGACCCCGTGGAGAGGGCTGGTTGAACAGTAGCCGGTGGAGGAGCGGTGGAGGCTGGATGAATAGGAGCCCGTGGATGAACAATAGCTGGTGGAGGTAGGAGGGGAGATGCCGTGGATGAACAGTCGCAGGTGGAGGCTGGAGGAGGTCGACGGTGGATGAACAATAGCCCGTGGAGCTGAAACTTGCAGTTTCTTATCTGAAATTGAAACTTGCAGTTTCTTCTCTGAGAATCACATTGTCTGCACTTTTACAATGCTATGATACTACATTTTTTAAGTGCTAAAAATAGATTTCTAGAATTCATAAAATACTTTATATGCTCAATACTGCAAATCTGAAATTCAAAAGACATTCATATCTGAAAGTGTCGGCGTCTTGGGAACGGGGGTACGCGGACTTGCTCGTGATGCGGCTCCACTGGCGCAGTCTCCTCAGCGGCCCGGCACGGCCCAGCCAAAGAACTACAACTCAAGACCCTTGCGAGGGGCCGAGCCTCGCGAGGCGGACGTCACCAAGGCCTCCACGGGAGGCCTCACTAGACAACTCCCGAGGAGCGGAGATATCTATGAAAGGTGCACCTCGCGATGTTCATATGATGTGAGCCATGACGACGGCCAAAGGCTGTGCGGGCGCCAGCCGGACGCGTGTACCAGCTTTCCTCTTTGGTGCTAAGGAGGCAAGCGCAGCGCTGAGGTCCCGAGGAATCAAGCAAAGGTTTCCATATCAGTGCCAACAAGACCAAGACCGCCAGGACGGCAGGATCGGAGGTCATCATGAGCCCAACACAAAGATCACCACCAGAGCCTTTTGCGGTGACTACTTTTATCAGGATAGCTTGTACTAGTTGTCCCCTTCAAATTTGGCTGCTAGGGATCCCTTCCCGCCACATTTGGGAGGAGGACCAAGGCCACTATAAATAGGACTTGGCCACCACCATAGAGGGGGACGGGATTCATTCCACCGGCACCACCTCACCACTCATCGAGCTCAAGAACACCTCACCTCCTGAAGCTGTTCCACCGCCGCATTAGTTCATCCTCACCGAGGCAATCCACCTCAAAGCTGGAGTAGAGTATTACACCGCAAGGTGGCCCGAACCAGGATAAACTGCTGCGTCTCTTGTTCCTTGGGTTCGTTGAGCTAGGCCGTGGAATCATCGAGCAAGCAGATTGGGAGGGGAGAGTTCTTCGCATGCACCCCAAAGTTGAACCTCTCAAGGGTCTATGGAACCCGCAATCCAACATTTGGCCGCGCTGTAGGGTGCCAAGCCTCTCTTTGTCGGTCAATGCACCGCCACATCGCTTCCACAACCGACGCCATCGGCCGAGTCTTGGCGTCGAGCCGCCCTCGCCGCTCGCGTCACCCAGACGGCGCCCATCGGCGGGCCTCCCCGTCGCTCTCCATCACCTGCCGTCAACGTCGCCACTGGCCCGGCGGGCCACGAGCAGCAAACTGCCGCAGAAGATTCTCCGTCAGGCGGCGCGCGACGTGGCGCACCGCTACTCCCGCCCCTCGACTCCGCCGGCTCGTCGTCTCACGCTGCCGGGCGGAGGCGCAGCGCCGCTCATGGCGCTGAGCTCTTGCGCTACCGCCTGCTGACGACCTCTAAGAAGACTGGCTGGACCGCATCACCGAAGCTTCTCGGTACGTTGGGGCTCCCAGACTGCCCCTCTCCTACCTCGCCCGCCTCCGGCAGGCGACATAGCCCATGGAGCGCCCGCCACCTCCCCGCCAAGACGCCCTCGCATCAAGGCGCACAGCCCCATGGCATGACCCATCCCAAGGCGCTATGCACGAACAAGAAAGCTGTCAGTGGTCCAGCTGCCGCAAGAAGGTGCTCCAAGCGCTCCGCACCACCGCATCAAGACCGCACACCGCTGCGGTGGCGCCCGTCAAACACCAAGACCGTGCCGCACCTCCGCGCCGAGCTCCAGTGACCACTGTGGGCTGCCGAGCCTTCACTCCCGAGCTATGCAGCGTCTTCTGACCGTGCAAGTTCAAGCCCGACCTGCCTCCGCGCTAAGACGACACCCCCGATCCTACCGAGTTCACCAGCCAGCTCTATGAGCCGAGCATCGAGGTGGCCAGCCGTGACGAGAAGGTCATGGCGAATTGGTTACCCATGGCTCTCAAGGATGGCACGCGCCGTGGCTCCTGAACCTCTGCTAGGATCGATCTCCTCCTAGGGCGAGATGCGCGGCGTTTCATCGCCAACTTCCGAGGCACTTCGCGGCCGCACTTGCCAGCGTGTGACACAGGACGCATCAGCGACAACCAAGGGAAACCCTGCAGAAGTACATCCAGCACTTCAACAGCGTTCGCCTCCAGATGCCCAAGGTTTTAGACGAGGCCATCATCTCGGCATTCTCCGATGGCGTCCGCGATGTCAAGATGAAGGAGGAGCTCGCCATCCATGAGGACCTATGCAGCCTCTAGAGATGTTCAACATGGCGACCAAGTGTGCGAGGGTCGAGGAAGGACGCCTCTCTCCTTGAGCTTCCACCGCCAACCCAGAAGACAAGAAGGCCAAGGCCAGGGCGTGAAAGCGCAAGGGCGCATCCGCATCGCGGCTGAGCCGGAGATGAAGCGCGATCGCGACCACCTGTAGTCATCCAAGGGTAGTCGTCCGTTCTGTGTCTTCCACAATGTACACAACCACAACAACAATGACTGTCAGGAGCTCAGGGCCATACGCGACGGACACCTCGGCTGATGCCCCGAGTGCAACGATCGAGGATACGGCCATGGAGGAGGTCGAAGTGGAGGACGCTGGGACGACCGCGCCTCTGCCAGGAGTGGCGCGACCAGCCTCACAAGGACCGCTGGCAGGGCCAGCCTCGCGAGGGCGCCTAGAGAGATCAGCTTTGTGAGGACCGTCCTCAGGGCAACGCCGGCCTCCCTCCGCTGCCGCCACCACCAAGAAGGGATGACGACCACCATCAGGACGAGGGGGCTGGGGGCTTCTAGGAGCCACGCGCCGTCGTTTGCATCTTGGGCGGCGCTCAGGCCCCAACCTCTCGGTAGCATCTTCTAGTAGTTCACTCGTAAGGTGAACGCGGCCCTCCCGAGGCTCGAGGCCACACGTCCGCTCAGGTGGTCCAAGTGCACCATCATGTTCAGCTCGTCCGACAAGCTCAAGTGCGCGGTAACTGGCGGCGCCCTCTCGATGCTCTACCCGCCCGTCATCAGCAATGTCCTTGTCATCAAGACCCTCATCGATGGCGGTGCAGGGCTCAATGTTCTTTCCATCGAGACGTTCTACCGCCTCCAAGTGCCATATGATCAGCTGCAGCCCACCAAGCCCTTCTCAGGAGTGACCGACGGATCCACCACCCCGATAGGGCAGATCTGCCTCCCTGTCACCTTCGGCCAACATGACAACTACTGCACCGAGTTCATCAACTTCGACGTCGCCCACATTCGCCTCACCGTGCAGTTCCATCCTTGAGTATCCGGCCTTGCCCAAGTTCATGGCGGTGACCCATCATGGCTACAATGTCCTCAAGATGCCGAGGAACCGCGATATCATCATGATACGCTGCAAGGAGAAGGATGCGGTGTGCCCTCTCGGCGCCTTATTAGGCTGCGACGGTCGAGACCCGGACAACAAAGGCGCCATCTACCCTCCCGAGGTTGTCCCCAAGAAGAAGAAGCAGCTGCTCGCCAAGAGCCTCGGGAGAGCGGTGTCTCCAGTAGCACCACCTCGGGACCTATGCCCACGGATGGGGCGCCTCTCTCACATAGGAAGGCGCGCCCGGCGCCTCCTCGCGGCTGAGCTCGGAGGCTCTCTTCCGAGGCCTTCGACCAGCCAATGTCACGAGGGAGGCGCTCGGGCACCACATGGAGGCATGCTTCATCGCACGCTTACCTCACGAGGGCACAAGGCACGGGGTGCCAGGTGCTCAAGAGTTCATCACCAAGGCGACCGAGGAGCTTGAGGCAAGAGCCATCGCCGCGACCGCCGCCCACCACCTGGCGCAGCTCCTTGTCCTGGCGAGGACGACGAGTTGCGCATCCGCGTCAACATCCCAGGGCTCAACAGGGCCGCATATCAGGAGCACTTTTGTCCATCTCACGTTGGTCGGTGTGAGGGCCCTCCTCACAGCTACATTCGCATGCCTTTTGGCCTTCCGAACGCGGTTGTTACCTTCCAGCGTCACCTGCGGAGCATCCTGGCGGCCCAGGAGGCCAGGCACCAGGCAGTCCTAGTGGAGATGACGACGGTTCTTCGCGAGCCCCTTGGACCTCCAGAGCCTCCCGAGGTTCAGGACCCAGGCGGCTCATGAGGAGCGACCTCTTCAGCACGCATCTTCAACTACTTCGACATTTCTTAAGCAACGGTGCCAGGTGACATTTTCTGGTTTATTCAGTTGGGGGCGTGCCAGGACCCCGATCCTAAGTCACACCGATCTAGCATGCAACACATCATATCATTTTGCGGCCTCACGCATGCGGTATTCCCACAGTGCCACCTTACCTCGCTTTCCGGGACCGCTTATGCCTTTTGGCTCATGTATATGATAGTGTCGCTAGCATCCATATGACAAAGAACCCGGCCGACATTACTAGTCGCCTCTGTTGGAAAAGGCAGTGCCTAGGAGGCGCTTAGGCACGCCAGGCGCTTAGGCAATGGCCAAACACCTCGCCTAGGGCATAAATGGATGTCTAGGCAGGGCAAGCAAGGAATTGCCTACCCAAGCAATAAATTATGCCATATACTATATCGATATGCCAAACGGGTTATATTCAAATGGCAATAGATGGTAATTAACTTATTTATATGCCCTAAACGAATATCAACACCCATATAATAATCACAAATACACTACGAGTAAAAACTATTTACCGCCTAGGCTGCGCCTAGGACGCTTAGGCACCGCCTAGGCACTAGGCGAAGGCCAACCGCCTCGCTTACGCCTACCGCTTTTTCCAACCTTGCTAGTCGTAAACCCAAAGTGGCACTAACTTACAGGGACATGCATACATGACCCAGCAACGAACGTGTCGGTCATCAGCGAGTGAATTCAGGCTGTAGCAGCTGGGCTAACAGGACTCCAGACAATCCGGGCTGTAGCAGGCTAGAAAGACTCCGGTAGACACCGCGTGACATTTCCCCAAAGGGACAGGCACAGGAACGAAGAAGGACACATGCCGGCCAACCTAAGTGTTCCGGAGCAGTAGCAAGCTACCATGGCTCAGTGGAAGCACTAGGAGACATTTCTCGGTAAGAGAGGCTACCAAGGATAAACAACTAGGTTGTTTGGATCCCACACATACCAAGCATTTCAAATCATACACACAATATGCTTGATATGTGCAAATACAACATGGCATCACAAAAAAACTCTACAACTCAAAGTATTTATTCATTAGGCTTCGAGGAGCCAAGTATTACAAACATGGGTATCATGACCCAACATACAGATCATATAAGCAACAAGCGGAAGCATAAACATGTCTGAGTACAAACAACTACAAATGAAAAAGGCTGAGAAGCCTGAATATCTACAAGACCCTCCCAAGGGTACAAGATCGTAGCTGAGGTAACAAGCTAAACGTCGAAGTCCACGCAGAACTACTAGTGAGACCAAGTCTCTCTTCAAAAACATAAATTAAGCAAACGTGAGTACAAATGTACCCAACAAGACTTACATCAAGTAGCTACATATGCATCGCTGTCAACAAAGGGATGGTGGGGTTTAAGCTACTGACAAAGCCAGCTTTGACTCGGTGGCTATCCTAAACTACGACTGAAAGTAACTCTTTTGAGGTGGCGCACACGAGTCCACATATTCACCATATCAATACACCACTATGGATCCGCTCCCGTCTCCCTACGAGAGGGCCATCCATAGCACTCACGCTTATCTTGCGCATTTTAGAGTATCCACTTTCAATTTTCTATGAACTGTACATGCAACCCAGAAGTCCTTTACCACGGACACGACTATTCGAATAGATGATGTTAAACCTGCAGGGGTGTACTTCTTCACACACGCTCTCGCCACTTACCACCATGTACACGTCGTGTATCTCGGCAACCTTCAAGCGGAAGCCTGGCAAGGGAGTCGTCCACGACCTGAATAACCACACAAGTCTCTCGTGCAGGTTTATCGCCTATTCGGGTTCCATCTGCAAGGAGATCCGGCCGGGGTGTTGCTCACGGCCCCAAACGATGTGAGCAGGGTTCCCAAGCCCACCATCCGGGTGCCACTTGGTACACCGTACATCCTTGTGCCTAGTCTGTCCCAAGCCCACATTGCATCGGGTGCCACTTGGTAGACTACTAGCACTACCTACAAACACCGAAACTAGTTGCACCTCCTCGATGTAGATCGAGGCGATTAATAAGCCGAGAGGCGCCGAAAGTTACCGGAACCCAATGTGTGGTAGTAACTGTTCATGGATCACAAACACAGAACTCAGTTCCGGAGGATGGTTTCAATGAGAAAACCCACCATGTACTCCTACATGGCCTCTCACCGCTACCTTTACCAAATCATGTTCACACACTTAGCTCTCAACAGTAGGACATGTTCACCACATTCCAATTCATCCCCGATGAATCAGACCTGACTCAACTCTAAGCAGTAGCGGGCATGACAACAAGCATGAATGAGTAGGCACATCAGGGCTCAAACAACTCCTACTCATGCTAGTGGGTTTGATCTATTTACTGTGGCAATGACAGGTCATGCAGAGGAAAGGGGTTCAACTACCGCAAAGATATAACAGTTGAATCGTTGTTGTCCTAATGCAGTAAAAGAGAGCAGGAGCAAGAGAGTGGGATTGTATCGAAATGAACAAGGGGGTTCTGCTTGCCTGGCACTTCTGAAGATAGTATAGCTCTTCATCGGTGTTATCAAATTCATCGTCGAGACCATGTCTCTTGAGAGGGGACAAGCACTAGCAACAAGAGAAGAAACACAATCAATGCAATGCAAAAATATGATGCATGAACATGACATGGCAATATGATGTGATTTGAGCTAATGCAACTAAAACTGAAGGGTTTGAGCTAATTTGAACCAAGGGTTCAAATTCAAACTCAAGTTATGAATTTATAATGTGAATTATCATGTTTTGTTCTATACAGCAAGGTTAAGTTGCTTTGTCATGCATGAAAACAGCATAAATGGATAGATTGGAGTTTTCTGATAATTTTTCATATATAATTTGTTTCATTTGGAGTTACAGTTTATTTTCTATGAATTTTAGAAGTTTTGGATATTTTTTGAAATAAATAAATCATTTCTGATTTATTTAAAACTCGTAAAACATTTCATCGCACAAGATTACTTCAGCCGAGGTCAGCAGGTCAACTTCCGGGTCCAGGTCAACTGCCGGGTACAGGTCAAACCTGATGTGTGGGGTCCACACGTCAGTGACTCAATTAGTTAACTAACTAATTGGGGGTTAGGTTAGTCACTAATCTAACTTTGACCAGGGGCTGGGCCCACTTGTCAGTGACTAGGGGTTAGTTAAGCATGTGATTAACCCTAAACTGATGAAGCCACATCACCTAATACAGGATTAACCGTCGGTGACCGCATCCGAGGGCGGCGGCACGCTGGGATGCTCGGGCTCGCGCTACAGGCGGTGGTTTGCGGCGAGGTTTGGCTCCACACGAAGCGCACGCTCGCGCGCTTCGAATGCAACAAGCAGCGGTGGCTGGGGTGCACGGAAAGACGCCGACGGCGAGAAGCGCGACGGATGTCGTTCGGTCAAGCTCAGGGTCGGCGTTGCGGTGCACTACAAGACATGCCGGTGGGTGGGTTAGCTTCCTGGGAGTTCCAGGAACGCGTTTAGGTGCTCGGGTACGAGCTCTGCCAGCGGTAGCCACGGCGGCATCATGGCCGGTGGCAGAAGCTTGCGGCCACGACGGGATGCAACTGGGCACGGGAACGGAGGGGGCGAGCAAAGGGAGAAGATCAGGAGCTCACAGGGAAGTAGCACAGTAGGTCAGCGGGCTCGGGGACACGCTGGTTGCCGTGAATCGATCAACGGCGGCCGTCGGGGCGGACGAGGAAGATGGCGACAGTGACGAGGCTGCAGGGCATCCACGGTCCCCGGCTTCAGCTCGGAGATGAAGTGCTCGACGGCGGACCTTCCGGGCACGGCGACGCGGGTGAAGCACGCCGACAGCGGAGCGCTCTCGGGTGAGCTCGGGGAGGGGGCTATAGGGCAAGGGAGAGAACAAAGAGTGAGGGAGAAGGAACCAGGGGGCTCTGGGCGTCTCCAGGCGCTCGAACGAGGGCGGGGAGGAAGTAGGAGGTGGAAGCAGGAGGTGGAAGCGGGAGGTGGAGGCCTCGGGCGCGCGCGCGTCGACACGCCTCTGCCTACTGGTAGAGGTAGGGGTGACTAGCACGGGCCAGGTGGGCCGACCCAGTCAGGTAAGTGGGTCTGGGTCCTTTCTCTCTCTTTTTATTTTCTGTTTTCTATTTTTCTACCTTTGTTTTGATTTAGTTTAACCACTAAATCAATTTGGTAAATTCTGAGAAAAGTAGTGGGTGTAAGATGGACTTATTCCAGAGACCCTCTACAATTTTCAAAAATATTGGAGCTGTATAAATATTTATAGAATTTTATAGCCCCAACTCAAATACTTATTGATTTAATTCAATGCCCAAATATGTCCTGCAAAAATGTAAACCATTTTTGGTAGATGCTTCCATCTTAATCCGTAAATGATGAACATTTTTAAAGGGCATTTTGAGTTCATTGAAAATATTTTTAGGTTGAACCTATTTGAATTCCATTTGATGCTAGAGCTTGAACATTCCCATTTCAAAATTTCATGAAAGTTAAACATGATGCAAGCAAGATGCAAACACTAGGCAGAAGCTAGGAATGTGACAACTAGCCCCCACTTAACAAGAATCTCGTCCCAAGATTCAAGCATAGGGTAAAAGGAAGAGGGGATTCGAACTATCACGATCTTCATGATCCAACTTCCCTTCTTGAAGATGTTGATTTCTTGCAGCATCTTTGTTCTTGACGTCTTTGCTTTCGAGATCTTCATCCAACATGACAGCAAAAAGGGACAGGGAACCCTATAAGAATTGATCTTCTCAAAGATCGAGCAATTAATGGTCAACTCATAAATTACAATGTTGAATCATCACTTGAATTGAGACACAACACACACCTGGAGGAATGGAGAGAACAGATGGGTAGGCAACACTTCCACACTTAAGTAGGATGTGCATAGGTTTCAAGGTAGCGAGGAAATAGTTGCCATGATTCCATAACGGGCACCTTAGGGAAGGTGATTCGTAGGATTATTCTCTCAAGTGGAAAATTAAAGAATTACTTTTGATATCTAGATCATTGAAACTCTCTATACCAGCCTAAGGAAAATAACAATTGGTCGTTTGAAGGAATTCAAAAGAATGTTGTACTCAGTTTGGAAAGGAAACTAGAGTTATAAGACAAATCGGCAAACGAAAGTCACATTCCAATTGATACCGAGGATATAACTAAGTGTCTGAGCATGCTCTCAAGAACTTGAGCATTTCCATATTCATCAGTGTCTTACCAACATCCGTGTCGAGGATCCTGGCAACACATCATACTACCATGATGAATAGTGATGGACGATGCAGATGCAAAGGAAGACAACACATTCTCATATTTTACCTTAGTAATGCCATGGAGACAAAACCTGGACGATCGACCGAGAGACATCTAGCACTTTGCTTCTCATGTTGTCCTTGATGTACTAGATACCACGATCATGCTTAAAGCATCAACATGGTCATCAGGTAAAGGTCGGACTTCGGGAGCTCAAGAATCCATAAGGATCAACTTCTAGAATAAGTCATGCGAGATCCTCATGGAGAGTGACCAAACGGCTTAATCAAGATACTACAATAATAGTGCTTCTAGCTAGGTGCGTCCACTTCACTGGAACGTATATCATAGTTCTTGGAAGAAGTTCCAACCATCATATCTTCCTGAGATTCAGATCTGATTGGTAACAGGATAATTCAGACAACGTGTCTGGAAAGAAAGTTTGCAACACAAACCGACAAGGTGATGTTGCAAGATTCTCGGGAAATGAACTACGGTAGTAAGCTCCAAAACATGAGCTCGTTCTGCTACACACATGTGAACACGCTGTCCAAGGCAAGCATGACCACGTAGAATTCTTACGATAAAACACTACCCGGGTTCGGTGGGGAACTATCATCGAGGATAGCGAAGTCCTTGCATAAGTCTTGCTCTTAATAAGGAACTTCTTCTCCTTGAACAAATCAATCAGTGGCTTGAGGTGTTAGGAATTACACATGGAGTGGAGGTAGCGAGCCTATCAAACCATGGAATACTTCGCACATGCATGACTGACTTGGGATGATTCCGGAGAAAGCAAAAACAATATTTCTCAAATTCACGATGGAAACTTGCACCTAATGCACGTGAACTTGGAGAAACTCACTTCTTACACCAAACATGTATTTCATGAACGGGACATGAAGATAATGCTTACAAAAATTTCCAACACTAGCTTGATGTTCAACATGAATCATGGAGGAGACAAGATGTTGCTGATGGGCTCAACAACAACTCATCGGAATTTCCATATCACTGGAATTCCACCATTATGTGAACAATGTGATAGTATAGGTCAGACCAAAAGATGTAATGGTGTATGCTCGAGGAAACAACCACGAGTAAGACAACATTACACACATCATTGGTTCTGATTTGATTTGATGATAGCCCGTACTCAAATCAAAGACTGGATAAGACAATAGCTCCAACAATTGATCACGGGGAATAATTGATGAGGATATTATCTTTCTACAACATATACACACAAGATATCCCTTGAAATGAACTAAGTCAGACAAGCTTTTATCTTCCAACTCTCCAAGTTGTTGTTTAGCTTAACCAACTAGCCCAGGGGTATCCAACACAGATTCTTGGAGAAGGGGTGATTTACAAGAAACCAACTTGATCACGAGCTCAACATAGCGGTCAGGTGACAACCTGGTAACACTTCCGAGAAGATATTCAGAAATTCACGAACCAATCGATATGTTACTAAGCTCGAGAACAATCTTGCTTTTCGTGGCAAGATGATATGATCAAATAAGCGAGGATTGTCACAATCCTAACTCATTGATCGAAGTGTGCAAATGTAAATATGGACTAGGTAGCACGATCAATCTTAGGATGATGATTCAATAACCAGCACGCTAAGAATGAGAGTATTGTCCATTAACTACCAAGCAACGGAGTTGCTAGGGTTATTGATTTCTCACATCACAATTCACTTGTCGGCATTCCGATTGCAGCACACGGGACGGAGGAATGAATGGTGATGGCGAGGAGTATCACTACGACAAGAATCCATAAGAGGTTGTGCAATTCCTATGACATACTTGATATGAAAGAGGGTAACACTCCAAGGTAGAATGTAACAAAAGCTGGATTGGCATTTTGATCTACGGATTACAACTACTCTGACCCAATCCTCGAGATGGACAAGGTACTGGAGTTTGTTTCTCCTAGTCATTCTGGGATGGAACAGATTGACGGGCCATAGTAATAACATGCACCGATGAACATGAATGCACGACATACTCTTGACTATCAACTGATACACGAGGGGAGGAATACAACCGAAGAGGGACAACTCAAAGGAACATAGCATTTTCTGAGTCGTGGATGCATAGATTAGTATGTTGAACAAAGCTCAACATATTTCTTCCTAATAACCCAAGCAGAAAGGTAGGACTGGCAGACTCACAATTTTTGAATGGAGAACTCATCAAGAGCACTCTGATTGTGATCTTTCGGTTCAACGAGGAACTTCTGCCATAAGTAGTTCATGGTATCTGGAAGAGGAAAATATCACGGACCTCGAGGACTATCGCAAAGGTTACTAATATCCTAAAGGAACTAGCAAGCGTTATCAACATGAACTAAGTAGGGTGAATCTCGGGTCAAGAACCCAGGAGTAGAATACCTACTACTAATGCTTTTGAGAATAATGACCAAAATCATCAAACTTGGGATGCAAAGCATTGCTAGATTACTAAGTGATCCTCTAAGACACCTAGGGTCATAATAATAGCTCCAACATATATGTCGAGGCAACAGAGTACCTCAACTCACCGATTAGTGTGGTTAAACTGGCCCAAAGAAACATCGGGAACGGAAAGAAGGGATTTGCAAATGCATCAGACTAGTTAGAAACCTGGGATGACTCGGACAGCATAACGGCTGTAAATTCTCAAAAAGATTTGAAACATCTTGCAAAATGGTGGCGTAACCACTCGATCATCACAATATCAAGGTTCCGAGATCAATCACAACATACGGAAGTACTAGGAACTGAACTGAGACTTGAATCCATCATTCCTATAAGTCTATGGATTAGTAACACGTGATCCTGATAGAAAGAAGAGAAAGCCTAGTTTCTTAACCCCGTAGGAAAGATAATATGACTCGGATCAGAAGGGCATAAGGTATAAGGGGTAAAAAGAGCCTTATGTTCCCTTCCACAATCAATTCCCTTATATAACTAAAGCATTTCTAGACACGACTTCGACCAATTTGGCTTGGTAATCCTACAGGCAGTCGGGCTCTGATACCAAAGCTGTCAGGACCCCGATTCTAAGTCACACCGATCTAGCATGTAACACATCATATCACTTTGCGGCCTCACGCACGGTATTCCCACGGGTGCCACCTTACCTTGCCCGGGACCGTTTGCGCCTTTTGGCTCACGTATATGATAGTGTTGCTAGCATCCATATGACAAAGAACCCAGGCCGACATGACTAGTCGTAAACCCAAAGTGGTACTAACTTACAGGGACAAGCAAACATGACCCAGCAACGAACGTGTCGGTCATCAGCGATTGAATCTGGGCTGTAGCAGCTGGGGTAACGGGACTTCGGAGAATCCGGGCTGTAGCAGGCTAGCAGGACTCCGGTAGACACCACGTGACATTTCCCCAAAGGGACAGACACAGGAACGAAGAAGGACACATGCCGGCCAGCCTAAGTGTTCCGGAGCAGTAGCAAGCTACCATGGCTTTGTGGAAGCACTAGGAGACATTTCACGGTAAGAGAGGCTACCAAGGATAAACAACTAGGTTGTCGGATCCCACACATACCAAGCATTTCAAATCATACACACAATATGCTTGATATGTGCAAATACAACATGGCATCACAACAAAACTCGACAACTCAAAGTATTTATTCATTAGGCTCCGAGGACCCAAGTATTACAAACATGGGTATCAGGACCCAACATACAGAGCATACAAGCAACAAGCGGAAGCATAAACATGTCTGAGTACAGACAACTACAAATGAAAAAGGTTGAGAAGCCTGACTATCTACAAGACCATCCCAAGGGCACAAGATCGTAGCTGAGGTAACAAGCTAAACATCGAAGTGCACGCGGAACTACTAGTGAGACTGAAGTCTCTCTGCAAAAACATAAATTAAGCAAACGTGAGAGTACAAATGTACCCAACAAGACTTACATTAGAACTAGCTACATATGCATCAATATCAACAAAGGGGTAGTGGGGTTTAACTGTAGCAAGCCAGCTTTGACTCAGTGGCTATCCTGAACTACGTCTGCAAGTAACTCTTTTGAGGTGGTGCACACGAGTCCACATATTCACCATATCAATACACCACTATGGATCCGCTCCCGTCTCCCTACGAGAAGGCCATCCATAGCACTCACGCTTGTCTTGTGCATTTTAGAGTATCCACTTTCAATTGTCTATGAACTGTACAGGCAACCCAGAAGTCCTTTACCGCGGACACGGCTATTCGAATAGATGATGTTAAACCTGCAGGGGTGTACTTCTTCACACACGCTCTCGCCACTTACCACCATGTACACGTCGTGTATCTCGGCAACCTTCAAGCGGAAGCCTGGCGAGGGAGTCGGCCATGACCTGACTAACCACACAAGTCTCTCGTCGTGTTTATCGCCTATTCGGGTTCCATCCGCAAGGAGATCCGCCGAGGTGTCACTCACGGCCACAAACGATGTGAGCAGGGTTCCCAAGCCCACCATCCGGGTGCCACTTGGTACACTGGTACATGTGCCTAGTCTGTCCCAAGACCACTGCATCTGGGTGCCACTTGGTAGACTACTAGCACTACCTACAAACACCGAAACTAGTTGCAACTCACAGGACAGAGATCCAAAGGCGATTAATAGGCCGAGAGGGGTCGAAATTCTTTGAAACCCAATGTGTGGTAGTAACTGTTCATGGATCACAAACACGTAACTCAGTTCACGAGGACGGTTTCAATGAGACAACCCACCATGTACTCCTACATGGCCTCTCACCGCTACCTTTACCAAATCGTGTTCACACACTTAGCTCTCAACAAGATGGGACATGTTCACTACATTCGATTCATCCCGATGAATTGGAACCGACTCAACTCTAAGCGATGGCAGGCATGACAACAAGCATGAATGAGTAGGCACATCGTGGCTCAAACAACTCCTACTCATGCTAGTGGGTTTCATCTATTTACCGTGGCAATGACAGGTCATGCGGAGGAAAGGGGTTCAACTACCGCAGCATGTAACAGTTGAATCGTTGTTGTCCTAATGCAGTAAAAAGAGAGCGAGGGAGCGAGAGAGTGGGATTGTATCGGAATGAACAAGGGGTTACCTTGCACGGCACTTCAAGATAGTATAGCTCTTCATCGGTATCATCGAACTCATCGTTGGTACCATGTCTAATCGAGTGGGGACAAAACCGCAATAGAGAAGAAACACAATCAATGCAATGCAACAATATGATGCATGAACCTGACATGGCAATATGATGTGATTTGAGCTAATGCAACTAAAACCAGAAGGGCTTGAGCTAATTTCAACGAAGGGTTGAAATTCAAACTCAAGTTATGAATTTGTAATGTGCATTATCATGTTTTGATCTATACAGCAAGGTTAAGTTGCTTTGTCATGCATGAAAACAACATAAATGGATAGATTGGATTTGTTTGATAATTTTTCATATATAATTTGTTTCATTTGGATTTACGGTTTATTTTCTATGAATTTAGAAGTTTTGGATATTTTCTGAAATAAATAAATCATTCCTGATTTATTTAAAACTCCAGAAAACATTTACTGCGTCAGCATTACGTCAGGCTGAGGTTAGCAGGTCAACTGTCGGGTCCAGGTCAACTGCCGGGTCCAGGTCAAACCTGACGTCTAGGGTCCGCACGTCAGTGACTCAATTAGTTAACTAACTAATTGGGGTTAGGTTAGTCACTAATCAAACTTTGACCAGGGGTTGGGCCCACTTGTCAGTGACTAGGGGTAATTAAGCATGTGATTAACCCTAAACTAATGAAGCCACGTCACCTAATCCAGGATTAACCGCCGGTGACCGCATCCGAGGGCGGCGGCACACCGGAGATGCTCGGGCTCGCGCTACAGGCGGTGTTTTGCGGCGGGGTTTGGCTCCACCGCGCGCCTGCGCTGTGGCGCTTTGAATGCAAGAAGCGGCGTGGCAGGGTGCACGGAAATGATGCTGACGACAAGAAGCATGGCAGCCGGAGTTTGGTCAAGCTCGGGGTCGGCGTTGCGTTGCACTGCAGGACATGCCGGTGGGTGGTTTAGCTTCCTGGGAGTTCCAGGAACGCGTTGAGGTGCTCGGGCATGAGCTCTGCTAGCGGTAGCCACGATGGCGCCATGGCCGGTGGTAGAAGCTTGCGGCCATGGCGGGGTGCAGCTGGGCACGGGAACGGAGGGGGTGAGCAAAGGGAGAAGATCAGGAGCTCACAGGGAAGTAGCACAGTAGGTCAGCGGGCTTGGGGACACGCTGGTTGCCGCGAATCGATCGATGGCGGCCGTCAGGGCAGACAAGGAAGATGGCGACAGTGACGAGGCTGCAGGGCATCCACGGTCCCTGGGTTCAGCTCGGAGATGAAGTGCTCGATGGCGGACCTTCCGGGCACGGCGGCGCGGTGAAAGGGGGCGATGGCGACGCGGATGAAGCACGGCGACAGCGGAGCGCTCTCAGGTGAGCTCGGGGAGGAGGCTTGAGGGCGAGGGAGAGAACAGAGAGTGAGGGAGAAGGAACCAGGGGGCTCTGGGCGTCTCCAGGCGCTTGAACTAGGGCGGGGAGGAAGCAGGAGGTGGAAGCAGGAGGTGGAGGCCTCGGGCGCGCTCGCGTCGACACGCCTCTGCCTACTGGCAGAGGTAGAGGGTGAGTGGCATGGGCCAGGTGGGCCGGCCCAGTCAGGTAAGTGGGTCTGGGTCCTTTCTCTCTCTTTTTATTTTCCGTTTTCTATTTTTCTACCTTTGTTTTGATTTAGTTTAACCACTAAATCAATTTGGGAAATTCTGAGAAAAGTAGTGGGTGCAAGATGGACTTATTCCAGAGACCCTCTACAATTTTCAGAAATATTGGAGCTGTATAAATATTTATAGAATTTTATAGCCCCAACTCAAATACTTATTGATTTAATTCAAAGCCCAAATATGTCCTACAAAAATGTAAACCATTTTTGGTAGATGCTTCCACCTTAATCCAGAAATGATGAAAAATTTTAAAGGGCATTTTGAGTTCATTGAAAATATTTTTAGGTTGAACCTATTTGAATTCCATTTGATGCTAGGGCTTGAACATCCCCATTTCAAAATTTCATGAAAGTTAAAGATGATGCAAGCAAGATGCAAACACTAGGCAGTGCCAGAAGCTAGGGATGTGACAGGGCGCCCCTCGTGTCGCATGGGCCTGTCCCTGCGACATTTATCCTTTCGCATGTTTAATTTACTCTGTTGGGGGCACCCCTCGGGCTGCATCATCCCCAGGCCGCGTGGGTCTGTCCCTGCGGCATGTATCGTTCTTGCATCTATCAGAACTAGCTTTACCTCCTTCCGTAAGATGATTTATGTTGCCACCTGCTTGCCTGTTGCCCTTTGCAGCCTCCCGCGATGCTGACCGGCCTCCTACTCATCCCGCAACGCACGCATGCTGGCACGGCGCTTGTGCCTGGGTCCATCCCTTCAACGCTGACAAACCTGAGAGATCGAGCTCTGGCTCGCGGCCCGTCCCGCGCACGTCACCTTATCAAATACTTAGTGCCTTCATCTCCTTGCGGAAAGAACAGCGGCAGGACAGCAAACGCGATTATGAGTTATGTTCTCCCCTCGGTCTAACTCGCAGGAATTTCCAGAGCTTAACTACGGGTGGCCCCGCCAGTTTCCCCTTTTCCATGCGATTCGCTTGTGCGTTAAAGGGGGGTCCTGAGCATCACGCCTCAGGAGCTCCTATTGACTCTCCATCCCTCACCCCCTGGCCTTGACCACGGCATCGCGACCTGGCATACCAGCGGCGGCTGAGCCTCGCTCGAGGGTCGGGACTCGAGGACGCAGAGCATTCAGATGAGCGAGAAAAGGGAAGGCTGGTAGGAGCCCTACCTAGTAGCATCACCGCTGAAATGCGAATCGGACACCGCGTAGGGAATCACCTCATGCTCGTTAATATAAGTCACCTATTCGAGTTAGCGCGACGTTGCTGTCTGGAACTTTTTACTCTCGCGGCCTTGCTCCCGCAATGCCGCCTTCCTTTTCGGCCTTCAGGAATCTGCTTGCACGCCAAAGGGGGCCTCTTGAGCATCGCGTCTCAGGAGCTCTTACCAGACCTTGGTCCGCTCACCTCCTGGCCTTGACCACGACATCACGACCTGGCATACCAGCGACGGCCGAAGCTTGCCTGGGGACTGGGACCTGCCGGCGTAGAGCGCTAAGCTACCGCGAGAATGAAAAGGGGGAACAATGCCGGAGCAAGATACGCAGCCACAACCTTATAATAGAAATAAAAAACATTGGAGCAAAAGCATTACAGGTTCTTTACACACACCCACGGGGTTTGTCTTGATTCCTCGCAGGGAACAAAAGAAGAAAAATCTCCAGGAGCCCTGACGACGCTGTCGACGCCATCATCAACAGTGGGCCACGAGAGGCCGACGCCAACCCCATCCAGGTCATCGACGATGCTGAGTGGATGCCGCTGCTGCGCGCCGGGCACGGTGAGAACTCGGAGGCACGTAGCTGTCGTGGCTCGACTTCGGGGACTCGCTAGGCTCGGGAGAGTCGCCGGACTCCCAGGTGTCGTCGCTGCTGCTGGAGGAGCTGTCGGTAGGAGCGGGGGCAGGCTCAACGCCCGCTGCCGCGCCACGCTGGCGGCCTCCTCTGGGGCAGCACTCCAGACGGCGACCTTCCTCGTCGAAGACCTTGAAGAACAGCATGGAGGCGCCATCGTACTCAAAATGGATGGCGAGGGCCCCCTCTGCATGGCAAGCGTGGGCGACCTCACCTCATCCTCGGGTCATGAAGATCTTGCCCGGGGAGACGACCTCGACCTCCGCCCCCGTGGCCAGACTGCAGCACGCGGCGTGTTGCAGCCACAGCTCGAGTGGCCCCCTCGGCGGCATCTCCAGGGCGAAGAACCGCGGGAGCTAAATCCACGTCGCGGGGGCATCACCGACCACACCACGAACTCATGCGAGGAATCTTCAGCGGGGGTGTGCAGGCCTGTAGCCCTCACGACCTCAGCCTGGCCACCATGGCCATGGCTGGCGTGGCACGGGGCACTGCCGCCTCTTCCGGAGCCTTTCGCCTGGGTGTATAGAGGAAGCGGGTAGCCGGGAGGAGGTCGCTCGTACTGAGCTGCGTTGCCGCCATGAGCAGGTTCATTTCCAAGTCTGCCGAGCGTGCCCTCCCCTTTTTCAAAATCTTGAAGAAGGCGGGCCCAGTGGAGTGGACCCTAGAGGCCTAAGCGGCACTGCAGGATTTGAAGAAATACCTCTCCTCTACACTAGTACTGGTTGTGCCTAAATCACAAGAGTCATTGCTGTTGTATCTTGCGGCAACGAACCAAGTCGTTAGCGCCGCGCTAGTGGCATAGAGGGAGGTCGACGAAGAGGCAACGGCAACGGCAGGACGGGCAGATGACGAGCCAGGGCTTCCCCCAGCAGGGCCTGGTGCCGGCGAGGCGACGTCCCCGGCAGAGTCTGACGCCGGCAGGACGGGGCCCGTGCAACCTAATGGAGTGGTGCAGAAGAAGAAGATGATGCAGCACCCAGTTTACTTTGTCAGCTCCCTCTTGCAGGGGCTAGATCAAGGTACTCCGGCTTGCAGAAGTTGCTCTTTGGCCTCCTTATGGCCTCGAGGAAGCTGCATCGTTACTTCCAAGCCCACGAAATCACTGTCGTCACCTGCCGCCCGTTGCAACAGATATTGCATAACCCAGACGCAACCGGGAGGATTGTGGAATGGGCTTTGGAACTGTCAAGCTTTGGTTTGAAGTTTGAAAGTACTTCAACAATCCAGAGTAGAGTCTTGGCAGAGTTCGTTGCCGAATGGACTTCAACGCCCGACGAAGAGATCCAGGAGACCACTCTCTCCGGCAAGGAAACAAGTCGCAACTGGGTTATGTACTTTGACGGGGCTTTCTCGCTGGAAGGCGCCATGCCGGTGTGCTACTCATTGCACCCACCGGAGAGGACCTAAGTATGTGGTCTAGATGCACTTTCCCAGGGAGATGTCAATAAACAACACTGCTGAGTACGAGGGGTTGCTTGCCGGTCTCAGGATCGCGGCAGACCTCGGGACCAAGAAGCTTATCGTCAGGGGTGATTCACAGCTCGTCGTCAAGCAAGTTAACAAAGATTATCAAAGCCCGTTGATGGAGGCCTACATGAATGAGGTGAGGAAGCTGGACGAGCATTTTGACGGTATACAAGCGGAGCATGTTCCCCGAGTGGAGAATGGCATTGCCGATTACCTGTCGAAGCATGCTACACTGAAACTACCTATGGAACCAGGTACTTTTGTGCTTCAGGTAGCTCAACCATCCATTGAACCATCAACAGAGCAGAACAAGCGCAGGAAATCAGGCCCCGGCAAGTACTTTCCCACCAAGCTCCCAGGATTCGCCGGCAAGGGTGTTGCCGTGGACGCCGAGCCTGCCATGGGGCGACAGACTCCAGCAGGGCGTCAAACCCTAGCCGTAGAGACAGCTGCTCCCATGGCAGAGGAAATGCCTTTGGTCCTTGCCGTCGAGCCCCAGGCTCCGGCATGGGCACATCATACCATCTGATTCCTCCAAATAGGGGAACTCCCTGAGGAGTAGGAAGAAGCGGAGAAAGTAGCCCGCCGGTCTGCTATGTACCAGTTCGTCGACGACGTTCTGTACAGAAAAAGACCAAACGGTGTGAAATTGAAGTGCATCTCTCGGGAGGAAGGATTGGAGCTGTTGGCAGAGATACACGGAGGCATATGTGGCTCCCACATATGGTCAAGGGCCCTTGCCGGCAAGGCATTCCGGCAAGGTTTCTTCTGGCCCATCGCCTCCGTGATGCAACGGCGCTTAGTAACCAAGTGTGAAGCGTGCAGGCCCATTCAAAAGAGCTTCATCAACCAGCTCAAGCTCTCCAAACAATCCCTCTTTCCTGGCCATTCTCGGTCTGGGGGCTCGACATACTGGGCCCCTTTCCCCATGCTGTCGGGGGCTTTGAGTACTTATACGTTGCAATCGACAAGTTCACAAAGTGGCCGGAGGTGGAGGCAGTGAGAAAGGTGAGACCACAATCAGCTGTCAAGTTCTTCAAGGGGCTAGTCTGTCGTTTTGGTGTGCCAACTAGGGTCATCACCGACAACGGCATGCAGTTCATGAGCCACGCCTTCATGCAGTACATCCAGGACCTCGATAGCAAGGTCTGCTTTGCTTCGGTTGCACATCCACGGAGCAATGGCTAGGCTGAGAGGGCAAATGCTGAAGTGTCGCGAGGCCTCCAGACAAGGACTTTTGACAGACTACGCAGGTGCGGACGATGCTGGATTGATGAATTGCCGGCGGTTCTTTGGTCAATCAGAACGACACCAAATCGAGCCACCAGCCAGACGCCATTCTCCCTCGTTTATGGGGCAGAAGCAGTACTCCCCACAGAACTCACATATGGGTCACCTCTAGTGCTCGCTTATGATGAGCTTGAGAAAGAGCAGTTGCAACAAGATGACGCAACACTCCTTGAGGAAGATCGTCTTCGGGCGGCTGTGCGAGCAGCATGCTACCAGCAAGCCTTGTGCCGCTACCATAGTCATAAGGTTCATGGCCGAAGCTTTGAGGAAGGCGACCTTGTTCTTCGGCACGTTCAGTCGGCCAAGAATTCCAACAAGTTGACGCCAAAATGGGAAGGCCCTTATCGGGTAATACGAGTCACCAGGCCCGGTGCAGTCCGCCTGGAGACCGAAGATGGTATTCCAGTGAGCAACTCTTGGAACATCGAACATCTTCGCAAGTTTTACCCGTAAGGCGCGGTTGCTGGGCTCCCCGACAAACCACCTTTTGTACAAGCCTTGCCGGCAAGGCATGTAACCCTTTGTACAAAGCCAGGCGCAGACACTGAGCATAACTTAATGAAGCGCTGGCGCCCTAAGTTGTAGCATGCATGCTAGGTTGAGTCTCTCTCTGTGTTAGGGTTGATAGTGCTTGGCGGCGACTAACCCTTAGCATAGAGGTCGAGTATGCATCTCTCTGTTCCTTTCCGTCCTTTTTGGGTTTGCAGGGTGCATGGACATTTTTGCTGAGCTATTCTGGAAGAAGAGAGAACAGGCCGACGCCCGGACCCCGACAAGCCAAGGTTGCCGGGGGCTGCGGGTCTGAGAATCCAGACACGGCAAGCCAAGGTTGCCGGGGGCTGCGACATCAGATAAGTTTTTCTCCCCCACTCTGTGCCTCCGTATGAAACTTGAACGTATAAGACTTGGCTCGCTCTCATACCATCCTACTCCCTCTATCCCGTGTCCGAAAGCCTTGCTTTGGGCCAGAACTTGGTTCTAGTGCGATGGGAAGGGGACGAGCGAAGGGCCTAATCCTACTTGGCCCTTACCTCCGCCAAGGGCATGAGTGTAGCCGAGCTATAGGGCAGGACAGCAAGGCTTTTTGCCGGGGTATAATGTTTATCTTAAAGATAACGAGGACTCGCTCCTTGGTGTGGCCCTCGCCCACGCCGCAAACAAAACCCGCAAACACCCTTATCTTCATTAATGCATTGCTAACAAGTACGATTAAATGCATGTAATGCATACATGAGCAAGGGGGTTACAAGGTCTAAATTCTACTAAGGCCCGTAGGCTTACAAACTGAAAAAAGATAAGTGCCTCGTGATCCCCGTTCTTGCCCTTTTCCTCCTAGGTGCGGCAGGCGAAGGCAGAAAGGGGGCGATGGGGAACGCGCTGATGGAGAGCTTGACGAGGAAGGCCCTCGACAGGGCGCGTGGCCGAGGGAGGGGCGACGCGGTCAGTCGGAGTCGGAGTCGGCGTCCCCCCGCCCGGCGCCCTCGTCGTCGTTGTCGCTGTCCTCCTCGTCACTCCCGCTTGAGGAAGAGTCTTCGTCGTCGGAGGAGCTCTCCACGCAGCACTTTAGGCGAGTTCCAAAGTCTCCAAAGACCTTGACGGAGAGCAGGCGTTCTCCATTAATTTGAAATAGAGAACGAGCCCCGTCGTCAGGCTGTGGATGCGAGCAAAGGTCTTCCATCCGGGGCGAAGATACATGACGTGAGGGACGCGAAAATCGACATCAACCCGTGTGCCGCCATTCCTGCAGCCGTTCATGTGCAACCTCTGAGTTTGTGGCGGGTCGAGCTCCATCTCCCGAGCGAATGGAGTAGGGAGACGAAGACGACGGTGCGCTGGCCGATGCATCCTGATGAAGAACTCGCGAGGTTGATCCCCGACGTGGCCCTCCATTGGGGGAGGGTGAGGGAGTCCTGGATTAGGGGGTCCTCGGACGGCCGGACTATATCCTTCTGCTGGACTGTTGGACCATGAAGATACAAGACTCAAGACTTCGTCCCGTGTCCGGATGGGACTCTCCTTGGCGTGGAAGGCAAGCTTGGCAATACGGATATGTAGATCTCCTCCCTTGTAACCGACTCTGTGTAACCCTAGCCCCTCTGGTGTCTATATAAACCGGAGGGTTTAGTCCGTACGACAACAACAATCATACCATAGGCTAGCTTCTAGGGTTTAGCCTCTACGATCTCGTGGTAGATCAACTCTTGTAATACTCATATCATCAAGATCAATCAAGCAGGAAGTAGGGTGTTACCTCCATCGAGAGGGCCCGAACCTGGGTAAACATTGTGTCCCCCGCCTCCTGTTATCATCTGCCTTAGACGCACAGTTCGGGACCCCCTACCCGAGATCCACCGGTTTTGACACCGACAGAGGGACCGCCAGCGGAGGCGAGGCTGATGTGCCGCCCTGTCCTCCTCTCCCCCGGGCACCACGGCGACCTCGGCCTCGCCCCCTCCCCCTCCCCCTCATGGCTGGCTCTGCCACCACAAGCTCTTGGGACGGAGGGGCGCGCTGTCAAGCGGAGACCCTCTTCGCCACCGTCAGCTTGCAGCGCCCTCTCGCCATGGCAGAAGAGAGAAAGAAGCCAAGGTGGAAGAAGGCGGATGATGAAAGATTGAGGGGTGCCATCCCCCCTCCCCTTCTTATAAAGGGGTGGGGTCGGGGCTCGGCTGCCCCGCTCAACCAATTAGGCCACCAAGAGCGCAGGGAATCGAGACCGACCCGCTGCTCCAATCAGCGGCCAGGTTTCTCGCCCCGTCCGCCTCGTCATTCAAGGCCCGCACCCGCCGCCTGCCATCTTCAAGGCATGGAGGACACATGGCGAGCGAACAGGAATCGAGGGGACAAGTGGGGCAACTGTTTTTCACCCCGTGATCGCAGGGCACGAGCGACTCGAAGGCCACGACCCGAGTCCACTCAGTAAATGAGTCGCGCCCTTGCGTTTTCCTCTTCTTATGGGGAAGACGCGAGCCGCCTCTTTACCATGATGTGATGCATGAGGGCAGCAGCCGCCCCACGCGTGACCCCCACGTCATGCACGACCCCCACGTTGCGCATTCAACGCGGGTCATTGGGAAGCGCAGCGAGCGAAGGAATTATTGCGGTAAAAATCTGCCCAGCCTGCCCGCGCACCGTTCTGGGCCTGGCCCAACAACGTGTTGCGCTTATGTGTGGCCTAGGCCCGGGGGCTCCTGTCGGTGTACAAAAGTAGGGGCTCTCGTTTTTACCCCTCTACTTATGCACGGGCAGTCAGAGCCATGCCTGCGGCCACACTTAGCAGGGCAAGGGGAGGGAGCAGAAGCGCAAGAACACCAGAAAGCGCTCCGGCCAAAAGCACGAGATGGACAAAGCAACGCCAAGACCAAGAAACACAAAGAGCAAGAGGGCGAGGTGGACTCCCCCGACAAGACCCTTGTCGGGGCGGCCTCTGTAGCCCCGGCAAGAGCCTTGCCGGGGCAACTTGCCCGACGCCAGCAGAGAGCGCCACCCTTGAGCCCAAGGGTTCCAACACCACCAACAACCACATTGGAACCAAGTCTCCGGAGGCACCTCCATGGTGGCATGCAGATCTTTGTGAAGATCATAAGCACTCAAGATCAGATGAGGACCAGAAGACGACGATCCTCGGCAAGATCCTTGCGGAGGAAATCCACGAGACCCCCGGCAAGATCCTTGCCGGGGACGACTGCAATGCTGTGGCAAGACCCTTGTCGGGGGCACCTGCGAGGCCACAACCAGGCCCGCGTCTGCCAAGACTCCACCGCCGTTCCCATACAGCTGCCAGCCCAACCAGCTGGGCAGGCACCTGCGTGGCAACGTGCGGCTTCTAGGCCAGCTCAGCAAGCACCTGCGTGGTGGCATGCAGATCTTCGTGAAGACCCTACCACCACGCCATCTCAGCAGCCTGCCAGCCTACATGGTGCTGCATGCATCGTTGGCCTGGACGCGTGTCGGAGCAAGCCGGGGCGACGACGGGCGGGACGGGCCTCATTGCCATCCCCACTAAAGCAACGGGACACCTAAGGGGGCGCATTTAATATGTCTTGTCCCATAATGACAGGCGATAAGCTTGCGCACTATACGCCTTTCCACCTCCTGTGTGCCACTATGGCGACCCCTTTTGTCTCTAAAAGGAGGCCCGAGGCGTCCAGGAGAAGGATTTGGATCTTTTGGGCTACACACGCACCGTAGCTAGCTCAAGAACTCAAGAACACTCAAATATATAAACCAAAGCAGGACTAGGGTTTTACGCATCCTCGCGGCCCGAACCTGGGCAAATGATCTTTGTGCTGGCTCCTAGACCTGCTCTTTGCACAACCCCGCGCCCGCCAACCGTAGAAGGGATCCCAGTGATCCCATAGGTGTCGTTCCCACCGACATAGCGGAGTAGTTTTCTTTTATCTATCGGAGCCGGCTTGACCTCGTCAATGACTATCGAGAAGTCTTCATGCACGTGCCCAGGAGACGCAATTGTCGTCATTTTGATCTGAAGCACCGGATTAACATATAACACGGAAAAATTCCACATGACAACAAACCATAACCTCACTGTCCCAAGGAGACAACATGAATCTCGACGGACCAACTAGACGAGGATCAAAGCTCAAATAAAAGATAAACTCGTAGAAAAGGGGTCCATCGATAGATGTCCTAATTAACATAGCCGGCTTGACCTAGTGTGGGGCCTACTTGATCCCAACATCGTTCTCATTTTCCTGTAAAATTATTCGCTTGGTTACTCCTGACAAGCGGGGCCACACTTACCATTGTGAGAATCATCTTATTTTTGTCATATAACATGGTCAATGGGTTTGACGTGAAAATAACAATGTCTAATGGCATTTTTGAGCAAACATCTAATGGAACGATGGCATTTTTTAGATATCTAACTGCATTTTTGAGCAAGCATCTCACGGGTCGATGGCATTTTTGAGTAGTTGTAACTTCTAATGGCAAAACTAAGTAGTGATACACAACTAGTGGCATAAATAATAAGAACCCAAGAATTAAATAGGTATGCTAATTTCTTTAATAGAATTTAGCACCCCATTTAAGCATGTCCTAGCTTTTTTAATAGTACTATATGCATAATTTGGCGATGAGAGCTCTCTATATGTACCACCTTTATTCTTTAATTTCATCTTGTTAGTTTTGCTCCATGGCGCAATCCATCGATACCACTACTGTACAAAAGTATACATTTCTTAAAAGGCTAGAGGTCGGGGCAGTCTTGCTTGGTCAGTTTCACAAGAGGCGAGGGCCTTTGTGATTTGACGGCTCATTACTGTTGGAAGGCGGGGCCTTGTGATTTGACTGCTCATATAAATGTTGTCGACGACCTGAGGAGGAGCAAAGAACCGTGCGGTATACTCAAGTTTTCCACTAGATTACTAGTACGACGGAGGAGCACGAAACACGGCAGCCCAGTGCCATATGGCGATAAAAATGATCTAATTTGCTAGTCATCAATCCCATGGCGCTGCTCATCATTAGCATTGTTCTATTCATGCCTCGCAGAGAACGTGACACGTGTGGCAAAACACCTGAAGCAAAAGAAAAAACACAGGAGCAAAAGAAGAAGGAAGATTATCACCCCCAAAAAAGAAGGAAGATGCACACACAAGTCCGGGGCGCTGCTCTCTACTACATGAAGGGTTGCTGGCTGCAGAGTCGTAACTGCTTCTTCATCGCCTCCACGACCTCCATCTCCTTGCGCGTCTCCTCCACCATCTTCTTTATTCTGTCCATGACGCGGGATTTCTCGACGAGAGCCTACATCAGCTGTTTCACGGCCGCATTACGTACCTTGACAGCAGCCGGGTGCTCGATGCGGAGCTTCGCCAACTCCTCCTTCTATTCCATGACGAGGGCCTGTGGCAACTTCATCGAGGAACTACTCTTCTCATGCAGCTTCTTCCATCTGGCGTTCTCCTCCTTCAGTAGGTCTAGCTCGTGGCAGAGCTTTGCCTTGTCCTCCTGAAGTTGCAGGATTTCTCCGGTCGCCTTCTTATCCGAGGCAATGCTCTTCTTCAGAAGCATCACCAAGCCGGCGGTCAACTCCCCCTGCTCACTAAGCTCAGCGAGCATGTCGTCGAGGCTCTCCTTCAGCAGCTCCACCAAGCCATCGATGAACTCCTCCTGCTTATTGAGCTGGTCGGGCATGTCGTCGAGGGATAACGACTCCAGCACCGCCAGCTCGCATGTTCGCCTCCGCGGCTAGGGCGCTCCTGGGAGCACTCGCCTCTGCGGCTAGGGCGCTCCTGGGAGCCCTCCCTGCCCGTGAGAGATCTTTCGAGGTCTCTGCGAGGCGGCGAGCCCTCCTTTTCTTTCTGCGGCCTTGGTTGCCGCTCCCTTGTTACGAGTAGTTTGGATAATTCTCGACCTAGAGCTCTGCATGCCGGCCATGGAAAGGACGGGTGGACAAGAAAGACTTATGAGGAGGAAGAGGTAGAGTGATTTTCGGCTAGGTACTAGTTCCCCTTTTTATAACCTAGTACTAGCACTAGTACTAAAACCTGCATAGTGGGAACACGTTCAGGTTTGATACGTACTAGGTGTGAATAGGTTTGCACTTAATTATACCATAAACTTTGGAATGTGATGGGAACAAGCTAAAGATTAATTGATGGTTTTGGTTTCGAGGCCCGAAACCGCTCCCGATGAGTTTCCCGGAACACAAATTTCAAGTACTGCTGCTCAAATACGGTCGCACAAGTCAATGATGTAACTGGTCGTACATGTCAGACCAAGCCAATGCGTGTCGCGGGTCCGACCGACCGTCTATTAGTGCGACCGACCGTAAGCATTACGCGATGGAGACTTCTGGTTGTGGCTTCGGGTGATTATCACGACCAAGCATTCAAGAACTAGTGATAAATCAATTACCATCTTTTTCCAAACGACCAAGTATTTTCACAGGAGTACAATACATATAGATGGAGTGATTGTCACGGTTGCAAATCGCCTTGGCGCCGCAAGTTCACTGCAGCAGCAACCGAGTAGGTCACTACATCGCCGGCGGGGAAGGAGGGCAGCTCATGCATGCCCAGTGGCGCCACCGTAGCTGGTCCCGTGATTTGGCTTCTCCTCCCGCCCATTTGAACAGTTGCACCGACTGCTCATGCCATTCCGCAGGCATGCACGTTCTTTCCTCCGCAGTTGACTCTGTGAATATGATCTCTGCCATTAGCCCTAGCTCGAAATCAACGCGTCGCTGCCAGATGCTGATATCCCTCGGCATCTCTTTCCTGAGATCAACTTGCACCTTCGCCTTCTGTCGTGCCACGCACAGCTCCTTCGAACTTCTCTCCAATCGATGTGACGCTTCCTCGATCCGATTTTCCCTTGCTGCCCACCACCTGAAACGCAACCCTGGCATGTCCTCCGGCGCCACCGATCTGTGATTCCAGAGCAATGGATCCCCTCTAAAACACATGTGGGTTTGCTCGAGGGCGGCAGTGTTGCGGGCCATAGCAAGAGGGCAGCCTGCGGGATCCTGGGATCTAAGTGATTATCCATGGCGGGATCCGGTAGGCGAGGCGGGGAGTCGAGCCTAGGCGATGGGAGAGCCCTACGAGGCTAAGATAAAGATAGTACTACTCCACTCCATCCATATTTAAATACAAAGGCCACCAACAGTAGCCCTGGCAAAAATTGATCATGTTGCCTGCGTCTTGGTTTATTGGCACCCGTTTTTTGTGCCACTTTTTATGACATGCATAAATATTATGTTACTTAAAAATATGGTCTAAAAATTGGCACAAAATACGAAGGAGACCAATGGAAGTAGCAACCCATGATTATACTCGCATGCACGCAGTGGAGTAGTAATGTCTTTCTCAACTACTTCCTCCCTCACGTCCACTCAATTTGCATGCGTTGTATTAATTAACCATCAATGAAGTGAAGGACTTTATAAGCGTCAAATTGTCACATGGGGTGGATCTTTGTACAAAAATGCGTCCCACCGTGTACCTGTGTGTGCGTGCGAGGGAATGAGTGTGTGCGTGCAGATCTTTGCTTCGTGCATGTACTGCCAGTGTGCCTGAGAGAGGACAAGTACATTCTTCTAGAACCAGTGGCACGTTACTGTGATCAATCCACACAAGGAGGTCGCGACAACGCCTCCACATGTGCCACGTGGCTTCATGAACTAAAAGAGAGACACTGTGTAGCGTGCCATTGGAATTCTAATTTACGTGTTTTGCACATACTGGAAGTACTAGTAAGGTACACGTGCATTGCACACATCAGATTTGGCAACCAAATTATGAATAAATACCACACTATAGCATGTAAGCTTTGAGTCATATATGCATGATGTAGACGTTCGTTTAATTCTTATAGTTCATCTCATTCAAAATCAGTTAGTTTTTATAAAAAAGTTAGGGCCTCTTTGATTCATAGGATTTCCAAAATGCGGGAATAGGAAAAACATGGGATTAGAGTGGAATGTCGTCTTGAATCCTACGGGATTGTACGAGTGTTTGATTGTGCATAGAAAAAACGTAGGATTCTTTCAAAGTGGTTTGAGTGGATGGAAAGTTTCCTATGAAATCTAGTGCAAATGAATCCTATGGAAAAATTCCTATGGTTTACAATCCTACGAATCAAACAACCAAGATAGGAAAAATTCCTAAGGATTAGAATCCTCCAAAATTCCTTTGAGAATCCTTTGGATCAAAGAAGCCCTTAATCTATTTTATGATTCATGGAATAGTGCATTGTAAAGCATAAAGTAAAACAAATAATGGCAATTCAACTAGAAAAAAAGTTTGGGAAGTTATGATACGGAAGATTCTAGAACAAAGGAGAAGCACATATGTTTTGAGGTTTGTGCATCATGCATAAGTTCAACCATGGAGTCTGCTAGATTGTACATGTGGCAAAATCCGATGGGGGCTAGAAGATGGTGCGAGGGGCCAAGTGGAGGAAGACTATGAAGGAGTCCACAAGTGTGAGATTGATATTTAAAGAGAGGGGGCGAGAACGTGCGCAGTTGCACGCAGTGGCGGAGCCATGAAAAATAAATGAGCTAGGGGGCCAAGCATTGCTAATCCTTTACGAGGAGCGCCAATTCATCAACTTAAACCATTTTACCAGCAATTGATATACTGATCACATTCATATTAGCCTCAATATATAGTGATGTTAGGGGGGGGGCAGGGCCCTTGCTGCCCCGGTCTTCCATCCTTTGTCTTGGCCTTTGAGAGATGAAGCGGAAGGCATGGATGATGAGATGGGGACGTTGGATATATAATTAATGTGGGTCTATTAGCTATGTAATCCTATATAGAGAGGTATATATTGATTGATGTGTATGTGGGAAAGAGGGTGAGACCTCACTAGATATATAGATTGATCGGTTTGTGTGGAAAACTGGGAAAGACCTGGCTATATGTACACATACATAGAGGAACATCGATTGTTATGCATGCATGTGAGAGATAAAGAATGCCCGATATGATCAAGAGGGGGAGATGTGTGTGTGTGTGTGTGTGTGTGTGTGTGTGTGTGTGTTCATGCATGGGAGACCGACCTGAATAAAAAGATTGCATGTGTGCGATGGATAATGTCGAGTGGTAGTGTGTGTGCATGCATGCACAAGAGGAAGTTAGTGTTACAATTATAAAGAGAAGACGACTGTGTGGGTGTAAAAGACTAGGTGAGGTCATAATCAATGTAAAGTTGAATTCAAATATTTGAATAAGACATCATGATGTTTGAAATCCATGCATGCATGAATATAACTGAGATATGCGCGGTGTGGTTTGGAAATGAGCATGCTATAATGTATACACATTGAACAAGGTCAGACTGATTTTAATTTGATATACTGATGGCAGACATCGTTTGGACACATTGCATCCGTGCATGGACACACTATTCTAGTTGGAGATGATGGGTGGCTTTCGCATCACATATCTATATCTATACCCCTATATATTATATATTATATTTCTTATATAGTGTGCGAATAACTTTAACTTTGAAAGATGGTCGTTGGATGAAGCCAATCTGACGGTGCATAGATGGCAAATTCGAGCACTACAAGCCATTGGATATCATCTACATTCCACCAGATTTTGCCACATGTACAATCTAGAAGACTCCACGGTTGAACTTAAGCATAATGCACAAACCTCAAAACACAAGCACTTCTTCTTTGTTCCGTAATCTTCCGTATCATAATTGTCCAAATGTTTTTCTACATGATTTGCCATTATTTGTTTTTATTATGCTTTACAACGCACAATTCCATGAATCTTAAAATAGATTAGCTTTCTTATAAAAACTAGATGATTTTGAATGAGATGAACTATAAGTATTAAACGAACATCTACATCATGCATATATGACTCAAAGCTTACATGCTATAATGTGGTATTTATTCATAATTTGGTTGCCAAATCTCATGCGTGCAATGCACGTGTACCTTACTAGTCTAAATGGTGTTTGCGTGTGTGTTGTGCATGTTAAACACATTGTACGTAGTATCATACATGGTTTAGATTCTGAACATCTAGATAGAGCATACATGTACTATGATTTGAATTCAACATAGAATGTATACATATATTTGAATTTGAGATCGTATGTACATGTAGTACGTATTTATATAGGAATTTACTACTCCTATATTCATGTCATGTGTTGTGAAGATAATATTTAGATGGTTGTATAACTAACCTGAGTACAATCTCATTCAAACAGGGAAAATGTACTCAAATTTAGTCCATATGCTAGACAACACGAATTGTTTTTTTAATGTCGAGGGAAGTGCAAATTGATTTGGTACTGTACATGTTATGTTTGTTGTCCTGATTTTTTTAGTTTTGTTGTTGTTGTTGTTGTTGTATTTGAATGCATTTCTAGTAATATAGTAAAACGGGACATGGATCTCTCTAGTGATGAGGTGTGAATTGTCTTTTTTTGTACACATTAAGCTTGTTCTCCCGAAATTTCAAGTTGTGCCTTGTTATGCCGAAATTTCAAGCTAGCATCTCTGTCTATCGTGCTGCAAAACTCCCGCCTCTTCAACCCGCACCTTGTTACCCCGAAATATTTAAGATATATCTTTGTATCGTTGTTCTTCGAAAACTCCCTCCATCTCAGCCCGTGCCTTGCTATCCCAAAATTACAAGCGCGAGAAAACTCCCACCTCTTGCGAAATCCCGACACGCAAAATGCCCATGATACCCCTGAACCAAAAGAACCGCCTAGCTCAAATCGGTGGGGGTACTTCCGTAACTTACCCCAAATTTCGGACAAGCGCGTCCCTAAGCCATGGTTCCCCCTCCCATCCCATCCACCCACCCTTTCATACACCGAGGCCGCAAAAACCTTCGAAGCCCCACACCCTCCTCCGTCCGCCACCCAGCCGGATCCTCTTCCCCGACGACGTCGTCCACAGCAACACCTCGATGTCCGGCATCCACCGCACCGGATGAGGATCCTTTGTCGATCTCGTCGTCCCGCTGGTTCAGCCACCCCGTCCTCCACATCCAAGGAGCTGCCCGACGTCCCCTCGTCTTTCGTGCCACCTCCATTCCCACACCGTCATCTTCACCTGCTCCACCATAAGAGCAGCATCATCATCGTTTCCTCGGATGAAGTTGAGGCCTAATCCGCGCCACCAAAGAGGTTCTACACTAATCACCACATTTTCTTCTTGATTCGATCTCACGGTGCTGCTGGCGCTCGGTCCCGATCCGACATGGCGTGGCTCCATCCACGGCGGCGTCGCCGGTCACTTCCTCCACGGCGTCGCTCCCTCAGCGACGATGTCCAAATCAGTAGGACCTGCTACTGCTTTGGCTCTCGCTCGTGTTGCTGCTCTGCTCTTGCTCTCAGTCCCCTGCCTAGTCTGCTCTTGCTCTTGCTCACGCTGTTGCTCTCGCTCTTGCTCTTGCTTGCGATGTTGCTCCGATTTAGCTACACTTCTTTGGGTCAGTCGATTTTCAGGGGGTGCGGGGGGGGGGGCTCGCCGGAGTTAAGGAAGAACCAGCCGCAGCGCAGAGGGGGCTCGCCGGAGAGGTACCCCACTATCTATCTTAAGGTTCGGGGTGGGGCGGTGGTCGCCGGTGGTGGTGGGGCGGTGGCGTGGGGATCGCCGGAGGAAAATCTTTACGCGGGAGGGCCTAGAGGGATGGCCGGGGCGACGGCGGACCGGCGGTGGGGAGTGGTTTCGGGGCGGGCTGGGCAGCGAGGCGGTGCGGAAGCGCCGCCAACGGCGGGCGGTGGGGGCCTGCGATTTGGCTGGTGGTGGCTGGCGGCTCAGGGGGTGGAGGTTGAAGATGAACTACAGGCCCTTGATTTCGTATCCAACGGCTGGAAAAATGACGGAACAGAGATGAAAAAGTCAGTAGACTGACGTGTAGCCTCACCGTGCCTACTGCTCTACTCTTGCACGCGCTGCTGCTGCATGAGTAGCGAATCGCTCTCGCCGAGCCTCGCAGTTGCTACCGAGATCTTTGCTACGACTAGTTGCCCCGGCTCTCGCACGCGCTGCTACTCCGGGCGCTGCTGCTGCTGCTACTGCTTTTCTGCTACTAGTGCGTTCAGTTTTGACAGTAAAATTCAGTTTCGACAGCAAAATTCAGTTTAGACAGTTAAATTTGGTTTCGACAGCAAAATTCAGTTTCGACAGTTAAATCCAGTTTCGATAGTTAAGTTCAGTTTCGACAGTTAAGTTCAGAGATGAGCGGCTGATTTATTTTACATCTAGCACTTTGTGGTTATGTATTTTACGTCATCTATTAGAGATTCTATTAGAATTCCACTCAAGTTAACGTTGTCTCTCTTGACCTGCTTCAGCCTCGCCGTCGTACAACTCACCGGAGCTGCTCCAACAACAAAACCCTCCATCACAGCAGAGCAGTACCCCGGGCTCCATCTCCAGACGCCTAAGATCTTCTTCCCCTCCTCCGACAGCCAAATTAGCCGGAGCATCCTCACCGACCAACACAATCACGTTGAGATCAACATGCCTTCGCCAAAGAGGTTGTACACTTGTTGCATCCCTTTTTTACTCTACATGCTATATATATTGTCCACTGAGCACACGTAGTAATGTGAAATACGATTAGTTTCTCCTACTATATGACAAGCAGTGAGGTACTAGGGAACTTAGCTATCCGTCATGGACTCTCTTGAACGCCATCATTATTTATCTCTGCGCGTTTGAGCTGTGCATTTGTAGATGGGCTCGGGAGTTGAGCTAGTAGGGAAGTGGCCTGGGTCCAAAGTAATAGAAGTAGCACAATTTTTTTTGAGTGTAGGCTTTTCCTTGCTCAAGCCTGCCTACTAGAATCGCCGGTGCTTGAAAGGAAAAGTGAAGGAAAAACATAGGAATTGGAAAGTTTCCTATGGTACTATTACTCATGCATTTGGTTCAAAGGAATGGAGCAAAGGAAAATTGTAGGATTTGTTCCTTTAGTGTCTCCCTGAAAGAAAAATCGTAGGAATTTTAATATCCACTTGTCCTCCTTTCAAATTCCTATTCATGAAGCACAAGACTAAGAGATAGTAGCATAATAACATTATAACCGTACATTTTTTTGTGGTTTGACTTAATCTCACCATGCTTCTTTGCATCCTATGATCTTCCAATTCTTGTGAACCAAACACCCAGTTAAGCGTAAATCCCGTGTTTCTAAATTCTCTGTTTTGCACGTGCATTCCTATCCTATTCCTGTGTATTTTCTATCCCTGCATTGTTAGAATCTTCAAATTCAAACAAGCCCTTACACAATTACTTCTGTTACAGATATGTGTCAAAGAAAACCTTGTGTGGTTTGTCCCACTCCTATTGCGTTGTGTTCCACCCTAGCTCAACTACTCCAATGAAGGAAGGGTTCACCACAGCAGGGATCCGCTCTCCAGACTGTCTTTCGCCGCCTCAGATCTTCTTCCCCACTACCGGTAGCCACGACAACTGCATTACCATCATCAACTCAGCAGATGGCCTTGAGGACTATACGGGTCCGCAAGAGAGGTCGCACTCTTCCGTGTTTGCTTATGTTATGCATCACTTAATATGATGACATGCTACTTTATCGTCCTGTTCACCTATTAGACTCCGAGTCAGGTCCAAACTAATGCTGAAACTTGAGTTTTTAAATGGTTGTGGGGTATATATTGGGGTAACAATCAGTACTATATGTCTACTATCTGGTTAATCTTGGGTGTCTACTATGAGTTTCATGTTGGGTGCAAACAAACATTAAAGGAGCCATTATCTGTATTTTTTAACTAAAGCTATTATCTGGCTGGTATCATTGGTTTTGGGTCTATCCATAATTTGCTACCATCACTCTGAATTTGTGCATGCACTCCTTACATAATCTCACTATGTTTTATTCCTATGCATGTCAGTTATTGTACACAATGGAACTGAACATGTAGAGCAAAAGAGACGAGCCTTGTTTGCAATAAAATTTCTTGCAGACGTCGCTCCATGGTGGGCGCAAAGGCAGCCCCCCTCCACCCATTTAGGATTGTAATCAAGAGGAAGATAATTGTTCTGAGAGGGATACAGAAGGAGAAGACCACTCCTATTTACCCCCTGAGGTCTTCGCTCTAACTTGGCATGCTGATGTTGGTAATATCATGCATATGGTGCCTTGCGTTTCTTACTTTATACATCAAATATGTCGTCTGCTTAGTTTAGACATGCTTTGTGTGAATGCCATCTGTTTAGTTTCTTTATCGTATATGTGAATCATGCAATGCCATCTTGTTTAGCCAGGCATCATATATGTGAATTTTGCAATGCCACCCTAGTTAGCCAGTCATCTTATATGTGAATTATATCATGCCATCATTTTGTTACGTATTAATTTTTTTCAACAATTTTAGTACATTCAATTAATCTTCCTGTGCATCAGCCATTCGACACGGTCATAAAAATCTGGAGTGGAAACAAGGTCTTCAGAGCAGACAATGCTATCCGACGAAGCGCATGTCTTGCTGGTTACAGATAGCTCCTCAGAGGAGGATTCAGAGATAGATGACCATCCCTATTCCCCCCCCCACTCCCTGAGGTGCAAGCTCTAACTTGGCAGGGTTATGTTGCTCATATCATGCGTATGGTGTCTTGCATTGCTATGTCATTTGCTTAGTTTAGACATGCTTTGTGTGAATGACACCTTTTTAGTGTCTAATTACCATATATGTGAATTATGCAATGCCATCTTGTTGCAAGACATTATATATGTGAATTAATCATGCTATCTTGTTTCAAGGCATTATATATGTGAATTATGCAATGCCATGTTGTTTAGCCAAGCGTCATATATGTGAATTATATCATGTCGTCCTTTTTTGTATTTCTCATTGCATTTGTCGACAATGTTTGTATATTCAACTGCTCTTCCTGTGCATCAGCCATTTGAATTGGTGATGGAGAAATCTAGAGTGAAAACAAGGTCTTCAGAGCAGACAATGCTACCTGCTAAAGTAGATATCTTGCTGGTTACAGATAGCTCCTAAGAGGAGGATTTAGAAGAAGATGGCCATTCCTATTATCCCCCTGAGGTGTATGCTCAAACTTGGCAGGGTTATAGTACTCATATCATGCATATGTTGTATTGCAATGCTTAGTTTTTACATCATATACACAATATTGAATGCCATCTCCTTAGTTGACACATCATATATGCGATTTCCCTCTGCTCACTTGCTTAGTATATAAATTATATATTTGAATTATATCATTCCATGATGTTTACATAGACAGCATGTATCTGAATTATGGCATGCCCACCCATTTTATAAAGACATAATATAGTTATATCATCTCATCCTGTTTACATAGTCATCATGTTTTGAATTATGTCATTCTATCCGTGAATTATATCTTGCCATCATGTTTCCATAGACGGCGTGTTTGTGAATTATAGCATGCCAACCACTTTAATAGACACATCGTATAGTTATATCATGTCATCCTGTTGACATAGTCATCATTTTGAAGTATGTAATTCTATCCTGTTTAGTTAGCCATCATACATGTGAAATTGTGTCATGCTATCCTGTTTAATTGGCCATCATATATGTGAAATTATGTCATGCTATTTTGTTTGGTTAGACATCATAAATGTGAATTATTTCATGCCATGTTTTCTTCCCTACTATCCTTGCACCTGTATATCTTACAATGTCTGTACATTCAATTACTTTTGTTGTTTATCAGCCATTTAATTGGAGGGGGTGATGGCAGTATATGTGGGAGTAAAAACACGGTCTTCAGAAAAGATCGTGCTACCTGTCGATGCAGATAGAACCACGGTTGTACTTGCCCAAGAACCAGCCCCACCACACATAACCCAGACTCGACAGATTGTACCCCTGCCCAGTTGGACAGAGAACCAGCTACACCCCTTCTAACCCCAACCCCAGCAGATAGTAACCCAGTTCCAGTTGACACAGCACCATCTCCACCACAGAGCACCCAAACACGAGCAGTTAGTAAGGCAACTCCATTGCCCAAAGCACGAGGACCACCACTCCGAACCCCAAGTCAACGCTTAAGCGTAAGAAGAATTGTTCTCAAGTCAGGTTCCGTAGCTATGGTTCATACTCCTTTGCTCTTGCATCACTGTATTTCCTCATACCAACTAATTTCAAATTTGAAGGATGCAATTGAAACTCCAATGGTGCAACAGGTATGTTTTAAACCTATTTATTTAACGTGTTTGCTATTGTAACTTGCTCTATGTTGATTTCAGTTTCAATTGAATAAACAGTTATGTTCTCATGCCATGCACATTACAATTGTTGTTATTGCTGTGTAATTTCCAATGCTTATATTCTATCTATGCTGATTTGTCTTAAATAGATATGATTTGAACTGTCTCTATCTTGATTTGGTAACATAAACTAGAATGATATAGACCATACAATGACCATAATACATAGATATATGTTTGTTTCATGCTATTATCCTATCTACCTTACTACTGAACTGGTTTATCAAAATGAGTTTCATATACAACATGGTAAACCTGTAATTTGTTTGTTTGTTTCTCTTTTAGAATGTGGATAAAATATTGGAGAAGAGTACCCCGTTATGCAATGGTAAAGGAAGTAATGCAGATAAGGTTCAAGATAGTGAGACATCTTTGTTGGTCTCCAAGAAAGCTGATAAAAACTATATTGAAGACACTGAGACAACCCCAAAGTCATGTCTTGATGTAGTGTTCGATTTACTAGCTACTACTGCTGGCACCAGCTCTTCGAACTCGCTGCGTGAATTGGTTCGGCTTCTTGAGTCTTAACTTCAAGTTGAAAGACATCGATCAGATGTTCTCTGACAGGAAGCCGAAGGACTGAGGAAGTCCATGCAGAATTCAGATGCATACTTTCTGGTGTAACAGCAAGCGCTGGAGGATTTAAGCGCCAACGAAGATAAAGTTAATAAGCTTGCTAACCATCTTGCCAACATTAAGGGTACCCAGGATATTGTTTCTTGAGCTCTTCTAAAGTGGTTTCAGTTCCGGACTTGTTTTGATGTGGCGTTTATTTGCACTGGTCGCCAACTTTGACAACCAGTGTATGTGATATGCTGCTTTGTTCCCTATATTTTCACTGGCGGCGAACTTTGATGCCCAGTGGATGTAATATGTGTAATAGTCGTGATAGCCTAGCATTAGTTGCTTGCTTATTTATTTCCTTATTGTCTTGTTTATTTGTTAGCTTGTAGTCAGTGCAGTTCTTTTTCCGCGGTTTGCTAGTGGCCGTAATAACCTATTTTTTAAAACTAGGCCACAATAACCATGGGCTACATATTTACTGTAGTGACCCTGGGCCTCCTACTGGCCATAGAAACAATGGGCCTTCCTCGGGACATAGAAACAATGGGCCTTCTATGGGCTGTATCGTCAATGGGCCTTCTACAGGCCGTATGATTGATTGGCCAAACATAGGCCAATAACAGACCGCATTATGGGTCGTAAACAGACTAGAGTTGGAATCGTCCGTTCATGGGCCGACCATAATGGGTCGTCATTAATCGACCGTATTTGATGATGCTATGAAAACGTCCCAACAGATTAACGGGCCACAAACGGGCTGACTGTAACCACATGCTGAATTTGGACCACAAGCAGAAAAGGACGGTAACTGGGCGTAAGTAACCGAATGCTGGAAATGAGCCCAAGAATAAATGGGCCCTGAGAAGGCCGAAAGATAACATCGACTAGAAACGGCCCAATAGAATAATGGGCCGTTAATGGGTATAAAGTGATACACTGTTCATTACGGGCCAGTTTCACCACGGGCCGTTAATGGGCCAAGAGTTACAAAGGGCCTCATATGGGCCGAAAGACGTCATGGGCCATACATGGGCCAGAAGTTAAAACGGTCTGGTATCAAATTGGACAGCCCAGATGACGCTACTAGGCCTAATTCGGATAGGCTGTAACAGGCCCTGGGTTAGTGGGCTGTAAATGGGCTATATGCGAACAGGCCGTTAACAGGCTTTCCGTGGGCCGGCCCGCTACCTTTTGACCAAGTCAAATGGGCCGGCCTTTTCACGGGAATGGGCCTCTGCTGGGCCGTGCCACATGTCGACGTATCATAGGCACCTTCGATCCAATGAGTGGATTACATCTGTCCCAACGGTGAGCCGACACTTGTTTCCTCCAGCCAATGATGATTTTACACGTGGAAAATCCCCATTGGTCCGGGCTGTTAACGGGTTATCGGATCCAAACCGGAACCCGATAACTTAACGGCGACCCGTTATGGTGGATGCCACAAGTCAGTTACCCTTCACGGAAGCACTTCCATGACGCGCCATTTATCGTCATGGAATTTGACACTTCCGTGATGATAATTTTGGTATTGTCATGGAACACTTCTATGACAACACAGGTATGACTATCTTGATTCTGTCATAAAATCGTCATGAATGTACATGCATGACAAAAAACGTGACCTACTGTGACAAACACGCATCACCACGGAAGTGTATTTTTTTGTAGTGTATACAATGTTGGTTGCCCACCCATGATGAATCAGAGCGCACAAAGAAATGCCATTCCATGATGTCTCTCTATATGTGGGCACATGCATTTGGAAACTCAAGTGGGAGCATTAGCTAACAAATTAATTGTGTGTCTGTTAACTAATGTCGGTATCATATCACATTCATATTTGAAGAAGCTTAAGACGTATGATTGGTGTGTTTTTTAGCTTTAAAGGGTGGACAACTGCTAGTAGGACACAAAGCACCTACGCAGATCATAATGTATATATAATGGGAAACCCTAAGCATCAGGAGTAAAATCAGGAAAGTGGAACTTGCTGGAAAATATGTGCTAGTATTGCCGGTACGGCTAGAAAGGCTTCGGATACCAGCTCTCTACAATTGAAGGCGCAGTACTGTTACTATCAGTCTAACTCTCAAAGGCGACACATACGACCGAATACGAAGAGTTGAAAGCGTCCATGACAAGCGACATGAAGACCAACACGAATAGTTGAAAGCATCCATGACAAGCGACCGAATAGACATGTACACTGCGAATGTCCCTGCTCCTCTTCACTACAAAGAACATACTATACAACTATTATACTCCCTATGTTCCTAAATATAAGTATTTGTAGAGATTCCACTATGGAACACATACGGATGTATATAGATACTCCCTCCGTCCGGAAATACTTGTCTTAGAAATGATTGAAAATGGATGTATCTATAACTAAAATAAGTCTAGATACAATCATTCTTAAGACAAGTATTTCCGGATGGAGGGAGTACATTTTAGAGTGTAGACTCACTCATTTTGCTCCGTATGTAGTCCATGTAGGAATCTCTACAAAGACTTATATTTAGGTACAGAGAGAGTACTTACAAAAGAATAGAAGAGGAGCATGCTAAAGAAGAGCAAGCATATTTTTGATAATAAAATGTTTTGTGCTTCAAAGTAGCACCATGTTTTTCATATAGAGAGTCTCATATTTAGTCACTTTCATATACTAGTGGGAATTTTCCATTATAGAACTTGGCTTGTATATTTCGATGATGGGCTTCCTCAAATGCCTGAGGTCTTCATGAGCAAGCAAGTTGGATGCACACCCACTTAGTTTGTAGTTTGATATTTCATACACTTATATCTCTTAGTGCATCCGTTGCATGGCAATCCCTACTCCTTGCATTGACATCAATTGATGGGCATCTCCATAGTCCCTTCATTAGCCGCGTTAATGTGAGACTTTCCTCCTTTTTTGTCTTCTCCATATTAATCTCTACCATCGCATTCTATTCCACCCATAGTGCTATATCCATGGCTTGCGCTCATGTATTGTGTGGGGTTGAAAATTTTGAAGCGCGTTAAAAAGTATGAACCAATTGCTCAGCTTGTATCGGGGTTGTGCATGATAAATACTTTGTGTTAAGAAGATGGAGCATGACAAGACTATATGATTTGTAGGGATAACTTTCTTTAGCATTTTTATTTTGAAAGGCATGATTGTTTGTTAGTATGCGTGAGTATTGATGTCTTTATATAAAACTATAGACTATTGCTTTGAATCATTTGGATCTTAATAATCATACTTAAAAGAAAGATTACATGATAGATATGTTAGGTAGCATTCCATGTCAAAAATTCTATTTTTATCATTTATCTACTCGAGGACGAGCATGAATTAAGCTTGGGGATGCTTGGTACATCTCCAACGCATCTATAATTTTTTTATTGTTCCATGCTATTATAGTATCAATCTTGGAAGTTTATGTCGGATTTCGGGTTCCGGCAGACCCTCTAGGTTCGAACTTTGGGGTGCACGCGGAGATCTCACCCCCTACCTACCTGCACCTCGTCGCCTCGCTAGGATCTAAAACTACCAAAGGAACAACACAAGAGACACAAGGTTTATACTGGTTCGGGCCACCATTGTGGTGTAACACCCTACTCCAGTGTGTGGTGTGGTGGATTGCCTCTTGGGCTGATGATGAACAATACAAGGAAGAACAGCCTCGCGAGGGTGAGGTGTTCTTGTGGCTAGGCTCTTGATCGGATTGGGTCAAGCTAAGATGAGATGTCCGGATCGATCTCCCTCTCTACTATGGTGGCTAGATCTACTTATAGGCAGGGGCCCTGGGCCTCTTCCCAAATATTGAGCGGGAAGGGCGCCAATAGTTGGCCATTTTGAAGGCGAACATCTAGTACACTTATCCTGACTAAAGTTGGTCCTCGCCTGTCAAAGGCTCTGGTGGTGATGCCGGCTTGGGCTCCACGATGACCTCCTTCCTGCCGTTGCGACGGTCTTGGTCTTGTTGCACCGAAACAGGTGCCTTTGCTTGATACTCTCGCCTGCGATTGCCTCCTTTGCACCAAAGAGGAAATGAGGACACTACGCGGGCTGGCGCCCGCCTGGCGCCCGCCTGGTGCCCTTGGTTGTCATGACTTGCGTCATGGGCACCTCGTGAGGTACCCCACCTTGATCTCTCCGCCTCCTCGCGAGCCAACCTGACGAGGCCGTGCCCGAGGAAGCTTCCTGTCGTCCGCCCGCAATCTGGCCCCTCGCGAGGGTCTTGAGCTTGTGATGATGAAGATGGGCCGTCTTGGGCCACCCTTGAGCCACGCCGTGAAAGGCTGCAGTGTGCAAGTCTAGGTACCCCCGTTCCCGAGAACCGACAAGAGCCGGGCCCAAGGCGCGCCTGGACTTGGCTTAGCAAAGAAGCGAAGGGGCAAGTGCGAAGCACCGCGGGCCTAATAGCCTGCGTCCTTGGGCGCCGCGTGGCGGTTGATTGGACGTGGGCGTCTCCACTTCCCCATGATGCCTCGACAACTGCACGAATTGACAAGTCCCTGCATGCAAAGCGGGTCATGATTACCTGCGATTGTGGAGGTCGATGGTTGGCCTTCCCCAGCTATAAGTACGGAACGGTGCATGCCCTTCCAGTCCATCTCTTCTTGCTTCTCCTTCTTCTCCGTCCTTGCTCCACTTTGTGGCAATGGCTCCGATCCGCTGGTTCTCCGCGGAAGAGAAGGGAAAGGCTCCCCGAGAGGGTCCCGACCCGCTTCACCAAGAAACGGCTAGCCCTATGTTGCCGAGATGAGGGCGCCTGACAGAGGTGTCGAGGCCACAGTGCGAGCGGCCGCCGCCAGGGTTCCCGCTGCCCTTGTATGCCCACTTTGAGGGCCCTGAAGGAGTTGATGCCGAGCGCCATGGACGACGCCGCCGTCGGCGTCGGCGGGTCACGGCGGTGCGCATTGTCCCTCCTGGAGTCCATGCTGAGGGCTCTTCCCGAGAGTTTGTGCTCCACGCCGCCATGCCTCCCCAGTCTTGGATTCGCCTTCCTCCCTCCTTCGCCTTCGTGCTGCCACAGGGGGATATTTGGAGCTCACGGTTGCGGCCGCGGCAGCACCCTCGCGACCCGGCGAGAGGTCGCGGTCGTTCTCGGGCAAGGTCTTCATGACTCGAGGCTAGGCGAGATCGCCCGAGTCTGCAGGACGAGGGGCGCCCTCGCGATCCACCTGGAGTACGACGGTGCTTCCATGATGCTCTTCAAGGTCTTCGATGCGGAAGGACGCCGGCTGGAGTGCTGCCCTGAGAGAGGTGGTCGGGGCCCTGCCGCGGCGAGGACCAGGCTCGCCCATCGCTCCCTCAGCAGCTCCTCAGGCGGCGGATGCATCGGAGGATCCAGCGACTCCACCGAGCTCTTCGTGACTCCGGAGACGACCGCCGCTCTCGGAGCAGGGCGAGCTCGTCAGGCCGCCGCTGCCTCTGATCTGGATGAGGTTGGCGCCGGTGCCTGACGGCCCACTGTTGATGATGGCGTCTCTCACGGAGGCGCGTGTAGTTAGCGTTCTTTAGGATCTGCTCCCTCTGTTCCCTGCGAGGAATCGAAAAGCGCGCCCCGTGGGGGCTTGTAAGGTGCACAATGGTTCTGTTTGTTAATATGATCCTTGTCGTGAAGTAGTGTGAGATGCTCATTCCGTCTTAGCTTAGTTCCCCTTTCAAACCTCACGAGGGCTTGGTGCTCTGCGGCCGGCGTGTCCCGGTCCCAAAGGCAGGCTTCACCGTCATTGGTATGCCAGGTCGCGATGCCGTGGTCAAGGCCAGGAGGTGAGCGGCCCGGGGTCCAGTAAGAGCCCCTGAGTCGCGATGCTCACGAGGTCCCCTTTAGCGCTCAAGCAGCCATCGTTCGGTGAGAAAGGAGCGCGACGTTGCTAACACGGGATTGCCTTAGGTGCGAGGTCGGTGCTGCGATAGCTAGTGCTTCCGGAGGAGGACTTATCTTGGGGGTCAGGAACCGCTTCCTGGCGCGACGTTAGGTCCGTGCATCGGCAGGCGAGGGGTTGCCTGGCGAGGTCCCCGCGTGCCTCTTCCCTCTCGCCTTTGCTCCCCTTTCTGCTCTACGTCCTCGGGTCCCAGCCCTCGAGCGGGTCTCAGCCATCGCTGGTATGCCAGGTCGCGATGCCGTGGACAACGCCAGAGGGTGAGGGCTGGAGAGCCAGTAGGAGCCCATGAGTCGCGATGCTCAGGTACCCCCCCCCCTTTAACGTGCAAGCGGTTCTCGCGGGCGAGAGTGAAGAAGACGCCGTGAGGGCCTCGCCTTGCGCTGCGCCTTGAAGAGATCCTGTAGGCTCACCACAAGAAGAACAAGAGTCCGCCATGACAAGCGACGGTCAGCCGTTGGTTGCTTTGGAGGAGTGACGAGGCACTGAAGGCCTGACGAGGTGGCGCCGTCTTGGCTGCCGCGGCGAGCTCAGCCATTCAGGTTTGTCGGCGTTGCGAGGGGCGGACCCATGCGCAAGCGTCGTGCCGTTGAGAGCAGCTCCATCGGTTGGTGTCAATTGAGCGGGTGACTAGGTCAAACATGTTAGTCACGAAGGAGCAAGTTCATTTAGATAGGTGCAGGGAAGGCGGGGCGTCGCAGGTCCGCCCGGCGGCGACTTGGGGATGATGCAGCCCAAGGGGCGCCCCCAATAAGGTAAGCTAGGAACATGAAGTAAAAGGGATACACGCCGCAGGGACGGACCCACGCGGCCTGGGAATGATGCAGCCCTGGGGGGCGCTCCCAGCTGGAAATGAAACTTGAAATATGTCACCTGATAACGTTGAAGACGAAGGGATGCTGAAGTAGCAGACGTCGCGGGCTGCGGAAGCCGATCTTCACGAGCCCCCAGGCCTAGGAGCCTCGGGAGGCTCCGGAGGCGCTGGTGGCTCCTCGCGGACCATCTCCATCTCCGCCAGGATTGTGGAACGCCTGGCCTCTTGAGCCTCCAGGATGCTCCCCATGAGGCGTTGGCGCGTGGCGGCCGCGTTGACGCCCGTAGGGCATCTGCAAGTAGGTGTGGGTGGACCTTGGCGCCCCCAGCGTGAGGGCCAAGCGCTAATTTCAAAGCGAACCCCGAAAAATTCCAAAAATTGGCACAACACTCCCGTTGTTCTATGTTGACAAAAAAATATTGAAAGTAAGAAGAGGCAACAGATATTGTTTTGTCCCCCAAGGTGGCACGTTCCCTACCGAAACCATCATGCTTGTTGTGAGAGAAGCTCTAGTTTGCGAGAAGTTTATACCCAAACCTACCCCAAATGGGACAATATTTTTACCACGGCATGTCGATGCCATTCCATGATATCATGTCAAGTTTCATGAATTTCACACGAGTTTTCGATTTACTAGAATTTTAAAACCATGTATCTCAATGTTAGCGGCCGAGCGACAGTGTCAAGGTGTTTGACATTCATTCTCGTTTCTTGCATGTGACCCAAGCTTGCAACCAAGGACACACATTTGATTTTGTAACCCTTTTTTAGAACTGGAGCATGTGCATGTAGTTCAATTTTTAATTATGCACATAAATGCCTAGAGAACTCGGTTACGTATAAAAATGTCCAAACGATCCCCGAAAAATTCCAAAATATAACACGACACTCCTGTTGTTCTATGTTGACAACTTGACACCAGGAAAAAATTGAAAGCAAGAAGAGGCGGCGAATATCGTTTTGTCCACAAAGGTGACATGTTTCCCTAACGGAACCATGAGGCTTCTTGTGAGAAGCTTATACCATAACCTGCCCCAAATGGGACAATATTTTTCACCCCAGCATGTTGATGCCATTCCATGATAGCATGCCAAGGTTCACGAATTTCAGACGGGTTTTGGATTTACTAGAATTACAATAGAAGTACATCAACGTTTGTCAGAGAGCCACGATGCCGTGGTGTTCGAAATTCATCCCCATTTCTTGCATGGGACATAAGCATAAACCCATGGACACATATATGATTTTATAGCCCATGTTGGTGCACCGGAGCATGTGCATGTAGTTTAATTTTGAATTGTGCACCTAAAATTTCTAGAGAACCAATTTAATGTATAAAATGTCCAAACAAACCCTGAATAATTCCATTTTTTAAGACACACATATAGTTGCATGTTCACTGTAGATAAAAGTTCTAGCAATTCAAACACCCTCCATTGCCGCTGTGACCCCATTATGTAATTCAAATCAAGATGAAAAATCAAGTAGATCACACATAGTTTATTATCACCAACCTTGTGAGATGCAGTACAAAATATCTTGGAGCACCGTCGGTGTATAGTACGCCTATGGCTTACACGAGAAGGTGCGTCGACTACAGTCCACAGCCGGCGTGTCAAGCACACTAGCTCGCTCCCCAAATATCATTTCACTATTCAATCCTTGCAGGTGAAAGATGGGGACGTGGATCCGCGTCGTGAGGGCAACTTCAGCGGCCCACTCCGGCGAGAGTGGGGCCGCACCCGCCATGCGCGTGCTAACAAGGTGCATGCCGTAATCTGCGACCGGGCAGCTAAGGCAGCCCAAACAGCCGATGTTGCTTCTCAGGTGGCCGCAGCAACATCTGCCTCGGGGATAGCAACTGGCGAGAGCGGCACCGCAGCGCTCCGTTCCGCAGCGACGGCCTTAGCTCTGACGGAGGCCGCCCACAATCATGTTGAGGCTGCCCACACCCAGCTCGTGGCGGTCACCGCACAAATCGAACGAAGCTTCTCCGACAACAGTCGGCAACCCACGGCCGAAGAGTTGGCAATCGTTGAGAGCGTTTGAGCAGCCGTCCGTTTCTTCGCCGCATACCTTGCCACAACGGAGCCCGTCCAAGCCCAAATCGCGGCCGCCCACACCCAGCTCATGGCGGTCTTTTCCAAAGAGATGGCAGACGCGGATGGCGATATGCTTGCCGAGTATGGTGTGATGGATGCCATGGAGCCCCTTCCCCAGGAGACCGTCGGGCGCGAGCTGGACATGGAGGAGGCAGCAGAGATCGATGAGCACCAGCCGTAGTAGTACTCTTTGTTTTGTTTAATTAAGAGTGTGGGTCTTTAATTCGGTAGAGTAATGTTTATGCCAGCTAGCTTTGTTTAATTGCTGAACTTGCTCGATTAAGAAGTGTGGGTGTGATGTAGTCTCCTTTGTGTACCCAAATTATGCAATGACGTGGATGACCACTGTAACCAGGGAAATTCGAACCAAATTTTTTGACGTTCAAACTCATCACACACGGGTTAAGCTATCTGAATCGTTTGTGATGTTCACATATCGTACACAGTTCTGAATAAGGGACCATGTCTGATGACACTTTCTGCGCCAGTTTTTTTGCTGAACCGATTCAAAAGTTTCCGCTTCTGCAGAAATATCAACCTCCCCGCCCCCTCCCCCTTACCAAAAGCCACATTTCCCATGTTTCTGCCTTCCTTTCCAAGTTGAAACCTTCACTCCTTGCTTGCAGCGCCGCCTCCTCGCCGGCGACCCTCCTTCACACCGATCGGCCTCGTCTATCCAGGCAGGTAATCCACACCCGACCCCCATCCTCCTCCTCCTCCTTCCACATCCCACATGCCCCGACCACCGGAGCGACACCTTCCACCCAAATCATCGACCCTCCACCAAATAAGCGCCACCCTAAGCCAGGGTGCACGCGGGATAGGAGCTCAAGGATCATTTGGCAGCGGAGAAGCAAACCACGGCCGCACGCACGGATGAGGTCACGATGGCTGCCATTCGTGCCGACCCCCAGATCTTGGAGGAGCACCTTGCCATTTGCCAGCTACGCCGATTAAGCATGCTCGGTTTACCCATTGCGTGTGCTGCTCCTGCCTTTTCTTAACAAATTCTAGTGAATTGTGCTATCAAATTTTACCATGCAATCTGTAGCTCTAGTGTATTTGTTCTATATGTCGTGCAATGTGGTGCTCACTTATTAATTGTTTGGTTAATTAGTTGTCGTCTTCAGTTAACTGTTTGGTTCAATTATGCAAATGCGATGTTCAATTCTTCAGGCTGAAATTTTGTATTGTCTTCCATGTGAGAAATAAATCGAATTTATCTTTGTAAAATACATGAGAAACTAATAAAATTGCTACATTTCCAAGTTGTCAAGCATGCTTGGTTTGGTTAACTATCTGATCTTCTAGTATGTTATACATTGTGCAATGTGGTGCTCAGTTAACGTTTGGTTCATTTGTTGTGGTGTTTAGTTAATTGTTTGGTTCAATTCTGCAATGTGATGTTCAATAGTTGTGGGTGCATTCTGTTATTGTATACCATGTGAGAAGTAAATTGAATTTGGTTGTACTACATGAGAAACATATAAAATTGCTATATTTCCAAGTTATTAAGCATGCTTGGTTTGGTTAACTGTCTGATCTTCTATTAGGACTATGTTATATTATGTAATGTGGTGCTCAGCTAACGTTGATTCATTTGTTGTGGTGTTTAGTTAACTGTTTGGTTCAATGCTGCAATGCGATGTTCAATTGTTGTGGGTGCATTATGTTATTGTATACCATGTGAGAAATAAATTGAATTTGGTTGTACTAAATACATGAGAAACAAATACAATTGCTATATTTCCAAGTTATTAAGCATGCTTGGTTTGGTTAACTGTGTGATCTTCTATTAGGAGTATGTTATATTATGCAATGTGGTACTCAGTTAATGTTTGCTTCATTTGTTGTGGTGTTTAGTTAACTGCTTGGTTCAATTCTGTAATGTGATGTCCAATTGTCGTGGGTAGAATTTTGTATTGTTGTGCATGTGAGGAATAAAACGAATTTGGATGCACTTAATACATGAGAAACATATACAAGTGCTATATTTCCTAGTTCTTAATCATGCTTGCTTTGGATAAATGGGTTTTCCATGTGGCTTGAATTAATCTAATGAATCTGCAATGTGCTTATTTTTCTTCAACATATTTTACTGATAGCATGTGAACCCTCACTTAACCTGATGACTAACTACCTTATATGTGTTGCAGGGAAACAATGGGAAGCACTGAGGTTTACAATCAAGGTTCATGCATGGTCTGTTGTCTAATAGTATATTATTGTGCAATTGCAGGAACCATTCTAATATTTAGGTTTTTTAGCAATTTGGTCTTGCACATGTACGTCCTGCTGTTAGAGGTTTTCAGCCACTGTTCGACCCTTTTTTCATATTGAGAAATGAATTGTTCATGAATATCAGTCAAGTCAAGAAACTCAAAAAGATTGTTAGGATAAAGAAACTAGCAACAAAAAACAACAAGATCTTTGTCTGCACAATGAAGAAGACATCAGTTCACTACAGGATGGTACTAACTAGTATACCTTGACTTTTTTTATTCCTTTGCCCCATTTCCAATATAGAGAAGATATTTATGCACATCCTTGTTTTCAGGCCTTTCCAAAGTAGTTCACTAATGATTACCTCTCAAAATCACCTCTATGATCAGGAGGCGACAAAGGTTTTCATACAACACCCACGGTTCAATATTGAAGTGTTCCTAAAGAGGACGATGAATGGACGGTCAATCATCCACAGGCACTGGCCTAAATTTGCAAAGACCTTCAACATCAATGAAGGCTCAATATTCGCCGTCCACTTCAGCAGTTTTCCAGATGAGATGCTGATACGTCTCCAACATATCTATAATTTTTTTATTGTTCCATGCTATAATATTATCTATTTTGGATGTTTTATATGCATTAATATGCTATTTTATATGATTTTTGGGACTAACCTATTAACCTAGAGCCCAGTGCCAGTTCCTGTTTTTTCCTTGTTTTAGAATTTCGCGGAAAATGAATACCAAACGGAGTCCAAAACGAATGAAACTTTCACGATGATTTTTCTTGGACCAGAAGACATCCAGAGGGCTTGGAGTGCACGTCGGGAAAGCCACAAGGTGGCCACAAGGTCGGGAGGCGCGCCCAGGGGTAGGGCGCCCCCACCCTTGTGGGCCCCTCGTGACTCCACCGACCTATTTCTTCTGCCTATATATTCTCAAATATCCAAAAACCTTCCAGGAGAGCCACGAAACCACTTTTGCAATGCTGCAACCTTCTGTACCCGTGAGATCCCATCTAGGGGCCTTTTCCGGCGTCCTGCCGGAGGGGGATTCGATCACGAAGGGCTTCTACATCAACACTATTGCCTCTCCGATGAAGCGTGAGTAGTTTACCACAGACCTACAGGTCCATAGCTAGTAGCTAGATGGCTTTTTCTCTCTCTTTGATTCTCAATACAAAGTTCTCCTCGATGTTCTTGGAAATCTATTTGATGTAATACTCTTTTGCGGTGTGTTTGCCTAGATCCGATGAATTGTGGATTTATGATCAGCTTATCAATGAATATTATTTGAATCTCCTCTGAATTCTTATATGCATGATTTGATATCTTTGCAAGTCTCTTCGAACTATCGATTTGGTTTGGCCAACTAGATTGGTTTTTCTTGCAATGGGAGAAGCGCTTAGCTTTGGTTTCAATCTTGCGGTGCTCGATCCTAGTGACGGAAGGGGAACCGGCATGTATTGTATTGTTGCCATCGAGGATAACAAGATGGGGTTTTCATCATATCGCTTGAGTTTATCCCGCTACATCAAGTCATCTTACTTAAAGCCTTACTCTGTTTTTATGAACTTAATACTCTAGATGGAGGCAGGAGTCGGTCGATGTGTGGAATAATAGTAGTAGATGCAGGCAGGAGTCGGTCTATTTGATACGGACGTGATGCCTATATTCATGATCATTTCCTTAGATATCGTCCTAACTTTGCGCTTTTCTATCAATTGCTCGGCAGTAATTTGTTCACCCACCGTAATATTTTCTATCTTGAGAGAAGCCTCTAGTGAAATGTATGGCCCCGGGTCTACTTTCCATCATATAAGTTTCCAATCTACAATTTTAGTTTCCTATTTATTTTCTTTGCAATCTTTTATTTTCCATTCCATAAACCAAAAATACCAAAAATATTACTGTACCGTTTATCCATCTATATCAGATCTCACTTTGCAAATAACCGTGAAGGGATTGACAACCCCTTTATCGCGTTGGGTGCAAGTTGGTGTTTGTTTGTGCAGGTATTCGGTGGCTTGTGCGTTGTCTCCTATTGGATTGGTACCTTGGTTCTCAAAACTGAGGGAAATACTTACTCAACTTTGTTGCATCACCCTTTCCTCTTCAAGGGAAAAACCAACGCAAGCTCAAGAGGTAGCAGGAAGAATTTCGGGTGCCGTTGCCGGGGAAATCTATGCCAAGCCGAGACATACCAAGTACCCATCCTAAACTCCCATCCCTCGCATTACATTATTTTCCATTCGCCTCTCATTTTCCTCTCCCCCACTTCTAAAACGATTTCGAAAAGATTTGCCTTTTCTTCGCCCCTCTTTCGTTCGTCTTCTTTGTTTGCCTTTTGATTGCTCATCTGCTTGATTTGTTTGCCGCCACCATGTCTAAAACTGGGGAGGTAATCGCTGAAAAGAATAGTAGTAATGATGGGGGAAACTTTGATGCTTTTGCTAATTCTAGTCCACGTGAAGAAACTACTATCTTGCATGCTAAGAAATTCCGCGTAGGTAGCGGAAATATTATTGGAAAAGGGGTTATTCAAGATTTCTTTACTTGTGTCGGTGCACTCCCCACCTTGGGTGGGTCTATCCTCCATAAAACTAGTAGTCTTGTGGATGCTATATCTTTGCTTGTGGTTGAACTTGAAAGACAATTTGTTCACATGCATCCATCCATATAAAGGATTTTCCTAGAGTTTTCTAATATTGAGCATTCTTCTATTAAGCGCGCTGCCACTATATTCCTAGCACATGAATTTAGATTTATTATGAAAGAAGCTAGTGAATTTTTTGCACATTATAAAGTAGATGGTGGTCGTCCTCCCATAGAAGGAATTCTCTTTAATCAAGAGGACATAATGCATTTCGATCCTTAGATCATGTTGCGTATAACGAAAATTTAAGAAAGAGGGTCCCTACCGATGTTTTAGTTGATAAGATTTCTGAGCTTAATGACGATTTTGCTATACAAAACAATGGATTGAGTTTCTATCTTGGACACAAGCTCATGACTTTTTGCCAAAAGAATGCTTATAATGATGAGTTGGTTATACAACATGAAGGGCCAAAGGAGGAACCAATTCCTCCCAAGATCGACCTTGGTGATTCTTATCCTATTAAATTTAGCCCTTTTGATTACTTTTGCTTACCTCAAAGAAAACTTGTTGTTGAGAGAAGGGAGCATGAGATGAGTTTTGAGATTTTCCCTATCATTATTATGATTATATCTAGATCTATTCGTGTTTCGCCTAGCTAAGGCGTTAAACAATAGCGCTTGTTGGGAGGCAACCCAACTTTATTTTTTGTTTTTGCTTTTTAGGTTCTGTTTTGCATTAAATAATTCATCTAGCCTCTGTTTAGATGTGGTTTTGTATTTTAATTAGTGTTTGTTCCAAGTAAGACCTTTGGGACAGCTTACGATAATAGTTGATTTAATCTTGCTGAAAAAATAGAAACTTATGCGCTCAGTCCCAGAATTTTTACAAATCACAGGAGCGTCGAAAAATTCTGAATTTTTTACAGTAGATTTATATACAAATTCCTTAGGTCTTCCTAATGTTTCAGGATTTTTGGAGTTACAGAAGTATTCGAACTATTCAGATTGCAACAGACTGTTCTGTTTTTGACAAATTCTGTTTTTTGCATGGTGTTTGCTTATTTTGATGCATCTATGGCTAGTATCGGGGGGTATGAACCATGGAAAAGTTGGAATACGGTAGAAATTACACCAATCTAACATATAAACCCCGCTAGACTACCCGCCTAGCGAGGGCACTTGCGAGCGCTAATGCTTATGGGCCATTCGATTTTTTCACTGTAGTGCGATTTTACTTGGTGGCATTCGGTCAACCGTTGGTTGTTTTGCACATTTACAACAGCTCCACGAGAGAATGACTGGTGGGACTGATTAAGTGTAGGGTCCAGGCAATCAGGTGGGTTTGCGTGTGATTCTACGTACGAGAAATATGCAACCAGCGAGGTGTGCGGTGAAAACCTAGCCAATCCTTTCCGTTCTCAAGCCCCGCACCCCCTCCTCCATCGAGCCACCAATCCCTCCGTCCTCGAGCCCCGCGTCCCCTCCTCCACTGCTCTCCACCACCATCGCGCCTCTTCCTCTCCCTCGCCCCTCTCCTCCCCCGCTCTCGAAATCCCAAGGCATGGTCGCTGCCACCTCTCCCATCGCTCTTCCTGCAGGACAACACCCGGCCCCCACGTTCTTTCTTCTCTGCTGCTAGGAGTTATTGTTCCAGATCCGGCGCAGGTCACGGCCATGTGAAAGCAGGGGGATATGGTGTTCATGATGGGCATGGAGGAGCACAGCAGGACGGCGATGGGGGCAGGGAGCAGCGAAGCCAGGGCTCTAGGCGGTGCTCGCGTCACGCTGGCCACCACTTCCGACATCGTCACCAATCTAGGTTGCCCATCTGCAGCCTCCCATCTTCCTCCCCAGTTTTACCTCAGTTATACGATGATTCTGATTCGGTTTCTTAATTTATGATTTTCCAGATTTGAGATAGAAAAGAAGAACAAGGTGAATTGTCTTTCTCACATAGCCATGTTTCCACATTTCCTCCCCCAGTTTTTACCACAACTGTATGATGATTCTAATTCAGTTTCTTAATTTATGATTTTCTAGATTTGAGATAGAAAAGAAGAACAAGGTGAATCCTCTTTCTCACACAGCCATATTTGTCCCCACATTTTAGTTTTGATGTTATGGTTTACTGTATCCATGTCTGTATTCAACTTCCTTGAACAGTCTATTTTCATGCACTAGAATCATCCAATGGGGATTCCAGTTTCTCACATATTTGAGACTGAATAGAAGAGAAAGAATCTTGTGGAAGAGTTTGATAAAGAAAAAGGTGAATCCTATTTCTCACACAACCGCCTTTGTTCCCGCATTTTAGTTTTGATGTTATGGTTTATTCTATCATGTTTGTATTCAACTTCTTTGAACCATATATTTTCTTGCACTAGAATATTGCAATGGGGAATTTATTGCAGGCCTAATTGTCCTTTAAATGATTTTGTAACCTTTAGTTCATTTTAGGTAATTTATTACATGGCTTTTTCATTGGACAGTCTCTAAAGTAAAATTAGGAGAACGGTAAAGAATACTCTATGTTTTGCAAATCAAAACTGTATTGAAGCTTGCTCTATATATATATAAGTGAGAGCTGCCCATGATTAATTATTTTCAAGTTGATAGTTCTACTGGAGTTTGAATTTGCTTAGCAGTTTAGACCCGCTTTGGGGAAAATGAATGAAAGGAAGAATTTGGTCTATGTTTTTGCTTGTAGGAACTTTCCTAGCTTTTGTATGTTCCGTCTACATCACAAGCGGTCTTCCGATTGTGTCGAGTGCATCACAAAGGCACAGGAGGAAAATGGAAGAATCAGCCAAAATCTGACAAGATGCAAAGGCACATATCAAGTATGTACCACAATCAAAGTGATTCAGTTCAGTTATTAAGGTTTCTTTGCATCCAAATTACTTATCAAATGGTTTTTAACGAGTTGGAGGAGGCCTTGGTACTAAAATTTGAAAAAAAATCTCTAGGTGTGGGCATACGTTAAGCTGCCGCTTGAGGCCGCCATCATGCTCTGCTGCAAAATGTTGTATCTCTTCATGATCCTTTGTCCTCACCGGCATTGTCCGGGATCTTGTGATTGATTGTCAACTCGCTTGACATCCGTTATAATAGCTTACTTTTACTACTTAAATAATATTGAATTTTGGTCATGTTGCTTCCATTTTATCCTGTTGGCGTGATTGGATTGTTTATTTTATCTGAAAGCATTATTATTCCCCCTCATCGGTTGGATGGCTTTTAAGACTTCTTTGATCTCTCTTTTCTTCTAACTGACTAGCTTATCTTCATTTACCTATAAAGGGAAGAGAGTAGTAATAGATATAAAAAGGAATGAGAAGAAAGCAGCATTGAGTTTTATTTTCTTTAGATGTAGGTAAAATTCGTTGTTCAATTCAAGATGAACAGTTTATAGGTGTTCACTTGTATAATCGTAGAAGCTTGGTTCTAATAAACTTGTTGCTTTTTCCAAATTAAGATGGTTGTGGTGGGACAATATACTCCCATGCGTCCACTAGCAGCTATAGCTCCCAGACATGATTTGTGTCATCTCAATTTGGAGTGGACTTGTTCGTTAGTGCAGCTAGCTAGCATATATTGGATAACATGGATTGGCCATGTACTCTTGGTTGTTAATTTAGCTACCAAATTTGTTCTATATAGAAGTTTACAAAGCTGCATGCCATCAAGGTTGTAGCACACGCATGCATCTATATGACTCTCTTGACGAGGTTCTTTTGGAGTCTTGCAACATGACATTCTGTTGCATTTTAGTCTTGCATGCCTGCTCCTTATTTGCTTTGTCAATGTTCGTGTGTGCCCAACTCAGTTGTTGCTGCTTTTATGTATGTGCTTTCTCATGTGCGGATAAACTCCTACTTTAATATGTGCACTTCCGGGTTTGACGCGGTACTTGTCATCGTTGGTTTAGTATGTGTTCTTCACAATGTAATTGGCTATTTTGTTGCTAGGCGGTGCATGCAAGTTAGTTCACTACACAATAAAATTAACCTTCGGTTTGAGGGTCCAATAGGTCTTCTATTTGTTGCTTAGTCGTACTATTGCTCATTGCTACATGCAAGCCCATTGTCGGAGTTAGGTAATTGTTTTGTTGCTCACTCATGCATGCAAGTTAATTAACTAGCGATAAAATTAACCTCTGCTTTCGAGTAAGATGCAGCAGGTTCCTTTTCGTGTTCATTAGCTATTTTGTTGTCCACCGATGCATGCAAGTTAATTAGCTATCTAATAAATTCAAGATGTGGTTTTCGTGTTTGGTAGGTCTTTTGTTTGCTTTCTTATACCACTATTCTTTTTGTTCGGTTGCTCGCTAATGCACGCGGTTAATTGGTAGTCGTTCTTGTTGCTCGTCGATGCATGCAAGTTAATTAATCATCCAATAGAAAGAATCTTATGCTTTCATGAGTCCGATTGGGTCTTTTATTTTCTACTCTGTTTGCAGTCTAACACTCTACTTGTAATCAAAGAAAAGGAGGTGGAATCTGACATTATCCATGTTAGTGCTAATAGATGAAAGGGTGCAAAGAAACAAATGATTTCACGAACCACATATTGTAGGGAAATCAACAAAAAAGGTAAATTTACACAAAGAAAAAGAATATTGTTTATTACTTTATTTTCTCCTACTGATTTATCCTTTTAAACCATCTTTGTTCATCACCTAAATATGCATGGAAGAGGATCACTTTAGTCGATGGGAAACACATTATCAACGGTATGGAACTACCTGCCCCCCTCCATTTAAATCACATGTTAACATGGATTGCTCGTTACATTCAATAAGTATCCATGATCACAGATGAGGCAAGTGGCCAAGGTGAGATTTGGAAGGACGGTGCCACAAATGAACTTAATTGACAAGCTCATGGGTAAAAAAATGTGGTTTGACGTGTTTTCCAATTTACGTGGCTTTCCTTGTTAAATTTCTAAAAATAAATTAAGAAAATCATCTTTGAATGTGGACCTTCATTTCATATGCATTTATAGCAATGGCAATATTAAATTTCTTTTGTCATGAGTTCTCACTCATCAGAAATTAGTAGTATAGCATCCAACCAACACACAAATAGTTATATGTCCCTTGAGTTGGTTGTTTTATTTTTCTCTGTTGTAGAATAGGAATGATATATGTGCATCTATTTTTCGTTGCATCGTATTTTGACTACCAGTCTCTCGATGAGTCTTAACTTCTTCAATGATTTGCATTATTGGATCCAGAGATGTATCGACATCTTCCATTCTTGAAGGTCTAAATCTATTTACATTTGTCTGAAGAACAAAATGGTTGTTAACAAGTTTAGTACCGCAAGATCTTTCTCAATGTTTTGTGCTTTAGCTGCTATTCTGAAACATAGCTGTTGAGGTGCTTATCTTTTAGTTTGAATTTTGTTAATAAGGTCTGAAGGAGTATGGCATTTTGGAGACCGAGCTCCATGTGGCCCTTTATTTTGAAAAATTCAAATTCTTAAATTTCAGTTTCAAAAAATTCTGAAAACATGCACATGTATGCAAGGATGTTAAGTGTATGTGTGAAAAATTTCAGGATTAGCTTGAATTGCAAGCTACACAAAAAAAACCATAGACTTTGAAGATGAACAGTACATATGCTAAAAAGCCCCAGAATTGTGTTTTTTTGTAGCTCACATTTTAATGTGTTTCGACCTTAAATTTTGTGTAGCTCACATTTGTATCTAGGTATATGTGTGTTTATTATCATTATTTTTTGAAACTGAGAAGTTTGAATTTTGAAGTTATCAAATAAAGGCCTCCATGGAGCTCGGTCTCCGTGTGGCATTTTCAGGTCTGAAGCTATCATAATTGTACTATTTTAAGATGACTACAAATTGCCGGAATTAATATATGTCACAACCCACTGATCATGAATAGCAAGCAACTCCTACCCATGTCCTAAACATGGATATTGCAAAGAAAGGTACGACACGGTAACCAACATGGGCAACAAGATAGTATAATCATTCAACGTAAGTAAAACATAAGATAGGGAATTCATGATGCTTGCCTTCCTGGTCAACGTCCTGATGAAGCTGCGGATCGAACTTGTAATACCCTCATTGCGGACTCTATTGAAACAATGAAGAAACCACAGGAAAAGAACCAAACGGAGGAAAATCAATGGTCATGAATTTCCGAATGTGTACAATGCATTAATTGTATGCGATGTCATCCGTAAAGTTGAAAATGAAGCTACGAAATTGGGAATAACATTTTCTTAGAGTTCTAGAATGCAAGTTATGTATTTTTAAAGATTTAAAGACATTTTGTAAAGTGCATCTTTCTCTATTTCTAACTTCTAAGCAACAATCTTGACTAAGTTCATATATTTACATTTCCTTAGAAGGGGATATGGAGTAGTACAAGAAAGGGGATCCAGGAGCAACCAACATATATATTAGCTTAGTACTACTCCAAACCAAACTAGAATGATTTAGATTATGGATTTTACAAGTTCAACTCGAGATCTTACATTGATACCACATGTACTACGAGTTGACAAATCATGCATCACACCTTGTTTAGAATGTGTTCTTTTTTCCAAAATAAGTTTTTCAACCGATAATGCTATATTAGTTCTTCATATATGAAAAAGTAAAACATAGATGTTCTTTCAGTATTAACAATCAAGCTCTTTCATACTATGTGGTTTATAGTTTCATTCTCATCTCTTTTATTTTTGATTAATTAAGCGGGGTGTATTCTCCGGCTTCTTTAATGAAGGCCAATTTATTCTCATCTAATATTATGTATGTATATGTGTGCTCTCGGTGATGGATAGTTTGGTGATATCGTGCACTGTATCCGGATGATGCACTCTCATATTAGCTGCAATCAGATTTTTTAACTGTGCATATAATCTCGATGATCTGCAATCACCAAGGTACTCACAGAAATATCTATCTACATACTATCTAACTGATCATGCTGAAGTGGAGCTGCTGCTTTCATACTTTAGCTTATTTATGCATTCCTGATTCAAAGGTTCGTTGTTTGTTTCATCTTTTTTTTGTGAATCGCTGTTTGTTTTATCCGCTACTTTGTCTTTCTAAACTGGAGATGATCAATGCTGAAAATACTTTACGAGTTTGTATACATATTGCAAGTTAACGGATTGAGCATTTTTATGTGATTTTTCTGATAAATAAAATCTCAGAATGAATACTTTTATACACGGGGAAGTCTGGCCATTGTGCATCGATTGTGACGAGCAAGTAAATTAAACAAGATTGAATACGACCATGTTTTTCATAGCAAATCAATCTCTCTTTCTATGATCTGCATGCAGGTCATGGCTAACATCATCGGGCATCAACAAGAAGCAACAAGCAGCTAGCGACAAAGAAGGGACAGGAGCAAAGCAGCCCGGCTGACAAAGAAGGGGCGAGCAAAGCAGCCGGTGGCGACAAACAACAAACAACATCGGCAGACGCTGCCAACAACATGCAGAGGCGATTTCTAACCATATTGTAAGTGGAAAGGTCGAATGGAGCAGAGCAATGAGTTCCGGACAGCGACAATGGCGGTGAACGTCAGGGAAGAGGTAGGAGGGACCCGCGGCTTCGAGTCCATGGTCCAGGGGAGATGCGGATAGCACGGAGGCCTCACGGTCCCTGGAGCTGTTCGGTGACGAGGATGACCGCGGCGCCGCAGTGGCGGCCGGAGGAACCGACGAAGACGGCCTTGGTCCAAGAGGCTGCTGTACGTCGGTTCCCGGAATCACCATTAAAGGAACGGCAGGAGTAATAGGAACCGACGAAGACGGCCTCGGTTCAAGAGGCTGCTGCACGTCGGTGCCCGGAATCACCATTAAAGGAACGGCAGGAGTAATAATGGAGCTAGGAAACTACCTAGGAGCAAGAACGCCTGGAAAACACGGTGATCACGGGCTCACGCGGCAAGGCCCAAATGGTCAGTGCATGTCGGAGCCGGAGGCATGGAAGTCGGTCCGGACCGAGGGCTAGCGTATCCGCCCGATTCCTGCGGTGGTGTTACCAATGACCGGCGCCCCAAGTGAGCTAGACGAGAAAGGGGATCCAGGAGAAGAGGGAATGAAGTGAGGGTAGTGGGCTGGAGTAAGAGATAAGGTGAAGGGGCAAGGGTTCACGGGCGCGTGTGGCGTGTCCCTGCGAGATGGTGATAAGGCGATTTTGTCACGGCACGGAAGGCCGCTAAGTGGCAAAGGCTGGAAGAAAATAAAAACAAATGAAATTGGCTGGAATATCTCTTCTTCCTTTACTCCTTAATAAGCTTCTCAGGATTACCATGCTCTAAATTTTTAGAATATCTACTTATATAATATAACTATGAAATTTCAGTATATATGCACTATGCATAGATCTTATTATTTCACATGTTTTTATGATAAAAACACATCCAGAGAAAGGTTATAATGTAATGAACTACATTTATTTATGATAGCTCTTCCATCCTAATAAGATCAGAAGAATTTGTCCTTGCTTTGTTACTTTTCACCTTTGTTATGTACTTATGTTTAACGTTGTTGTCCAAATGGATGTGCCTTATTGTCCAAATTTCACTTTTCACTAAGATTCATAAATCTGATTGATGAACAAGGTTACAAAGAAAGTAGCTCGACAACCATGCAATTTATGTTATGAACAGGTTTTAAAAAATGGCCTCGGTGAAAAGTGTTGTTCTATAAATAGCTTTATGCCATTTTTTAGCTTTCCTGATTTTATTATGTTAGCTTTTATTAAATTTTGTTTTAGTTGACTCCACCTTCTATTCAATCATTTTGGATGTTTGGGTTAGAATCTAACAAAGATGCTTCTGGATGCTCTGCTGATGCACATGCAAACACACGCCGTCGCTTTACTCAAGTTGGTCTGAATCAATCTCATATGTATTGTTTGAATACTCGGCTACCTCTAGCTTTTTGCGCCATGGGTGCAACGGGTCATCTAAAGTCATGGAGAAAAGGGCGAGAGCACGGTAAGTAGATATTCTAAAAGTCCTGAATCAATCAAGATAAGACACATGATGATGAAGTGAAGGAACTCCACATAATAGATACAAACTTCACAGCAAGATCAACACCCAAAGCCAACAATCCGAAACACATTTTCTCACAGATATGTTGCTTATCGTCTTAATGATATAAGTTTAAAATCAGAAGCCATTGTACAGAAAACAAACAAGTACTCCCTCCGTTCCTAAATATAAGTCTTTGGAGAGATTCCACTATGAACCACATACAGGCTGGTGTGGTGGCCAAGGTCAATAAGACATTGCGTGGCACCACGTCAATTGCCTCTGTTTTGCGTGGCACCACTTCAATTGCGTCAGTTGCAAAATTCATTCAATTGTTCAAGCATTGGAAAGTCAAGTTGATATGGACTGATCAACCGGAATACATAAAGCAGTATATTTGTGCTACACTACTATTGCAGTTCAGAATCATTTTTTCAGTTTATAACAACAGTCCCCTTCAAATTATAGACTATCCATCCCCTGTTGTCCGCCGAGGCTATGTTAGATGCCGCCTCTTACCTAATTTTAAGGGAACTGTTGTTTTGTTATTATGCTACGCGTGTGCATGAGCTTTTCTGAATTAGTTATTAAATTAAATATATTTCTGTCAAAGACAATGAGATTTTTTCTACTGATGGGAGATGATGTAGTTTTTTTTGTAGTATGTTCAGTTCTTGTTGTGATTCTGAGAGAAAAGAAATTTGTAGCCATATTTTGTGTTGCACCTTTCCTGACTATTCATAATACCGTTGTTGTTGATGACAGGGTTATGTGCCTTTGCCATGCAGCACATGTCAATGGCAGTTCAGGAAGAGATGACATCACAAGTGAGCTCAATTGATAAGCCCACTAGCAGAAAAATGTGGTTTGAGGTGATTTTCTTGTTTTATCTAAATAGTGAATATTCTTCTTATTATGTTACGGCTCTAGAAAGAACTAAGCATAACATACTTGAATCTGGAGCTTTATTTCAACTACACTTATATCATTGAAAATCTTGAATATACTTTTGCTTTGATGGCCTGTCACTAATCAGGACTTAGGTTACTCCCTCCTTCCCGTGCATTGGGCATCTGTGTGTGCCTAGGTCGTGATGCAGCTCCTTAGTTGCCTAATGCACAGATGGAGGGTGTACAAACCTTCAAATACACTGATTTAGTTTGGCTGATTGTTTATTTTTATTCATTGTGGAATAGGATAGCCATATGTATTTATTTTGCCCTCCATCTTTTTAATTCTACATAAAAGTACATCATTTTGTTATTTATTTACTAATAATACAATCTCCATTACTTATCTTCTTTTAATATGAAATAAATCATCAAGATCATACCTTTATTAATTTTCCATATTGTTCACCATCTATTTGGAGTAATTTTATAATCAAAGCATTGGACTATTGAGCAAATTGTAATGTCATTTTAATCTTATTTTTTTTCTCAAATGCTTTTATTAAATTTTATGCATAGCTGTTGGTTATAGTGTATAGTACAACCACCTTTAGGATTATTGGTGTTGGAGTAGTGACTATATTGCGTCACGGTTTCATTCCCTTTTTCGCTTTTGAACTTGTACCTATGCCAGCCTGCTCCAACCCCTCCTCTGATGTGGTGTGGTGGGAGGAGGAAGAAGAGCATGCATGCTCTCTGTCTACATCCAGCGTCCACACGGCTAGATCGACGAGTCTAAACTATGGGTGAGCTCCTCCACTACCTCATAAATTCCTTTTCTGCTCTATCTTTTTTCCTTCCAATTCATGTAAATTGAAACTTTGAAATCAACCAGTATCTAATGCCTATAATCCATGGAAAGAAGTGGTCTTCAAATGTAAAACTCAAGCCGGCAATTGGATACCAATTTGCCTACTTATTTATACCTTCAAATATTGGTCAAAGACTAATTAAGTCACTGTTTCTTAAGTTTTCTATTCATTATTTATACCTCCAAAGCGATGCAGAATGTGAGGAGTTGAACTATAAATGTTTGCTTATGATTAATGGATCACCAAAAATATGGAGAATTTATTCATTTGCATTTTCATGTTTCTCCAACTGTATGTACCATTGCGGAGAAGAGGCAAAGTAATAGACATTTTAATTCTGATTTATGTAGATAATTGTTTAATTTGTGGGTACCATTCTAATGGAAAAATTAATAGACATTGCGGAGAAAGTGACTAATGGAAAAAAATGATAACAGATTTTGTTATTCGGGGAGCAAGAGCCAAAATTTCTTCAACTAGCTTCTCCTTAGTTGCCCCACCTCTTTCCTCGGGCATGACTCCATGGCTTGGAAAAGCGGCCAGAATCAACACAATCACCTTGATCTGGAAGGTGGAATGTGTTTGCTCGAGATCAAGGAGGATCCTGGCCTCTCCGAGCCACAGAGGCCCGTTGCCTTGGTAAAATAGCTCCTTTCACGAGACTCCCTTGCTCCATGGCCGGAGGCACCGGGATCACGTGGACGACGAGCAGATTCGAAGCAAGCCATTAATCAACTCGGGATGCAAACTCGCGGCGCGAGGGAGAGAGAAAGTGAGGGGGATGTGGCTGGCTGACCTCGGTGTTTCCAGCGGACCTAATGGTACTCCGACCAGATGTATCCGTGGCAGCAGATTGGGGCTCCGGTGAGTCAGGCGGCGATAGGTGATCGGACCGGCGTGGTGGAGAAGCTGGAGGAGAGGAACCGAGCCCCACACTCCACGAGCCGTTTCTTGGAGCGATTGCTCACATATGCGGCCTGTGGGGCGGTAGCGGAGGTACACGCGTGGCTGAAGCGCTATGGGGCCACAAGGCAGGCGGTTCCTTTTTATTGATTTGTCATGTGTGCATGCCTTCTGATTGCTTGTTGTTGCCGACACATTAAGTGATCACGTGTACGTAATCCATGGTCGTTCTTTACGAGAGGCGGTGGGAATACAAATACTGAGATTTGCTTCCCATTTTCCTTTGATCGTGGCCGTGAAAATGCAGAGTAGTCCGAGGAGGCGTCAACCGTGTGGGCTCCTCCTTACATGCCCCCCTGACCCGGCCATCGTGTATCCTCCTTCGTTACACCCGATTTGTTGAATGCTTGATGCGATGGAGGTTGCGGCACGGCGGCCGACGGGAGCATGCAAGTGGGTGATGGTCGTATACAGCGATGTCGCCGGTCGCTCGGCGTGCAAGAGGGCCCGGTGGTGCGGACTGCGGTCGGCACACATCTGTAGCGGAGCGTGGAAGTTTGGTTAGTGTCTTGCAGCAAGCATGACATCGGCACAACTGCGGCACACCGCTTGACCTTTTGTTGCCGTGTGTATCTTTTGTGTGCGTATTCGACGTACATTTTTTGGCAGATTATACGATCTTGCTCACCTACAAAATTAGCTAGCTTTCATTGTTGATCCACAAGCCTGCTTATATGTGAGTTCAGTAATGACCAGAGAATCGATCAAGCCTCCTCTATCTATTAAAATATCTCTCTATATATATTGAACACATAGAGTTGGTGGTTAGCGCCCTATCCAGCTTGGGTCCATGTTCGAGAATCAGAATCAACTCTAAGATGAGCTCCTCGAATAGTGTCTCTCTCTCTGCAGGCAATGATGATGATGCGAGGCCGGTGTGACTATTTTCCAGCAGAGCACTCTTCAACATTGGCGGCAACCATTTTTATGGTAGCTTGTGAGATTTCTCTCTTGTTTAGACACAAATTTGCTCATGTAATGCACAAAGGGCTGTGGATAAGGATTTTCTGATTTTACAGGTGTTTCTCATTTGAACATGAATTCAAAATGTTCCATTTTGCATCCAAGTAAAACTATTGGTTCACATCGATTCTATCTATCGTTTACCAAACCGCTCACTATTCTTAATGCTGATGGGGAGGCGAACATGGAGGAAGGTCAAGCATATTGTTTCACCTTTAAATGCACTTTCAAGGGACTACGCCTAATCGTCTACTCAATATAATCAAGTTGCAAGAGCTTCCTATTATATAACTTAGCATTAGTATACATGCCTACCAAGACTTCTATGTTTATCATGTTTTTGAATCTTATGTAATCACCTAAGACCATCACAATGCGTTTAATTGTCGGTCATTTGCTGCTTAGACTGTTGTGTGGTGCGCTTCTGAACCAATATATGCTTTTGCCTTCAAGTGCACGTCCAAGGGCCTTTGCATAATTGTTTATCAGTATCGCTTGCTTGCTGCATGTAGTATCATGAGCTGTGCTTTGGCAGCAGCAATACTTATTAAAACTCCTCCTTTGTCTACTGCATGTTCTCTGCTCATTGCAACTATGCAAGCTCTACTTTTTAAAATTCTTAGTATAAAGATGCCTTATCAAGAATATTTGCTTAAATAAGTTCAGATGTATGCCAACTGAAAAGAGGCTCTTATATATGTTTCAATTTGTATCTACATATTTTAATGCACATTCTTAAAATACATGGCTTGCGTTCGGCCTTTGCGCCATGGGTGCAACGGGTCATCTAGTATAAATAAAGAATGAGTTCACAACAGTACCAAAAGTGGTGATTTATTTTCTTATACTAACAGAGCTTATGAGATTTTCTGTTGAGTTTTGTGTTGTGAAGTTTTCAAGTTTTGGGTAAGGATTTGATGGATTATGGAATAAAAAGTGGCAAGAGCCTAAGCTTGGGGATGCCCAAGGAACCCCAAGGTAATATTCAAGGATACCAAGAGCCTAAGCTTGGGGATGCCCCTGAAGGCATCCCCTCTTTCGTCTTCATCTATCGGTAACTTTACTTGAGACTATATTTTTATTCACCACATTATATGTGTTTTGCTTGGAGCGTCTTGTATGATTTGAGTCTTTGCTTTTTAGTTTGCCACAATCATCCTTGCTGTACACACCTTTTGAGAGAGACACGCATGAATCCTGATTTATTAGAATACTCTATGTGCTTCACTTATATTTTTTGAGCTAGGCAAATTTGCTCTAGTGCTTCACTTATATCTTTTTAGAGAACGGCGGTGGTTTTATTTTATAGAAATTGATGAACTCTCGCACTTCACTTATATTATTTTGAGAGTCTTTAAAACAGCATGGTAATTTTCTTTGGTTACAAATTTAGTCCTAATATGATAGGCATCCAAGAGGGATATAATAAAACTTTCATATAAAGTCCGTTGAATACTATGAGAAGTTTGATTCCTTATGATTGTTTTGAGATATGAAGATGGTGATATTAGAGTCATGCTAGTAATTAGTTGTGAATTTGAGAAATACTTTTATTAAAGTTTGTGAGTCTCGTAGCATGCACGTATGGTGAACCATTATGTGATGAAGTCGGAGCATGATTTATTAATTGATTGTCTTCCTTACGAGTGGCGGTCGGGGACGAGCGGTGGTCTTTTCCTACCAATCTATCCCCCTAGGAGCGCGTAGTATTTTGTTTCGATGACTAATAGATTTTTGCAATAAGTATGTGAATTCTTTATGACTAATGTTGAGTCCGTGGATTATACGCACTCTCACCTTTTCGCCATTGCTAGCCTCTCTAGTACCGCGCAAATTTTGCCGGTGCCATAAACCCACCATATGCCTTCCTCAAAACAGCCACCATACCGACCTATTATGGCATTTTCATAGCCATTCCGAGATATATTTCCATGCAACTTTCCACCGTTCCGTTATATGACACGCTCCATTATTGTCATATTGCTTTGCATGATCATGTAGTTGACATCGTATTTGTGGCAAAGCCACCGTTCATAATTCTTTCATACATGTCACTCTTGATTCATTGCACATCTCGGTACACCACCGGAGGAATTCATATAGAATCATATTTTGTTCTAAGTATCGAGTTGTAATTTTTGAGTTGTAAGTAAATAAAAGTGTGATGATCTTCATTATTAGAGCATTGTCCCATGTGAGGAAAGGATGATGGAGACTATGGTTCCCTTTACAAGTCGGGATGAGGCTCAGACGAAAAAAGAAAAAAGAAAAAAAGAGGCCAAAAAAATGAGAGAAGGCCCAAATAAAAAAATGAGAGAAAAGAGAGAAGGGGCAATGTTACTATCCTTTTACCACACTTGTGCTTCAAAGTATAACCATGATATTCATGATAGAGAGTCTCCTATGATATCACTTTCATATACTAGTGGGAATTTTTATTATAGAACTTGGCTTGTATATTCCAGTGATGGGCTTCCTCAAATTGCCCTAGGTCTTCGTGAGCAAGCGAGTTGGATGCACACCCACTTAGTTTTTGTTTTGAGCCTTTATGAACTTATAGCTCTAGTACATCCGTTGCATGGCAATCCCTACTCACTCACGTTGATATCTATTGATGGGCATCTCCATAGCCCGTTGATACGCCTAGTTGATGTGAGAGTATCTCTTTCTTTTTGTCTTCTCCACAACCACTGTCTATACCACCTATAGTGCTATGTCCATGGCTCACGCTCATGTATTGCGTGAAAGTTAGAAAAGTTTGAGAACGTTAAAAGTATGAAACAATTGCTTGGCTTGTCATCGGGGTTGTGCATGATTTAAATATTTTGTGTGATGAAGATGGAGCATAGCCAGACTATATGATTCTGTAGGGATAAGCTTTCTTTGGCCATGATATTTTGAGAAGACATAATTATTTGGTTAGTATGCTTGAAGTATTATTGTTTTTGAGTCAATATTAAACTTTTGTTTTGAATCATATGGATCTGAACATTCATGCCACAATAAAGAGAATTACATGGATCAATATGCTAGGTAGCATTCCACAACAAAAATTTTGTTTTTATCATTTACCTACTCGAGGACAAGCAAGAATTAATCTTGGGGATGCTTGATACATATCCAACGTATCTATAATTTTTTATTGTTCCATGCTATTATATTATCTGTTTTGGATGTTTTATATGCATTAATATGCTATTTTATATGATTTTTAGGACTAACCTATTAACCTAGAGCCCAGTGCCAGTTCCTGTTTTTCCTTGTTTTAGAGTTTTGCAGAAAAGGAATACCAAACGGATTCCAAACGGAACGAAACTTTTGCGATGACTTTTCTTGGACCAGAAGACATCCAGAGGGCTTGGAGTGCACGTCAGGAAAGCCACGAGGCGGCCACAAGGTCGGGAGGCGCGCCCCCACCCTTGTGACCCCCTCATGACTCCACCGACCTAGTTCTTCCGCCTATATATTCTCAAATATCCAATAACCTTCCAGGAGAGCCACGAAACCACTTTTCCACCGTCGCAACCTTCTGTACCCGTGAGATCCCATCTAGGGCCCTTTTTTGGCATCCTACTGGAGGGGGATTCGATCATGGAGGGCTTCTACATCAACACCATTGCCTCTCCGATGAAGCGTGAGTAGTTTACCACAGACCTACGGGTCCATAGCTAGTAGCTAGATGGCTTTTTCTCTCTCTTTGATTCTCAATACAAAGTTCTCCTCGATGTTCTTGGAGATCTATTCGATGTGATACTCTTTTGCGGTGTGCTTGCCTAGATCCGATGAATTGTGGATTTATGATCAACTTATCTATGAATATTATTTGAATCCCCTCTGAATTCTTATATGCATGATTTGATATCGTTGCAAGTCTCTTCGAACTATCGATTTGGTTTGGCCAACTAGATTGGTTTTTCTTGCAATGGGAGAAGTGCTTAGCTTGGGTTCAATTTTACGGTGCTCGATCCTAGTGACAGAAGGGGAACCGGCACGTATTGTATTGTTGCCATCGAGGATAACAAGATGGGGTTTTCATCATATCGCTTGAGTTTATCCCGCTACATCATGTCATCTTACTTAAAGCGTTACTCTGTTCTTATGAACTTAATACTCTAGATGCAGGCAGGAGTCGGTCGATGTGTGGAGTAATAGTAGTAGATGCAGGCAGGAGTCGGTCTACTTGATACGGACGTGATGCCTATATTCATGATCATTGCCTTAGATATCGTCATAACTTTGCGCTTTTCTATCAATTGCTCGGCAGTAATTTGTTCACCCATCATAATATTTTCTATCTTGAGAGAAGCCTCTAGTGAAACCTATGGCCCCCAGGTCTACTTTCCATCATATAAGATTTCGATCTACAATTTTAGTTTCCTATTTACTTTCTTTGCAATCTTTTATTTTCCGTTTCGTAAACCAAAAATACCAAAAATATTACTTTACCGTTTATCCATCTATATCAGATCTCACTTTGCAAATAATTGCGAAGGGATTGAAAACCCCTTTATCGCGTTGGGTGCAAGTTGGTGTTTGTTTGTGCAGGTATTCGGTGGCTTGTGCGTTGTCTCCTACTGGATTGATACCTTTGTTCTCAAAACTGAGGGAAATACTTACTTACTCTACTTTGCTGCATCACCCTTTCCTCTTCAAGGGAAAAATCAATGCAAGCTCAAGAGGCAGTAGATGCATCTATCTATGTACCGTCTATGATGCTAATTTCGAAAGGTTCTAGATGTTGCATGTGAAACTTGGTGCTGGTGCAGTTGTGTAATGGGGTAGCTGAGTGCTGAAGCTATATGATGTTGTACTCCGGTGTATTTCAATTATGAAATCGTGCTTCCTTAATATGGAAATGAAATATATTGTATGCTTAATATGAAATGTCAATTAGATTAATAAATGGATTATTAATAATAGGGCAATTAGTCTGCTAATTGGGTTTTCTATTGCAAACGGTTATTGAGAAAACATCGTAGGAGATGACCACAGGCAACGCACACAGTTTTTAGGAATAAACCGTGTTGGATCAAAGAACAATCACACACGACATCCTCTTGAAAACTGTTTGCATTAGGCCACCTTGCGCAAAAGTTTACCACATAAAAACTGTATGTGATGGACATCCTTTGCCACACAGTTTCTTCTATGCATCGTGTGTGATGCATTCAATAATGCAAACGATAAAATTGTTAATATCACGTCCAATGGCAATGCTATCACAAACTTTTTAATGAGGAAAATTGTGTATGATATACCTGCGAACGGAAACGTTTTCCTTAGAGTGACTGTGTGGGATGTATATACGAACGAAAACGTTTAGCGGGGACTGACTGTGTGGGATGTACTTACGACCGGAAATGATTACACCTGTATAATTATATTTTTAGCACTACTGTACGTATAGCCGCATTTGATCGCTCGCCGGTCGCACACGATCTCATTTTGTCGAGTCTGTGTGCCAGGAGGGCATATCCCCGACGGTTCCTGGGTCGTGTGGGAAGGACCCCCCTATCGCAGTCACTCACTAGGCGATAGTTCAGAATGCCCTCGTGGAAAGGGGTAAAAAATCGTTGGTATAGCACATCGTTGTACCAGTGCATGTTGGAGAGCGGTTGATGGGTGGAGTAATAGTAGTAGATTCACGCAGGCGGTCTACTTGTTTCTGACGTGATGCCTATATACATGATCATTGCCTTGAATATCGTCATAACGACTATGCGTTTTTCTATCAATTGCCCAACAGTAATTTGTTTACCCACTGTATGCCTTTTGTTTGAGAGAGAAGCCTCTAGTGAATAGATTGGCCCCGGGGTCTACTTTTATCATATATAAAATCCAAAAATATATTGCTACAATTTTATTACCATTATTTTATTTTGTATATATTTTATCTGTCTACCACTACGAGATTTGATCCTTGCAAATAACCGCCAAGGGGATTGACAACCCCCTTGATCACGTTGGGTGCAAGTATTTGCTTTTGTGTGTGTAGGTGATGTTACCGAGGTTTCACGTGGTTCTCCTATTGCATTGATAACCTTGGTTCTTAACTGAGGGACATACTGAAAGTGCTAGTTATTGACTAGAGGGGATGAATAGGCGATTTTAACAAAGTCTTCAATACACGGATGTTTCGAAGACAAACAATAGAAATGACTTAATTGATATGCAGCGGAAGATGAACTGCAACAAGCAAACCATAGTCTAGTATGCAATAACGTGAAAGAACAAGACTAATAGCAGCTTGGTAGTAGGATCAAGATGGAAGATAGTATGAAGCCAAACAACAATAGTAGTCAAGCAATGAAGCCAAACAGATAAGGCATATAAGCAATGACTTCACGAAGACTAACTCAAAGTAAAGGAGGAAGGGATAGAACCGATCACTTATTGAAGACACAGATTTGTTGGACCAGTTCGATTCTTTGTGACAACTGTACATCTGGTTAGGGAGGCTGAGATTCAACTTTCGAGGAAGACCGCGTCTTCACCTTATTCCCCTTGAGCTAAGGACACACAGTCCTCGCCCAATCACTCTGGTAAGTCTTCAAGGTAGACTTCCGAACCTTCACAGAGTCGTTCACCGCAATCCACAATGACTCTTGGATGCTCGAGCGCGACGCCTAACCGGTGGAGGATTCACAGTCCTCAAGTGTAATAAGTCTTCGTGTCACACAGACAGGAAAAACTTGATGATGCCTAACACTCTTTGGCTCTGGGTGTTTGGGCTTTGTCCTCGCAAGGATTTCTCTCTCAAAGGCTTCGAGGTGGGTTGCTCTCAAAGCGACAAAAGTCGTGCACTAACTCTGAGCAGCCACCAATTTATGGTGTAGGGGTGGGCTATTTATAGCCACTAGGCAACCCGACTGTTATATGCAGAAATGACCACAGGTCACTAAGGAACCGACACGTGTTCCAACGGTCGATTTCAAACACACGGCAACTTTACTTGGGCTACAAGCAAAGGCGACTCATCCAAATCTGGATAAGTTTTGCTCTCATTGTCTTCGCTCGAAGACATAGGATTTGGGTTGAGCATCACTTGATCATCCGACTATTATCACTTGGACCCCACTTAACGATGCACGGTGGTTCCTATGACTCAACAAAGAAGAAAAGGAAACAACGAGGCGACCACGGTCTTCAAGGCTCCATAGTCTTCGCTCAATGTCTTCTCATGTCATAGGCTTCAATGTGAATATCTTCACATACCACCATTGTCGTCAATGTCTTCATACATTTTTAGGGGTCGTCTTCGGTAGGTAAACCGAATCAATGAGGGACACTACCTGCATTATCCTGCAATTCTCACAAACGCATTAGTCCCTCAACCACATTTGTCGTCAATACTCCAAAACCAACTAGGGGTGGCACTAGATGCACTTACAATCTCCCCCTTTTTGGTGATTGATGACAAACTGGTTGAAGTTTTCAAAGGGGATTAAATATGTGAAATTGTAAAGGATAGGGAATTGTCTACATAAGAGGCAAAGGCTCCCCCTGAAGATGTGCATATAATTAGTTTGCTTTTGGAATGCAAATGCACATGGCAGGTTGTACTTGTGGAGATCCTCTTCAACTTATGAAGATAATTCATCATGCATGAAATGATATAACTAAGAGAATGACATGCATAATGAAAAATGAACGTCTGCAGAATGATCTAAGTGCGGAAGTTATCGTCGCACATGCGGAATTTATCATCGCACTGCAGTAAAGCAAATAAGTAGCGTACGACCATCGAGTTTAAGTGTCACAACTCAAAGAACCAAATGTATCAAAAGCGAGAGTTGTAAACACTAGGCAAAATATAGTGCAACCGCCCTTATGAACCGGCTTGAAGACTATCAAACTCATATGCTTCTCCCCTTTTGTCGATGAAGGACCAAAAGGTTTGAAGAAATAGAGCATCTACTCGTCCTCTTCGTAAGAAGATGATGCAGCAGGGTTGTCGTTGTTGGTTGGCGGAGCGAGCAGGCTTGGTACAAAGTGCCGATTAAATGCGTAAGTAGGGGCGGTGAAGTAGCATCGGCTTCATCATCGATCACTCTGGCATTGATAGTTGCCGTGGAGGAAGAATAGTCAGAGTCTTCAAGTGATGGAGTTCGTCGTAGGATTGCATTCCATGGAGGAGTGGAGTCAAACTTGAAGCGTTCAGTGAAGCCATCGTCTTGAAGATCTGCTTTAGCTTGGCGGTCAAACTCTTCCATGATCGCCGACGTGTCTCGTGGAGTGACAAAAGCATTCTTGGTGGCAAGGTTTGAATGCGATTGGCGTCCACCAAGAGGCTTTGCATTTGACGCTTGAGCAGGAGTGATGCTTATCTTGCTTTTGATGCAGCGCCACAAGAAGTTCTCGATCATTGAGGACTCGAGAGCACTTCCGAGGCCTTTGGCCAATTGTGCTCTCAGTGGCTTCAGTCTGCGCACGATGAGGCAGACGTGTGTTCCCAGCTAGGGGATAGACACGAGATACCGCTTGGAAGCCTTCCATAGGTTGAGAGAAGCTGTGAAATATGCTCTCATGTCGGGTTCTGGCTTATGAAATATTCTCTCCAAGGCATCGCGGTGGAGTTGACATCCAGGTTCAAACAGCTCTCCAGGAGTGGGTAGGCTTCTAAGCTCAATGATGTCAAGAGCTTTGGCTTCATGATGAACATTTCCTGTCATCCACTCGAGAACCCATGTCTTCGTATCTCTGTTGTAGCCGCGGATGTGGAGGGTAGCATAGAATTGAAGCACAAGTTCTTCATTCCAGTGCTCTTTATGCATTCTGAAACCAAGCGGACACGCATCACGAAAGCAATCAAGTGCTTCTTCTAAGCACGCCATCCCCAAGAATGGCTTCAAAGGTCGAGGCGCATATGAGGGAGAATGCGGCCTTGATCATACGTAACATAGGAGTAATAGCTTCGTTGCGGATAGCTCGAAGCGGTCGATGATATCCTTGGCCTTGTGTAGGGGTTCTTTGCCTTTGTCAAAGAAAGTATTGTGGGCTTTGAAGCCATTTGCATTGAAAGAACCCGATGAGGTGGCGGTGCACGGAAACCTTGGCAATCTTGGCTTGGCTTCGGACCTGAGGCCTATGCCCAATATGATAGTCGAACCGAGGACCCGAGAGGCATGAGGCGGAGGGACGAGCGGGCCATCTTATCGTGACTAGCTCGCCATAGTTGTATACTTGCTCGATTGTGTAGGGCCTTGGTGGCGAACTGGGCGATGGCGACAATCGAGGCTTCAGTGCTGCTCGGCGGATGCTTGAGCAGTTGCCTCATTGGCTTGTGCACATTTCCTTGATGGCTTCAGAGGCGGTTGGTACAGGCTCCACATTGGCTTCAGCCATGACCACGTCATTGGCTTCATTTGTGTTGGAGGTGGCAGCCTCATTGTTTTCAACCTCCACTTGAGGAGCTGGAGGGTCGGGCACTGGCACGTTGATATCGGGTATAACTTCTTCAATTACTGGGGGTGTAGGGACACGTTCTTCTTCTTCTTGGGTGTCTGCGGCTGATGCGGCCGGATTGTCTTCAGCAGCTTTGGCTTCAGACTCAGAGACATTCACAGTTGGAGTGGCTTCTGAAAACACTTGGCGTGCAACAGGTTGGTGGTGCACTTCTCCTTCTGGAACGCTCGAAAGAGGTACTTGAGGCCTTTGACCTTTGCAAAGCCTGCGAAATGCTAGCGACGCCTTTGGAGATGGGGTTGTCTGGGCCTCAAAGTCTTCCTCTTCTTCTTGCTGTTGTTGTTGGGGAGTGACTTGTTGTAGGGGAGTGACTTGATGTTGGGGAGTACTAGGGGAGTCGTCTTGTTGCGGGCGATCAGCCCATGAAGCATCCTGAGCAATTGGCGTCGGAAGGGCGACCAATCTTTGATGAGTTCGTTGTTAAATGCGAGCAGGCGATGATACCACATTGTATTCGATTTGAGGAAGAACTTCATCATCTTCAACATTGTCATGGTGACCAATGTCTTGATAGTGATGGGATCATTTGCTGGATTCTCTTGACTTCATGAGCCTCTGTGGAAGCGGGCTCATGAGCAGTCATCTTGAGTTCTTGGGTTGCAGACACGGGACGAACCACAGAAATGGGTTCAACAACCAAGGGCTCTATGGGAGCAGTCCGATTCTTCTTGGTCTTACGCTTCTTCTTGGAGGGAGCAGCATCAGAGGCGTCAGGATTTTTCCTTTTTCTGGCTTCAGCCTCGGCAGCCCTCGTCTTCTTCTGTTCAGAAGCGGTTGACCGGACCTTTGGCTTCGAGCCAGTCATGCTGCTTGGGAAGACTATGCGGGGCTCTTCCTGCCTTGAAGGTGCAGCTTGGTCAGTTGAAGACTTCTTTTTCCTTGCAGCCATTCTGGGGTCAATGCCAGGACAGCCAAGAGCCTTGCGCTTCTCAGCCTCATTGTAGGCAAGCACACACTTGTCAGCAAGAGCCTTCATGCGCTCGCGAGAGCCTCTGGCTTCTTCACGCTTCTTGACAAAGGCTTCCTTGAGGTCGTGCAGCATGACCTTGAAGTTTTTGACATCTTGCACGCTGAGTGCAGTCATATGCTTCTTGAACTGAGCCTTCTCATAGTCAATCTTGTGCTTCAGTTCAACAATCCACGAGCAAGAGCTAGCTCGAAGCAATGGCTCCATTGAAGGAGACGCTGAGGCCAATAGGAAGTTGCAGATCTTCAAAGCTGATGTTTGGAGTGTCAAACCACTCATCAATGAAGTGATGGATGATTGCCACATCAAAGAGAGGCAAATTGTTGAAGATTTCTGCTTCTTCTTTGCTCTTGCTAAGTTGCTCAAGGGCATCATCTGCAAGATCTTCATCACTGGACAGATCAATGTGCTCTTCACGCAGAATGGCAGTAGGAGTCAATGTCAATTCAGTGTTTTTGACAATTTTCTTTCTCTTCTCCGTCTTCTTGGAGATGCGGGATTGATCTTCGACCGCATAATCGGGCTTCAGGAGGTGCGGTGGCGATGCTTCACACGTGAAGCTTTTGGAGGAGCGGTGACTTTGAAGCCTTGACTTTCTTTTTATACGTGGCTTTGAAGCGGGAGGCGGGAGGCTGGGCTGAGGCTTCATCGTAATCAGATCGCCATCGAGTGATCCACTTTGGCACCTTGGACCAAGATGTAGGTGATGAGGCCATCAAGGTTTGAAAAGGGACCGATGACATTGGCTTCAGCGTCACGTGAGCCGTCAGCACGGGGAGCAGAGGGACTAGGGTTGAAGTCTAATCCCAATGACTTCTTGTTTTCCTTTGCAGAAGCCTTTGCGTGCTGGAAGTTGCGCTTGAAGAGATTATCATCACGACACCAGAGCAAAGACGTTGGGTCGGCATTCTCGAGTGAGGTCCACGGACCATGCAAGGATAGAAACCTTGTGCAATAGCTTCAGCCATGTTCTTGGGAGGAAGGCCTCGAAAGAGAATATCACCCCAAGGGCTTCTGATAGCATTCTTCTCGGCATATTCCCTGAGAAAATGATGATGAGTTTCAATGTGCTTTGTCTTCGAGTGCTGGACTGGATTGTTGGCAATCTTGATGGCGCTTTCGTTGTCGCAGAAGAGAGGTACTTGTGTCAGATTGATGCCATAGTCCTTGAGAGTTTGCTTCATCCATAGAAGCCGAGCACGAGATCCGAAGCAATGTATTCAGATTCACGCTTTAGAGTGATACGATTACGCTTCTTTGAAGACCAACAGATGAGTGATCGCCCCGTAAAGTGACATGTGTCCGATGTTGACTTGCGATCCACCTTGTCACCAAAGATAATCAGCGTCCAAAATCCAACCAAATCAAATTTTGAGCCCTTTGGATACCATAATCCGAGTGTTGGGGTGTGAGCCAAATATCGAAGAATTAAGCTTCTGACTAAGTGATGCGATTCCTTTGGTGCCGCTTGGAATCGAGCACACATATAAACACTAAGCATAATATCTGGCCTAGATGCACATAGGTAAAGTAAGGAACCAATCATGGAGCGGTATACCTTTTGATCGAACTCTTTACCATTGTCGTTGGGACCCAGATGGTGTTTGGCTGGCATTGGCGTCGTGTATCCTTTGCACTCTTGCATTCCAAACGTCTTCAAACAATCTTGGAGGTATTTTTCTTGAGATATAAAGATGCCATTCCTTTTCTTGTGAATTTGAAGACCAAGGAAGAACTTGAGCTCTCCCATCATGGACATCTCGATATTGCTCTTGCATCATGTATCCAAATTCATCACTATACTTACGGTTGGTGCCGCCAAGATAATGTCATCCACATATATTTCGCATACAAACAGTTCACCATCATATGTCTTCGTGAAGAGTGTGGGATCAAGGGATCCGGGTTTGAAGCCTTTGCTCTTCGTGAAGTCTTTGATTGTATCATACCAAAGCGTGAGGAGCTTGTTTGAGGCCATACGATTGCTCTATTTAGCTTGTACACCATATCGAGGATGTTTTGGATCTTCAAAGCCGGTGGTTGAAGCGACATATACTTCTTCTTCAATCTTGCAGTTGGGAAATGCACTCTTCACATCCATTTGATATAGCAAGATGTTGTGGTGGTTAGCATAGGCTAGTAGTATGCGAATGGCTTCAAGCCTAGCTATAGGAGCAAATGTTTCATCGAAGTCAATTCCTTCAACTTGAGTATATCCTTGAGCCACAAGCCATGCTTTGTTTCTGATGACTTGACCATGCTCATCTTGCTTGTTTCGATATATCCATTTGGTGCCAATAATGTTATGCTTGCGAGGGTCAGGACGCTTGACAAGTTCCCAAACATTATTCATCTTGAACTGTTGAAGTTCTTCTTGCATAGCTTGTATCCATTCTGGTTCCATAAAGGCTTCAAAGAACTTTCTTGGGTTACGATATTGACACAAAAGAAAAGTGCCCACAGAAATTTGCTAGTTGTGTTGCTCTTGAGCGAGTAAGCGGACCAGTGCATTGATGCTATCAATTTTCTTCTCAATCTGTACTTCATTTGCAACTCGAGGATGAACTGGCGAAGACTTTGCTCATCTTGATCATTGTCATCATTGGGAGGATTGTCTTCAGGTGAGCATTGTCTTCAAAGTTGGTCAAAAGTGCGAAATGATAAGTTCCTCTTCAGTTTGTGCTTGAAGGCATGATTTCACCGGTTCCCATCGCCTTGATAGATTCATTTGGCGGAGCTTCGTCTAGTGTGCTTGGCAGAACTCTCTTTGTGAACCATTGGTTTCATCAAATCGCACGTCTCTGATTTCGACAATTTTGTAGAGATAAAGGTTGAAGACTCAGAGGAGTGCGAGTCCTTTCTATGGCGAGCATGAAGCCTTCATGAGCCTTGGGTTCAAATTTTGACTTGTGATGGGGATCCTTGATCCAAAGACTTAGCCCCAAATACTCGAAGTAGGCGACATTTGGCTTCTTGCCAAGAAGGAGCTCATAGGAAGTTTTGTTCGAAGCTTATGGATATAAACACGGTTGATGACGTGAAAAGGCTGTATCAATGGCTTCAGGCGTAACTTTCTTGGTGTCTTGTACTCGTCGAGCATCGTTCGAGCCATCTCAATGAGGGTTCTATTCTTGCGCTCCACGATGCCATTTCTTTGAGGTGTGTATGGAGCGAAGAACTCATGAGTGATTCCCATGGTATCCAGATAAAGATCAAGTCGGTGTTCTTGAATTCGGTCTGTATCGCTTCTGATATGCTTGATCTTGACGCCATAATTGTTCATTGCTCGATTAGCGAAGCGTCTGAAGACATCTTGCACTTCAGTCTTGTAGAGAATTATGTGCACCCATGTGTATCTTGAGTAGTCATCAACAATGACGAAGCCATAGAGACAGTAGTTGTTGTGAGGGTAGAGTAATGAGTAGGGCCAAACAAATCCATGTGTAACATTTTCGAAGGGTTGAGATGTCGTCATGATTGTCTTGAGGGTGCTTTGCCCTAGTCATTTTCCACTTCGCGAGCACCACACAAATGATCCTTCTTGAACTTGACACCTTTGATGCCTATGACATGCTTCTTCTTGGCGAGTGTGTGTAAGTTCCTCATGCCAAAGATGCCCCAGCCTCCGATGCGAGCCAAGATTCAAGCTTTAGCAAGAAGACATACTACAAGCAGTGGAACTGCTGAGAAATCTACCATATATAGATCATCTTTCCTATACCCTTCAAAGACTAGAGACTTGTCAGATTCCATTAGTACAAGGCAACGATATTTTCCGAATATCACAATCATGTTCAAGTCACAAAGCATTGAGACAGACATCAAGTTGAAACCAAGGGATTCAACAAGCATCACTTTATCCATGTGTTGATCCTTTGAGATTGCAACTCTACCTAGACCCAATACCTTGCTTTTACCGGTGTCAAGACATGTGATGTGACTCTTGTCCGATGGACGTAAGGTTGAGTCCATGAGAAGACTTCGATCACCTACCATATGCATCCACCGGCCCATAATCCATTACGAAGCATGTGGTTTCATACCCTCTGATGCAGTTAGGGGATAGGCTTCACCAAGAGCATTGTGAAGCATAAACATTTGACGAGCAAGTGGATTATTGAAGCTTAAATCAATATTAGGGTGATAGGATGAATGGCAATCGATTCAGATACAAAATGCATAGTGAGACCATTTGGGCATTTGATCTTGTGCCCTACAAGATGTTTTAGGTCCCCAAAGAATAGCATCGACGCCTTTGATTTTTCGGTGGAGACCCTTTCCTACAAAAGAGAGTTAATTCTTCTTAACCACCCACATCTTGAGGGTGGCTTAGAAGCAATGAGTCTAAGTGCACGCATCGAGAACTTGACTTTGGAGCCCTAGCAAATAGCCTTGCAGGAGATGAATGATACTCATATGAATAAGCGAGAAAAGTTCTTAGTTCTATGAACATAGCGGTTTGAAGACACACGCTCATATTCATAAATTTGAGTACGGTTTCCTGCAAAACATTGGCGTTAGGGTGACTCGGTGAGTCCTCGATGCATGTATGAAGCCTTTGGACCATATGATGCCTTAGAGTGCAGGGTTTGTCTTCTTCCCGGTGGTGTCATGATGACATTCAACTGGAAGATTTTCGAGACAGCTTTTGGGAACCCGGATCTTCTTCATAGGCGATCCATTCCTGCGATTAGTACCAATATACCGGCAAACACTTCACCATTACGATTCTTGAACAGCTTATAGTTTGCATCAAAGGATTCATCAATGATAATAGGGTTAGTATAGGTAAAGCCGGATAAGGTGGATGGATCCTTTGAAGGTCCCTTTGCAAAGAACCCATGTGGTTTTGGGATCTTGCTCGGGGCTTCGATAAGAACCATCAACATTCATTTTCCTCTCGAACCCAACACCCTCTTTCCTAGGGTTTTGGTTCAGAATCTGCTTCTTGAGGACATCGCAAAGTGTCTGGTGCCCTTTCAGACTTTTATACATCCCTGTTTCAAGCAATGTCTTCAACCTAGCATTTTCATCAGCAATAGCAGTGGTATCCTCCGTAGAGGGGTTAGTTACCACATTAGTAGTTGAAGACAATGCAACAAGAGCAGCAGTTGAACATTCAAGAATGAGGTAGCTATATCACGCTCAAGACATTTTAGACATGGTGGTTCAAATCCATCTGGCCAGGCCCGATACATTGGCCTTGAAGTGACTCATTCTCTTTTGAAGATCTTCATGTGCCGCTCTCAATTTCTCAAGCTCTTGCTTCCTTTGAAGATAATCATAGGAGAGCTTTTCATGAGTAGTTGAGAGTGTTTCATGACGACTTTCAAGTTCTTGGTACTTAGCATGAAGATTTTTAATTTCTTCAACTAAGGACTGTGAACGTGTCATTTCAGCGTCCAACGAGGTCATCGCTTTTGTCTAACAGTTTTTGAGTATGTTCCATAGCTCTTTGTTGTTCGATTGCAATTTTAGCAAGTGTTTTGTAGCTGGGTTTGGATTCACAATCGAGTCATCTTCACTTGATGTTTGAAAGTAAGCATCACGTGATTTTACCTTGGCACCGCGTGCCATGAAGCGATAGGTGGGAGCAGGGTCGTCCTTGTCATCATCTTCGTTGGCGTGGAAGTCATTGTCTTGATGTTGAAGATGGACTTGGCAACATAGGTTGTGGCTAAAGCCGGACTTGCAACGCCTGGTCGGACTCCTCTTGGACTCCACCTCCACCTCCTCGTAAGCGGACTACGAAGGAAATATGCCCTAGAGGCAATAATAAAGTTATTATTTATTTCCTTATATCATGATAAATGTTTATTATTCATGCTAGAATTGTATTAACCGGAAACATAATACATGTGTGAATACATAGACAAAGCAGTGTCACTAGTATGCCTCTACTTGACTAGCTCGTTAATCAAAGATGGTTATGTTTCCTAACCATAGACATGAGTTGTCATTTGATTAACGGGATCACATCATTAGGAGAATGATCGATTGACATGACCCATTCCGTTAGCCTAGCACTTGATCGTTTAGTATGTTGCTATTGCTTTCTTCATGACTTATACATGTTCCTGTAACTATGAGATTATGCAACTCCCGTTTACGGAGGAACACTTTGGTGCTACCAAAGCGTCACAACGTAATCGGGTGATTATAAAGGAGTACTACAGGTGTCTCCAAAGGTACATGTTGGGTTGGCGTATTTCGAGATTAGGTTTTGTCACTCCGATTGTCGGAGAGGTATCTCTGGGCCCTCTCGGTAATACACATCACTAAGCCTTGCAAGCATTACAACTAATGAGTTAGCTGTGAGATGATGTATTACGGAACAAGTAAAGAGACTTGCCGATGAACGAGATTGAACTAGGTATTGGATACCGACGATCGAATCTCGCACGTAACATACCGATGACAAAGGGAACAACGTATGTTGTTATGCGGTCTCGACCGATAAAGATCTTCGTAGAATATGTAGGAGCCAATATGGGCATCCAGGTCCCGCTATTGGTTATTGACGGAGGCGTGTCTCGGTCATGTCTACATTGTTCTCGAACCGTAGGGTCCGCACGCTTAAGGTTTCGATGGCGATGCTTATATTATGAGTTTACATGCTTTGATGTACCGAAGGAGTTCGAGTCCCGGATGAGATCGGGGACATGACGAGGAGTCTCGAAATGGTCGAGACGTAAAGATTCATATATTGGATGATATGTTTAGGCCAAGGGTCAAGCCCATGAGGCTTTAGGTCGGTGCAAAAGGAGTTTTGCGGAGGCCGAGGGCCAAACGTCGGAGACCTGGCGTGCGGCCTGGGCAGACGCCGAGGCCCATGGCGTCTGGGCGACGCCAAGGATTGTGGCGTTTGGTCCTGAGTCCGAGTGGGACTCTTGCCTTTCGGGCAAAACCGACTTTGAGGAGGCTTTTGCTCCAAGTTTCGACCGGGGCTCAACATATAAATAGAGGGTAGGGCTAGCACCAAAGACACAACAATTGATCTCTTGGATCTCTTAGCCGTGTCGGTGCCCCCTCCACCATATTCCACCTCGGTCATATCGTAGCGGTGCTTAGGCGAAGCCTGCGTCGATAGAACATCAAGATCGTCCTGCCCGTCGTCTTGTGGAACTCTCTCTCCGGAGCTTTGCCGGATCGGAGCTGAGGAGCGTCACCGAGCTGAGCGTGTGCCAAGAACTCGGGAGGCGCCGAATGTATGGCGTTGGGATCGGTTGGATCGCGAGGAGAACGTCTGACTACTTCCTCTACGTTGTGATCGCTTCCGCTTGGTCTCTGATGCGTGAGACAACACTCTCCCTCTCGTTGCTATGCATCACCATGATCTTGCGTGTGCGTAGGAATTTTTTGAAATTACTACGTTCCCCAACAAAGGGCATCCGAGCCTAGGTTTTATGCGTTGATGTTATATGCACGAGTAGAACACAAGTGAGTTGTGGACGGTATAAGTCATACTACCTACCGGATGTCATACTTTGGTTCAGCGGTATTGTTGGATGAAGCGGCCCGACCGACATTACGCCAGCGTGCGCTTCTGGAGACTGGTTCTACCGACGTGCTTTGCACGTGTGGCTGGCGGGTGTCGGTTTCTCCAACTTTAGTTGAACCGAGTGTGACTACGCCCGGTCCTTGCGAAGGTTAAAGCGGAGTCTATTTGACAAACTATCGTTGTGGTTTTGATGCGTAGGTGAGAACGGTTCTTGCTAAGCCCGTAGCAGCCACGTAAAATTTGCAACAACAAAGTAGAGGGCGTCTAACTTGTTTTTGCAGGGCATGTTGTGATGTGATATGGTCAAGACGTGATGAGATATAAGTTGTTGTATAAGATGATCATGTTTTGTTGAAGTTATCGGCAATCGCGAAGCCCTATGGTTGTCTCTTTGTTGCATAAGATGCAAGTGCCAAATAATTGCTTTACTTTATCGCTATGCGATAGCAATAGTTGCAAGAGCAATAGTTGGCGAGACAACCATGTGATGACACATTGATATAGATCAAGATGATGAAGATCATGGTGTCGTGCGGTGACGATAAAGATCATGATGATTACTTTGGAGATGGAGATCAAAGGCGCAAGATGATCATGGCCATATCATGTCACATATTTTGATTGCATATGATGTTTATCTTTTATACATCTTATTTTGCTTTGATTGACGGTAGCATTTTAAGATGATCTCTCACTAAAATTATCAAGTAGTGTTCTCCACGAGTATGCACCGTTGCCAAAGTTAAATGCGTCTTTAGACACCACGTGATGATCGGGTGTGATAAGCTCTCGTCCATCTACAACGGGTGCAAGCCAGTTTTGCACGCCCAGAATACTCGAGTTATACTTGACGAGCCTAGCATATGCAGATATGGCCTCGGAACACGGAGACCGAAAGGTCGGCGTAAATCATATAGTAGATATGATCAACATAAGATGTTCACCATTGAAAACTACTCCATCTCACGTGATGATCGGTTATGGTTTAGTTGATTTGGATCACGTGATCACTTAGATGACTAGAGAGATGTCTATCTAAGTGGGAGTTCTTAAGTAATATGATTAATTGAACTTTAATTTATCATGAACTTAGTCCTGGTAGTATTTTGCAAATTATGTTGTAGATCAATAGCTCGCGTTGTTGCCTCCCTATGTTTTTATATGTGTTCCTAGAGAAAATTGTATTGAAAAATGTTAGTAGCAATGATGCGGATTGGATCCGTGATCTGAGGTTTATCCTCATTGCTGCACGTAAGAATTATGTCCTTAATGCACCGCTAGGTAGCGGACCTATTGCAGGAGCAAATGTAGGCGTTATGAGCGTTTGGCTAGCTCAATATGATGACTACTTGATAGTTTAGTGCACCATACTTAACAGCTTAGAATCGGGACTTCAAAGACGTTTTTGAGCGTCATGGACCATATGAGATGTTCTAGGAATTGAAGTTAATATTTCAAGCAAATACCGAGTTGAGAGATATGAAATCTCCAACAAGTTCTATAGCTAAAAGATGGAAGAGAATCGCTCAACTAGTGAGCATGTTCTCAGATTGTCCGGTACTTAAATCGCTTGAATCAAGTGGGAGTTAATCTTCGAGATAAGATAGTGATTGACAGAATTCTCTAGTCACCAACACTAAGTTACTAGAACTTCGTGATGAACTATAGTATGCAAGGGATGACGAAAACGATTCCCGAGCTCTTCGTGATGTTGAAATCGTGAAGGTAGAAATCAAGAAAAAGCATCAAGTGTTGATGATTGACAAGACCACTAGTCTCAAGGAAAAGGGCAAAGGGAAGAAGGGGAACTTCAAGAAGAACGGCAAGCAAGTTGCCGCTCGAGTGAAGAAACCCAAGTCTGGACCTAAGCCTGAGACTAAGTGCTTTTGCTGCAATGGAACTGGTCACTAGAAGCGGAACTACCCCAAGTATTTGGCGGATAAGAAGGATGGCAAAGTGAACAAAGGTATATTTGAGATACCGATTATTGAGGTGTATTTTACTAGTGTTCGTAGCAACCCCTCGGTATTTGATACGGTTCGGTTGCTAAGAGTAGTAACTTGAAAGCAGGAGTTGCAGAATGAGCAGAAACTAGTTGAAGGGGAAGTGAAGATGAGTGTTGGAAGTAGTTCCAAGATTGATATGATCATCATCGCACACTCCCTATACTTTCGGGATTAGTATGGAACCTAAATAAGTGTTATTTGGTGTTGAGCATAAGTATGATTTGATCATGTTTATTGCAATACGGTTATTCATTTAAGTAAGAGAATAAATTGTTGTTCTGTTTACATGAATAAAACCTTATATGGTTACACACCCAATGAAAATGATTCATTGGATCTCGATCATAGTGATACACATATTCATAATATTGAAACCAAAAGATGCAAAGTTAATAATGATAGTGCAACTTATTTGTGGCACTTTGCCGTTTAGGTCATATTGGTGTAAAGCGCATGAAGAAAACTCCATCTTTGATGGACTTTTGGAATCACTTGATTATGAATCATTTGATGCTTGCGAACCGTGCCGTTTGGGCAAGATGACTAAAACTCCGTTCTCCGGAACAATGGAACAAGCTCTTGACTTATTGGAAATAATACATACCGATGTATGCGATCCAATGAGTGTTGATGCTCGTGGCAAGTATCGTTATTTTCGACTTTCACAAGATGATTTGAGCAGATATGGGTATATCTACTTGATGAAACATAAGTCTGAAATAGTTGAAAGGTTCAAAGAATTTCAGATTGAAGTGGAAAAATCATCGTAACAAGAAAATAAAGTTTCTGCGATCTAATCGCAAAGACGAATAATTGAGTTACGAGTTTGGTCTTCAATTAAAATATTGTGGAATAGTTTCACAGCTCACGCCACCTGGAACACCACAATCTTATGGTGTGTCCGAACGTCGTAACCGCACTTTATTTGATATGGTGCGATCTATGATGTCTCTTATCGGTTTACCACTATCATTTTGGGGCTATGCATTAGAGACAGCTGCATTCACGTTTAATAGGGCACCATCTAAATCCGTTGAGACGACACCATATGAACTATGGTTTAACGGTAAACCTAAGGCTGTCGTTTCTTAAAAGTTTGGAGTTGTGATGCTTATGTGAAAAAGTTTTCACCGATAAGCTCAAACCCAAATCGGAGAAGTGCGTCTTCATAGAATACCCAAAGGTAACTATTGGGTACACCTTCTATCCACAGATCTGAAGGCAAGTTTTTCGTTGCTAAGATGGATCCTTTCTAGAGAAGAAGTTTCTCTCGAAAGAAGTGAGTGGGAGGAAAGTAGAACTTGATGAGGTAATTATACCTTCTCCCTTATTGGAAAGTAGTTCATCACGTAAATCAGTTCGATGATTCCTACACCAATTAGTGAGGAAGTTAATGATGATGATCATGAAACTTCGCATCAAGTTGCTACCAAACCTCGTAGGTCTTCCGGTAAGATCCGCACTGTAGTAGTACGGTAATCATGTTACGGAAGTCATGTTACTAGACCATGATGAACCTACGAACTATGAGGAAGCGATGATGAGCCCAGATTCATGAAATGGCTTGAGGCCATAAAATCGAGATATGATCCATGTATGAGAACAAAAGTATGGACTTTGATTGACTTGCTCGATGATCGCAAGCCATGTTAAATAAATGGATCTTCAAGAGGAAGACGGACAACGATAGTAGTGTTACTATCTACAAAGCTCGACTTGTCACAAAAGGTTTTCGACAAGTTCAAGGTGTTGACTACAATGAGATTTTCTCAAGCTGTAGCGATGCTTAAGTCTGTCCGAATCATGTTAGCAATTGCCACATTTTATGAAATCGCAAATGGATGTCAAAACTACATTCTTTAATGGATTTATTAAAGAAGAGTTGTATATGATGCAACGAGAAGGTTTTGTCAATCCTAAAGGAGCTAACAAAATGTGCAAGCTCCAAATGATCCATCAATGGACCGGTGCAAGCATCTCGGAGTTGGAATATACGCTTTGATGTGTTGATCAAAGCATATGATTTTATCTGAGACTTTTGAAAGGCACATATTTACAAGAAAGTGAGTGGGAGCACTACAGCCTTTACGATAAAGTATATGTGAATGACATACTGTTGATCGGAAATAATGTAGAACTATTCTACAAAGCATAAAGGAGTGTTTGAAAGGAGTTTTTTCAAAGAAAGACCTCGGTGAAGCTGCTTACATATTGAGCATCAAGATCTATAGAGATAGATCAAGTCGCTTGATAAGTTTTTTCAATGAATACATACCTTGACAAGATTTTGAAGTAGTTCAAAATGGAACAGTCAAAGAAAGAGTTCTTACCTGTGTTACAAGGTGTGAGATTGTGTTAGACTCAAAACCCGACAACGGCGGAAGATAGAAAGAGAATGAAAGTCATTCCCTATGCATCAGCCATAGGTTCTATAAAGTATGTCATCTTGTGTACTGGATCTATTGCATACCCTACCACTAAGCTTGGCAAGGAGTGCAATAGTGATCTAGGAGTAGATCAATGGACAATGGTCAAAATTATCCTTAGTAGAATAAGGATGTGTTTCTCGATTATGGAAGTGAAAAGGTTAGGTAAGTAAAGGGTTACGTCGATGCAAGTTTTAAACACTAATCTAGATGACTCGAGTCTCAATCTGGATACATATTGAAAGTGGGAGAAATTAGCTAGAGTAGCTCCGTCAAGAGTATTGTAGACATAGAAATTTGCAAAATACATACGGATCTGAATGTGGCGGACCCGTTGACTAAACTTCTCTCACAAACAAAACATGATCACACCTTAGTACTCTTTGGGTGTTAATCACATAGCGATGTGAGCTAGATTATCGACTCTAGTAAACCCTTTGGGTGTTGGTCACATGTCGATGTGAACTATGGGTGTTAACCACATATAGATGTGAACTATTGATGTTAAATCACATGGCGATGTGAACTAGATTGTTGACTCTAGTGCAAGTGGGAGGCTGAAGGAAATATGCCCTAGAGGCAATAATAAAGTTATTATTTATTTCCTTATATCATGATAAATGTTTATTATTCATGCTAGAATTGTATTAACGGAAACATAATACATGTGTGAATACATAGACAAACAGAGTGTCACTAGTATGCCTCTACTTGACTAGCTCGTTAATCAAAGATGGTTATGTTTCCTAACCATAGACATGAGTTGTCATTTGATTAACGGGATCACATCATTAGGAGAATGATCTGATTGACATGACCCATTCCGTTAGCCTAGCACTTGATCGTTTAGTATGTTGCTATTGCTTTCTTCATGACTTATACATGTTCCTGTAACTATGAGATTATGCAACTCCGTTTACGGAGGAACACTTTGGGTGCTACCAAAGCGTCACAACGTGAATCGGGTGATTATAAAGGAGTACTACGGTGTCTCCAAAGGTACATGTTGGGTTGGCGTATTTCGAGATTAGGTTTTGTCACTCCGATTGCTGGGAGAGGTATCTCTGGGCCCTCTCGGTAATACACATCACTAAGCCTTGCAAGCATTACAACTAATGAGTTAGCTGTGAGATGATGTATTACCAACGAGTAAAGAGACTTGCCGATGCAGATTGAACTAGGTATTGGATACCGACGATCGAATCTCGGGCAAGTAACATACCGATGACAAAGGGAACACCGTATGTTGTTATGCGGTCTGACCGATAAAGATCTTCGTAGAATATGTAGGAGCCAATATGGGCATCCAGGTCCCGCTATTGGTTATTGACCGGAGACGTGTCTCGGTCATGTCTACATTGTTCTCGAACCGTAGGGTCCGCACGCTTAAGGTTTCGATGGCGATGCTTATATTATGAGTTTACATGTTTTGATGTACCGAAGGAGTTCGGAGTCCCGGATGAGATCGGGGACATGACGAGGAGTCTCGAAATGGTCGAGACGTAAAGATTCATATATTGGATGATATGTTTAGGCCAAGGGTCAAGCCCATGAGGCTTTAGGTCGGTGCAAAAGGAGTTTTGCGGAGGCGAGGCCAACGCCGGAGACCACTGGCGTCGCCTGGGCCGACGCCAAGGATTGTGGCGTTTGGTCCCGGAGTCCAGTGGGACTCTTGCCTTTGAGCAAAACCGACTTTGAGGAGGCTTTTGCTCCAAGTTTCGACCGGGCTCAACATATAAATAGAGGCGGGGCTAGCACCAAAGACACAACAATTGATCTCTTGGATCTCTTAGCCGTGTGCGGTGCCCCTCCACCATATTCCACCTCGGTCATATTGTAGCGGTGCTTAGGCGAAGCCTGCGTCGATAGAACATCAAGATCGTCACCACGCCGTCGTCTTGTGGAACTCTCTCTCCGAGCTTTCTTTGGATCGAACTGAGGAGCGTCACCGAGCTGAGCGTGTGCCAAGAACTCGAGGCGCCGGAGTAATGCTGATCTTGGGATCGGTTGGATCGCGAGGAGAAGGTACGACTACTTCCTCTACGTTGTGATCGCTTCCGCTTCGGTCTACGAGGGTACGTAGACAACACTCTCCCCTCTCGTTGCTATGCATCACCATGATCTTGCTGTGCGTAGGAATTTTTTTGAAATTACTATGTTCCCCAACAGACTCCTCCTCTGAATCCATTTCCTTGCCAACAAAAGCTCGAGCCTTGCCAGATGAGCTCTTCTTATGAGATGAAGACTTTGATGAGGACTTGGAAGAAGACTCTGAAGATTTCTTCTTTTTCTTGTCATCGTAATCATATTCCTTGCTCTTCTTCTTCTTCTTCTCATTGTCCCACTGTGGACACTCAGAGATATAGTGTCCAGTTTTCTTGCACTTGTGACAGGTTCTCTTCTTGTAGTCATGAGTGGAAACTTCATCATCTCTTGAGCTGGATCGTGAAGACTTTCTGAAGCCTTTCTTCCTAGTGAACTTCTGGAACTTATTCACAAGCATAGCAAGTTCCTTTCCAATGCCTTCAGGATCATCAGAACCGCAGTCAGATTCTTCTTCAGATGAGGAAACAACCTTTGCCTTCAAAGCGCGAGTTCGGCCATAGTTGGGACCATAGATATCTCTTTTCTCGTAAATTTGGAACTCATGTGTGTTGAGCCTCTCAAGTATATCGACAGATCGAGTGTCTTGAAGTCGGGACGTTCTTGTATCATGAGGGCAAGGGTGTCAAAAGAGGCTGTCAAGTGATCTCGGAGTGTCTTGACGATTTCATGCTTGGTGACCTCAGTGGCGCCGAGAGCATGAAGCTCATTTGTGATGTCAGTGAGGCGATCAAACGTGAGCTGGACATTTTCATTGTCGTTTCTCTTGAAGCGGTTGAAGAGGTTGCGAAGAACACTGATCCTTTGATCTCTCTGGGTTGAGACGCCTTCATTGACCTTGGAGAGCCATCCCGGACTAGCTTCGACGCTTCCAGAGCACTCACACGGCCATCTTGTCCTTTGGTCGATGACCACAGATGATGTTCTTTGCGGTGGAGTCGATTGAATGAACTTCTTGACATCGGCAGGGTGACACCTTCACCAGATTTAGGAACGCCGTTCTTGACGACATACCGTAGGTCGACATCAATGGCTTCAATATGCATGCGCATCTTATTCTTCCAAGAGGGATAGTCGGTTCCATCGAACACGGGCAAGCAGCGGAGACTTTGATTATTCCTGCGATCGACATAGCTAAAACTCCGGTGATTAAACTGAATCACACGTAACAAGGGAGTACCTTGCTCGATACCAATTGAAAGTGCTAGTTATCGACTAGAGGGGGGTGAATAGGCGATTTTAACAAAGTCTTCAATACACGGATGTTTCGAAGACAAACAATAGAAATGACCTAATTAATATGCAGTGGAAGATGAACTACAACAAGCAAACCATAGTCTAGTATGCAATAACGTGAAAGAACAAGACTAATAGCAGCTTGGTAGTAGGATCAAGATGGAAGATAGTATGAAGCCAAACAACGATAGTAGTCAAGCAATGAAGCCAAACAGATAAGGCATATAAGCAATGACTTCACGAAGACTAACTCAAAGTAAAGGAGGGAATGGATAGAACCAGTCACTTATTGAAGACACATGATTTGTTGGACCAGTTCCAGTTGATGTGACAACTGTACATCTGGTTAGGGAGGCTGAGATTCAACTCAGAAGACCGCGTCTTCACCTTATTCCCCTTGAGCTAAGGACACACAGTCCTCGCCCAATCACTCTGGTAAGTCTTCAAGGTAGACTTCCGAACCTTCACAGACTGCGTTCACTGGCAATCCACAATGACTCTTGGATGCTCAGAACGCGACGCCTAACCGGCTGGAGGATTCACAGTCCTCAAGTGTAATAAGTCTTCAGGTCACACAGACAGGAAAAACTTCAGTGATGCCTAACACTTTGTGGCTCTGGGTGTTTGGGCTTTGTCCTCGCAAGGATTTCTCTCTCTCAAAGGCTTCGAGGTGGGTTGCTCTCAAACGACAAAAGCCGTGCACTAACTCTGAGCAGCCACCAATTTATGGTGTAGGGGTGGGCTATTTATAGCCACTAGGCAACCCGACTGTTATGTCCGAAATGACCTCGGTCACTAAGGAACCGACACGTGTTCCAACGGTCGATTTCAAACACACACGGCAACTTTACTTGGGCTACAAGCAAAGCTGACTCATCCAGCTCTGGATAAGTTTTGCTCTCATTGTCTTCGTCGAAGACCTAGGATTTGGGTTGAGCATCACTTGATCATCCCGACTATGATCACTTGGACCCCACTTAACAAAGACGGTGGTTCCTATGACTCAACAAAGAAGAAAAGGAAACAACGAGACGACCACGGTCTTCAAGGCTCCATAGTCTTCGCTCAATGTCTTCTCATGTCATAGTCTTCAATGTGAATATCTTCACATACCACCATTGTCGCCAATGTCTTCATACATTTTTAGGGTCGTCTTGGTAGGTAAACCGAATCAATGAGGGACACTACCTGCGTTATCCTGCAATTCTCACAAACGCATTAGTCCCTCAACCACATTTGTCGTCAATACTCTAAAACCAACTAGGGGTGGCACTAGATGCACTTACACATACTTATCTCTACTAAACTGCATCATCGTCTCCTATTCGAGAGAATTGCAATGCAACTCACAAGTAGCAACGACGACGTCAAATTCCACCCTCCGGAGCCCCGAACAGACTCCAGATCAGCCCTCCCGATGAAGAACAGGAGGTGGCGCCGGCTCCATCTCTCAAAACCTGATAAAACTTTCTCTCTGACTTTTTATCTACGAAACGGTATTTATGGAGTTGGAATTAGGGCAGCCGGAGGCTTGAGGGGCCCACAAGCTCACAGGGCGAGCCTCACCCCTGAGCTCATGGCTCGTGGGTGGCTCCCTCCAGTAGGTATCTTCGCCAATATTTTTTATATTTTTTAGAAATAATCTCCGTAAATTTTTAGCTCAATACGAGAACTTTTATTTCTGCACAATAAATAACACCATGGCAATTCTGCTGATAACAGCGTTAGTCCAAATTAGTTCCATCCAAATCAAGCAAACTAGAGTCCAAAACAAAAGCAAAAGTGTTTGCAAAAGTAGATATTTGGGACGTATCAGCCCCTTCTGCCACTATGGGGCTGTTTGGTTTGTGCCAACGCTGCTATGCCAATCGAGAGCTTGCCAAAAAATTGGCGCAGGATTTGCCAACCAACGCCTTGCCAAAAAGTTGGCTAGAAATTGAATTGTGGATGCTACGGAGGTGTGGGCACACTAATTAATTGGCCTCCATTCATATGAGCACCTAGGCCAGGTCAACGACCAATATTTTGGCATGGCATCTCAGAGCAATAATCCAAACAACCCCTATACGAATGGTGCTAGGGGGCATTTAGGGTTAACCCCCCGGATCCCCTCCGTCGCGATTTGTGTCCTCCACTGCTAGGCTTAGCCAACTCCGGCGAGTAATTTCTCGCGCCTCTCCTCTCCTTTTTCTCCATCTGTAGCAGATCTAGGGTCAACGGATCCAGCCATGGCGGCTGATAACCCACATATATAGGGGATCGCGGCAGTCTTCGAGGGTAGTATTTCACCCAAATTTATTGATTCGACACAAGGGAAGCCAAAGAATATTTATGAGCTTTAGCAGTTGAGTTGTTAATTCAACCACATATGGAGAACTAAATATCTGCAGCAAAGTGTTTAGTAGCACGGTAGTATGATAGTTTGATAGCAGTAGTAACAGTAGCAATAGTAACGATGACAGTAACAGTAGCAGTTTTGTAGTGATTGTAACAGCAGCAGCAAAAGTAGTAACTTAGCAAAGATCAATAGAGAAAAGTGTAGGCATTGGATCAACGATGGATAATTGTGTTAGATGACATTCATCATATAACAGTCACAACCTAGAGCGATACACAATAGCTCCAATTTATCAATTCAATGTAGGCATGTATTCCGTATATAGTCATACGTGCTTATAATAAGAACTTGCATGACATTTTTTGTCCTACCCTCCCGCGGCAGCGAGGTTTCATAAGGAAATCTAAGGGATATTAAGGCCTCCTTGAAGCCCCGAACGGACTCCAGAATAGCCCTTCTGATGAAGAACGGGAGGTGGCGGCAGCTCCACATGATGAAACTTCTTCTCTTATTTTTTTTCTCGGGGAAACAAAATTTATAGGCTTGGAATTAGGTCATACGGTCGCCTGTTGGACCCACAAGGTATCAGGGCGCGCCCTCGGGGGTTAGGCACGCCCTGTTGCCTTGTTAGCAACTGGTGCCCCCCCCCCCCCCTTCGGTGGATCTTCGCTCTAGTATTTCATTTATTCAATAAAAAATCTCCATGAAGTTTTGTCTGATTTCGATAACTTTTATTTCTGCACAAAAACATCACCATGGTAGTTCTTCTGAAAATAGCGTCAGTCCGGGTTAGTTTCATTCAAATCATGCAAATTAGAGTCCAAAAAAGAGCAAAACTGCTCGGAAAAGTAGATATGATGGATATGTATCAACTCCCCCAAGCTTAACTCATTGCTTGTCCTAAGGCAATTCAGTTGACAAACTGAAAGTGATAATGAAAAACTTTTATGAACTCTTTTGTTCTTGTATTTGTATATAAACTTAAATAGTAACCAATTTTGCAGCAAAGATCATGAACTAACCATGTGAATGATAACACTTAGAACTCACATTTACTCATATCAATGGCATAATCAACTAGCGAGCAATAATAACATATCTCAGATGCCAACATTTTATGAAAATAATCATGATATAACATAATAACATGGTATCTTGCTAGCCCTTTCTGAGACCGTAAAACATAAATGCAGAGCACCTCTGAAGTCCAAGCAGCGACTAAACATTGTAATTCAAGGTAAAAGAGATCCAGTCATGCTCATATCCAACATTAATTAGACACAATGCAAGTTAAACTAAGAATGACAATTGTGCTCTCCAAATTGGTGCTTTGAATAAGAAGGTGATGACTCAATAATAAAAGTAAATTACATGAAAGTAAATAGAAAGGCCCATTCGCGGAGGGAAGCAGAGATTTGCAGAGGTGCCAGAGCTCAAAACTTAAATCAGAGATGAATACAATTTTTGGGTGGTGTGCTTTTCCTGTCAACGTCACGACAAAGGATTTCAATACCTTCCATGCTAAACACACTATTGGCGGTTCCCATGCAGAAATGAAAAGTTTACTCCCCCACAACCATACAAACACAAGGCATCGGGGCACGCCCTGGGGGGTACACGCGCCCTATTTCCTTGTGAGCAACTGGTGGCCCCTCCAATGGATCTTCATTCCAGTATTTTTTATTTATTCAATAAAAAAACTTCACAAAGTTTCGTCGGGTTCCAAGAACTTTTATTTCTGCACAAAAACAACACCATAGTAGTTCTTCTGAAAACGCGTCAGTTCAGATTAGTTTCATTCAAATCATGCAAATTAGAGTAAAAAAGCAAAAGTGTTTGGAAAAGTAGATACGATGGAGACATATCAACGGCATGGGTGAAAGTCGTGGCGGCCATGTCCATGCGCCACCGAGCAAGCGCGCCCGCCAAGACGCAGAGGCCTGAAGCTCCAGTCATGTCGTGGTGACGCTCTCCGACTCTAGCGACGAAGAGGACAAGGGGCGGCCCGGGTAGAGGTCGAGGCAGGGGCGGGACTGCGCTCGGATCTCCTGGAGCGGCGGACGAGACGCGTGGGGTGGCTTCGATGTGCTCAACGAGCACATCTTGCCCCGCATCAAGAGGTGTCGCGGCGCCGACGAAGAGCTCATTGCCGCTGAGCGTGTGGTGGCAAACGGCGAAGAAGGTGTTGCGGGCCTCCTCGAAGCCGCCAAGAAGGAACATGAGCTCACGGTGGCGCTGCGCAAGCATTAGCTCGACTACGATGAGTGAGCCCGACGATGAACTAGGGTTAGGGTTACATTTTAGTATGTAGTCATTTCGGTATGTTAGTATGAACTCTATTTGATGAACTCGACTCCGTTTGTGTGAGTTGTGTTTGTGATGAACTGTCGCGTGATCTTGAACAAATTCTAGCGCGAAATTGTTTTTCGAATTATCCAGTACCTTTTCGCGTACTTGTTCTGGCTGAAGAATTGTGCAACTCATAAAACCAGTTTCAGGGGTACGGTTTGGGATTTTAGCGGATTTGTGCTACATATGCTCTCAGAGAATGAAAGCTGTAAAAAACCATCGTGTGGAGGACGCGCGGAGTATCTACTCGGGAGCTCATATGCTCCTGAATGAACAGTAAATTAAAAAAAAACTGATTTTTTTGTGGCAAACTCTAAGGAATGTTTGGTGTGCATGTAAAATTTCATCATGAAATCACATTGGTGGAAGGTGTTGCAAAGAAAACAAAATCAATGCTCCGAAAATGGTACTTTCAAATGCATTTTGGAGCTTGATTTTTTTTGTCACGACTTCCACCAATGTTATTTCGTGATGAAACTTTGCATGCACTTCAAACATTCTCTAAATATTATCACAAGAAAAATCATACATTTTTAATATATATTTTTTTTTTTTACTATTTACACCAGGAGCATTTGAGCTCGGGCTCAGAAACATACTTTCGTCGTAGGGCCCGAAGGGATTAATTTACCAAGGAGACGGTGAGTATAGTCGTGGACGTCACTGTCGTCGTGTGAATTTCGTGCATGCATGCGCACATGAGTGTCTTTCAACTTTTGGATTTGCCTTTGAACATGCATGCGACGATTGTCACTCGTCGATGGATGGATGGATGGATGGATATCCCTCCCTCTCCCTGCTGGGAGTGAAGTGCTTCTCCTTTTTGACAAAGCTATCAATCAGCCTAGTTTGCAGCAACACTCAATTAGACACCGCAAGCAAGGGGAAGGGCTTGCACGATCGTCGACACATTGCTAAAAGTAACAACCAAAGGTCCTCGTTGCCAAGTAGCTTAGCTATCTGGCTTTTCCAAACGTGATGGATGCGTGGATGCATGGCATTGATTGCTCTGACCAATTGATCGATGCATCATCATACCATATCATATCATATCATATCAGCAATATCATCCATTAATTCTATTTTTCGTATACATACAAGTTTTTTCAAAAAAGAAAAAGAAGAAGTTGAAATTAGATGTGCCAGCGGTTGGGTCACAAAAGCAGCTTCAAGATTTGGCGGCTATTGATTTCAAAATAAATATTGGTGGCTATTTCTAAGTGAGTTTTTTTAATAATAAATAATTTTTTTGCGAGTAATTTTTAAAAATAATGATAACCGCCTCTCTATGTGAACAGACAGCAGATATCCGGTGAAATAAGACACAAATTTCCATTATCATCAGCAACATCTCACATGCATGCAGATTCTCAATTTGTTTGGTTGGCCCTCTAGTAGTACCAGTTTTGTAGCTAGCTCAACTCCTGATAGCTAGGTCTTGATGCCATGGTCTAGAGACAATATCTTATCTTGCAGTATCTCCAAACGCAACTCCTTGAACTTGAAGGTGGTCGATCGTCCTGGCAAGCCCGGCCATTAACTCATGAAGATGACTACCGACCCAAGAAAAACCATTGCTTCATGTTTGGGATACATATCACATACATACATGTTCAGATTGAGCTATCTTAGCTTGTAAGGGTGCACGCATGATGCAAAACACTCAACAATGATTGTGACCCCTCACATGTACACACTAGCCTGCCTGCTCCTGCTAGCTTTGGCCATGCTTAAAGCTCAAGACACCACCACAAAACACACACTTGCTTGTGGTTTCATTCTTTCCTGTCCCTTTTAATCTTCTCTCTTTTCACACAGAGCCATGCATGCATGGCATATGATGGAATTGGAACGGGATCATGCATGGATCCATGTTGCTGCTCATGTCCCTCCTTTCTTTCTTTTTGGTCACGTACGTACGTGAAATGCCTTTACTTTTAGCTCACTGGGCTCAGCACGAACGCATTCGGGAAAAGTTGAGAGAGGAAAAGATCGACAACAGTACGTACTCGCTATCTGGGACGCCAGGGAACAATGATAGAGCATGCTTTTACTATGATAAAGTTGTTACCGAATCTGTATTTTTTAGTTACATTCACGTTCGATCATTGGTCGTTTCGGTTCAACAGGCAGATCTGTCGTACGTGCTACACATGGATGAAATTATCAAGTTGGTATACTAGCTTTGGCAAGCTTGTACGTACGAAGGTTGATGATGGAGTTTGTTGTCCACCGTACCATGCATACATGAAACGTGTACGGATTAGCTCAATATATGCACTTGGAACTACGTACTAGCCCACGAACCTACACAAGGCAACCACTCGTCTGATGAGCATTTATTTTTCTCTCTGATTTTTTTTTCTTGTGAAAAGGAGGTTAAACCCCGGGCTCATGCATTACTTGATGCACACATCCATTCTTATTAATTAGTCTTAAGCAGAGTACAGAACAAACTTTAATCATAGCCAAACCATTACAAGATGTGAAATAAACACTGACGACTAAGTCGAATTTCTTCCGTAGCAACGCCTTCAATGAGGGGTAAAGGTCCTCGCGGCATCATCGTAACATCCGACCTGAGGTGGCCTGGACAAGGATTTTCATACTGGTTGCCATGACCACTCAATGAAAATCGACACAATAGCAAGTAGACAATGCCTAACAAAGCAAGTTTGTCACTGCTGAGCTTGACCAATAAAAGACAAGAGATGGATTTTTTCACCCCGGACAAGACTTATCTCTTAGATTATGCGACGCATATTCCTACAAATGTAGTCAAAAATATATATAACTGTGCTCAAAAGAATAATGTGGAGACTACTATCGACTATGTCTGATTTCAATCCAGCACCTCAAGCCTCTGCTCTAGAAAACAATACAAAATCTCAAAAAACGGGTTTTGCCAGCCTTCCCACATCCCCATGTATCATCCTCTTTGGTGCGTTGTAGTCATGTTGCGCCAAAACCTATAGTACACCCAACAAATGTACTATATCGTTATCATTCATGGGTACGTTTGGCTATCAAGTAAATTGTAGAGGATCATCAGACCGTTCTCTCCAATTTGTATTGCCCTAATGTTGTGGCACCTACTTTTTTCCATTGTGGAGTGGGAGTGAACCGGAAAGTAAAATAATCGACTCATGGCGTGGTTAAAACCCGACACAATGAAAAGTTTATTGAGAGAAAAGGCATATATATTCTCAAAATTCGTCTGGTATGCCTCTAGATATGAGAAGCTAAATTATAAAACCGAGCCTAATCCCAACCCTTTTATATATGCACTATGCATTCCTGTCCGTTCATAACTACGGCGGATAGAGGAAGGTTGCTTCTGAGGGATTCTCGTGGTTAACCATTTGATACTTTGCTCACTAAAGGAGATTTGGGTTGGTTCTTTTTTTCCTTTAAAATCTCCCATTGAAGACTATGAAAGTATAGTAGTAGTGAAAAAACACCCTAGCGACTACCACATGGTAGCACCCACCACAAGAAGGGCCACAAGACGGTCCACAGCGCTCCTCCCACACAGTTCCAAGAGAATTAGTGTCGCCCACCCTTTTGCTTTGGGTTGCCAGCGGCGGTGGGCCCGACCCGTCAGCCGCACCTTTCCCCCAGGTGGGGCTCCTTTCGTCTTTCTTTTCACTGTCTTCCACACTGCCTTTTCTCCACTGAGACGGGCAGACAGACGCACTCTCTCGCCGCCCGCCCCTAATCCATCCTCCTTTTGTCGATTTTTGAACAATCAAAGCGCCCCACTCTGTTGATTTCTTTCTCCCCAGCAGCAAAAGGAGCACTAGCAGCCTACGGATTGCGGCGTGTGCTCATCTTCTTCCTCCAGCTCTGCGCTGTTCCCACTTCCCACACCCGGAACCAGAGGAGGAGGAGCCGCAGCAAGCGGAGCCTTTCCCCGCTCGCAGCCGCTGGCAGCGCCCCGGCGGAAACAATGGAGTGAAGGAAGGGCACAGCAGGCCGCGTTGTGCTCCTCCTCTCCTCCTGCGCCTGGGCTGGGATGAGGATCCGGTCGGTTTTGACCCCTTGATGCTCGAGTCGAGAGGGTGTCTGCTCAAGATCGACGGACGACCAGCAGCAGCAGCTCGAGTTGCCTAGCTGCTTCTCTGCTTTGCTTGCCTCCGTGGGAGTGAGGTCTCGAGAGCGAACCCCATGGCGTCCGCCGCCGCTCTTCTCCTCCAGCTCCAGCTGCTGCTGCTCCTCTCGCTCTCCGCTGCTCAGCCTGGTGAGTCGCCCTTCCTTCTCTTCTCACGAGATTCTTGGGACATGGAGATGCCGAAAGAGTCCAGATTCCTAAGGAGGTTTCCGCGGCATATGCATGTTCATGTACTAGTTGATAATCCATTCAGATTTCATCTTCTTGTGCGACACATTTATGCTATACAGTACTTGCTAAGTCATGTATGCTATAATACTTTCTAAGTTTAGGGGACCAGCAAATCCCAAATACTAAAAAAATAGCAAATTTTGCTTGTGTGCAGGTTTCATTAGCTTGGATTGTGGGGGAGCTGATGATTACACAGATGGCATTGGCATCCAGTGGACTTCTGATGCCAAGCTGGTCTTCGGTGGGCAGGCCACAAACCTGCCGGTCCAAAACCAGCTCCAGAAACAATATTCAACTCTGAGGTATTTTCCAGCAGACACCAGCAAGTATTGCTACACGATGAATGTGAGGACCAGGACACGCTACCTCGTCAGAGCTAGCTTCCTCTACGGCAACTTCGACAACAGCAACGTATACCCCAAGTTTGATCTCTCCCTCGGAGCCACTCCCTGGTCCACGGTCATAATCGATGATGCCGACACGCCGGTTGTAGAGGAGGCGATTATCTTGGCTGCCGCTCCCACACTCAGTGTCTGCCTCTCCAATGCCAGCACAGGACAGCCGTTTATCTCTACACTCGAGCTTCGCCAGTTTAACGGTTCACTCTACTATACTGACTATGAGGCACAGTTCTTCCTTGCACTGTCTGCAAGGATAAATTTTGGTGCTGATGGCAATAAATCAGTCAGGTACTGTATACTACTCCCTCCATTCCAAATTACTTCCTCCGTCCCATAATATAAGAGCGTTTTTGGCACTACACTAGTACCAAAAACGCTCTTATATTATGGGACGGAGTGAGTATAAGATGTTCTGACTTTTTTCTGAATCAGATGTATATAGACGCGTTTTAGTGTGTTTGGTCACTCATTTCAGTCCATATGTAGTCTATATTGAAATATCCAGAACATCTTATAATTCTGAATGGAGGTAGTACACGATATGAACATTGCCAATAGCTTCATATGAAAATGTGTTTGTTCTTGCAATCTTCTGTCCTATACTTAGGTTTGCAGTTATATTGTACCACTAGAGTGTCTAACTGCGCCATACTGCCACAAAAAGTTCTTCCTTTTTTGGGAGGTTACATAACAAAGTTCTGATCGCGCTTCACTTAGTATCATGTGTTTTTAGTTTTGACATAAAATGCCTTGTTCAATAAAAATATATAGTTGAAGGGAGCTCTTCCTTTGAATTTCTCAGGTACCCTGATGATCCATTTGATAGAATATGGGAATCCGACTCTTTGAGGAGAGCGAATTACCTTGTTGATGTTGCTCCAGGGACTGAAAGAATAACAACCACAAAACCTGTATTCATCGGTACTGAATTAGAACCACCTGAAAAGGTCATGCAAACAGCAGTGGTTGGCCAAAATGGATCCTTGAACTACCGGCTTGATTTGGAAGGGTTCCCGGGAAATGCATGGGCAGTCTCATATTTTGCAGAAATTGAAGATTTGGCCCCAGATGAAACTAGGAAATTTAAGTTAGTGGTTCCTGGCATGCCATTATTCAGTAAACCAACCGTTGACGTGGAGGAGAATGCTTGGGGAAGTATCGTTTGTACCAACCAGGTTACACAAATGTGACACTTCCATTTGTTTTCTCTTTCGAGTTCAAGAAGACAAATGATTCTTCAAAGGGACCTATTTTGAATGCTATGGAAATTTACAAACATGTTCAGATTACCATGGGATCTCAAGATGGCAAGCACTTGTCCACATTGTTGTTATCATTTTTTTCCAGATCAAGCTAACTGTGTAGTCTCTCTCTGATGTGAAAAAAATAATACTTTTTGACTAATTTAGTCGTTCCATTATATTGACAGCAAACACCATGTCTAGCTTGGCCTCACGATATCCTCAAGCAGGTTGGGCGCAAGAGGGTGGTGATCCATGCTTACCAGTGTCATGGACCTGGGTGCAATGCAGTTCAGAAGCAGCACCCAGAGTTCTTTCGATGTATGATAAATTTAATCTGCAATTCTGCCTTCACTTTGGATTTATTGATTAATTCCTTGTTATAAAACCTAAGAATTGTCCCTCGCAGCACATTGTCAGAGAAGAACATCACAGGAAGTATCCCTGAGGAGTTGACAAAGTTATCGGCATTGGTCGAGTTGTAAGCTCAGATAGTTCATTCTTTCCATCCTTTTTTTTTTTTGCTTTCTCTTGTCTGATCTACTTATTTCTGTAAATGCAGAAGACTCGATGGTAACTCATTTTCTGGTGGAATCCCTGATTTTAGTGGATGCAGAAATCTGCAGTATATGTGAGTTTGCAGTTCTTGTCATAGAGCAGCATTCTGCAGGATTTATTGAACTAATCCAACGTGGTTTTATATATATGCAGTCACCTTGAAAACAATCAGTTAAACGGCGCGTTGCCATCCTCTTTGGGAGATCTACCTAACCTCAAAGAGCTGTAAGTTCTTCATAATTTTGTGCACTTTGTTTATGCACCCTTACTATGGAGAATAGAAGTTGATACAGTGGTCCAGACTGTCCTTCCTCTCTTTGTCTCCTGATGTTCTGTGCTCAATTTTTTGTCGATGCTATTAATTTTATCTTTCTGGAATAAATGCATTTGATCAAGAGTCTTTACAGAAACAGAACTTCTGCACTTACTGATTCCCAACCATTTGCAGGTATATTCAGAACAATAGGCTTTCCGGACATATTCCAAGGGCACTTTCCAAGAAGAGCATTATTTTCAAGTCAGTACTTTCTCTTTAGGCAGATGTAGCTAGCATATTTTAAATTAATTAATGTAGAATATTGTGCTTGAGAACACTACTGTGGCTGGACAAGCTTCACTTAACTTTGGTGACATATTGTGGTAACATACGTCGAGAGCAACAATGGTCCTTCAGGGCCAAGCGATAGTATTAGCCACAATGATATTGTTCTTTAGGATGTTCCTTCTGTTCTAATTTCTTACATGCTGCAGCTCGTCAGGCAACAATCTTCAGGGGCCAAGTGATAGTATTAGCCACGGCACCATCATAATCATCGTATGTGCTGTGGTTGGGGCCATCTTGTTACTTGCGGTTGCTATTGGATGCTGTTTGTGTACACACAAGAGAAAGAAAAAACCTTCACGTGGTATGTGTTCTTTGGCTCAGTGGATGTTTCTGGTACTGTGTAAGAACATGCAGTGATTTATTTTTGCCATCTTGTAGAAACTGTTGTTCTTGCAGCACCAGCGAAAAAGCTAGGGTCATATTTCAGTGAAGTAGCTACAGAAACAGCGCACAGATTTGCTTTATCAGAAATTGAAGATGCTACTGACAAATTTGAGAGGAGGATCGGCTCTGGAGGGTTTGGCATAGTATACTACGGAAAGCTGGCAGATGGGAGAGAGATCGCAGTCAAGCTTCTCACAAATGACTCCTATCAGGGCATCCGAGAATTCTTGAATGAGGTCTGCTTCTGTTTTAGCCTTGTTTATGTTTCTACTCCAAGTGTAGCTCTATGGCAGTACATACCTTTTTCACCGTTGAAGAGATAAACACAGCATGTTTACTTGTTTCTGCTTTTAGTATGGCTTGGTAGATCGACGCCCTGTTGTGAAGCAAGAACCTGATATGTCGACCATGCTACTTTTTCTTAATCTAATGACCTGTTAATGTGCTGTGAGCATGTGACAATTTTTGCCTCAATTATACTTATAGTCTTAGCTTAAGTCAGTCAGATGTAATCCTTCTCTATGTTTCTGCAATTTCGGTTCCTGGCGCTTGCCTTTTAAATATCCTTGCATTCTGTGTCTACACATCCCTCTTGTAGTCTGCTGTAAAGGTGTACTGAACATCCATGTCATGATATGGTTGCACCATTGCATGCAAGATGTACCATATGCTCATGCATTTCTTTCTTCCGTATGTGTCCTGATGAGTTAGCTGGCTTATTGTTTCAGGTGGCGTTGCTTTCGAGAATACATCACAGGAACTTGGTAACCTTCCTTGGTTACAGTCAACAAGACGGGAAGAACATACTTGTGTACGAGTTCATGCACAACGGAACACTAAAGGAGCACCTTCGTGGTGAGTGCCCTTAGCTGATGTTAATTTTGGTTGGTGGGATCAACAGCATACTGTTGGCACATGCACATAATGTTTCTTTAGCGGCAAAACTTTGTCTGGGGAATTGTATTTAGGATCTTGTACAACATGTTTAGTTGGTTGACCTCAGACTTGTACTTGGATCAGCTTCTTTTTAAGGATAGATCAGCTTTTTGTTCTGTGTGGACAGGCCGCCAGGCCTGACATTGCTGATTTTTGCCCTTAAACCAAAAGTTGCCGTGAACAATTAAGAAATTCCAGTAGTGCACAGAAAGTTTAGGAAGTATCTGAATTTTGAGGTCTATTCTTCAGACTTGAGCCGAGGACCGACATGAACTGTTAGATTAATGTGCTCCTTACTCCATAGAATAGAATAACATATAAAATATTAAACCTCTGAATTCTGACGATGTTCACAGGAGGACCTAATGATGTGAAAATAACTAGCTGGGTTAAGCGCCTTGAGATAGCAGAAGATGCTGCGAAAGGTCTGTCTCAGTTTCCCTCCTATTCTTCTACTAGCATGCAATCTGAAGATCCTGAATCTCTCCTTTTTTTGTCTTGAACATCGCAAATATCAGGTATAGAGTACCTCCACACGGGATGCTCTCCAACCATAATTCATAGAGATGTTAAGAGTAGCAACATTTTACTTGACAAGAACATGCGGGCAAAAGTCGCAGACTTCGGCCTATCAAAACCTGCAGTCGATGGGTCTCATGTATCAAGCATAGTTCGTGGGACGGTTGGGTATCTTGATCCAGAGTAAGACCATCTTTCCTGAGCTCATAGTGTTTGTTTTCTTTGCCATGATTTAGTGATTTGAAGTGTTTGCTATCCTGGTAGCATCTGAGGTATAATTTTCATTTTCTTCTTTTGATGGCGAGTAGGTACTACATCTCCCAGCAGCTAACTGAGAAGAGTGACATATACAGTTTTGGTGTCATCCTACTTGAGCTAATCTCTGGCCACGAGCCGATCTCTAGTGACAACTTTGGGCTCAACTGCCGTAACATTGTGGCGTGGGTAAGTATCTGGCGATCTGTTAGCTTTCTGCGTTTGGTTTAAGCTGATATTGATGAATGAATGAACTGGAATTGGCAGGCTAGGTCGCACATTGAGAGTGGGAACATTGACGCCATCATTGACGCATCACTGGATACCGGCTACGACCTGCAGTCGGTGTGGAAGATCGCGGAGGTGGGCATCATGTGCGTGAAGCCAAAGGGCGCGCAGAGGCCGACCATCTCCGAGGTGCTCAAAGAGATCCAGGACGCCATCGCCATCGAGGTGCAGCGGAGGCGCCCCAAGTCCAGCAGCTCATGTCCAAGAGGTCCATGGGTTCCGTCTCGATCAACACCGACAACAGTGTGGATTTGGAGCAGAATGCGTCGTTTGATGAAATGCTCATGCGGCCGGGCCTCAGATAGAATCAGGAATTCAGGATTCACCAAAGTCACTTTTCGTGTAAGCAAGGAGGAGAGGCTCATGTGTTAGTTAGGCTTTCTGTTTGCTGGTAATTATTTGAAAGCTGTGGATGACATTAGTTTAGCTTGGAAGTACAAATTGGGAATTTGATGGTGAAAGACTGGTGATCTGGAACGGTTGTTTTATTTGTTCTTGTGCTTCAGATTGGTTCCGAACTTTTAAGATGCTAGGTGGGCGCCAAGGAGATGGGGCAAATAGAAAACGTGACAGTATGGGGGTTTGCAATCAAAATCACACGCCAAATAAGATGCAGCTGCCGGATTCAATTTCATAACGGCCGAGGAATGTTCATCTCAAAACAAACAGAACCACGTCTGATCAATCATTATCATTACTAATAAGATGATACAAAAGCTTGCTTGAGAAGAGCACGTAATAGCTAGTAACAAACATCAAATGTAGTCAAAAACTTTCTTCAGTCTGAAGCCAAACAATTGTCAGTTGAGCTATAGATGATTGTCACATTTGCTTTCAAGTTTTTGGTTCAACAAACCCCACACCAAAACATGAGCTTTCTATGCACCACAAGACCTACCAGCGGCAAGTTACAAATCATGTACAAAGGAGTCTCTCGATTCCCCAAGGCAAGAAAACATTTACACAGCTACGATGGCGAAATAGAACAGACGCTAAATGGTGTCTCTCTTCTCAAGCCAGCTTCCATCGCACCCAAACCATATGTATCAATATACTTCAAGGACCACATGTTTCATGTATGACTTCGCCTAGAAAGGATCCTGATGACCAAGCAAAGGAACAAGCAGCGGTCATTAATGTGCCGGCACATCCAGCAATGTCCACAACACTACACAAAGCAAGATTATAATCACACAAGGACAAAAGGGGACACACACACGTATATATCAAATTAGTGGATAAAATGATGGAAACACATACCTTGTGCTTGGAAGATCTAGTTCAAACTCAGGATCGTGTCAGCCCATTTGCATCAACTGCCTTTCAGAAGAACTTTCACGTACCAGCTCATAAGCACAACCATTAGACAAGCACTGTGCAACCAGTTACTTTCAGAACAAGAGACACGCCCAAAATAGACGCGGAGAGGTCAATATTCACCTTCAAAGACAATTAAAGTCCAAAGGTTCTGTTATACATATCATTTGAACCCAGCATGTGAAAGTTGTTAGCTTCAGTTGGATATAACATCCTCGACATGTCCGACATGGGAACATTATTCCCCTGTCTCAAATCACTCCAGCCATCCCAGTGACCATTTGCAAGCTGTGAGTTTCTAGGTTGTTGGAGTGACATCTGTGCATAAGGGGATAGAGAACCATGGTTCTGTGGCAGAAGTCGGGATGCCAGATAATTATCATTCTGAATAGGGTTGAATGCATCTTGAACATGGTCAGTATATCTGAGGTTTTGATGAGAGGGCATGCTCTGCTGCATAAGTAGTTGAAGTCTTGGATCATTATTTGATGTCTGCAATTGTGCTGGAAAAGGAGCGTTTTTCAAATCCAACCCTGAATCACTAACTCCTGGCATCCGCCCTTTGCCCACGGCCAATATAGCAGGATCAATAAATTCTATGTCACTCGTGTGTCTAGATATCTGAGGTTGATACTGATTGGTGTGGCTACCAAAAAGATTATCAAGTAGACGAGTTTCTGCCAAGCATCACAAATGTATGAGAAACTGAAATTATGATTGGTTTTGGAGAAGTAAAAGGGATAGGGAAGTAAACAAACCTGAGAATGTGGAGCCATATGCCTGGTTAGACCCATTCTGGGATGAAAACCCAGCAGAAAAGCATGAAGAAAACCCAGGAGGGATATTGTTAGACCCATCCTGGGATGAAAATCCAGAATTAAATCCGCGAGACGGGTTCGACCCAGCCTGAGATGAAAATCCGTGAGGGGGATTAGATCCAGCCTGAGATGAAAATCCATGAGGGGATTAGATCCAGCCTGAGATGGAAATCCATGAGGATATCCATGAGGGTGATTCAACATATCCTGAGATGAGAATCCTGAAGAAAATCCAGGTGGGGGATTCAACCCGTCCTGAGATGAAAATCCAGGAGGCGGGACTCTAGCTGGTGCCGTGAATCCAGGAGGTGCAGATATTTTAGACCTTGAAGACCCTGCGAATGAAACACATCAGCAACGAGCCATTGCACATACAAATATAATATATGGTATTGCCGATAATCAATAACCTATTTACATGAGTTGCAAGGTTTACCCATGCTCAATGAAAAATACTGCAGTGCACATTGTATATTCCTTTAATATGCAAGTGACAACACTTGAAATAAATCAAAATATAAATCTATTAGAAAGAACTTCCAACTGCGGCACAAAAATACGTGAAATACAGAACGCGCAAGTATCATACTCACCAGCAGTTGCTATATCTGACATGGCAAGAGGATTGCTCTTTGAAAAATCTTCCTCCGGCGATTGGAATGCAACACCATTCTGATAGCTGTTGCCATGAGAATTCTGGGATAGCAAGCTAAAATTCTGATCACTGCCACAATTTCTGAAAGATGAATCTTGGAAGTTCCGTTGGTTATCCTGTCTAGCAAATGAAAATCTAGACTCATTACTGGTGCCTTTTGATTTCCATGAAGGTGCGTTGAAAAGTGCATCGTTCTTTTCAGATTCATTAAGCATCTTAACAAAATTGTTCGCAGTTGAATATGACTCATCCCATGGATCAAACTCAAAAGACAATATATCAGAAATTATGCTGCCCTCGTCTTTATTTCCACTTCCAGCGTTGCCAAAACTGCCTATGTTATCATTTCTTGCTGCATCCAGTGCTCTATGCTGGTGGTTTCGCATACCAGAATGTTCAGAAACCATATCAGGTGTATACATAGGTCCTAGCCCCTCTCGACGTCCATTCAACATGGTAGAAGCATTGTCAGTTGAAGATAACCTGGTTTGCAGCATGGTGCCAGAAGTTCTACCATCACTTGTCGAAGTAGGGTTAATTTCTTTATCACTCCACAAAGAGATATGTGATGTGTTAGCAGTGGCATGGGGTTTATCAGTGGCCACAGAAGAATTCCATATGTCATTCAAAGGAGAAGCCACACGATAACTTTGCAGCTCTGAGCTCCAGTCAAGATGCTTATCAGAACTAGATTGACAAGAAAGTACAGGGTCCTTATTTTCTGATGATGAAAGCCCAGCAAGCTTCAAATGAGATTGTTCCTTCTTCAAACTTTGACTCAAAGGCACCACGACGGAAGTGTTGGGAACTGCACCCAGCTGTTGGTTTTCTGCCATACTATGAACTGTATCTTTGCTATCTAAAGTTACTGAAGTTACCCCAACAGACAACTTCTCGACTTCTGTGTCCCCAGGTCTACTCTCACCATCATCCCTCTTTAAAACAGAACCAGATATTGCTGAATGTGGCACACAATCTGCAAGATTTTGCTTGGAACTGTTTACGGCTTCGCCATTCTTTGGTGATGTTGATGACTTAGACCCAATCTGGCCCAGTTCCGTTGGTTTTGAGGATGCTGAAGGAATAAACTTTCCATTTACAACTTGCTTTTCCTCACTTCCTTTTGAAGTCTCATCTGATGCTACAACTTCATCATCATTCCAGGCTGAAGGTATTGTAGAAAAGTCTATGTCCAACGAAGACTCCAGTGATGTCACGGCTTGGGTTTCCTTTGCAATACCAGGTCTATACGGCTTCAAGCTTTTAGACAAACTATCTCGTTCTGATACTTGCCGTCCTTCAGTCATTTTCAGTACTGTGCTTGTATCATCATTCCATGAAGAAGGTAATCTTGAATTCAAAATCATAGAAGAACTTGAAAGTGAATTACTATGCGCCTCTGATTTTGATTTACTAAGAGATTGCGAGGACGCCACCTCAGTCGCGGTTGTCCTTGTGTTCAAATCACGATGCCCCCTGTACACACCCAAATTTAGCAATACATTGCATTTTAAATGTGGCAGAACAGTCTAGGGAGGAAGCATACCATGAAGTAGCTGGTGGAAGCGTGGACCTCCCTGAACTACTGTTTGGAGGTGAAAGTCTTGACTGGCCTGTGGTATTCTGCACAGAAAAAGAAGGCCATTAGTGTAGCAACATAGTGTAAACCAACAAAAACAGAATTATCAACAAAAGATCTAGGTAGGAAAGCAGAACAAAATCAAGAAAAAATATGTTCTAATGGTCCAATATTAAAACATACAGTTGTTCCATTCTTGATTGTATGTTTGGCTGAAACCACCGCACTGTAAGAGAAGTCCTCTGCTGGAGGAGGCAATACAGTTCCTGCACGTCTTTGGGAAACACTAGACGCCATTTGAGGAACCCTACTCCTGATAGAAATATCAGACAATGAGTTGAAATGACAACTGAATCTACTAATTTAGTTAATTATGTCTAACTGAGACAAGAGCTCATATGAAACCAAACTACCAAAAGTAAGTAGTAGTACAACATTAGACATCCAAATCCAAATCCAAATCCATCGAAAGGCAAAACTTCCTACTAGGCCATTAGTGTAGGGAGACCCCGAACATTAGACCAGGAGCTTCTTCTAAAATAAAGAGAAAAATATATATAGCAAGAATGCAAAATTGCAAATAAAATAGAATATATATGAGCATTATATAGGCCAGGATTTGCATGCTTAGAGCAAAACAAATGGAGCAAGCAGAACAAGAACTGTGGTTCCACATTGCAAGTTAAAAGGAAGTCAAGTGTTACCTGGTATATGCTGAGATTATCTCATCTTTAGTGAAACTATCCTCCTGACTGCCTACGTCATGCAAATAGAGACAATCTGGATTCCCACATGTCTGAGAAAAAAATGACGAAGCACTGAGAAAGATAGCAATAGGTAGAGTACTGGTAAAAGCTGTCAGAATGAAGCATCAATTGTACCATGTTCCGCAGCCATGCATGGCAATATTTCGTGGTGCCAAAGCATGCTCTGCAACAATAGAAAACCATTAGAATAACAATATTGTGCAAAACGGCTAGAGAAGGGACAAGGTATAAGGCTAACCTTAGCACTTTCCTTCCAAGACAAAATTGTGTACAGCCTGAATACACCGGATGGCCTCTTCTTCTTTGGCATAAGTAATATATCTGAACACATATCACAGTAATAAGTAATAACTAATGAGCCAGCATTTGAACACATCTAATGGTGTCCACAATTATGGAGAGAATAGGAACCATACATCTGTATTGGTTTTCCATTAAGAGTGAGCTACTAAATAGCTCTGGGTAGACATGATGGACACAGTCCACCAGAGTTTTCGCTCGTGGGTCTCCTTATTTTCAGGAAAACTGATGTTTCCTTTAAGCCTTTTTTTGTTTCTAAGAGTTATTATAGATATATAAACTGAATAAAGGTGTACTTCATTCAACAGCCTCAAGTTATTCCAAAGTCCACGTTTTCCATATTTTTAAAATCATTAGGACCATATGACTAGGTACATCAAGCCAGTGCTATATGACTCCTGAGAAACATGGAGTACCCAAAAACAAACATGAAACTTTGTACTCACCGAAGAACTACAATCTACCCTAAGGAAACTGATAGTTTCAGAAGCAATAACTGAACTGGCATCAGTAAACATGGGAAATGTCTCATCCAAAACAATTTGGTCAGTAAATTCATGCCAAGACTGAAACAGGCACTTCTATATTTATTATAAAAGATTACTGGATTTTATGACACTAGACAGCTACATCTTTCATGTGGCCTATAAAGCTATCAAATGTTCTTTACACATGCTATAAAATTCTAGCAGCCCTCGGTCAAAATTTAGATTAGATTAGCCTGAAATTGACGGGGTTGTATCAAGGACATGTCATGTTAGAATCAGCAATTATTTTAGCCTATAAAGCTATCAAATGTTCTTTACACATGCTATAAAATTCTAGCAGCCCTCGGTCAAAATTTAGATTAGATTAGCCTGAAATTGACTGGGTTGTATCAAGGACATGTCATGTTAGAATCGGCAATTATTTTAACTTATTTTTGATGGAAAACCACCTAATACGCAACAAAACTCCCACTATACTTTCTGAGTCGCATATGAAAAATTATATGGCTCAGGCAGGTATTAAAGGCTACAGGCACCATATAGTACACAAAGGTAGGATAGTAGTCGCTCGATATATCAATGTGATTGTAGCATCGGACAATACGTATGCATATTGAAAAGATCATCAGTGTCGTTTGTAGACATACACGCTGATACCGTTGTTTGTTGCTGTCTGCTGGGAAGGAGCCCCAGTTGGACGAGAAACTGAAACCTTCAAAACTTTTCCATACTGACCAAAGTATTCCCTGCGCTCAAGTACCTAAAAAACAAAGGATAATAGTAACATTGGCGTCAGAGCTACAATTTACAGTGTCACTCGGCATAACAGAATCTAAATCTTCTCTAAGAAAAAAGAATCCAGATGCAAGGAAAGAATAGTGTTCTCACACTCTCATTGCATAAATTTGCAGGTAGGCCAATTATGTAGACCAGGTTTCTCTGGATAACTCTGACACTAGCCAGATGCTTCTTAGCTTCCACAGTCAGTGTCTTTGACTTAACCTTTTGGGTCTTCTGCTTCTTGTCTGTATTTTTATCTGCTACCGTTCTGTATCCATGGAATGAACGTAAGTTGCAAGGCTATCATCGTGATACATGAGGAAAGAGTTTGTGTGTGCTGACTAATCCAGAAAAGGAATCTCCGGTTGATGGCGTAAGCATGGCAGCCCTCGGAGGCAGAGAATGCATATAAAGTGAAAGTTCAAGACGGGGATTACCTGTCACACGTGGCAGCCATCTTAACAATCCTGTCCTTGTCATAGCGTGTGCGGCAGGCAGGGCAGCGCCCCTCTGTGTCCTCTTTCTCAGCCATGTCAATGATGTGGTGCCAGCACCAGACACAAATCTGCAAAGTCGCATATATACCCAAGCAAAAGAATGAAAGAGCGTCCTGGTTGTTGCGCAGGCAGGGCAGGGTGGAGTCACTGATGAGGATAGTACCTCGTAGCCACATTTGCAGGGCTTGAGTTGCTGGTCAGTGATGTCCATCTCCTCGGCGCAGAGCGGGCAGGTGCGGTCTCCGTCATCGCTCATCGTCATCCTGCGGTTCCAGCATGGGGAGAACCCACAGAAACGTCAAATTTCCAAGAGGACCAAAAACAAAATCCATATAGCGACAATCCCATAGCTACAGGAAGCCTGAGATCTCGAATATTCACATAAACCGAACGCGTGGGTAAGGTCAATCTGCGGGATTCTAACAAATCGGCCCTCCAATCTATCCGCAAAGCCGTCTAGGGTCCGAAATTCCGAGCTGGATTGCATCGGATTGCACATCAAATTAATAAACGCAGGGGCGGCCTAAATTTCCGATCGGATTGAACCAAATCTGCGCGGAAGATTATGGGGGAATCGCAGGGGAGGAGGGATCAGGCGAACTCACATTGGAGGTGGATCCGATTGGGCGGCGCGAGAGTCGAAACCCTAGAGGGGATTGACTGGTCGAGGTCTGGTGGCGGAGGCGGTGGCGGGGCTCTCTCTGATCGAATCAAGCGAACGAGGGAGAGGGGGGGATTGGTGGTGGGCGATGGGTGGTGGATTGGGAGCGAAAAGGTTGGACTTTCGGTGGAGGAAGAGGGAAGTTGAGTCGATGTGTATGTATGTATGTGCTGCGTCGGGCTTGTGTTGGGGAAGGGAAGGGAACGCGAACGAAAGGAAGGAGATGGCGACGCAAAGCACAGGTAGGGCGGAGAAGGGATTGCCGCACCGCGCACCACCACTCGCTCCCTGGATCGCCTCCTCCTGTGCCCTACCATGTGCCGCTTCCTTGCCTTCTTTAGGGCTTCCTTTGATTCTCTCCATGATTCAAACCCAAACATAGAAATGGAACTACATCATGTAGATTGGACGCCATGGTATGTTGAACGTGCAATCGAAGTCATTTTGGTGCACCGTGGAAACGTCGCATGAGTTATGTAAAAGAATTAGATGTTTATTATAGTTTTCAACAGAAACAAACAAAAACAGCGCGTTGGCGGGTACTCATCTAATTGTTGTTTCCGTCTGATCTTCGCGTCAAATGGTGGTTTTAGCCTCCGGTACCTTTTCTTATATTTTTCGCCCTCCAATGGGTGATTGGTTATATCGGGTTTTCTCTCGGTTGACTAATTGATGATGTCGCTACGAGGTCGGGGCCGACGAATATTGGTTGCGTCGATGCTACTGAAATTATCATATTTATATTTATCTTCCTTTCGCTTCATCAGTTTCTTCGTCGAACCTTGTGTGTCACCGCCTTCGTGGTTGCTTGCCGCCATAGAGAATGGGATTGATGGACATTCGAGATATGGAATCCTTTAACATTTTCTTTCTTGTGGACTTTTCTTTCCCTCTTTACCTCTGGCCTCTTCTCTACAACTTATGCATATTGGGTCTGATGGATTTTCTAGAACCGGAACATAATGATTTTTCTTTCTCCTAGATTTTTCTACAATTTTTTTCTTTTCGAAATGGCATGATTCCTCCATTCATTAAGAAGAAAAGAATTGCTCGGTTAATTGGAGAAAAACCGAGCGAAAACCAGATTACTTGGTTAATTATGGAGAACCGGGCAAAAATCATCACAACCGCTGAGCGGCACACATAAGATATCCCACGCACACCGCGCCGACGAGGGCCTCATCGAGACAGCACGCGGGCGTCATCATCATCACTCCTCCCCTAGAAGTGTCATTGCCATCCCTAAACCATAAGCAAACGACTCCAACATCGCCGTAGGTGATCGTCAACCCAACCCGCACTAAAGAGGTTGTGTGGAGATGCATGAAAATATGTGCCAAAACTCAGCCACCTGCGACTAGGCAGCGCGGCTCCGACTCTGAAGAGGAACCATGAATAAGAACTAGGCACGGCTGGCACCGCAGAAGATCATCTAACGAACCACTAGTTGCCCGTCATCGTATGCCACCAGGCCCCGCCACCGCATCTTCGACTTCACAGCAACAAACCAGCTGAGGCAATTCTGTAGACGCGTCGGAGAAGAGTCGACTACCTCAACCATAGTCACGGCTCCAACATTGCTCTCCCCATCATCGTTGCCACATAAACCTCAACACCAAAACCACTGTCATCCGCTAATCCCGCTCGCCAATACCCAGCTCCAAAGAAGAAGCCCCCAAGGGGGGATACAACACCAAGGCATTGCCATCGTCCGATCAAGGGTTTCCCCGGTGTTTGTAGTGCTCCGTGCGGGAGGGGTGCGGCAAAAATACGGTGATGCCTCCAAGAAGGTACGCGATGGCTATGGCCACCGCCGGCGTTGGTCATGGCCACGACCATGATAGGGTTTTCACCCAAGCACCCGACACCACCTCATCTCACGACGACGCCTGACGGTGTCCTGGATCAGGGGGTGCCAACCTAGTCAACCCATGTTCCTCAGTCTGGGTTGATGGGCCCTCATTCTTCTCAAGATGGACTTCGGAAGCTGCACGCTAGAGGCAAGATCGAGACTGCATCTACCGAAGACTTGACGTGTACTCCAAGACTTCTCCTGCCGCCTTCGAGCTAAGATATCGACCTTGTAACCCTAGGTACCCTACCTGGCGTGTATATAAGCCATTGGGTTTAGCTTGTAGAGGGGACATCAACGCAATCTCATTCCCCTAGCCATAGAGTTAGGACACATCTGACGATCTCGAGGTAGATCAACTCTGTACTTGATACATCTTCATCAATATAAACAAGAGCAGGACATAGGGTTTTACCTCCATTAAGAGGGCCCGAACCTTGGTAAACATCGTCTCCTTGTTCCTGTTACCATTTGTCCAAGACACAGCTCAGGACCCCCTACCCGAGGTCTGCCGGTTTTCACACTGACACTGGTGCTTTTATTGAGAGTTACACTATGAGATTGACAGAAGGATCGATGGGGTCCTCGTTTAATGACTCCAAACTCACGGGCATGATTCCCATGACCGGAGCTCCTATCACGAAAACGCATATCCTGCTTCACGAGCTTGAGGTGACCCATGACCCCTCTCTCGCCCCTACCAAACCCTCCTTCAAGGATGAAGGGCTGAGGAACTTTTTAGAAAGCGACTCAGATGGCGGTTGGCAAGAGGTAGTCGACGAAAATGATATCTGAATCAGCTCGGCCGAGCCGGCGGACACAAACCTGACACGGGATGAGGATGTTAGGGCTTCGGGCCCGCGGTCCCTAGAGATCGAAACTCACCTGCCCACCTCCCACATCGAGTATCACCCTGATCACTCAGGCCCTCCAGATGTCTGGGATCTGGCTTACGTACAACAATTCCTCGACGAGACAATCAAACAGTTCTGGGCCAGGTTCTTATCTGCCAAAAAACAAGATACCAAACTACCAAGACTCGGATATCATAACAGCCTTCTAGCGCGGATGCAAGGATAAAGGCGTTTCGAATGCCCTCGCTCGCCGCTGCGTCCAGACACTCCCAGAATTGTCCGATTGGGTGTCCAGATTTTGCACCATCGAAGATGCTTGGCTAGCCAGGGAAAGCACATATTCGATCTGTGAACACAATTCAATATGCGACAGACCCACACATCGGCTCGAGTCCGTGAAGAGAAACGAACCAGCTGAGCGGACCTTGGAAGAAGAAAAAAAACCTCTGGTCACCCCGGGACTACCCTTGATGGCCTCCTAGATAAATCATGCCCAATACATGTTATTCTGCTTAATTTCTGCCCAACTCACAGCCTTCACGACTGTTGGGTGGTGAGGCAAGTGGCCAAAGGAGGGCCCGCCCTTTTGGCAGGCACCCCCAGCTACATAGAATAGTCCTTGAACGAAGACGAGGTCATGATGATTTATGAGACCTTCGCATCCAACAACCAGTGCAAACAAGCCCTGTGGGAAATCAATTCTATCCGACAGGTGCCAACTCGGGGCGCGTGGATAGACACAATGATCACCTTCGATCATAAAGATCAGCCGAGGTCGACCCCGAACAGGTGCCCCACCGTGCTGGTACTCAACCCAATTGTGGGAAGCTGCCAGCTTCGGAAGGTACTTATGGACGGAGGTAGCAGCTTAAATCTGATATATGCAGGCACTCTGGACAAAATGCACATAGATAAATCACGCATAGAACGGAGTTGTACCACCTTTAAAGGTATAATACCCGGGCGAGAAGCACGCTGCAGTGGAAAAGTAACCCTAGATGTGGTCTTTGGAACACCAGACAATTACCGCTCCGAAGAGGTTACATTCCGCATCGCCCCTTTTAAGAGTGGATATCATGCCCTCTTGGGACGGGACGCCTTCTTTAAATTCCAAGAGGTGCCGCATTATGGCTACATGAAGCTCAAAATGCCGGGCCCAAACGGGACCATTACTATCTCAAGCGACCCCGAAAGAGCACTCAAAGACGAGAATAAAACGGCGTCGCTTGCCCTCGAATCCTTGTCCAAAGCCCTCGCGACTGAGGAGCTGATCACACAACGTGTCGAAGTTGATCGAGATGATGTCATCCTCGATAAACGGCTGAAGTCTACTTCATTCAAGCCGGTTGACGAAATAGTCAAGTTCCAAGTACACCCCACGGACCCAGCTAAAACGGCGTCCATTGGGGAAAACCTCGATACAGAGATTGGCGGTGCTCTACACAATTTCCTTAGGGAAACCTGGGATATATTCGCCTAGCACCCTTCGGGCATGCCAGGGATACCCCGCAGACTCGTAGAACACAGCCTAAACGTATTAAAGGGCTACACTACAAAAAAAGACACATCTGTGACATTATGGCCCAAACGAAAAAAAAATTGTCATGCTTATGACACTTCTATGACGATAATTGTGACAAAAACACATATCATCATAGATGTGGTGGGCTCCTACTTCTATGACAAAAAACCATGACAGAAATTGGGCTTTTCGTCCTCGGCTGGCCAGAGACGCACCTGCATGACATTCTTTGGGTCATCCATGACGGGAAAATCATGGTAGAAGCGAGAGGGAGGAAAATATCGGGGAGTTCCCGGTTACGATGGGTGGTCGGGGCTGAGCGATGCACTGTGGTTTGCGCATTTCTCTCATACGCGCGTGTGTGGAAGGTGTTGGCTAATTAAACCTGAGCGAGGCGTTCGCTTACTGAACCCGAGCAATTGCACTAGCTACATTCTGAACCCGAGCGATCGATCCCTTGGCTATTAACTGAAGCAGAGCGATTCCTTCGTTGCTGACTGAACCCGAACGATTCCTTCGCTACTGCTGCTAACTGAACCCGAGTGATCGATCGCTAGTTGTTGCTGCTTACTGAAGCCGATCGAACCCCCGTGCTAAATGTAGCCAGCCGGTGTTGGGTTGCCTCTCGATGAATAGTGACTGTTGCTACTGTGCGCGCATGATACGTCTCCAACGTATCTATAATTTATGAAGTATTCATGCTGTTATATTATCATTCTTGGATGTTTTACAATCATTTTATAGCAACTTTATATCATTTTTGGGACTAACCTATTGACAAAGCGCCCAGTGCCAACTGTTGTTTTTTTCTTGTTTTTTACTTCGCAGAAAATCAATACCAAACGGAGTCCAAACGCAGCGAAACTTTTTGGAGATTTTTTTGGACCAGAAGACATCCAGTGGGCCAAAGAAGTGCCAGAGGGGAGCACCGAGGGGGGCACAACCCCACCAGGGCGCGCGCCCAGGTGGGTTGTGCCCACCTCGGTGGCCTCCCGCACCGCCTCTTCGCCCTATAGATTCCCAAATATTCCAAAAACCCTAGGGGAGTCGATAGATCAGAACTTCTTCTGCCGTAAGTCTCTATATCCACGAAAACCAATCTGGACCCTGTTCTGGCACCCTGCCGGAGGGGGGAATCATCACCGGTGGCCATCTTCATCATCCCGGCGGCCACCATGATGAGGAGGGAGTAGTCCACCCTCGGGGCTAAGGGTTTGTACCAGTAGCTATGTGTTTAATATCTCTCTCTCCCTCTCTCTCGTGATCTTGAGATGTCACAATCTTGATGTATCGCGGGCTTTGTTAATATAGTCGGATCATACAGTGTTTTCCCCTCTCAATCTTGTTGTGAATTGAGTTTTCCCTTTGAGATTTCATTTTATCGGATTGAATACTTTTATGCATTTGAGAGCACTTGATATATGTCTTGCATATGAATACCCTGGTGACAATGGGGTATTATATTGATTCACTTGATATACATTTTGGCATTCAACTCGTGGATTCCCGAGGTGACATTGGGGTAATCCATGCATAGGGGTTGATGCACGTTTTCGTCCTTATTTCTCCGGTAGAAATCTTGGGGCACTCTTTGAGGTTCTTTGTGTTGGATTGAGTATTATGAATCTGAAATTGTTTGATGCATATGGCATAATCAACTCACAGATACTCGCGGTGACATTGGAGTATCTAGGTGACATTAGAGTTGGTTGATGTGTATCATATGGTGTTATTTTAGTACGAACTCTTGGTTAGATCGATCGGAAAGAATAGCTCGGTGTTATTTTAGTATGAACTGTAGGATAGATTGATCGAAAAGAATTGAGGTGGTTTCGTACCCTACAAACAATTTCTTCTTATGTTCTCCGCTAGTTAGGAAATTTGGAGTGATTCTTCATTGCACGTTGAGGGATGGTTATATGATCCAATTATATTAGCATTGTTTTAAGATTGCACTAGCGAAAGTATGGACCCTAGGCCTCATTTTCAAGCATTAAAATACCGTTTGTGCTCCGTTTCATCAATTGCTACCTTGCTATTTTTTATTGTTCCTATCACAAAAATCAATACCTACTATTATTACTACGCTTTTATTGTTGGGAAACGTTGCATGGAAAACAAAAAAATTCTACGCACACGCAAGATCTATCCATGGAGATGCATAGCAACGAAGGAGGGGAGTGTGTCTACGTGCCCTCGTAGACTGTAAGTGGAAGCGTTTAACAACGCGATTGATGTAGTTGAACTTCTTCACGCTCCAACCGATCAAGTACCGAACGTACGACACCTCCGCGTTCTGCACATGTTCAGCTCGGTGACGTCCTCCCCTTCTCGATCCATCAAGATGGCGAGGTATTAGATGAGTTCCGGCAGCACGACGGCGTGGTGATGGTGAAGTGATCTCCGCAGGGCTTCGCCTAAGCACTATGAAAATATGACCGGGGGTGTAAACGGTGGACGGGGGCGCCGCACACGGCTAAGACAATGTTGTATCCTTGTGTGGCGCCCCCTTCCCACATATATATAGGTGGGAGGGAGGGAGGAGCAGCCAAAGGAGGCACCCAGGTAGGAGGAATCCTACTTGGGGTCCCTCCCAAGACGCGCCCCCTTTCCTTATTTGGAGTGCGGGGAAAGGCAGGGGAGGGTGGCGCCCCTGATACTTCTCCATCGTATCTACTTTTTCAAACACTTTTGCCCTTGTTTTGGACTATAACTTGCATGAATTGAATTGAACTAACCCGGACTGACGTTGTTTTCAGCATGCCATGGTGTTATTTTTGTGCAAAACTAAAAGTTCTCGGAATGACCTGAAACTTCACGGAGAATATTTTTGGAATAAATAAAAATACTGGCGAAAGAATCAACGTCGAGAGCCACACCATCCACGAGGGTGGCGCGCCGCCTCGTGGGCCCCCTGAGGCTCCACCGACCTCAACTCCAACTCTATATACTCATGTTCGGGGAGGAAAAAATCAGAGAGAAGGATTCATCGCGTTTTACGATACGGAGCCGCCGCCAAGCCCTAATCTCTCTCAGGAGGGCTAATCTGGAGTCCGTTCGGGGCTCTGGAGAGGGGAATCCGTCGCCATCATCATCATCAACCTTCGTCCATCACCAATTTCATGATGCTCACCGCCGTGCATGAGTAATTCCATCATAGGCTTGCTGGACGGTGATGGGTTGGATGAGATTTATCATGTAATCGAGTTAGTTTTGTTAGGGTTTGATCCCTAGTATCCATTATGTTCGAGATTGATGTTGCTATGACTTTACTATGCTTAATGCTTGTCACTAGGGCCCGAAGTGCCATGATTTCAGATCTGAACCTATTATGTTTTCATGAATATATGTGAGTTCTTGATCCTATCTTGCAAGTCAATAGTCACCTATTATGTGTTATGATCCGGTAACCCCGAAGTGACAATAATCGGGACCACTCCCGGTGATGACCATAGTTTGAGGAGTTCATATATTCACTAAGTGTCAATGCTTTGGTCCGGTACTCTATTAAAAGGAGGCATTACTATCCCTTAGTTTCCAATAGGACCCCACTGCCACGGGAGGGTAGGACAAAAGATGTCCTGCTAGTTCTTTTCCATAAGCACGTATGACTATATTCGGAATACATGCCTACATTACATCGATGAACTGGAGCTAGTTCTATGTCACCCTATGTTATAACTGTTGCATGAGGAATCGCATCCGACATAATTATTCATCACTGATCCATTGCCTACGAGCTTTTCATATATTGATCTTTGCTTAGTTACTTTTCCGTTGCCACTTTTACAATTACTACAAAACTGCTACTGTTACTTTTGCCACCATTACCGTTACTTCCATACTACTTTGCTACTAAATACTTTGCTGCAGATATTAAGTCTTCTAGGTGTGGTTGAATTGCAACTCAGCTGCTAATACTTGAGAATATTCTTTGGCTCCCCTTGTGTCAAACCAATAAATTTGGGTTGAATACTCTACCCTCGAAAACTGTTGCGATCCCCTATACTTGTGGGTTATCAAGACTATTTTCTGGCGCCGTTCTTGAAGCATAGCTCTATTCTTTGAGTCACTTGGGATTTATATTTGTTGAATACTATGAGGAACTTGAAAGACGAAAAAACCAAGATTTATCCCTCAACTACGAGGGAAGGTAAGGAACTGCCATCTAGCTCTGCACTTGATTCACCTTCTATTATGAGTAAATTTGCGACACCTGCACCTACTATTGATTCTGATATGTCGCATGTTATTGATGATGCCACTTCTGCTATGCATGATGCTTATGATGAAACTACTTCTATGCTTGATAATACTATGCCATTACGTGAATTTCTTGATTGAACAACTTGCTAGGGTTAGAGAGAATGAAATTATTGAAACTGAAAATATTGATGAAAGTGATGATGAAGATTCTCCCCCTAGATATGAATTGCCTGATGTGCCTGAGGGTTATGTTATGGATGAAGAAACTGCTAGAGACCTTTTTGCTTGCAAAGATAGATATGATCTTAAGAAAGCTGTTAGCTAATTTGAAAGAAAAGTCTTTGAATGCTAGAATGAAATATGACCCTGCTTTTACTACTTCACCTATCTGTATTTCTGATAAGGATTATGATTTCTCTGTCGATCCTAAGTTAATTACTTTGGTTGAATCTGATCCTTTTTATGGCTATGAATCTGAAACTGTTGTGGCGCATCTTACTAAATTGAATGATATAGCCACCCTATTTACTCATGAGGAAAAAATTCGTTACTACTATATCCTTAAGTTATTTCCGTTCTCATTAAAGGGTGATGCTAAAACATGGTTTAATTCTCTTGATCCTGGTTGTGTGCGTAGTCCCCAGGATATGATTTATTACTTCTCTGCTAAATATTTCCCTGCTCATAAGAAACAAGCTGCCTTAAGGGAAATATACAATTTTGTGCAAATTGAAGAAGAGAGTCTCCCACAAGCTTGGGGGAGGCTTATCTGATTACTTAATGCTTTACCTGATCATCCTCTCAAGAAAAATGAAAAACTTGATATCTTTTATAATGGACTAATTGATGCTTCCAGAGACCACATGGATAGTTGTGCTGGTTGTGTTTTCAGGGAAAGAACTGTTGATCAAGCTGAATTACTATTGAATAATATGTTGAGCAATGATAATAATTGGACACTTCCTGAACCAACTCTGGCGTGGAATTGTCACAGCAGATGTCCTTAGTGTGAGGACTTAATCGCGAGGCCAACGCATCTATGCGGTAGCTTGAGAGGGGTTGAGCAGAATTGAGAGACGCAACACAAGACAAGGGTTTAGACAGCTTCGGGGCCCGGGAAACATCATCCGGTAATAACCCTACATGTTGTTTGTGGCTAGGTCTCATTATGATCATGAGAGAGTCGTCGGTAAGCCGGCTCTTTGTGTCTAGCCCTAGAGATTGTTCTTCTTTCTTGTCCCTCTTTGGGGAGCCCTGCCCCTCCTTATATAAGTTAGAGGGACGTGTTACATGTGGAGTCCTAGTAGGACTAGGACTAGTCTATCTTTTCTTACAAGCTGAATACAAGTCCGGGTCTTGCTTCCTCGTAAAGGAAATATTTGTCATCCCTTTCCTCTTAAGCCGGCCCACCATAACATGAGCTGGCCTTATAGGCCTTGGTCCTAGTCTTCTATCTGACCCGCTGTTAGGGCCATCCGTGAGTCGCCAGGCTCGTGAGTCGTCGATCGATGGCCGCCTTCCGTGAGTCGCCATCCTCCAGTGGAGTCATCGGTGAAAGCGCCAAGGCCGGCCGGTCATACTTCCGGCGGGTCATACATGAGGTATATCCCCGACATTAGCCCCCAGTTTAATTTGGATTTATTCATGTTAAACTGATCCTGCAAAATAACTCAAGAACAACTTTGACAGGTTGCGCTCTGGGTTAAATATTCTTGTAAGCCGGCACCTGATCATCTTTAAGTCCTTGACATTTCTGCCTTGATATGTATCCATGATCTCATAGCAAATCTCCTTAGCAGATATGTCCCAATTTTACCAATGCAAAAGATCCAAATACTTCCTTCAAGAAATCCGGGTCAACAGGCCAGCTTCAGAGTCAATTTGCTGACATTGGTCTCTTGTTGAGAAATATTGTAAGAGATAATCCACTTGAGTCGGCTTTCAATGCTCTGACTTGACAAAAATATTGGTCTTCAAATATTCAACTTATATTCACCGACTTGAAGATATAAAACTTGCGGTTTATGATTACCAAAATTGCCGGGTTATAAATAGATGATGCCAAGTCATAATTGTCGCCAGACGGTTTATGATTTTTGCGGACACCGGTCAATCTGATTTACTCAAAGCGAGAATTTGAAGATATTTCTCCCTTATATCCATATTACCTTAGCCCCAAGGGCCGGTTTAATCAACATGAATAAGCCGGGACTTATCACCATGGCTTTAAATAAAATCCAGTTGTGTAGCCCCCATGAGTCGGCTATAGTCATAGTAGTGTAGCCGGGTCATCCTAGAATTGTTTTCAGCAAAGAGCAATATGCATTAGCCCCCAAGTGTCGGGTCATTATGTAATAATGAGAATGGACTTTGTAAATATGATGATGTAAATTTGAGCAGTGATGTGTAGCCCCCAAGGGCCGGTTTAGTAAAATAATACTAAGCTGGGACTTTTCATTGAAAATAATATCATAAGATGTAACCCCCATCCCGGGGCTTGAACCCACGTCCGCAAGGTTAAGAGCTTTGTGCTTTACCAACTGAGCACGGGATCCTTCAATATAATGGAATAAGGCTTGTGTATCTTGAATTTTAACAGGAGCAATTGGTAGCCCCCAAGGGCCGGCTCATTACAATGGGATGAGTCAGGTCTTCAATAAGGCCAATAAAAATGACTTTGCATTAGCCCCCAAGTGTCATGGTGCATGCTTGCAGCGACATGAGACTTGCATATTTGATGTAACCTCAACTTGAATAATGTAGCCTCCAAGTGCCAGGTCGTAAGCCTGCAGCGACTCGGGACTATTTCCTCCATTTGTAAAATAAATCATGCCCATTGATAAAGATAATAGCCGTTGCGCTAAAGCGACTTTGAAAACCTCAATCATAATACTGGTTATTGATAATCATAATAGAAATCCAGCCACGTTTTGGCTATTAAAGATCCGAACACCTCATCGGTTGACAAGTAAAATTGGAGTTTAAATACCCGGCAACTCTTGGCCGATGGCGATTTAATACGCCTCCATTGTAAGCCGGAATTTTTATAACCCGGCGGCTTATAGCCTTTGAGAAAAATCTAGAACGGATAATCATTTTGAAGCATCAACTTTGGTAATGAGCTTGAACTTAATCATTTATATGTCATAGTTCTACAAATCCTGCACAGAGTTTAAACAACATATGCCCTGGCGACTTAACGTCAAAAGCTAGGGCGGGTAACCACCCAAATGTAGTCTTACCCTGCACACAAGTAGATCACAAGAACCCTTGGCGGTTTTGCGCGGTATGGTCTTATAAAAACCCGAAAAGAATCATAAATAGACAAGCCGGTTTATCAATCATGATGTTAAGACACAATTGATGTTATCATACTTATGATCCTTTGGATGATACCACCGGTTTACGTGACCCGGAGGGTGAAGTTGATAACTCAACCCTGTAAAAGCCGGCACATATGATATTTGTGACAACTCAAATACTTGTGATTGTATAAAAACAGATAAAAAATTTTGAGGCTTCTGATTCGAATACGATCAGTAAACCGTTCCAAAGGGGTTAAGCTAAGATTCGAATACGATCATATAGCCCCCAGTGGCGTTGGCGTTGCCGATCAAAGTGGGTATCGACAGCTATGTTCTCTTTGGTTCAATCGACACGTGTTTGAACAGGAAGCCCCCAAATGACCTTAAGAGTTGTTTAGCGACGCTGCTTCAAATACGATCCACGTCGATTCCCAAAGGGGTTGAGCTATCATTCGGATACGATCAAGAAGCCCCCAAGTAGGTTCAGCAGTTTGCCAATCAAAAGGGTATCGACAGCTATGTTCTCTTTGGTTCGAATACGACCTATGTTTGAACAGGAAGCCCCCAAGTGACCATATAAGTTTTGGCATTGCGCCGATCAAGAGGGTCTTGATAGCTATGCCCGATGAGCGTGAAGCCCCAAGTGACCATAATAAGATAAGTCGTAAGGCAGGATACCAATGTTTTGAACCGTGCATCATGGCAGCAAGTTCTCTTTGGTAACCATTAATTTGTCTGAGAACTCGAACTTGCGAGAGATTAATTCTTTTTGAACCGGAAATTCTTAAACCGGATATTGAGAGCCTCAAAGCTTTGTAAGGGACAAATTTACCTTGAGCCGGATGTTGAACCGGTTTTGAGAGCTTCAAAGCTTTGTGGGAGAGAGATGTCTCTTGAGCTGTATTTTAAACTGGAATCTTCATTTTCAGCCGGAAATTTTCTGACGGCCTTTAAATATTCGCCAATAAAGCAGTAACCTCCAGGGCCGGGTTATCTTCCCTTCAATGACCCGGAGTTCTTGAATTCATTGAAACCGGCTAATTTTGCTGAGCCATACCATTGTCGCCCCCGAGTCTCAAGATGACTCGAAGAGTTGGCTTTGAGATTCTCCATATTTGACCTTAGCAGAAGGTGTATATCATTGGCGTTGATAACGCGATGTGAATCCATAGAAGGTTGCGGTGACTGCGGCGGGTTATAAATGATCCCGTATGAGCCGTGTCAGCAACTCGGCCAATGGTTCCTTCCAACTGGCTATTTGAAGTTAACCAAACTGTAGTGGCGGCGACTTGTGCGCCTGCCCATTGAACCATCCAGTGTAGACGACGGCTGATAATATATGATAATTTGCCTCCAATTTGTTGGAAGAGAAACCGGGCTTCCCAAGTAGTGACTTGCTCATACTCAATGAACAACTCACGCAGACAGGCACGACCTAGTGTGTTGATGTAGACCGAACGAGAGAGGCGGACGGTAAAAGACGCAGCCGTAACATCAGAGGTGGCATAGACAGATGAACCGGCCATGACGTTATAAGCCGGTGCGGACGGGCAAGTTGTCCTCCTTGTTGTAAACCGGCATGGTCGCGAGAGACGGCCACGGCGTTGAAGCCGGTGTGGGAGCCCGTTGAGTAACGACGACCACCTGTGCCCAAAGATGTTGGCGTGCCTCAGTCACCGCGGTATAATATCACTTTTTGTCATAAATAATTGCCCTGCATAAACAATATTGCACACCACGGCAAAGATAAACTTGTTTTTTGACAAAAATAACATGTGCTAATAAAACAAACTTGGATGGATATCACCTGATTTGTTTGGACGACAGATGATCCGTTTATCGCGACAGGGGTGGCTCAGGCAGACCAGCGACTCAATATAATTTCGGCGGCTCAGGCAGACCGGCGACTTAATATAATTTCGGCGGCTCAAAGCAGCAGGGGCAGCTCAACGCGGTTCCGGCGGGTTGATTTTGATTTAAGCTGTACGGGCGGCGACTTGTGCACACCTGTTCCAACAGTAAGCGGGCGCGGACGCCGGTTCGTGACGATGGTGATGCACACTTCATAGGCACAACATGACACCACCTTTGCTGATTCGCCCGGACAACAGATGAGTCGGCGTGGGTATGGTCGAATGAACGGCCGCACGCGGGGTCCCGGTGAGTTGATGTAGACCGGACCGCTGAGGCGATTTGCGCACATCTGTTAAGCCTTTTGATATAGTACGGATATAAACGCGACCTCCAATGACAGCGCGCGGGGATCGGATCATACTTTAATCACGGGGTAATTGACCTGTGTATACAATAACATACCGTGAAAAAAGCTTTGGATGATACCTAATTATACCAGTAAAAGTTTAGAAAAATAGCACCTGATATTCTTGTCAAATAAACAAGGATGCTGGTGTTGGACGAATTTTCCGATAGCCTGGCATGGTACAGATGCTTGCACGGCCTCCAGTGTCAACGTATGTTGGACTGCAAACTGTCGGGCCCTTCACGCGTTCATCGGACACAGTCGTGTAGCCGGGTACGGGAACGGCGTCTGACCACAATAAGCCTAGCGTCTTCACTGTGCAGCAGTAATGGAGTATTTGATTCATCACTTTGACTAGTCTTGCCCTTCACGTGATGGATGATGGTCCTTCTTGGAGACTGTGCTATTGTGCTTTTCAATTAGCAATAGTGTAAGTCTTTGGAGAGCAACCATCCACGGAGAAGTATCTCGCCGCATCATATTTCCTGTCTTCGACTCACTCTCCTTCTCTCCCTTTTTTTCTTTTTGCTCACAGAGGAAGCGGACGAGAGCAGCCGGCTGCAGATGCCGGTGACGCACGCAGGAGGCATATAAACTGGAGACGAGGCTTCAGCCACGGCCGCGGCGAGGGCGAGCGGAGGAAGTGACTTGCGGTCATGCAGCAGAGGCGGCAGAGGCGGAGAGCCGGCCGGCGCATGTGGCAGAGGCGACTCAGGGTCGAAGCGGCTCTGCAGCGAGACAGGCCCGGGGCGACTTCAAGTGTGGCGCAGCCGCGGGTGAGGTGACACGCCGGTGGTGGTGGCTCGTGAGCAGACTTGCGGGCGAGGCGCAGGCCGAGGCCAGCTTGGCCCGGCTATTTGTGGCGAGCGGCTCGCGACAGAAGCGGAGGCGAGTCAAATGGTTGAGCCCGGGTCTGTGGAGACGTCCGCTTCTGGGTCGTGGCTGGATCAACTGGGTTTCGTCCGTGCCCTTCTCCAAATTGTGGTCTTCTTTCCTTTGCCACGTACGTACTGAAGCATCCCAAAGAAAAAGTCCTCTGAACTCCTATCCGTCTCGGCGATGCACGGTAGCAGTAGTGCAAATTGATCTCCTCCTGGATTCAACTTGCAAAGGCAGCGGCTCAGGGCGCAGCCCTAAACTTTTGTATTACCTTAAAACCTCACCAGTCATAATCTGGTCGATGAAACTTGAAGCTGACGCAAATCCCTTCAAACCATCTTCTTCATCCGGAAAATTGTGAACTCCCGATCCCTAGGAGAGATCCCTTCAAGAACTCAACACCACCGTGCGCAAGCCCCACGATGGGCGCCAACTGTCGTGGAATTGTCACGGCAGATGTCCTTAGTGTGAGGACTTAGTCGCGAGGCCAACGCATCTATGCGGTAGCTTGAGAGGGGTTGAGCGGAATCGAGAGACGCAACACAAGACAAGGGTTTAGACAGCTTGGGCCCGGAAACATCATCCGTAATAACCCTACATCTTTGTTTGTGGCTAGGTCTCATTATGATCATGAGAGAGTCGCCCAGTGGCCCGGCTCTTTGTGTCTAGCCCTAGAGATTGTTCTTCTTTCTTGTCCCTCTTTGGGGAGCCCTGCCCCTCCTTATATAAGTTAGAGGGACGGGTTACATGTGGAATCCTAGTAGGACTAGGACTAGTCTATCTTTTCTTACAAGCTGAATACAAGTCCGGGTCTTGCTTCCTCGTAAAGGAAATATTTGTCATCCCTTTCCTCTTAAGCCGGCCCACCATAAAATGAGCTGGCCTTCTAGGCCTTGGGCCTAGTCTTCTATCTGACCCGCTGTTAGGGCCATCCGTGAGTCGCCAGGCTCGTGAGTCGTCTGATCAGTAAGCCGCCTTCCCGTGAGTCGCCAGTCCTCCAGCGGGTCATCGGTGAAGCGCCAAGGCCGGCCGGGTCATACTTCCGGCCGGGTCATACCGCGGGGTATATCCCCGACAAACTCCTAAGCCAACTCCGAAGAAAAGGGGTATTCTATTTCTCAGTCCTGAAGATATGCAAGAGGCAAAGAAATCTATGAAGGAAAAGGGTATTAAAGTGAAGATGTTAAGAATTTACCACCTATTGAAGAAATACATGGTCTTGATAAGCTGACACAGGTAGTAAAGGTAAATTCCCTCTATAGATTTGATGAAGGTGATATTCCTCGTTATAAGTCTGCTAGCCAATGCTTAGATGAGTTTGAAAATTTTGTTGTTAAACAAGAAAACTTCAATGCTTATGTTGGTAGACAATTGAAACGTAATGCTTATATGATTGAACACTTGAGTGATTATATTTCTAGAGTTAAAGGTGAACTTAAACTTATTAGTAAACATGCTTCTATGGTCACCACTCAAGTAGAACAAGTGCTTAAAGCTCAAAATGATTTGCTCAATGAATTAAATAACAAGAAAAATGGTAATGCTATTAGAGTTATGACTAGAGGGGGTAAAATGACTCAGGAACCTTTGTATCCTGAGGGCCACCCTAAGAGAGTTGAGCAAGATTCTCAGAGAACTAATGTTGATGCACCTAGTCCTTCTAAGAAGAAGAAAAAGAAAAATGATAGGACTTTGCATGCTTCTAGTGAACCTGTTGTTGACACAGCTGAGAATACCAATGATATTTCTATTTACGATCTTTGAAACACAATCTGGTGATGAACATGAACCTAGTGATAATGTTAATGATGATGTTCATGTTGATGCTCAACCTAGCAATAACAATGATGTAGAGATTGAACCTGTTGTTGATCTTGATAACCCACAATCAAAGAATCAATGTTATGATAAGAGAGACTTCGTTGCTAGGAAGCACGGTAAAGAAAGAGAACCACAGGTTCGTAAACCCATGCCTTTTCCTCCTAAACCATCCAAGAAAAAGGATGATGAGGATTTTGAGCGTTTTGCTGAAATGATTAGACCTATCTTCTTGCGTATGCGTTTGACTGATATGCTTAAAACTAATCCTCCAGAAAAATCCTCCCATAGCTCAAACCCATGTTCTAGCTCATCTTGCTGCCATTTTCGATCTCCTTGCTCAAAGCTCCATTCACAAAACTGCTTAGGGGGATTGTTCTTCGGTATGTGACTCCTCCAGTGGTCCAATTAGTTTTTGTTCTAGTGCTTTATTTATTGCAAATTTTTGCTGCTTAGGTGACCCTGTTCTTGAGCTTGCATGTCAAATTTATATGGTCCCAAGTAGTTCTAATGCATGATATAGCCTCTAGGCACTTGTGGGAGTAGTTGCTATCAATCTTGTTGAGTTTGGTTCACTTTTATTTTGAGTCACTAAAAATTTCAGAAATTTTTCAGAGGAAGAAATATGTTTATGAAAATGTACCAAGGTGGTTCCTCAAGGAAGCAATGCCCAAGGCTCACGATACGTGAGCTGGACAATGAACTACCAAGGGAAGCTCAAGTGCGGCCTTGTGAATGGCCGTCAGAAGAGTTTATGGTCCAAGCGGTATCAAGGATGAATTTGGCCAGCGTATAAATGCGTAATCTTGTGAGGGCTTCGTGTCAGATAAGTGCCTGCAATACCGTTACCTAACTGATTCCTTTGTGAGAAGGTTTAAATTTACATCCTCTCACAATTCTCACACTGTTTTATTTGATCTTTATGATAAATCATATACCATGGATTTAGAAGATTTTAATATTGCTTGTAAACTCCCGCAGTGGGGCAATGTTAGTGAACCTCGCAAATCTGAATATAAAGACTTTCTTGCTAGTATCACTATGGGGGAATCTAGAGAAATCACACAAGCTACCATAGGGAGCATTCATTTTCCTTCCATACATTATTTTGCTCTCTTTATAGGTAGATGCATTAACGGTAAAGATGAAGCTTGTCACATGTGCGTTCTAGATCTTTGTGTCCTCAAGAGTGCGGTATTAGGAGATAAACAATATAACCTGGGGGCTATTGTTGCACGAAGGTTGCATCATAATGGTACAAAGTGGAGATTTGTTTGGTGGAATTTATGCAACTCGTGTAGCTAATTATCTTGACGTACCCATACGTAGAAATGATCTGGAGTTACCTTCTGCTTATCTAGATTATAACGCTATGGTCTGCCATCAGTTTGTTGAGAGGAATGAACAGTTCCTCCAGTACCGACTAATCCTCGACAGACGTCGCACTGTCCATGTTGCTCTCCCCGCTCCTACTTTCTTTGACTTTCAGACAAAAAGGAGATATGTTATAACTAGGGAGGAGGCGAACGAGTATGAAAGGAGGACGGAGGTAGCTCGCCTCCAAGCTGCAGCTCGTCAGCCAATAGCCGCTGCATCTCAGTACGACCCCAGATACAACTTTGGATATCCGCCAGGCCAGTCATGGCCCTAGACCAACTTAGGCCAAAAGCCTAAGGTTGAGGGAGTACGTATTTGTCACCAACATTACATTCATGCTCACACACTCATTTTAATTGTCGGTGCTCATACGTTTTCATTATACTATCCATGCTAGTTTATTTTCTGTTTTAATCCTTCTTCTTGTGTGTTTGAAAAACCTTAAAAAAACAAAAAAAATAGTTGTAGTTTCTAGCTAGTTTACTTTCCATGCCTGTAGTAGTAATAAATTAAAAAAACCAAAAAGATTTCTCGTTCTTCTGTTGCTTGTTGGGAGCTTTCCCGCGTAAATAGTTTTATTTCTTTTCTTTGGGGGTCGAGAGGAGAAGACCATGATGAAAATGTTGAGTGGCTCTTATATGCAGTATTGTTGATTTAACAAAGAGCCCATATTACCTTGTCTTCTCCTGTGTATTAAATGCTTGCAGATTCCAGCTTAGTCCAATTGCACGTGCACTATTATTATTATCCACACCGTTCGGTTGCGCAAGTGAAAGGCAATAATGACGATATATGATGGACTGATTGAGATGGGAGAAGCTGGTATGAACTCGACCTATCTTGTTTTTGTAAATACTAGGAAATATGCCTGTGCGTTGCAACGGGAGAAAAAACTTATGACATGCCCATCCACTACCTATCTTACATCGACCATAACTTACATGAAAACAAACGTTGCCCACTATGAACACCACCACATCCACATGGCCCATGCAAGTCCTTTGACACAACGTTGAGCATGTGATGCAACCTCCACTCTACGCCCACAACCCACGGCGTCATCCAATAGCAATGCACAATGCTGCTTTACAGGGATTTCAAGGATCATGGGGGAGTTCTTGTCCAAATCGGGATTCAAGATGACAAATAAGCTTCCATGAAACCAGGATATTAGTATCTCTCAGTTTCTCTCTTTAGCAAAAGCCTATAAAGCAGATTTAATAATTGATTTCCAATTCACCTTGCTTTCTACTGCGTAACTGGAATTTGTTACTCCAATAGGTAACAAACCACTAACTCCATCTAATTTTTCATAGCCACACTGAAGTTATACTGGTTCCAAGTTTTATTCGGCTACCCCAAGTAATCCTCTACCACGCATGCATATTATATTTTGTAAATTGGCATTTCCATTCCTGTGTAGCACAAATTTCACATACCATGTTTACATATGGATCCTTATAGCCACCAGTTGCCTACATGACATAAGCCACTCTACTGCTTCAGCAACCTGCAAATTCCCAACAGAGATATGGATATAGATGAGGCAGTCAGAAAATTTTAGAACATCTTAATCCAATAGTTTGATTGGATTTGGAGGAAGAGTTCTACTCAACAGTGCAGAGCCATGCTTGTTACAACGTTGTTATTGATGGTGGCAAATGGATGGTTGTCTCTGTTGCTAGCGCCGCCTTCTACAGCGATAGCCACTCCATGATCGAGTCGGCCTTCCTCGGCAAATTCTCACAACCACCGCTCATCCACGGAGGTCGTCGACATCCCCTCGACGTTGCCTTCTATGAGCATAGCTCCCGTGATGGTGCTCCCCTCTCTGGCCACTCTGTTGCCCCTCTCGCACTCCCTGACAACAACTTCTATAGTATGAATATTGGAATGATATACACCTTAATCGACAAACTGAAACACCAATGACAAAATAACGCTTGATATTATTACTACAACAGAAAAGTTCAATATTGTCACTATATGATTCTATAAATGCATTACAAGGACATTTGTGTGTAATTACATATGAGAGGACCTTCAAAGCAGTTAAAAAAACTACATGGTCGGAAAAGAAAAAAATACAACTGAATTTCATCAGCTTGATCCATGTAGTTTTGAACTCTACCAAGAGAATAAGATGTCAGTATCCACTGTCAGTAGTTGCAGTGTGGCAACTAATTAGTGGTAAGGCAATTAGTTGGATATTCAGATATGTAAGCCGAGCTCCTCCTACAGCTTTATACATGATTTATGTAGAGAAGAACGACATGGTACTAAGGCAGTAATAAGTAATATTGAAATCTTCTCTGCATATCATCTATAGTATTTGCAGGTTGCAGGATGGTTACATCAGATTCCCATGAAAGGTCAAGGAGACGTAGACAATAGTAACGGAAATAGCTTCAGTTCAGTTCCACTTTGTTTTGCTAACACTTCTAATTTCTAAAGGATCGTGGATACCTCTAGTAAACAACTACTCGGAACCGCGAAAGATATCTTGGGTTTTAACGAGCTGATTCAAAAACCAAGGGGGCCAGATTAGAGATGCCTCAGTTCTGTTCCACTGTATGTTTCCTGCATACAGTTCGTATGCAGTTGTACTACTCTGTGATTTTGAGAAACACCTTGTACTACACCCCTTCTTCATGAATGAAGAGCCAATCTGGCATTTTCATCAAAAAAAAGAACTCTTGGTTTCTAAGGAAACAATCTAAATCTAGTATGTAATTTGAAGTTTGAATTTTGTTTTTACTCAATAATAGTATCCACTAAATGTACGCAGTATTATTATGTTTCAAGTAATAGACAAGCTATGTAGTAACTGAATAAAAGATATATAAGGTGTGCCATAATGAGAACAAATAGTCATACAACAAATAATAATATCAAACCTAACCCTCTAACTCTTGTCAGCTGCTTGTATCAAGTTGTGGAAGGCCCGTGTCTGAATTATTGGAAGTTAAAACACATCAAGTCTTATTACATAAGAACATGGAACCATAAAGAGCATTTACGCGGACATGTTCGCGTGGATCTGGAGCATTGCCCGTAAGCTAATGGTGGACATAATTTTAGTAGTGAAAGAAACAAACCAGTGTCATCCATATCCTCAAATTCCATATGAATCAAAAAGTGATAAAAATCCTCGAGAACAAGCCATATATTTAGCATCGATTAGTGAGCAGCATCATAGAAGTGTTATTTATTTGGTTTCTGGCAGAGAGCAGCAATATATTAAGGGGGTCAACGCCTTCTTGCGAACTCCCAGATATGTGTGCTCATGTTCCTGCCTGCAAGTAACAAAAGACTAAGCACCTAGCTTAGAATTCAATGTAAATGTCAATAAAGAATATGTAAATGGGATAAGTACACCATTGATTATTTCTCACTGGAGCGCTACACCGGATGCATGGCATAGGAGGAAACTCTTGTTATCCAATGATTCAGATGTATATGGCTACATCACACAGTACTGTTGAAGTGCTAGCGGAAGAAAGAGAAACACCTTGTACTACACACCTTCTTCATGAATGAAAAGCCAATCTGGCATTTTCATAAAAAAAAAGAACTCTTGGTTTCTAAGGAAACAATCTAAATCCAGTATGTAATTTGAAGTTTGAATTTTGTTTTTACTCAACAATAGTATCCACTAAATGTACGCAGTCTAATTATGTTTCAAGTAATAGACAAGCTATGTAGTAACTGAATAAAAGATATATAAGGTGTGCCATAATGAGAACAAATAGTCATGCAAAAAATAATAATATCAAACCTAACCCTCTAACTCTTGTCAGCTGCTTGTATCAAGTTGTGGAAGGCCCGTGTCTGAATTATTGGAAGATAAAACACATCAAGTCTTATTACATAAGAACATGGAACCATAAAGAGCATTTACGCGGGCATGTTCGCGTGGATCTGGAGCATTGCCCGTAAGCTAATGGTGGACATAATTTTAGTAGTGAAAGAAACAAACCAGTGTCATCCATATCCTCAAATTCCATATGAATCAAAAAGTGATAAAAATCCTCGAGAACAAGCCATATATTTAGCATCGATCAGTGAGCAGCTGATACGTCTCCAACGTATCTATAATTTATGAAGTATTAATGTTGTTATATTATCTATCTTGGATGTTTAATGGGCTTTATTATACACTTTATATGATTTTTGGGACTAACCTATTAACCTAGAGCCCAGTGCCAGTTTCTGTTTTCTCCTTGTTTTAGAGTATCACAGAAAAGGAAAACCAAACGGAGTCCAATTGACGTGCAACTTGACGGAGATCATTTTTGGACCAGAAGAAGCCCACGGAGTGCCGGAAGTAGGCCAAAAGAGTCCCGGGCTGCCCACGAGGGTGGGGGGCGCGCCCCCCTACCTCGTGGACAGCCCGGAAACCCCCCTGACGTGAAATCAGCGTCAACACCTCTCATATATACCCAAACTTCCAGAAAGAAACCTAGATCGGAAGTTCCGCCACCGCAAGCCTCTGTAGCCACGAGAAATCAATCTAGGCCCTCTCTGGCACCCTGCCGGAGGGGGCCATCATCATCGGAGGCCATGGAGGAGGATCCCGGAGGGGCCATCATCGCCATGAAGGCCAAGGACCAGAGGGAGAACCTCTCCCCATCTAGGGGGGAGGCCATGGAGGAGGAAGCACAAGGGGGAGAACCTCTCGTCCTCTCTCTCGGTGGTGCCGGAGTGCCATCGGGAGGGGAACCATCGCCGCGGCGATCATATTCATCAACATCACCATCCTCATCTATTTTACGCGGTCCACTCTCCCGCACCCCGCTGTAACCCCTACTTGAACATGGTGCTTTATGCCACATATTATGATCCAATGACGTGTTGCCATCTTATGATGTTTTGAGTAGATATCTTTTGTCCTTGGGTTGATTGATGATCTAGATTGGTACGAGTTGTATGTTTTATTTTGGTGCTGTCCTATGGTGCCCTCCGTGTCGTGCAAGCGTGAGGGGTCCCCGCTGTAGGGTGTTGCAATACGTTCATGATTCGCTTATAGTGGGTTGGTGAGTGACTGAAACACAAACCCGAGTAAGGGGGTTGTTGCGTATGGGAATAAAGAGGACTTGATGCTTTAATGCTATGGTTGGGTTTTACCTTAATGATCTTTAGTAGTTGCGGATGCTTGCTAGAGTTCCAATCATAAGTGCATATGATCCAAGTAGAGAAAGTATGTTAGCTTATGCCTCTCCCTCATATGAAATTGCAATGACGACTATCGGTCTTGTTAACGATTGCCTAGGACAATTCCAATACACCGATCCACCATTATTCCACACTCGCTATTTATATTATTTAGTATTATATTCTAACTTTATGATAACATCACCTACTTTTATATTTTAGCTCTCCGATATCATACAAAGTTATCCTCTTCATACCCACAACGTAGTTTTATTTCTCGTTTCTAGTTGGAAGCAAACGTTCGGTGCCGTGAAATTAGAGTCGATTGGCGGATAGGGCTTGAGAGAATATTGATCTTACCTTTAGCTCCTTGTGGGTTCGACACTCCATACTTATCACTTCCACCTTTGGAAATTGCTACGATGATTCCCTGCACTTGGGGATTATCAAGCTCTTTTCTGGCGCCGTTGTCGGGGAGCAATAGCGTGGGGTTGATATTCTCGTGTGTGCTTGTTTCCTTTCTTCACTAAGTAGATTTTGTTTTTCCTTTTTGTTTCTGTTTAGTTGTGGGTGAAACTTACAAAAAAAATTAAATAATGAAAATACAAAAGAAATTACTTCCCTCTCATGCCTAAAATGTTTTTCAAAAAGAGAAGTGATTGGAAAGTTATGCATTGAAGAAGTGAGGGTCGACCTTGAGCACTTGTGTTCATGCTCACGGAAACAATGTAGAATTTTTCATGGAAGTTTCTCTGTAAATAATTATCCCCTTGTATATATCCATTGTATTATAAAAATAATGTTCCAAGCTTTGGTTTTAGGATCATTAGATTGCTTGTTTACTATGTGCAGAACAAAAATAGAAACTTTGGCTGTAGTGCATGAATTTAAATTTTTTACTGGAGAGTCAAATGGGTCTGAAACTTTTTGCACATTACTTCTGTACGAATTGTTCAAATTTTCAAATTTATTTCATAATTTTAGGAGTTACAGAAGTTTACCAAACTTCCAGATTACTACAGACTGTTCTGTTTTTAACAGATTCTGTTTTACGTGTGTTGTTTGCTTATTTCGATGAATCTATGGCTAGTATCGGGGGGTATGAACCATAGATAAGTTTGAATACAGTAGGTTTAACACCAATATAAATAAAGAGTGAGTTCATTACAGTACCTAAAGGTAGTGATTTGCTTTATTACACTAACAGATCTCACAATTTTTTGTTAAAGTTTTGTGTGGATGAAGTGTTCGAAGGTCGAGGAGCTATCAATATGAGAAGAATAAAGAGAGGCAAGAGTTCAAGCTTGTGTATGCCCGAGGCACCCCAAGTAAATATTTCAAAGGATACTCAAGCATCTAAGCTTGGGGATGCCCCGGTTGGCATCCCATCTTTCTTCTTCAACAAATATCGGTATACCTTGGTTTTTGTTTTGTTCACATGATTTGTGTCCTTTGTGTTTTTGTTTTTCCTTTAAGAACCATGCTAGCATGAGATATCCCTTCATTGATTTATAGAATACTTCATGTGCTTCACTTAAATCTTTTAAGTATGATCTTATAGAATTGCTCTTTGTGCTTCACTTAAATCTTTTGAGTATGGTTTTATAGAATGCTTCATGTGTTTCACTTATACATTTTGAGCTTGGATATTGGTTAGTCTATATTAATTGTAGAATGCTCCATGAACTTCACTTATATCTTTTGGAGTACGAAATTTGGAAGAGTGTCAACTTTAGGAATTAGTGATCCCACTATTTTGGAGGTGTCGAATCTTAGTGTGATATTTATGAAAGTGGATTTGGAAGAGTGTCAACTTTAGCTAGTAATGATTCCACTATTTCGGAAGAGCTTCCAATTGAGTATGAGAACAAAGTTGCTATCCATGTTGCTACTGAAAATTATTATAAGGGAGGAAGACATGCTTGTAGGAGTTGCAGTAATATCAAGTTTCCTCTCTAAGTGCTTAAAGTTTTGAAGTTATACTTGTTTTGCCTTCCTACGCTAGTTGATTGTTGTTCTTATAAATTGTGTGCTCACAAAATCCCTAGGCATAGGAAGTGGGTTATATTTAAATGTGCTAGTCATATTCTTCAAGATGCTCTCCTTGTGCTTCAATTCCTATCTTTTGTGTGAGCATCATCGAATTCATCATGCCTAGCTAAAATGCATTAAAGAAAAGCGCTTGTTGGGAGACAACCCAATATTTACCCTTACTTTTTTTGTGTGATTACATGATTAAGCTATTGTAGTAATCATGTTTTATAGCTTTTGTTTCAATAAAGTGCCAAGTAAGACCTTTGGGAAGACCTGGGTGAAAGTTAATGTGATCTTGCAGTAAAAACAAAAACTTTATTTGGCGAGAATAGATGTCATTTTTTTACAGAAGAGTGATTTTGAGTTGATTCTTTTGCGGAAGATTAATAGACAAATTACTCACGTCCACCAATTTATTTCATAACTTTTGGAGTAGCAGAAGTATGGTTATTGTTCAGATCATTACAGACTGTTCTGCTTCTCGACAGATTCTGTTTTCATTGCATAGTTTGCTTGTTTTCTAGTTTCTATGGCTTATATTCCTCAATATAAATTGTAGAAATGATATGGTACAGTAGTCATTGTGTGAGAACAATTATGAACCTTGCCTTTGACAGTACCAAAGTGAATGGTTTGCTCTTTATCATACTAACCTATCTCACGAAGTTACGTTAAGTTTTGTGTGATTGAAGTTTTCAAGCTTTGGGTGAGATATCGATATGAGGAGAATAAGAAGTGGAAATACCCTAAGATTGGGGATGCCCAAGGCACCCCAAGGTAATATTCAAGGAAGACTCAAGCGCCTAAGCTTGGGGATGCCCCGGAAGGCATCCCCTCTTTCGTCTTCAAAACTATCGGTATACCTTACTGAGCTATATTTTTATTAAATCATATGATATGTGTTTTGCTTGGAGCGTATTTTCAATTTTACTTGATGTTTGAATAAAATCATTGGATCTAAAATATTGAATGAAAAAGAGTCCTCCCATGGCCAGTTAATTATTTGACTACTCAGTGTTCTTCACTCATATCTTTTGGAGTAATTTGTCATTTACTCATGTGCTTCACGTATATCCTATGAGTAAATGGTTGAATAAATTGAATGTCATAAACCTGAATTTATATATGTTTCATATGCTTATAACATTGGGAGTAATGACTTCACACATAATAAGTATAGGTAGTAAACTTATTGAAAGTTAGTAAACGTAGAATTGGTCACTTGAACAATTCATGAAAGAATATTGAAGGAAGAGAGGTTTCACATATAAATATACTATCTTGGACATTTTTTATGATTGGGAGCACTCATTAAAATATGACATGCTAAAGAGTTGATGTTGGACAAGGAAGACAACGTAATGGGTTATGTTTTCTTATATTTGAAATAAAGTATATTGTCATGGATCATCCAACATGTTGAGCTTGCCTTTCCCCCTCATGCTAGCCAAATTCTTTGCACTAAGTAGAGATACTACTTGTGCTTCCAAATACCCTTAAACCCGATTTTTCCATAAGAGTCCACCATACCTACCTATGGATTGAGTAAGATCCTTCAAGTAAGTTGTCATCGGTGCAAGCAATAAAAATTGCCCTCTAAATATGTATGATTGATTAGTGTGGAGGAAATAAGCTTTATACGATCTTGTGATGTGGAAGAAATAAAAGCAACGGACTGCATAGTAAAGGTCCATATCACAAGTGGCAATATAGAGTGACATTCTTTCGCATTAAGATTTTGTGCATCCAACCCTGAGAGTGCATGGCAACCTCTGCTTCCCTCTGCGAAGGGCCTATCTTTTACTTTTATCTTCTACCTTATGCAAGAGTCATGGTGATCTTCACCTTTCCTTTTTACATTTTATCCTTTGGCAAGCACAGGATGTTGGAAGGATCCTGATATATATATATATATATATATATATATATATATATATATATATATCTAATTAGATGTAAGTTAGCATGAGCTATTATTGTTGACATTACCCTTGAGGTAAAAGGTCGGGAGGTGAAACTATGAGCCCCTATCTTTCTCTGTGTCCAATTAAAACTCCATAACCACAAGTATTGCGTGAGTGTTAGCAATTATGAAATACTAAATTATAGTTGAGTATGTGGACTTGCTAAATCAAAGCTCTGACATAGACTCTTACTGAAAATAAGATGAATTGTAATTGTTTGATGACTAATAACACGGTTTGTTAGTTTTCAAGAAAGTTTATGATCTATACTTTAACATGTGAATAGCTTGTTACTTTATCATGAGAAGTTTTATGAGATGAGCTACTGTTATGACATATAATGATGCTAGAAAAGGTGATTGAAATTATCATTGATCAAACTTAAGCACTTGCTAGCATTCACACTTCATAAATTATTTCTTTTATCATTTACCTACTCGAGGACGAGCAGGAATTAAGCTTGGGGATTGTCGGTGTCAAAACCGGCGGATCTCGGTAGGGGTCCCGAACTGTGCGTCTAGGCGGATGGTAACAGGAGACAAGGGACACGATGTTTTTACTCGAGTTCGGGCCCTCTCGATGGAGGTAAAACCCTACTCCTGCTTGATTAATATTGATGATATGGGTAGTACAAGAGTAGATCTACCACGAGATCGTAGAGGCTAAACCCTAGAAGCTAGCCTATGGTATGATTGTTGTTAGTCCCACGGACTAAAACCCTCCGGTTTATATAGGCAATAGAAGAGGGTTAGGGTTACACAGAGTCGGTTACAATGGTAGGAGATCTACATATCCGTGTCGCCAAGCTTGCCTTCCACGCCAAGGAAAGTCCCGTCCGGACACGGGACGAAGTCTTCAATCTTGTATCTTCATAGTCCAGGAGTTCGGCCAAAGGTAATAGTTCGGCTATGCGGACACCCCCTAATCTGGGACTCCCTCAGTAGCCCCCGCCAGGCTTCAATGATGACAAGTCCGGCGCGTTGATTGTCTTCGGCATTGCAAGGCGGGTTCTTCTCCAAATCCTGTGCACCTATTGAATAGTGTCCGTCTTCTCATAAATATCGCGCTCCTCGGCTTCCACGCCCAATAATGGCCATCTTCCACGTGTCGAATGAATGTGAAAAGCCAGGGTATTTTTACATTTATCCCCCTAGCTGCGCAAATGAGCCGCCTATAAAAGAGACGAGGATCTAGATCCGAATCACACCATCCTTCCTCCGTGAGCATTCATCGGAGCGCCTCTGACAAAACTCCATTCCATCATGGACAGTCGACGCGGCTCCTCCTCTAGCGCTCCCAGCCCTCAGCCTGGAGATTGGGAGAGATGCTCAGTCCCGCATAGCGAGCTAGTGGCGCTCCAAACCAAGGGATTCCTTCCCCCAGCCTTCATGGTTCTGGTTCGAGCCGGACTCGCCACATATAAGGGCGGAAAGCAAGCGGAGAGTGCCCCCGATCCCTCCAAAGGAGAGCGGGTATGCTTCGTCTCTTATCTGATAAGAGGGCTCGGATTTCCAATTCATCCGTTTCTCCGGGGGCTCCTGGAGTTCTACGGCCTCCAGTTGCACAACCTTACGCCTGCCTCAATTTTGCATATTGCGGGCTTCGTGGCCCTTTGCGAGCTGTTTTTGGGCATCAAGGCTCATTTTGCGTTGTGGAAGAGATTGTTCTGCCTTGTACCCCGTTCTCATGAGGGGTCAATATATCAAGTGGGTGGAGCCGAACTATGGCGCATCGCCGGGACCGGATATCTATCCAGAACCCCGAAGAAGGCGTCCGAAGACTGGCCTTCGGAATGGTTTTATATGGAAGACGTCCCGCTGCCGGATCCTGTTTGGATCGGCCTCCCAGAGTTCAACAATGCTCCCTTGAAGAAACGCCTAAGTTGGCGTCCGCGGAGCCCTCAGAGGGAAAACGACAGGGACGTCCTTTACCTGATGAGCCGAATAAGGTTGTTGGCTCATTCCGGACTGACCATGATCAGGGTCATGGCCACATGCATTATCTTGAAGTGCATTGCTCCAAAGATAAGGGCCACCCCATGTGGGATTTCAACGGGGAGGATGATGCCACCCGTCATGGCCGTAAGCGGCCGGGATCGGTCGCCGATGTGGTGAAGATCTTGTCTGCGTTGTACAAGGGGGAAGAGAAGGATTTTCTCTGCGTTAGTCCGTTGAACGGATTTTCTATGAACAACCCTCGAAGATGGGTAAGCGGACACTTCTTCTCGCCCATCTGATCCACATTCCCATGGTCAAGTATCTCATTTTGTGATTTCGACGCAGGAACTGCGCCGGGCTGTAAAAGATATACACAGCCTGCCTCCACAACCCGAGGATCTGGAACGGTCCCTCGATCCGGCTTCCCAAGAGGATCCGGACATAAAGGTGGAGCTAATTGATGGGGTATTTCACCAACTTAGCATCGACAATGCCTTGGTCGCCATTACGGCCAATTACCCCAGATATTTCCAGCCTCACAGGTAACTGCGACCGAAGTCCCAATACCATGACCCATCCGTGCTTATTTCTGATCACCGTATACCAATGTGTTTCGTAGGAGGTGCCTTTGAGGCAGGAAGCTGAGCCCGCGGCGGCTGGCCAACAAGGGGCAACTCGGCCCAGCAGGCTGAAAAGAAGTGCGGTCCGGATCGAAACGCCACCGCAACGGTATGGCGTGCCACCATGTTTCAAGGTTTGATTCCTGGAAGGCATACTAACGCTTGTGATCTTTTCAGGAAAAAGAGCACTCACCAGACTGTGTCCGGAGAGGTTGCCAATCGAGCCTCCGCCGGCCAGGCTCCAAAGCCAGGTCCGGAAGCGGAGGCGAACACGAGGCGTGCATCGGATGCTCCTCCAACGGAGGATGCCGACAGGTTGTCCGCCACCAACTCTGAGGTGGAGAGTGCCATGAATCATAGGCGCCACCGGACAGTTCTTCGTGACGCATGTTTCTCCCAAGAGGCATTGAATGCTTTTAATTCGGGAGATGCGCACCTCCGTGCCGCTCAAGATGGTCTAGCCAGAGCCATGGAGCAGTATGTGAAAGACATACGCGTGAGGAATTTTTGATTATATATGCCAAGAGTCCCGAGACTTAAAATAGTTAGAATAACTGATTTAAGGATCATTTGTTATCTGAGGATCTTACAGAAAAGAATACCCAACTGTCCCAGGAGCTTCAAGAGTGCAAGGCCCAACTTGAGGCCGCACTAGCCGCGATAGGGGAAGCCACAAAGACCCCCTCTGGTAATATATGCTTCAAAATATAAGTAGTTTGTGAAGTGCGGCGTGTGTATAAGTCTGACAATAATATTGCAGATGGCGCTGGGGTAGATCCGGACAAGCAACAGCTCCTGCGCCGGTTAAAAAGGCCAGCGAGAATGTGCTTACAAGGGTGAGGCAAGAGAAAAATAATCTCCAAGATGCCAACACCCAGCTGGGTGAGGAACTAAAGTATGTTCGTGCCCAATTTGTCTGACTCCGATTAAGGAGAATCGGTAACCTTGTCGCGGCATTTTTAGTAAGTGCTTGAACAAACTTTGAAAAAGAGTTCGGCGAGGAAGTCGACTAACAGAGATATGTATGTAGGTATGCTCATAGGTCGTCCTGCAGAGGAAATGCCCGGTTCTACGGGTGACCTTCTTCCCGAGCTGCTACAACTGCACGAACGAGTTCGGTAGGTGATGAAAGGCGTCGCTCAGGCCTTATGGCCATCAATCTCCCCGCCCGAAGGCCTTGGAGAGCTTGCAGAGAGGCTTCAGGGAGCACGGCGGCGCATCCGATTATGGAAGATATCGGCCTGCCGTCAAGGCGCTAGGGAGGCACAGGCCATGGTGAAGGCAGCGGTACGAAGGCTGACCCAAACCACATGGCTGAGGTCGGACTGTGGGGCCCGATGGGAAGGAGATCCTGTGAGCTTAGTGTACGACCAAGTAGAATTGGCATAAAGTATTCCCAGCGGAATCAGTAAACTAGACAACCTATTAGATGGCATTGAAGAGGAATACAATCAGTCAAGTTGACTATGTAATTAATATGACATGTAAAATGCCTTCTAGCCGGATTGTAGATCGTTTGTCATAGCGGACCTTTTAAACCCGACCTCGGGACCCAATAGTCCGGAGTGTGTCCGAATACCCTCGTGGTTATATAAAAACCAGGGCATGCGTGGAGACCAGGCGTAGGGGTTATTAGTGCTTTATCAGACAAGTGCCCAACTAGTTATGTTATATTACATGGTTAGTAAGAAACATCTTCCAGGGAGAATAGTTCCGTTAGGGGTTCCTTTCCACAGGAGGCATGCCCTAAAGTGCATGTCCTGACTGCGAAAAAAGCGAAAAAGCATCTGGGGCAGATAAATAAATAGGTAAGAAATCGTCTTTTAGTTCGCTGACCGAATATTCCCTTAAGAACGCTTAGCTTTCGGCTTCACCCGGTCTGAGGTACACATCCGGTGACCACAAGAATAACAATCGCAGAGGTGCTCCCTTTACCACCTAACCGAACAATCGGGAGCGTGAGGGTAAGCACAGAGCGAGCAACCAACCCTTGGCCAAAACTTAAGTCATATCGATGCATATAATGGTGAATAAAAGGTACATGCGGAAATGTGACACATGTGTTGGGCATAAAGCGGCGTATAAATAAAGCACATTAAAGAAGCCCCGAATTATAATGAGCGTGGGTAGCGCGTCAAGTGTGTCTTGAAAAATGCATAAGCGAGCCTCCAAAGGCTTCAAGAAAAAGGAGGGAGAAGAAGAGAAACAAAAGACAGCTAAAGTATAAAATGTGGAAGCAGGAAGGAGACGAACTCAGAATCCGGCGCTAGGCGTAGAATCTTCGGAGACGGGCTGCGTTCCATGGGTTCGGCTCAAGTCGGTTATCCGATGCGTTTACAGGCAGTGCGCTCCGCTGGTCGATTACTTGGTCGATGATGAAGTGACCTTCCCATATGGGCTTGAGTTTGTCCTAATTCTTGACCGGCAGGCGTAGAAATAATTCGCCAACATTGTAAGCTATGGCCCGTCCTTCTCTGCTTTGATAACTTTGAGCCTGCTTTGTTGATAGAATGCGGAACGAGCTTTTGCCACATCGCTCCTCCTCCAAGGCGTCGGACTGTCTTGCCGATCGAGCTCGGCTTCTCTTTCTTCGTACATGCGCCTTGAGGTGAGTCATGAATTATGTCGCAGGGCAAAACTGCCTCTGCGTCGTATACCATAAAAATGGTGTGAATCCGGTAGTGCGATTCGGCGTTGTCCGCAGCCCCCAGAGTACGGAGTCGAGCACCTCTACCCAGTGCGTGTTAGATTCCTTGAGGGACCGCACTAGTCTGGGTTTAATGCCTCTTATGATTAGACCATCTGCTCGCTCGACTTGACCGTTAGTTTGAGGGTGATAGACTGAAGCATAGTCGAGCTTGATGCCCATATTTTTGCACCAGAGTTTGACCTCGTCGGCCGTGAAGTTCGTGCCGTTATCAGTGATGATGCTGTGGGGGCGCCGTAACGGTGTACGACCCCTGATATGAAGTCTATTACCGGTCCGGATTCGGCCGTCTTAACAGGCTTGGCCTCTATCCATTTGGTGAATTTATCCACCATGACCAATAGGTATTTTTGCTTGTTGGTTCCTCCTTTAAGGGGTCCTACCATGTCAAGCCCCCAGACCGCGAACGACCAGGTGACGGGTATAGTTTTGAGGGCGGTGGGTGGCATGTGGCTTTGATAGCAAAGAGCTGGCAACCGACGCATCGTTAGACTAAGTCCTGAGCATCTGCCCGGGCCGTCGGCCAATAAAATCCTGTACGGAAGGCCTTGCCTACAAGGGCCCGGGCTGCGGCGTGGTGGCCACCGAGTCCGGCTTGAATTTCAGCCAGAAGATTTCGCCCTTCCTCTTCGGAGATACACCTTTGAAGGACTGCGGTTGTGCTTTTCTTATAAAGCTCTCCCTCATGGACCTTATAGGCTTTAGATCGTCGTACTATGCAGCGGGCCTCGTTTTGGTCCTGGGGAAGTTCCTGCCTAGTTAGGTAGGCTAGGAATGGTTCCGTCCATGGGGCAATGACTGCTATTATTTCGTGGGCTGAAGGTGTTACTTCGTTGGCAGACCGACCGATTATGTCCGAGTGTTCGGTGTCGGGCGGTACACTTGGGTCCGGATTGTTGTTTCCGGACTCCCCCTCCCATAATACGGATGGCTTGAACAGCCGCTCCAGGAAGATGTTGGGAGGGACGGCATCGCGCTTTGCGCCAATGCGTGTAATACGTCTACCGCTTTGGTTATTATCCGGGCTAGATAGTGAAATTGAGCCCTTCAAACCGGCTGACATTTTAGGGCGGCGTTGCGGTAAGCTGCCATTTTCGGATCCTTGGCATCAAGTCTCCATTTATTTGTGATATCGCGAGGTTGAATCGCGCACCTCTAGGCGTTTGATGCCCATGGAGACCGCCATCCGGAGGCCATGTAGAAGGGCCTCGTATTCGGCTGCGTTGTTGTAGTCCGTGTACATTATATGGAGTACGTATTGAACTGTATCTCCGGTTGGGGACGTCAGGACGACGCCAGCCCCCAGGCCGGCCAACATTTTGGAGCCGTCGAAGTGCATGATCCAATTGGAATATGTGCCGTACTCTTTAGGGAGTTCGGCTTCAGTCCATTCGGCGACGAAGTCGGCCAAAACTTGTGACTTAATAGCTCGCCGTGGCTTATAGGTTATGTCGAATGGGGTTAGGACAGTGGACACGTAGTAAACTGGTTTTTGAAGGGGGAACTTGTGTCCGTCCGTTTCTCGTTCGACGACGAGCACCGCGCTTACAACTTGATGGGTTGCCACGATATATAATAGCATTGGTTCTCCCATGTTGGGCGCGGCCAGGACCGGATTTGTTGCCAATACGGCTTTGATTTCTTTGAGTCCGGCCGTGGTGGCATCCGTCCACTCGAAGTGTTCGGTGCACCGGAGGAGGCGATAAAGGGGTAATGCCTTCTCTCCCAAACGGGAGATGAAGCGGCTTAGAGCCGCCATGCATCCAGTCAATTTTTGTATTTGTTTGAGGTCTTTTGGGATATCTAATTGTGACAGGGCTCGGATCTTGGCTGGGTTTGCTTCAATTCCTCTACCGGATACAATGAAGCCCAAGAGCTTTCCGGTGATGCATAAAAGCAGCATTTTTCGAGTTGAGCTTAATGTCATATGTTCAGAGGTTATCGAATGTGAGCCTCAAGTCGTCTACTAGATTTTCGACATGCTTGGATTTGACGACCACATCGCTCTACGTATGCCTCCTTTGTTTTTGCCGATCTGGTTTGCGGACATGTCTACGAATCATCTTGATATATGTTGTATTTGGCGTTTTGAGCTGAAGGGCATTGTGTTGAAGCGAGAATGGGCGTATGGAGTGATGAATGCCGTTACGGCTTGGTGCAGCTCTGCCATCTTAATTTGGTGGTAGCGGAGTATGCGTCGAGGAAGCACAATGAATCGTGTCCTGCGGTAGCATCGATAATTTGATCGATGCGGGAGAGGAAGGATCCTTTAGGCGAGCCTTGTTAAGGTCCTTGAAATCGACACATAGGCGCCAGGATTTGTCCTTCTTTGGTACCATCACCAGGTTTGCTAGCCAGTCCGGATGTTTTATGTCTCTGATGAATCCGGCCTCCAATATTTTGGCTAGCTCCTCTCCCATGGCCTGTCTCTTGGGTTCGGAAAAATGCTGAAGAGCCTGTTTGACTGGCTTGAATCCTTTTAGGATATTAAGGCTGTGCTCGGCCAACCGGCGTGGGATTCCTAGCATGTTTGAAGGGTGCCAGGCGAAAATGTCCCAATTTTCGCGTAGGAATTCTCGTAGTGCGGCGTCTACATCAGGGTTTAATTGTGCCCCGATGGAGGCCGTTTTTGTAGGGTCCGTTGGATGGACTTGGAATTTGACTATTTTGTCCGCTGGTTTAAAAGAGGTGGACTTGGATCTCTTCTCGAGTATCACATTGTCCCTGTTCACCGTGGAGCGCAGTGCAGTGAGTTCCTCGGCCGCTAGGGCTTCGGATAGTGCTTCGAGGGCCGGTCTTGGCTGTCTTATTTTCGGCGGAGTGCTATATGCGGAGTCACTTGGCAAGAGTGATGATTCCGTTGGGCGGGCATTTTGAGCTTCATGTACCCGTAATGGGGTATAGCTTGAAAAATTGTGAATGCCTCGCACCCTAATAAAGCGTGATATCCGCTGCTGAACGGGGCCACTTGGAAGGTGACCTCCTCGGACCTGTAATTATCCGGTGAGCCGAACACCACATCCAGTGTGATTTTTCCTGTCTGACAAAGATGCTTCCCGGCGGGATTATTCCTCTAAAGGTTGCGCTGCTTCGCTCAATGCGGCTCCAGTCTATTTCCATTTCTCGGAGGGTTTCCTCGTAAATGAGGTTCAATCCGCTGCCGCCGTCCATGAGTACCTTGGTTAGGTGAAAGCCGTCCACTATTGGACTGAGGACCAATGCGGCTGGTGCTCGGGCTGTTCGGAATTTAGGTTCGTCACTGGCGTTGAAGGTAATAGCCGTGTCACTCCATGGTTTTATTGTTGCTACCTGGTAGGCTTCGGCAAGGCTGCGGAGTGTTCGTTTTCGCATATTATTTGATGTGAAAGTCTCAAGACCATTAATACCCGTCTTTGGTACTACTGGGCTGGTGCTCTGGAGCTAGAAGCTCTTCGCCACTTTTGGCCACCTGCCGTAGTATCCAACACGCTCTAAGGCTATGAGTTGGAGTGGCGCCCTCTGTACTATGAATTTTGCAGGGTCCATTGAGCCATCCCTCTAGTACGGTTCCATGCCCTTTAGAGGGTTTTTGCTTTTTGGTATTTAACCCAGGTGCCTGGTGATGATGCATCCTTTTATTTCGGACTAGGGTTGTATTCGGGGCCGGATTATCCCAAAATTTGATTTCGGTTTTCCAGGCGCTCTCCATTGCACAGTACTTTCGTACTATAGGCGCTTGGTCGACCAAAGCGTGTAATTTCACGACGACTTATGGCGTTTAGGATTCCCTTGTCCGTGCAATTGTTGCAGAAGAATGAAATTGCGTCCTCCTCGTGGCAAACCTTTATCCTGTCCATAACCAGGAGGAATCTGGCCCAGTAATGGTGTACTATTTCAGCGGGCTCTTGCCGGATTTGGGATAGATCGCTTATGTTTGGGTGGGCGGGTGGAATTAAATTCGGAACCCCGTCCAATCTAAGACTTAGGGGCCAAGAAGTTTCCGAACTTGGAAGCTTGGGTTTTTGGATGTTGTCCAATGAATCTAGCCTGCTGCCTGACTTTAGGTTCAGGGCCTGAGTGACGTCCGTCCCTCCGCGGGAATCCGGCATGGAGGGGTCGGGAATCCGGACATAGCTAGTCCTTAAGATAGAAGAAGGGTCGGCGTATTGTTCCTCTACCACAGCAACGTGGTGGGTAACACAGGAGAGTTGATCTCTCTCGGATCGGTTTTAGGCCCAATCGATCGTGAGTCATGGCGACTCCATGGCGGCGATGCAATCCAAGAGCTCGTTTAAGGAGGAGAGCTCCATCGGATCTAGCTGCTCGGCGAGTTCCGAGTTAACGTGAAGATTGCTTTCGATGACCCGAGAAGTCATCATCGGTGGCGGTGAGCAGCGGTCATAAGAAAACCGCCTAAGCCGGAGGGTTTGGCGGTGGCCAAAGCTCCTTTAGCAATGGTGCCGTCTTTAAAGGCGGGATGAGGCATCCTTCTGACGGCGACGACAGAGGAACTCTCAATGAAAGCACCAATGTCGGTGTCAAAACCGGTGGATCTCGGGTAGGGGGTCCCGAATCGTGCGTCTAGGCGGATGGTAACAGGAGACAAGGGACACGATGTTTTACCCAGGTTGGGCCCTCTCGATGGAGGTAAAACCCTACTCCTTCTTGATTAATATTGATGATATGGGTAGTACAAGAGTAGATCTACCACGAGATCAGAGAGGCTAAACCCTAGAAGCTAGCCTATGGTATGATTGTTGTTCGTCCTACGGACTAAAAACCCTCCGGTTTATATAGGCACCGAAGAGGGTTAGGGTTACACAGAGTCGGTTACAATGGTAGGAGATCTACATATCCGTGTCGCCAAGCTTGCCTTCCACGCCAAGTCCCGTCCGGACACAGGACGAAGTCTTCAATATTGTATCTTCATAGTCCAGGAGTCCGGCCAAAGGTAATAGTTCGGCTACCCGGACACCCCCTAATCCGGGACTCCCTCAGGGATGCTGATACGTCTCCAACGTATCTATAATTTATGAAGTATCCATGCTGTTATATTATCTCTCTTGGATGTTTAATGGACTTTATTATACACTTTTAAATGATTTTTGGGACTAACCTATTAACCTAGAGCCCAGTGCCAGTTTATGTTTTCTCCTTGTTTTAGAGTATCGCAAAAAAGGAAAACCAAATGGAGTCCAATTGATGTGCAACTTGACGGAGATCATTTTTGGACCAGAAGAAGCCCAGGAGTACCGGAAGTAGGCCAGAAGAGTCCCGAGCTGCCCACGAGGGTGGGGGCGCGCCCACCCCCCTAGGGCGCGCCCCCCTGCCTCGTGGACAGCCCGGAAATCCCCCTGACGTGAAATCAACGCCAACACCTCTCATATATACCCAAACTTCCGGAAAGAAACCTAGATCGGAAGTTCCGCCGCCACAAGCCTCTGTAGCCACGAGAAATCAATCTAGGCCCTCTCCGGCACCCTGCCGGAGGGGGCCATCATCACCGGAGGCCATGGAGGAGGATCCCGGAGGGGCCATCATCGCCATGAAGGCCAAGGACCAGAGGAAGAACCTCTCCCTATCCAGGGGAGAGGCGATGGAGGAGGAAGCACAAGGGGGAGAACCTCTCCTCCTCTCTCTCGGTGGCGCCGGAGTGCCATCGGGAGGGGAATCATCGCTGTGGTGATCGTCTTCATCAACATCACCATCATCATCACCATCCTCATCTATTTTACGCGGTCCACTTTCCCGCACCACGCTGTAACCCCTACTTGAACATGGTGCTTTATGCCACATATTATGATCCAATGATGTGTTGCCATCTTATGATGTTTTGAGTAGATATCTTTTGTCCTTGGGTTGATTGATGATCTAGATTGGTACGAGTTGTATGTTTTATTTTGGTGCTGTCCTATGGTGCCCTCCGTGTCGGCATAAGCGTGAGGGGTTCCCGCTGTAGGGTGTTGCAATACGTTCATGATTCACTTATAGTGGGTTGGTGAGTGACTGAAACACAAACCCGAGTAAGGGGGTTGTTGCATACGGGAATAAAGAGGACTTGATGCTTTAATGCTATGGTTGGTTTTTACCTTAATGATCTTTAGTAGTTGCGGATGCTTGCTAGAGCTCCAATCATAAGTGCATATGATCCAAGTAGAGAAAGTATGTTAGCTTATGCCTCTCCCTCATATGAAATTGCAATGACGACTATCGGTCTTGTTAACGATTGCCTAGGACAATTCCGCACACTGATCCACCATTATTCCACACTCGCTATTTATATTATTTAGTATTATATTCTAACTTTATGATAACAACACCTACTTTTATATTTTATCTCTTCGATATCATACAAAGTTGTCCTCTTCATACCCACAACGTAGTTTTATTTCTCGTTTCTAGTTGGAAGCAAACGTTCGGTGCACGTAGAGTCGTGTCGATTGGCGAGATAGGGCTTGAGAGAATATTGATCTTACCTTTAGCTCCTTGTGGGTTCAACACTCCATACTTATCACTTCCACCTTTGGAAATTGCTACGATGATTCCCTGCACTTGGGGATTATCAGCAGCATCATAGAAGTGTTATTTATTTGGTTTCTGGCAGAGAGCAGCAATATATTAAGGGGGTCAACGCCTTCTTGCGAATTCCCAGATATGCATGCTCATGTTCCTGCCTGCAAGTAACAAAAGACTAAGCACTTCGCTTAGAATTCAATGTAAATGTCAATGAAGAATATGTAAAGGGGATAAGTACACCATTGATTATTTCTCACTAGAGCACTACACCGGATGCATGGCATAGGAGGAAACTCTTGTTATCCAATGATTCAGATGTATATGGCTACATCACACAGTACTGTTGAAATGCAAGCGGAAGAAAGATTTCATGGTAGAACAATTATCGTTAAAATCATGAGGCCAAATGGCCAACAATTTAGTGGGGCCCTATGATTTTGGGCCAACAGTGTTCATATATTTCCAGTGCATATATCACAAAGAACTTGCATCACTTTCTTGCTTTTATTGTTACACCAGTTGATTGACCACAAAACTGATAAAATATTCCTAAGGAAAATTTCTTCTAGCTAGAACTGAAGCCTTTTGAAGTTAGCAACTCATCTAGAGTGCCTTGCCCAATATCAAGAAATAAGGATGAGAATGAGGAATGAAGGATTCAACCTGGGTAGATAAAAGTTAATGCATTCCAAAATTGTTGTGGTGGACAGAGCAGCGTAGACGCAGCTTGAGCTCGTCCTTGTTGAAGGCGTTGATGAAGAGGTCCAGATTTTAACACATAGATGAGCAAACAATTCCCCTATGCATCACTGGCTGAGAACAATGATAACAACTTTTAATTGATCTTAGGCTTCCTCCTCTGTGTCCACGAGCTGCAAGTCAACCTCTGCCTCACAGATCGGTGTCTTGTGACGGGGCAGGAGCCTAAAAGAGTGTGTGGCACGCTGTCAAAATCGAGAAGGGAGAAGACGCCTCTTGCCATGTTCTTGACGGGCTAGGGTTGCTATCTGCGCTCCCCTCGCCCGACGATCTTGGACCTGCGGGGTCCTCGGCAACATACATTTGGGCCGGAGAGGCAGAGCTCGGCGAGCAGGGACGGGCCATAGAGCGCGGCGGCCGTGACCAGAGCCTCCGCGTCCGTGTCGCCGTAACCATCTGCCGGATCCAACGCGCGCGATTCTGACGCTGCCCTGCCTCTTGCGCGTCCTCCTCCTCCTCCCGGCCGTTTCCCGTGGAGGCGAGGAGTGTGTTGAGCAGCTCGTCGCGGTTGGCGGCGAGTGCTCGAGCCCGGTAGTGCAGGCCCGGGCGTGGCGGCTGGGCCTCGGCGAACCACGCCGGAGGACTTCAGACGGTCTTGAGGAGGATGGCCTTGGCGGAGAGGAGGCAGGCCGAGGTGCGGGGAGGACGGCAGCACGGCGCGGCGGAGGATGTGGGCCAGCGGCGGAGAGGCGGAGTATCTAGATGGGGTGGGAGACGCGGTCGCTCGATTCGGGGGTGACTTTTTTTTGTCAAGCGCGTTAGTGGGCAGAAATACGAAACTTTTTTCCCACTTATTTACTGGATTGCGGGTTTATTTTTATAAAAGTCAAGGGTTTTTTTGCAAAATCACTGATGGATGACCAGAAGCAATCATTGGTTTATTATTAGGGAAAGATGATTAGTTCATCATTCTTGATTCAGCCTATTATTAATGAAACATATTTGCAATGACAATTAGAGATTATAGTTGCTCATGCCATGCTTAATTAGCCAGGAGTTTATAATGGTTTACCTTGCGTGCCAACATGCTATTAAAATGGTTGTGATGTGGTATGATAGGGTGGTATCCTCCTTTGAACGATTCGAGTGGCTTGACTTGGCACATGTTCACGCATGTAGTTGAAACAAAATCAACATAGCCTCCACGATATTTATGTTCATGGTGAATTATATCCTACTCATGCTTGCATTCAGTGTTGATTAATTTTAATGCATGTTCATGACTGTTGTCGCTCTCTAGTTGGTCGCTTCCCAGTCTCTTTCTAGCCTTCACTTGTACTAAGCGGGAATACTGCTTGTGCATCCACTTCCATAAACCCCAAAGTTATTCCATATGAGTCCACCATACCTTCCTATATGTCGTATCTACCTGCCGTTCTAAGTAAATTTGTATGTGCCAAACTCTAAACCTTCAAATGAAATTCTGTTTTGTATGCTCGAATAGCTCATGTATCAACTAGGGTTGTCTATATCTTCCATGCTAGGTGGGTTATTCTCACGAGGAGTGGACTCCGCTCCTCATTCACGAGAAAATGGCCGGTAACCGAGATGCCCAGTCCCATGCCTAAACCAAATCAAAATAACTGCAAACAAAACTCCCCCAGGCCTGTTGTTAGTTGGAGGCACCCGTTGTTTCAGGCAAGCCATGGATTTATGCTTGTTGGTGGTGGGGGAGTATAAACTTCACCATTCTGTTTGGGAGCCGCCTATAATGTGTGTAGCATGGAAGATATCGAGATCTCTCGGTTGTTATGTTGACAATGAAAGTATGCCACTCAAAATATTATTTATCTCTGTGTCAAAACTCAAGCTCTGGCACCTCTGCAAATCCCTGCTTCCCTTTGCGAAGGGCCTATCTATTTACTTTTATGTTGAGTCATCACCCTCTTATTAAAAAGCACCAGCTGGAGAGCACCGCTGTCATTTGCATGCATTACTATTAATTTACATTGAGTATGACTGTGACTGGATCTCTTTTACCATGAACTACAATGTTTAGTCAGTCCTTGATCTTCGAAGGTGCTCTGCATTTATGTTTTGCGGTCTCAGAAAGGGCTAGCGAGATATCATCTTGTTATATCATATTATGATTGTTTTGAGAAAGTGTTGTCATCCGAGATTTATTATTATTGCTCGCTAGTTGATTATGCCATTGATATGAGTAAACATGAGACCTAAGTGTTATTGTGAATATGGTTAGTTCATAATCTTTGCTGAAAACTTGAATGCTGGCTTTACATATTTACAACAACAAGAGAAAAAAGAGTTTGTAAAAGTTTTTATTTATCACTTTCAAATTGTCAACTGAATTGCTTGAGGACAAGCAAAGGTTTAAGCTTGGGGGAGTTGATACGTCTCCATCGTATCTACTTTTCCAAACACTTTTGCCCTTGTTTTGGACTCTAACTTGCATGATTTGAATGGAACTAACCCAGACTGGCGCTGTTTTCAGCAGAACTGCCATGGTGTTATTTTTGTGCAGAAATAAAAGTTCTCGGAATGACCTGAAACTTCACGGAGAATATTTTTGGAATAAATAAAAATACAGGAGAAAGAATCAACGCCAGGGGGCCCACACCCTGTCCACGAGGGTGGGGGCGCGCCCCCTGCCTCGTGGGCCCCCTGACGCTCCACCGACCTCAACTCCAACTCTATATATTCACGTTCGGGGAGGAAAAATCAAAGAGAAGGATTCATCGCATTTCACGATATGGAGCCGCCGCCAAGCCCTAATCTCTCTCGGGAGGGCTGATCTGGAGTCTGTTCAGGGCTCCGGAGAGGGGAATCCGTCGTCGTCGTCATCATCAACCTTCGTCCATCACCAATTTCATGATGCTCACCGCAGTGCGTGAGTAATTCCATCATAGGCTTGCTGGACGGTGATGGGTTGGATGAGATTTATCATGTAATCGAGTTAGTTTTGTTAGGGTTTGATCCCTACTATCCATTATGTTCTGAGATTGATATTGCTATGACTTTGCTATGCTTAATGCTTGTCACTAGGGGCCCGAAAGTGCCATGATTTCAGATCTGAACCTATTATGTTTTCATGAATATATGTGAGTTCTTGATCCTATCTTGCAAGTCAATACTCACCTATTATGTGTTATGATCCGGTAACCCCGAAGTGACAATAATCGGGACCACTCCGAGTGATGACCATAGTTTGAGGAGTTCATGTATTTACTAAGTGTTAATGCTTTGGTCAGGTACTCTATTAAAATGAGGCCTTAATATCCCTTAGTTTCCCATAGGACCCCGCTGCCACGGGAGGGTAGGACAAAATATGTCATGCAAGTTCTTTTCCATAAGCACGTATGACTATATTCGGAATACATGCCTACATTACATCGATGAACTGGAGCTAGTTACATGTCACCCTATGTTATAAGCTGTTGCATGAGGAATCGCATCCGACATAATTATCCATCAACGATCCATTGCCTACAAGCTTTTCACATATTGATCTTTGCTTAGTTACTTTTCCGTTGCCCTTTGTTACAATTACTACAAAGCGCTCTTTCATTACTTTTGCCACCGTTACCGTTACTTCCATACTACTTTGCTACTAAATACTTTGCTGCAGATATTAAGTCTTCCAGGTGTGGTTGAATTGACAACTCAGCTGCTAATACTTGAGAATATTATTTGGCTCCCCTTCTGTCGAATCAATAAATTTGGGTTGAATACTCTACCCTCGAAAACTGTTGCGATCCCCTATACTTGTGGGTTATCAGCCCCCTCCCTTTTCCTTTCTCCCATGAGAGGGAAAGACACGAGGGGCTAGCCCTCCCGCTTTTCCTTCCCTAGGTCTGGCCAAACAAGGGAGGAGGCGCACCAGCCCCCTTTGTGGGTTGGTTTGTCCCCTCATTTGGCCCATAAGGCCCATAACTTGCTGGGGGGGGGGAGGGGGTGCCCGGATCCCCTTCCGGTGACCCGATTCCTTCCAGGTACGCCCCGAAACACTTCTGGTGTCCAAATACCATCGTCTATATATCAATATTTACCTCTCTACCATTTTGAGACTCCTCATCATGTCCGTGATCTCATCTGGAACTCCGAACAACGTTCGGTCACCAAAACATATAACTCATATAACACTATATCGTCAATGAACGTTAAGCGTCTGGACCCTACGGGTTCAAGAACTATGTAGACATGACCGAGACACCTCTCCGGTCAATAACCAATAGTGGAACCTAGATGCCCATATTGGCTCCTACATATCCTACGAAGATCTTTATCGGTCGAACCGTTATGACACATACGTAATTCCCTTTGTCCATCGGTATGTTACTTGCCCGAGGTTCGATCGTCGGTATCTTCATACCTAGTTCAATCTCATTACCGGCAAGTCTCTTTACTTGTTTCATAATACATCACCTCATGACTAAACTCCTTAGTCATTTGCTTGCAAGATTATGATGTGTATTACCGAGAGGGCCCAAAGATACTTCTTCGATACTCGGAGTGACAAATCCTAATCTCGGTCTGTGCCAACTCAACAAACACCTTTGGAGATACTTGTAGAGCATCTTTATGACCACCCAGTTACGTTGTGACGTTTGATAGCACACGAGGCATTCCTCTGGTATCCGGGAGTTGCATACTCTCATAGTCGAAGGAATATGTATCTGAGATGAAGAAAGCAATAGCAATAAACTGAACGATCATTATGCTAAGCTAACGGATGGGTCTTGTCCATCACATCATTCTCATAATGATGTGATCCCGTTATCAAATGACAACACATGTCTATGGTTAGGAAACCTTAACCATCTGTGATCAACGAGCTAGTCTAGTAGAGGCTCACTAGGGACACGGTATTTGTTTATGTATCCACACATGTATTTAAGATTCCGGTCAATACAATTCTATCATGAATAATAAACCTTTATCATGATTTAGGAAATATAATAATAACCATTTTATTATTGCCTCTAGGGCATATTTCCATCAGTCTCCCACTTGCACTAGAGTCAATAATGTAGTTCACATCACCATGTGATTTAACACCACAGTTCACATCACCATGTGACCAACACCCAAAGAGTTTACTAGAGTCAATAATCTAGTTTACATCGCCATGTGATTAACACCCAAAGAGTACTAAGGTGTGATCATGTTTTGCTTGGGAGAGAGTTTTAGTCAATGGGTCTGTCACATTCAGATCCGTATGTATTTTGTAAATTTCTATGTCTACAATGCTCTGCATGGAGCTACTCTAGCTAATTGCTCCCACTTTCAATATGTATCCAAATCGAGACTCAAAGTCATCCGGACCGGTGTCAAAGCTTGCATCGACGTAACTCTTTACGACGAACTCTTTATCACCTCCATAACCGAGAAATATTTCCTTAGTCCTCTTTAGGTACCTAAGGATAATTTTGACCGTTGTACAGTGATCTACTCCTGGATCACTATTGTACCCCCTTGCCAAACTCATGGCAAGGCACACAACAGGTCTGGTACACAACATGGCATACTTTATAGAAACTATGACTGAGGCATAGGGAATGACTTTCATTCTCTCTAATATTCTGTCGTGGTCGGGTTTTGAGTCTTACTTAACTTCACACCTTGTAACACAGGCAAGAATCCTTTATTTGACTGATCCATTTTGAACTTCTTCAAAACTTTATCAAGGTATGTGCTTTGTGAAAGTCCTATCAAACGTCTTGATCTATCTCTATAGATCTTGATGCCCAATATATAAGCAGCTTCACTGAGGTCTTTCATTGAAAAATTCTTATTCAAGTATCCTTTTATGCTATCCAGAAATTCTATATCATTTCTGATCAACAATATGTCATCCACATATAATATCAGAAATGCTACAGAGCTCCCACTCACTTTCTTGTAAATACAGGCTTCACCATAAGTCTGTATAAAACCATATGCTTTGATCACCTCATCAAAGCGTATATTCCAACTCTGAGATGCTTGCACCAGTCCATAGATGGATCGCTGGAGTTTGCACACTTTGTTAGCACCTTTAGGATCGACAAAACCTTCTGGTTGCATCATATACAACTCTTTTTTAAGAAATCCATTAAGGAATGCAGTTTTGACATCCATTTGCCTTATTTCATAATTATAAAATGCGGCAATTGCTAACATGATTCGGACTGACTTAAGCATCTCTAGGGGTGAGAAGCTCTCATCGTAGTCAACTCCTTAAACTTGTCGAAAACCTTTCGCAACAAGTCGAGCTTTGTAGATGGTGAAATTACCATCAGCGTCTGTCTTCTTCTTGAAGATCCATTTATTCTCAATGGCTTGCTGATCATCGGGCAAGTCCACCAAAGTCCACACTTTGTTCTCATACATGGATCCTATCTCAGATTTTATGGCCTCAAGCCATTTATCGGAATTTGGGCTCATCATAGCTTCTTCATAGTTCGTAGGTTCGCCTTGGTCTAGCAACATGACTTCCAGAATAGGATTACCGTACCACTCTTGTGCGGATCGTGCTTTGCTTGACCTACGAGGTTTAGTAGCAACTTGATCTGAAGTTTCATGATCATTATCATTTGCTTCCTTAGTTGGTGTAGGCATCATTGGAACGGTTTTCTGTGATGTGCTACTTTCCAATTCGAGCGAAGGTACAATTACCTCATCAAGTTCTACTTTCCTCCTACTCACTTCTCTCGAGAGAAACTCCTTCTCTAGAAATGTTTCATTCTTGGCAACAAAGATCTTGCCTTCGGATCTGCGGTAGAAGGTGTACCTAATTATTTCCTCGGGGTATGCTACGAAGACGCACTTCTCTGATTTGGGTTCAAGCTTATCAGGCTGAAGCCTTTTGACATAAGTATCGCAACCCCCAAACTTTAAGAAACAATAGCTTTAGGTTTCTTGCCAAACCACAGTTCATATGGTGTCGTCTCAATGGATTTAGACGGTGCCCTATCACTACAAAAAAAGACACATCCGTGACATTTTGGGCCGAACAATTTTTTTTTGTCATACTTATGACACTTCTGTGACAATAATTGTGACAAAACACGATATCATCATAGATGTGGTGGGGTCCTACTTCCATGACAAAAAATCATGACAGAAAATGGGCTTTTCGTCTTAGGCGGGCCGGAGACGCAGCTGCATGACATTCTTTGGGCCGTCCATGACAGAAAAAACCGTGGTAGAAGTGAGGGCGAGGAAAATATCGGGGTGTTCCCGATTACGGTGGATGGTTGGGGCCGAGCGATGCGCGTTTTTCTCGTACACGCACGCACTTGGGTGCGAGGCGTTGGGCTCTAACTGAACCCGAGCGAGGCGTTGGGCTCTAACTGAACCAGAGCGATTGCACTGCAGGCTACGCATTATTGAACCCGAGCGATCGATCGATGGCTGTTAACTGAACCCCATCGAGCGATTCCTTCGCTACTGCTGCTAACTGAAGCTGATCGATGCCTCTGGATGAACAGTGAGCGTTGCTGGGGGGGTTTGGATGAACAGTTCCCGGTGGGGGTGGATGAACTTGACCCCGTGGTGTTGCCTCTGGATGAACAGGACCCCGTGGAGGTCTGGATGAACAGGACCACCCCGTGGAGGGCTGGATGAACAGTAGACGATGGAGGGCTGGATGAACAGTAGCTCGTGGAGGGGTGGTTGAACAGGAGTGCGTGGAGAGGGCTGGTTGAAGAGTAGCCGGTAGAGTAGCGCGCGGTGGAGGCTAGATGAGCAGGAGCCCATGGATGAACATTCGCAGGTGGAGGCTGGAGGAGGTCGACTTTGGATGAACAGTAGCCCATGGAGGCTGGAGGGGGTCGATGGTGGAGATGAACAGTATCTCGTGGAGTCCCGTTTTGCGGTATGCCACACCCTCCCGATGAACAGACCCCGCTTGATCGTGGCGCTCCAACACAAGTTCGCTTCCTCCGCTTTTCGCACGCCACCCCTCCCGATCAACAGGACCCCTGTTTTGACCATAGGAGGTCCGTTTCCTCCGTTTTCTGGTACACCAGACCCCTCCCGATGAACAGGATCCCATTTCGACCGTGGCTGGTCGAACACAAGGCCGTTTCCTCCGTTCTGTGGTACGCCAGGCCTCGTTTCCATCGTCTGTTTCGTCCAAGCCCTCCCGATGAACACGACGACGCATTCCGTTCCGACCCAGCTGGTTGGCTCCCCATGAACACGACGACGATGCTATTTCTCCGTTCCGACCCAGCCATGTCCACGAGCCCTGGCCGTAAGTATGTGCGAGTAGGCGTTCGAGACCCTGCCCGTATGTACGTACGTGGTCGTATTTTCTTTCTTGCACACTGGCCGCTGTACGTACGTGTACGTGCTACGTGCGTGCCTCTACTATGACACGTGTGCGCCTCTACATCGACCAGTATGTACGTACACGTTCACGACCAGAATGACAATGCTACATACTCTTTGACCAGGTGGGTCCCGACTGTCAGGTACTTCCTTGCGTGCGAAGATGTAGCTGGTGGGTCCCAGCGGTCGAAGCGAATCATTTTTTGCGGACGCACTTCCTTGCGTCGCGAAGATGTAGCTGGTGGGTCCCAGCAATGTGGGGAAACATTTTTTGTGAAATACGGTGGCCCGTCTGGTGGGTCCCCGCCGTCAGTGGAGGAATAATTATTTTGCTGCGTAATAAGGAGGCACTTCCTTCTTTGCGGCCGTGGACCCAAATCGACCTCTCCACATACAGTCCACGTCCGATCGAAGCCGTTCCTTGACCACGTTGACCACGCCATGCCGAGAGCACCAGGGCGGTGGACGACGGCGAGGCCTAGGAAGGGGACGACGCGGAGCCGGGGAAGACGAGGCAGTGGATGCCCACGCGTAGAGGAGTACGAGGGTTCACCGTTCATCACCGCGTGTGAGGTCGCCGCCGCCGCGGTCAACAGGGGTGTGGGTGAGTAGATGGATGGCCCGGCCAGCGGTGGGAGTAGTAGGGGCGGTGAGGCCTCCGCCACATCGCAACCCGGCCACGGAGGCGGGGAGCATGAGGCACGACCGACGCTGGTTTGGGAGGCTGGAGCAAGAAGACCAGAGGTTGAAGAAGCACTACGGCCGTTGGATGGACATCGTACGGTCACTGGAGCTAGAATCATGCATATTGACTAAGTTGACAGAGCCCTCCGTCCTCGTCAACTTAGTAGGCCCTAAGTCGATCTGCCACTATACCGGGTCCTAGCTAGCGGGGGAGTATTCATTTTTTGTGCGTAATAAGGAGGCATTTCCTTGCGTGCGAAGATATAGCTGGTGGGTCCAAAGGCATCGTGGCGATAAGCGTTTTTCATGAATACAGAGGCCCTTTCGGTGGGTCCCAGATGTCAGGTGGAGGAATCATTATTTTGCGCGTAATAAGGAGGCATTTCCTTGCGTGCGGCCGTGGACCCAGCTGTCAACCTCTCCACATATAGTCCACTTCAGATGCATGTCGGTCGTTGACCATGTTGACCAGGTCGCGCCGAGAGCACCGGGGCGGTGGACGACAATGAGGCCTAGGAAGGGACCGACACGGAGGTAGGGAAGACTCGGCAGTTGTTTCCCACGCGGAGGGGAGTACGACTGTACGAGGCCTCGCCGTCGCCGGAGAAGAACAACAGGTGTGGGGGAGTAGAGGGATGGCTAGGCCAGCGATGGGAATACGGCGGGCGGTGAGGCTGCGTGGCGATCTGACCGTCAGGGAAGGAGAGAGCAGGCAGTCCCGCCGGCGCTTGTTTGAGCGGTTGGAGCAGGAAGAGCAGAGATTGAAGAAGCACGACGGCCGTTGGATGGACATCCAACAGTCACTGCTTGTGCGTCAACCTTTTTTTAGGAAAGCCTCAAATCTGTGGAAAACATCATACAACCCATCTACCATTATTTCTAATAATTTACAGCCATTTGCTACTTCTTAAGGTTTTTTGGAGCCCATATTGTTTTTGTTAGCATTAAAGCCCATATTGTGGCCACGCTTAAAAAATTATACGAAATTTTGCTATTTCGGTGCGGTGCGAACTGTTTTGAAATCCAACAAATTGTCCACACATAAAAATCAATGCAATTTAAAATCTTGAAATGAAAAAAAGAATTTTGAAACTAATTGCCGGTTTTATGTGTTTTAAAAATGTACAACCCATTTCTCATTACTGATAGGCCATTTTCTCGGCCAGTCGAATGAAGCTCTCCTTGTCTTGAAAGATTTGCAGCCCAACAGGCCTGACAAAGCGACTTACTTGGCAAATCACAAAAAACTGGGTAGTGGCCGTGGACCCGGTATCGGCCTCTCCATCGCACAAGATTTCTTCCGATGGAAGTCGGTCATTGACCACATTGACCACGCCACGAGAGCACCAAGGCGGTGGACGACTACGAGGCCTAGGAAGAGGACGACGGAGCCGAGGAAGACGCGGCGGTGGATGCCCACGAGAGAGGAGTACGAGGTTCAATTGGTTCGGCTGCGGTGTGAGGCTGCCGTCGCCGCAGAATAACAGGGGGTGTGGGTCAGTAGAGGGATGCCCTGGCCAGCGGTGGGAGTAGTAGGGGGCGGTGGGGCCTCCACGGCATCACAGCCGGCCACGGGAGGCAGGAGCACGCAACACGACCGGCGTTGGTTTGGACGGCTGGAGCAAGAAGACCAGAGGTTGAAGAAGCACTACTGCCGTTGGATGAACATCGTACGGTAACTGGAGGTAGAATCGTTCATATTGACTAAGTTGACAAAGCCCTCCGTTCCCGTCCACTTGGTAGGCCCACAAGTCAGCTTCCCACTATGCTGGGTTCCAGCTGGCAGGGGGAGTATTCATTTTTTTGTGCCTAATAAGGAGGCACTTCCTTGCATGCGAAGATAGGTGGTGGGTCTGACCTGCCGATTAGGGGCACGTTTTTTCGCAAAATACAGAGGCCCTTCCGGTGGGTCCCAAATGTCAGGTGGAGGAATCAAAGACTTGAGAAGGCGTACAGAACAAGCTAGTGTACTAGTAAAGAGATGTTACTTAGTTTTAGAAAAAAGAGAGACGTGCTCCTGTAGCTGGTTCGAATCCAAACCTAGACTATGACTATATATGGTGCTATGCTACTCTGCAAGTAATGAAACTAACATATCCAACGTTCGCTTCTCCTCTTCTCTACTTACTCTGCCTAGCATCGTAAGCTCGCCGCAACAACCATGTCCGTTGGCTGCTCGTCCACCGCTCTTCCGCAGTAACAACCAAATATGCCAAGTCGCCACCCATACCATCGCCTGTGGGTCACATCACACCCCGCCGACATACAAGACCGCAGCCGGTTGCTCATCGCAACCCGCTGCCGTTGGTGTGGTGCCACTGCTGCAAATCACGCAGAGTCATCCGTTGCGTCTCAACCACAATCCTCAACCCTGGCTGTCGGATTTCGGGTTCCGACAGACCCTTAAGGTTCGAACTCTGGGGTGCGCGCAGAGATCTCTCCCCTACCGACCTACGTCCGATCTCCTCATGTGATCTAAGCTGGAAACGACGAACAACACAAAGGACACGAGATTTATACTGGTTCGGGCCACCGTTGTGGTGTAATACCCTACTCCAGTGTGTGGTGTGGTGGATTGCCTCAGGGGCTGATGATGAACAGTACAGGGGAAGAACAGCCTCGTGAGAGGTGTTCTTGAACTGATGCGATGAACTGTTTGGGTGAGTTCAATCGCCTCTCTCTCTCTCTCTCTCTCTCTCTTTTCTAGGGCTCTATCAGATGCCTCTACTCTGTGGTGGCTAGCTCTATTTATAGAGGCCCTGGTCCTCTTCCCAAATAATGAACGGGAAGGGCGCCAACAATTGGCCATTTTGAAGGGGAACATCTAGTACAAGTTATCCTGACCAAAGGTGGTCTTCGGCTGCCAAAAGCGCTGGTGATGACGCCGTCTTGGGCTCCACGGTGACCTCCGTCCTGCCGCTCTATTGGTCTTGGTCTCGTTGCACCGGAATGGTAACCTTTGCCCGATGCCTTGGCTCAGGCTTGATCCCTTTGCACCAAAGGGGAAACAAGGAACCTTTGTGCAGGCAGGCGCCGCTGGCGCCCTTTGGTCTCGATCGTCATGGCTTACGTCATGGGATCCTCGTGAGGTGCCCCACCTTGATCTCTCTCCTCCTCGCGAGCACACTTTGACGAGGCCGCCCGAGGAAGCTTCTGTCGTCCGCCCATACGAGGCTTGGCCCTCATGAGGGTCTTGAGCTGGTGATGAAGATGGGCAGCTGGGACCCCACTTGAGCCACGCCGTAGGGCCGCAGTGTGCAAGTCTGGGACCCCATTCCTAGAACTCCGGACAGAGCCCCGGGCCCAAAGCGCGCCCGGGCTTGGCTTAGCAGAGAAGGGTAAGCGCTGAGCCATGGGACCCAATAGCCTGCGGCCTTGGGCGCCGCGTGGCGATTGACTGGACGTGGGCGTCTGCGCTTCCCCACGATGCCTCGGCGACCGCACGACTTGACAAGTCCCTGCATGCAAAGGAACGGGTCATGATTACCTGTGATCGTGGTGGCCGGCGGTTGGCCTTCTCCGGCTATAAGTATGGGACTGCGTGAGCCCCTTCAGTCCATCCCTTCCTGCTGCTCCTTTCCTTCTTCTTGGCTACTCGCCGTTCCCATGGCTCCGCCGAAGAGATTCTCGGCCGCGGAGAAAGGAGAGGCTCGTCAGGCAGGGCCTGACTCCCCCCGACCAAGCGCGGCCGGGGCCATCCTTGAAAGCACTCCGCGGTCCCCGCAGTGGCTCCCCGCGGCCATGGAGGCGGTTCTCTGCGCAGTGATGAGCGCCCGGTTGCCGACGGGAGGCATGCCGTGGCCGCGCGGCCCCCCAGGCCGCGTTTTCGCTCGGCGGAGGTGGTGCCGGAGTTCGTCGTGTGGTCAGCGGACTCAACCAGCACCCGGCTCCAGCTCCCTCGTTTCTTCGTAGGTGAACTGCCGGCCAGCGCCTGGTGTGGCCTCTGGCTTCAGGCAGATGGCTGTTGCAGCAGGGCCTCCTGGCTTCACCGAGGTCTCCGTTTCAGGAATGGGGCCCGACCCGCGGGTAGCAAGCGTTACAAGGCGCGGCCTGAACCGGTGGTGCACCCTGCACTTCAAGTTCGATGGCGACGCCACCCTCTACGTGAGGGTGTTCGGGGAAGATGGTCGCTGTGCTGGGTGCTGCCCCGAAGATGATGACCGCGGCCGCCTGCCCAGCCCCGGTACTGACCAGGGTGAAGACGACGTCAGGCGTACAGGCGGTGGTGCTCGGGGTTTGCTAAGCTACGACGACTCTCTCTCAGGCAGCAGCTCCTCCAGCGGTGGCCGCGACCAGCCCCCGCGCCCGCCTGGGTGAAGGTAGCGGGTCAGCCCGCCGTCGTGCCCCGGTGAAGCGAGAGGAGGGATCCGCCTGAGCCCCAGGAGCAGCTCGAATCGTCAGAGGTTGGTCTTCGCCGACAAGTCGCGCCCATTTTGTTTTTCTTCCTTTTCCTGCACAAAAAAGAAGGTAGTGTAGGGCCCCGCGGGGGCGTGTTAGAACTGTTGCTGTTAACCATCGCGCTGCTTCCGCTATTTCTGCGCTATGTTTCCGCGCCGTGTGCCCATGTGCGGGAATTATTTTAGCTCGGTGGGGCTTGACGCGGTGCTCGCCTCCCGAGGCCGAGGCCTTGCCGTGCGCTTCATGCCCTGCAAGGATTAGCAGGAGGGGTAACTTTCGGTCTTGGTTGTGTGGGTGATCGGCCCAGGTCCCGCGCTTGTGTCATGATGCCCGTGGGGCACGGACTGGGAGGGGTGCTCCCGCAGAGGACTCAGATAGGAAAGCTCCAAATGATCGGGGCAGAAAACACTCGCGAGGGCGCCCGTGAACCTCCCTCGCGAGACTTGTGCGAGAGAAAACGAGGCAAGCGAGTGAAAAAGATAAAGAGTCACAAGCCAGGAATGTCAACAGCTCCAATAAAACTTCAAACGGGAATAAACAAGCCAACTGCAGAAAGCAAATGAAAAAGCCGCGTCCGGCACCTATTCTAGTCTTCGACGTCTTCTCACTAGCAAAGAGCTAAGTGCTGCCACTGGGCGTGGGCGGGAGCCCCCGAGGCCCGAGGGCGGCACTCCGGAGACTCCGGGGCGTGTACAGCCCCACTCATTATTATGTGAGAGTGTCACGGGCGGTGAGCTTCACAGGCATTTGCCTGCTTCACGGGCACCAGGCCTTTCCCAAAATGCGGCGGCTTCACATGCATTGGCCTTCTTCACAGGCACCGGGCCTTTCCCAAAGCGCAGCAGCTTCACAGGCATTGGCCTTCTTCACAGGCACCGGGCCTTTCCCAAAACGCAGCAGCTTCACATGCATTGGCCTTCTTCACAGGCACTGGGCCTTTCCTAGGCGCTAGGCCTCGCTCAGGGATAGAACCTCCGGAGATGTTGGATGTTCCATGCGTTCTGGATGGGTACCCCCTCCGGGGTCTCCAAGCGCGCGGAGCCAGGCCTGGAAACATGAACAACCTTGAATGGGCCCTCCCACATGGGAGAGAGCTTGTGCAGCCCCTCCCTGGAGAGAACCCGTCTGAGCACGAGATCCCCTACCTCAAGAGTTCTGGGGCGGATGTTGCGGCAGTTGTATCATCATAGTGTCTGTTGATACCTTGCCGCTCGCAGCGCAGCTTCTCGACGGTGTTCCTCCCCCAGCACGAGATCCGTCCCCCGCATGGCGTCCTGCTGCATCTCGTCGAATGCCAGGACCCGTGCAGAGCGATGCCTGATCTCGTGAGGGAGAACAGCCTCTGCTCCATAGACGAGGAAGAACGGGGTATCGCCAGTCGGCTTGGTCGCAGTCGTGCGAATTGACCACAACACGGACTGGAGCTCGTCGTACCAGCCCCTGCCACAAGCCTCCAGCTTCTTCTTGAAGGTCCTGGCTTTGAGGCCTCTCAGGACCTCTGCGTGGGCTCGCTCGGCCTGGCCGTTGCTCCGGGAGTGTGCCACCGTAGCGTAGCATATATGCGTTCCAAGGTTAGCACAGTACATTTTGAAGAGATTACTGGTGAATTGCGAACCGTTGTCGGTGATGATGCGGTTAGGCACCCCAAATCGGCTCATGAGGCCCTTGATGAACTTGACTGTGGAGCCTGCCGGGATTGTGCGGACAGCTTCCACCTCAGCCCACTTGGTGAACTTGTCCACAGCGACGTAGAGGTAGCGATAGCCCCCTGGCGCCCGAGGAAACGGGCCCAGAATGTTCAACCCCCAAACTGCGAATGGCCATGAGAGGGGTATAGTCTGTAGACCTCCCGCAGGCTGATGGATCTGCTTAGCGTGAAACTGGCAGGCCTCACAAGCCTTCACAAGCTCAACGGCGTCGCTGAGTGCTGTGGGCCAGTAGAATCCACTACGGAATGCCTTGCCGACGAGAGCTCGTGACGATGAGTGGTGCCCACAGTCTCCGCCGTGTATGTCCGCCAGCAGCTCCTTCCCTTGCTCTCTGCAGATGCAACGTAGGGACACGTCATTCAGTCACTTTCGATAGAGCTCTCCATCCCTGATGCAGTAAGCTATGGCCTGCCGCGCTACACGCTCCGCCTCCTCCTCGTTCTCCGGCAGGGTCCCTTGCATCAAGTAGTTCTTGAGCTCTGCTATCCAAGATCCTTCCCGAGGCTCCAATGCCAGGAGCAGGCGTGCCCCCGAGGCCGGGCGCAGACCGGAGCTCCTGAGGCGGGCGGCTGAGGGAGCTCCTCCCTTGGTTGCGCCGTGCTCGACAGTGATGGTGCCGCTGAGGGTTTGAAGAGCCGCTCCTTGAAGACGCCAGGCTCCTGAGGCAGCCGCCTGGATGCCCTCTTGGCGATGTCATCAGCCTCTTGATTGGTGCCGCGAGGCACATGCTACAACTCCAGCCCCCAGAATTGTTTCTCCATCTTGCGAACTTCAGCGAGGTAGGCTTCCATGTGCTCGTCCTTTGGTTTGTATACCTTGTTGGAGAAGTTGACGAGGAGCTGCGAATCGCCCTTGATGATGAGGCGCTTTACCCCTAAGGCGGCTGCGGCTTTCAAGCCGGCTATCAGGCCTTCGTACTCTGCTATGTTGTTGGATACCTTTTCTCCGTGCTGGAAGCAGAGTTGTACGGCGTAGTAGAGTTTGTCCTGGGTAGGGGATACGAGCCTTAGCCCAGCTCCACGCCGTGTCGGGAGAACGCCCCATCAAAGTACATGACCCAGCCGTCCGGTGCTTCACTTCCCGCGGAAAGTGATCGGTCTTCGCCTGCCTCGAGACCTGGTGCTTCTGCCCATTCTGCCATGAAATCCGCAAGTGCGGCTCCCTTGATGACTCTGGTCGTACTGAATTCTAGCTGAAATGCCTGTAGTTTGATGTTCCATTCAGCAACCCTTCCAGCTGAGTTGGGGCTCCTGATTACCCTTTCCAAGGGGTATGCTGAGACGACTTTGATGGGATGGCCTTGGAAGTAGTGCCACAGCTTGCGTGAGGCCACCAATAGCGCGAGGAGGACTTTTTGAGGCATGGGATACCGTGCACTTGCGTCCCGTAGCACCGTGCTGACGAAGTACACGGGATGCTCGACGAGGTTGAGGGTGCTGGCGCAGCTTGCGTCCTCTAGAGGTCGAGGCGTCTCCTGAGACGACGGAGCCCCCAGTGCTTGGTCGCCTGAAGAGGCCTCTCTGCTCGGCGCGTTCTCTCCTCTTTGTTCCTTTTTGTGATCGTGGTCTCCGCGAGGCCCTCCTGGCTTTGCTTTGCTTCAGTCCGGACGGTCGATGCGGCCTTGGCACAACGCTCCTCCCTGACCGCCACCAGGGCTGCGCTAGCGGAGTAGGGGGTGGCCGCAAGGTAGAGCACCAGGGGCTCCCGAGGACGCGGAGCTACCATCACTAGTGGGCTGGTAAGGTACCTCTTGAGATCTTGGAATGCCTTGTCGGCCTCTTCAGTCCATTCGAAGGGGCCCTTCTTCTTCATCAGCTTGAAGAAGGGCAGCGCTCGCTCCCCCAGCTTGAAGATGAAGCGCCCTAGCGCGGTTACGCGCCCATTGAGCTTCTGCATCTCTCTGAGGGTCCTTGGCGGGCTCATGTCTTCGACTGCCTTGACCTTCTCAGGGTTGGCCTCGATGCCCCTGTGGGACACGAGGAAACCCAGGAGCTTGCCCGAGGGACTCCAAACACACACTTCTCCGGGTTGAGCCGTGGGTCCACTTCGTTGAGGCTCGCAAAGGTTTCTTCCAGTCCTGTGTCGTGGTTTTTGCCTCCCAAGACTTCACCACAATGTCAATGGCGTAAGCTTGACGTTCCTCCCGAGTTGCCGGCCCAAGGCGATGTGCATCACCACGAAAGGTTGCCCCTGCGTTGCGCAACCCAAATGGCATGCACGTATAGCAGTACACTCCACATGGGGTCAGGAAAGCCGTCTTTTCCATGTCTTCTACCGCCATCTTGATCTGGTGATAGCCCGAGAAGGCATCTAGGAAGCACAATAGGTCAAACTCTGCGGTGGAGTCGACTATCTGGTCAATGCAGGGGAGCGGAAATGGATCATGTGGGCAGGCCTTGTTGAGGTTGGTGAAGTCGACAAACATGCGCTCCTTTCCTCCCTTTTTTGACACAATGACCGGATTAGCCAGCCAATCAGGGTAGTGGACCTCGCGGATAACTCCTGCCGCTTCTAGCTTCCGGGTCTCTTGAATGATGAAAGCCTGTTTCTCGCTGGATCGTCGCCTGTATACGCTTCACCAGGCGCACATTGGGGCACACATTGAGGTGATGCTCAATCACACCCCTCGGGACCCCTGCTAACTGATCAGGTTCCCACGCGAACACCTTCTTGTTCGCACGCAGGAACCTCACCAGGGCCTTCTCCTGCTCGATCTCGAGGTTGGCCCCTATGTTGAATGTGGCGTCAGTGGACCCATCCTCGTCGACTGGCACATGCTTGGTTTCCGCCTTGTCTTGGGTGAATAGCTGCTTCTTTTTAGCCGGTGCAGCCCCCTTGGGCTCAAGGGCATCGGTGCTAGTGGGCTGCGCCACCGCGGCCGCCCTGAAGACAAGCTTGAGCGCCTGCAGCGCGTCCCGTGTGTCTCCTGACACGGTAAGGACACCGCTGCTCCCGGGCATCTTCATGAGGTTGTATGCCGGGTGAGTTGCTGCCATGAACTGGGCCAAGGCCGGATAGCCGAGGACGGCGTTGTAGGGGAGGCTGATGGGAGCGATGTCGAAGTCGATCAGCTCTGTGCGGAAGTTGTCGTAGGTGCTGAAGATCACTGGGAGGTGGATCTGTCCCAGGGAGGCGATGGAACTGATTCCGATGCCCGAGAAAGACCTGCTGGGCCGAAGCCGCTCCAGTGGCACGTGGAGGAGGCTGAAGGCCTCCACCGAGAGCATGTTGAGGCCGGCGCCGCCGTCGATGAGGGTCCTGGTGACGGCCACTTGGCAGATGGTGGGAGTGCACAGCATCGGGAGCGCGCCTGAACCGATGGGGTTGGAGGGGTGATCATCCGAGTCGAAGGTTAGATCGGCCTCGGGCACCACCCAGCCTGGGGGGGGCTTCTCGGTGCTTGGAGATGGTGCTGATCTGGCGGGTGAACGGCTTGACGTGATGGCTCGAGGGTGGTGCCTGGGAGCCACCCAGGAGAGCTACGACGATGGGCGGCGCTGGTGCGGCATAACGGTCGAGGAAGAGGTCGCGCAGCTGCCCCCAGGAGGTCACAGAAGCCGTCGGCAGGTGGAGGAGCCACGCGCGCGGGACACCGGCGAGGGCCATGGGAAACTAGTTGGCCATCACCCGGTCGTCGCCCCGGCTTTGAAGACGGCCTCTTCATACGCCAGCAGGAAAACCAGCGGATCCGTCGCGCCATTGTAACGCGGCGACATCTCGGGCTTGAACTTGCGCGGCCACTGCACCTGTGGCAAGGTGGGGGCCAAGGCTCGGAGCTCCCAAGCCCTAGTGCCGGCATCGACTGCCGGAGCGGGCGGTGCATCGTCCGCCATGAGGGCGAAACACGGTGTTGGTGGAGAGCGGGTCGTCGGGAGGGAAAACTCCGGCGCACCCCTACCTGGCGTGCCAAATGTCGTATTTCGGGTTCCGGCAGACCCTTAAGGTTCGAACTCTGGGGAGCGCGCGGAGATCTCTCCCCTACCGATCTACGTCCGATCTCCTCGTGTGATCTAAGCTGGAAACGACGAACAACACAAAGGACACGAGATTTATCTTGGTTCGGCCCCTTTGTTGTGGTGTAATACCCTACTCCGGTGTGTGGTGTGGTGGATTGCCTCGAGGGGCTGATGATGAAGCGATGACAGGGAAGAACAGCCTCGTGAGAGGTGTTCTTGAACTGATGCGATGAACTGTTTGGGTGAGTTCAATCGCCTCTCTCTCTCTCTCAATCTCTCTCTTTTCTAGGGCTCTATCAGATGCCTCTACTCTGTGGTGGCTAGCTCTATTTATAGAGGCCCTGGTCCTCTTCCCAAATAATGAGCGGGAAGGGCGCCAACAATTGGCCATTTTGAAGGGGAACATCAAGTACAAGTTATCCTAACCAAAGGTGGTCTTCGGCTGCCAAAAGCGCTGGTGATGACGCTGTCTTGGGCTCCACTGTGACCTCCATCCTGCCGCTCTGCTGGTCTTGGTCTCGTTGCACCGGAATGGTAACCTTTGCCCGATGCCTTTGCCTGTGCTTGCTCCCTTTGCACCAAAGGGGAAACAAGGACATTGTGGAGGCCGGCACCCGCCTGGCGCCCTCCTGGTCTCGATCGTCATGGCTTACGTCATGGGCTCCTCGTGAGGTGCCCCTGCCTTGATCTCTCCGCCTCCTCGCGAGCCTGCCTGACGAGGCCGCCCCTGAGGAAGCTTCCTGTCGTCCGCCCCACGAGGCTTGGCCCCTCATGAGGGTCTTGAGCCTGAGCTGATGAAGATGGGCCGCGCTGGGCCCCCACTTGAGCCACGCCGCAGCCGCAGTGTGCAAGTTTAGGGACCCCTGTTCCCGGAAACGCCCGACATCCGAGTCTTCTACAAATGCCTGAATCATGGGGTAATAATATGTTTAAGTGTTGTTCTGCTGCTTTCAGTTGCTGATTTTTTTAATAGTTTTGTTGATGATCTTACAATTTGGTTCGTGCAGAAAAGGGAAGATTCGTGTGATTTGTATTTCTGGGAGGTTGCTGATGTGGGGGAGTGCAACTATGCTGATTATTTGGTTAGCCGAGGAATCCCAATACCAGCAGGTTGGGGTGTTGGACAAGTAACTGAAGGAACGACATAAGAGGAAGATGTAGAGTAGAAGGTTAAAGATGCAGTTCCTCTGATCATGGCCAAGCAACAGTTAGAACGGCCTTAATGACAATGAGGAGATGAATGAGCTTGTGAAGATAATGGGCAAAATCGATGTGCTCTGTAGGATGATTGTCTCTTTATTTGCAGTGTATGTAGCACTCGTGATGTATTCAGTGGCTATGACATGGGCACTTTGCTGAAACTAGTAATGAATGAAACCTGTTTAGCAGGCTGGGCGTAGTGTTGTGAACATCTAATGATTTCTATTAACGGAAATCAGGTGGTATCCCCTTTTGCTCATAAATAAATAAATAGCAGAGGCCCTTTTGGTAATAAATAAATAAATTAGCAGAGGCCCTGTCGGGCCAGCTTTGTTCTCATTCGAAGACGTCGAGAAAATTGCAGTCCAACAACAACTATGTCATCAAATTCAAGTTTCACAGCCAAATATGAGTACAACTAACAACAATGTCATCATGTTTTAGTCGTCATACAATCACCAAACACAAATCAGCATACATAACAAGTGATGTTCTCACATGAAAATACTAAACAACATGTTCATCAGGTTTCAAATTGTCATAGCAAACACAATTTCACATAGTAGATAAAAACGTCTTCCGACGTGCAAAAAGCGACAAAAGCAATGTAATCATCATCCGCAGCAGAAGCGTCAACATCTTCGCCATGTGTATCGGTGCAATCGTAATTCCCCATGGTGTCATCTTCTTCTTCGTCCTCAACGTCCTCGAATGTTGGCTTCTTCTTGATCAACTCTTGTATGTCAACAGCACGACAGGCAATCTTTTCGCCGACGTCATTGATGTGATGGTTCTCAAAGATATTAGGAACATCTATGTTATCTTGTACATCGGGAAGCGATGTAAGCATCATCTTGTTGTGCAACTTCATTAAACGAATTCCTTTGCTCAAACCTTTGCAATACTCTCCGGTCATTGCTACGTGCAAATGTGTCTTCCAAGAAAAATATCTGTGTTGCTTGATTTGCCAAAATAAAAGGCTCGTTGGTCCGTACGCCGCCTTGACATTGATGGATTTGAAATAATCATCACTGGGTTTTGCGATCCTGGAAAATAGGTTATACCAACGACGAACAATGTAACCACACACCGATGATCCTCGGCCCGGAGATATCGCAACTGAACAATGTCCATTATGTTAGCATACATTTGATTGTCTCTTTGTCATACGTATCCGTGCTCATGATGGCACTGTTTTGTGTCTTCACGCCTTCGTCTCGTGCAAAGGGTGTTGTGGCGCACATCTCCAACAACGCAAGATTCATAATGTCTTACCCGAGTATCAAGACCCATTGCTAGTGAGTAAAGGGCATCATCAATTGCCTGCCCATCCTCCCGCATCTTCTTAACCTATGGTTAGAAAATAGACAAGCTGATCATCTTATGTAATCAATATATTAAAAAAACTGATAGTGCAATTCAAAAGCTTACATGGCTCTTGAACCATTTCACATATCCTGCCATAACCAGTTTGTCAATGTTTCTTGGATTTTGCGGCAATAACTCCTTTTTGTAGATGCTGCACAACATAGTGATCGCGTCAAACATCTAAATATATAAGAATGTGCTGCAAGTTTAGTAGATTACGATGTATAAGCTGCAGTACTTAGCACTTACTTGATATAAGATAGTATCTCAGGATAGTTATTCAACACATACCAAACCATTTTGTCCAAATTTTAGGTTTGTCCTCTTGTCGACTCTTCCTTGTAACTCGAACAGAATAATCGAAAAATTGAGCCCGGGATTGTCTTCATCCACCTCTTTGCTAAGCTGATCAGCTATTTCAATGTATTTTGAGCAGAATGTCAACGCTTCTGTAGCAATGTAGGCCTCTGCAATGGAACCCTCGGGTCTAGCTCTGTTCCTAACATAGCCCTTGAAAGTGCCTAGCCGCCTTTCAATAGGGTACATCCAGCCATATTGTAATGGACCTCTAAGTAGTGCCTCATCACGTAGATGAACAACCAAATGCACCATCACATCAAAGAAGGCTGGAGGATATATCTTCTCAAGGTCGCATAGGATAGTTGGTATCTTGTCTCTAAGACGCTCCAAAGCATCTATCCTGATATTTCTACTACAGAGTTCCCTGAAGAATTGTCCCAACTCTACAACTGCTTTGTATAAGTCAGGGCGGCCTAATCCTCTAAGGATAATAGGTAAAACCCTTTGAAGTAGGAAGTGGCAGTCATGAGTTTTCAACCCTTGTACCTTGTTTCCATCTGCACTGACTCTCATTTCAGGGTTGGAAGCAAATCCATGAGGGAATCTCACATGTGACAGGACCTCGCAGTATTCTTTTCTTTTACCTTGTCCAAGACGTACACAATTAGTGCCATATCCCGTGGTTTACCTTCATCTTGCACCTGCAAATCCTGTCTGATACCCAGGTGTGTCAAATCAATCCTAGATTTTAAGGTATCTTTCGTCTTGCCTTCAATATTAAGAAGTGTGCCGATAATGCTGTCACATATATTTTTCTCAATGTGCATCACATCAAGATTATGCCGCAGATCCAAATCTTTCCAATACTCCAAGTCCCACAAAGTGGACCTGCGGGTAAACAATAATCTCTCTTACGCCCGCCATGCTTCCTTTTCCCATCACCGTTATCGTGGATGGTTTCACAGTGTAATATGCCTGACCTTCTCTAATTCCACTTGCAACTCATCGGCGGTGAGCCTCTTTGGTACATCACGGTTTTCATGCTTTGCATTGAACACATGTCTTCGGTATTTTCTAGGATGCGGCTTGTCCTTGGCAAGGAAACTACGGTGTCCAATGTAACAGATCTTGCTAAGTATTGCGTATGACAGCGGATTCCTGTCACAGCAAACACATGCATTGTAACCATGTGTCGTTCGCCCTGACATAGTGCCCAAATCCGGATTGGATGCACCAAATTATAACAGCACGCAGAAAGAAATCAGCTGGTGGGCTGCTATATAGATCTCGAGTGAGAACACCCCTCCATAGCTTCTAAAGTTCCTCCACAAGAGGCTCCATGAACAAATCAAAATCCTTTCCAGGACTTATTGGACCTGGGATGAGCAAGGCCATCATGTAGTTTGATTCTTTGGTGCAGACATTTGGAGGCATGTTGTAAGGGATAACAAGCACTTTGGCCACATGCTATATGTGGCGCTCTGGTGGCCAAATGGGTTAAATGCATCCAAGCTAAGCCAAGTCTAATGTTTCTCGTCAAGACAAACTTTTCATGTTTACGATTGAAGCTTTTCCACTCACTACCATGTGATGGATGGCTCATTACATTCGATCTCTCTGTACTCCTAGTTCCTAGAATGCCACAGTACATCCTCTCTTGTTTCAAAGATCATGAAACAACCTCTGCAATCTTGGTGTAATTGGAAAATGTCTCGAGAACATTATGAGGGATCCTCTTCACAAAGATCGCCATCTTTCCATCTTGATGATTTGCATTTTGGGCATTCACTTAAGTTGGCATAATCCTTCCTAATGTAACACAATTATTCTTACAAACATGGATCATACCATATCCAATTCCAACTGCACAAAGGAAATTCTTCATTTTACTGTAGGTGTGTGGCGGCTCAGACGCATCTCGGAAAGCTTTGCGGAAAGCAGCCAACATCGCATCGAATGATTTGTTGGTCATCCGCTTAGATGTCTTCACCAGAAGAAAGGTGACCATAGCTGAGAATACTGACAACTTATTTCCTGGGGTGACAGCCACATTGCATTGTTCCAACATGCGGGCCCACCGTTTTTCTTCTGCAGGTGAAAGTTCACGGAATGCACGAGCATTTCGTAGCATTGTTTCAATGTTGGTCAAACTCACTGGCCCCGCCACCACCTCCTCCTCCTCCTCTTCCACCTGAGCATCAGGCAGATCAAGATGGTGATCTGCTGCTTCCACGTAGTCAATAACATTGACGTTCACAGCTTCACCATGATGAACCAACCTAGTATATGTGACCGACATCCCATACAAGTGTAGATGATTACGCACGGTTGGTAGGGTCTTCTAACTGAATTCATACAACTGCTACAGGCGAGAACACATCTGATTTCGGACCACCGTACTCAGCTCGATAAAGTTCATGAAGTTTTCAACCCCCTCGACATATGCAGCGGAGAATCTTCGAGCAGAAGTTATCCAAGTCTTGTCCATATGTTAGACATACAAATTAGTTCTTCTACTAGATATTACAGGAAAAACATATATGCTTTTTTATGAAGTTCAGAAGAAAATACCTAGGTCGATATCTAAAGCTATGGCAAGATATTTGGACGAGCAGATCTAAGTAACGAAATATATGTAAAGCTAACTCAGCAAACATATTTGAGTGCTAAATTATGGTAGGCTATTTCAGCAGTCAATGAGGCTGAGCACACAGCCATCGAACTATCGAAGGCCATCACAACAACAAAGATCGAGTATAAAATGGTGTAGAGCTATTTCACCTAACAGGTTGGCTACTAGACCATGGCAATCTACGTCACAATAAATATATGGCAAGATATTTTAGCAACTAATCGGCCTTGGCATGCCATCTCAGCTAAGCAGATTGAGTGCGAGCAGGGCAAGGAAGCTTCTTAAGTAGAGCATATTGACTGTAAACTACTTCGGCAAACAGTGAGATTAACAACGTCTATCAGCTAACATTCAGCGCTACACCGACATGCACGGGGCCTCAGTCTAGAATGCGCGTACTGTGGGAGAAGCTGACAGTCGTGCATCTCCACACGAACGTCGCCAGCGGTGGCAGCGCTGACCGTCGTGCGCCTCCACAAGAACGTTGCCAGCGGTGGCGGCGCGGCTAGAGGACGGCAGTCTACCAGAGCGTACTATGGGAGCGAGAGGATCGCCGTGCGTCCCCTCGATGAACCGCGGTGCCGAAGTATCGGCGTGGCGGGGAGGGAGGCTTTGGCGGAGCGAATGGAGTGGAGGGGGACGGGGGGGATGGGGTTTGGGGAATATTATTGGCTAGTTGGCCGAAGGGCGGTTGAATCTAGGATTTGGGGGGAAGTTTTGGGTGGGTGGGGGGGGGGGATTTTCACGCGGTGGGCGGGGGGAGTTTAGCGCATGGTCGGTTTCTCCAAGTGAAGTCCAACGTGTCAGTGAAGAGGCAAGCCGGCGGCGTTAGTTTGCGTGAGCCGTGTGCATGACCAAACGTGTGTGGGGTGCAATCACGACGCTGACGAAGTGCCGTGAGTGAACCACCTTTTTCCTTTTAAACTAGGTGCTTCGCCCCCTAAAAAACTTGTTGCTTCGCGTGATCCATCGATACTACTACTAGTAATCCGGTAATCACGACTAAAGCAGCGCACGGCGGGTCTTTTCCCATAGCGATATCTTTGGGAGGTTGGCTTAGTTGGGTTTTAGGACGAGTAATGCTATACCTACGTAGTCCTAGTTACGTAATTAACATAATGTGAAACGTGTGAGCTGTTGATTGTAGATTGGGGGGAGGGAGGGGCCCACCACCATGAAAATCAGGGGAGGAGAGAGAGGCAATTTACGTTAACCCTTTCGTAGGTTCCCGTAGATGTAGAAAGATGTGAAATGCGTGAATGTGCATTTGCATATAAGGCTTTCCCTCGTTCATCCTTTTCTCCCACAAGATCTTGATCTTCCGTGCAGCATACGAACATCTTGCTAGTACTCCTACAATATACTATATTATTGTGAAAGTTCATATACACCAGACGAGATTAATGCAAACACGACATATTTTCATTACATTTCGAACTTTTATAGGACAGAAAAATAAAAGAAACCCGACCCTAAACCTATTCTACGGCGGTGACCGACGTCCTCCATCTGCGATCTCCATGTACGGGGGCGGGGTTCAAGACCCGTGAAGTGAAGGTGTGGTCTCCGACAAGGAAAAGTAGAACACGGGAGACGGACCGGCCAGTTGGCACACCATGCCCTGCTGCCTCCCATGCCCTACTCATCCTCGAAGGAGTCCCCGACCTGGGCGGTGCCGAACATTGGACAGGGGCAAGTAGGGCGCATGGTGGCGGTGCTCCGTCATTGGCCGCCACAGCGTGGCCACCGTTTGTCAGCGGCGACTTGAGCGAGGGCGGCGACCTCGAGCTTCATCCCGAAGACAAGCTCTCCAGCGGGCGTTAAGGCTGCGGTCATGGCGGATGTGGTGCGGTAGGAGGACAATGCGCTATGGTGTGGAGGTTAGCTGGGCGTTGCCGCTTTAAGTAAGCGCATTCCGGGAGGCCAAGCATCCTGGTGCGTCATTAAGTCACCGAGTTGGTTCCTCGAACCGAGCCTCTTAACGACATACTGAGCGGATGACATGAATGCGAGCAGTGGCGCCCGGCTGAGAGCGCACCACGACGGTAGCGAGGGACGAGGGTTTTTGGTGTGCCAGTGTAGTCAGCTGCGGTCGTGGCAACGTTGGAGACGCCCTTTGCTCACATGCGATCAACGCATGTCATTGAAAAAGCAAAACGACCCGGCATGGACTCAGGTCCTGAGAATGCAGTTGGCCGCGCTACACCACTCCGCGGACGCGTACCGGTGCCCCGTGAATCCTTGACAAGCCGGGTGTTGGGGTGTGTTTGGATTGTGGCCAAAGTGCACCTTACCAAAATTTTGGTCATGACCCAAAGATTGGTCTTTGTTTGGATGGTTGCCATTTTTTGGCATGCCAATGAACTCTAGCCAACTCTAGTTCATTTTTCTTGCCGATGTCGGCCAAATCATGGGCAACCAAAACCTCAACCAAAATTTTGGCTACCCAATGCTTTGATGGGGCAACCTTGGGCACAAACCGAACATCTTTGTTGGTCGTGCCACAGCACTAACGCCACCCTCGGCACCGAAAATCGACCATGTCTAGCGGCGATGGCGTGTCGCTCACCTTGATCGCCCGTGTCGAGGCGATCTTTGGAGCTGCGCCACGTTGTTGGCCCCCACGACCCACATGAACGGTTGCCGGGGGCGAGGAGGTCATGGGCCAGCTCTTCCATTGGACTAGTTTGCGCTACATCGTCCCGACAGGTGTGCCCCACATGTCAGTTTCCCTGTTTTCCCAGCCATATTCGAGTGTCAGTGCTCCGCGTTGCGCATTAGGCCTTTCACTATGTAGGCCAAGCGAGACAACTTATTGTTTATTTGAGCCGTTCAAGTATAATCATGTGGCGTTTGCTTATTTCTCATTCCTCTCCAACCCTCTTCTCCATCGATCATGTCGCCTCCTCGGTCGAGTCCATCCTCCCGCATGCCTCATTTGAACATTCCGCCGAGTATCATTACGTATGTGGGCCTAGACCATGCTTGTATTTCCAATGTTTATTTGTAATTTGTCCGACATGCATACAAACAAGCGGTTCGTTTAAAGTTTCACTTTGCCTCCACTACGTGTCGCTGCGTCTTAGTTTTGACATCCCATTCGGTTCATGCCCCGACACATGTTGTGAGATCGATTGATGTTCGTGAGATCAATTGTGTGTCATGCAAGGAGATAAAGGTTTGATGCTGTTTCTATGATAGAAATGACCAGCAGCGAGGGTCCGTGGGGATCGGAGGAGTATATTGTACGTTCATGTTTAAGCGAAGCAGGCGTATTGTACCCACCCTAGTCCTCTTTCAATTGATCTCCGGACCACGAGATGAAATCGAGAGAGAGCGAGTGGGGGCATGTGTGATACCTAAAGGATTCAAAATTTTGAACTGGTGATCATAGCATCCGCAAATCATATATAAAGGGTATTCAATGTTCGTTTCATTTTTGAACGTACAATATACTCCCTCCTATCCTTTCTAGTTTACATATAAGTTTTATGTGTAGTCAAAGTATCTCTACTTTGATAAAAAAATTATCAACATCCAACAACACCCAATCAATATTGTTAGATTTGTACATACTCCTAGATTTGTACTCGATATGGTTTCCAATTTGTTTTCAACCACGTGAATGTGCTTGTTCTCGCGCATGCTCTTCCTACTAGGATTTCGCCACGTATAGCCAGTCCAATAGTAACTTTTTAAGCTCCCTGTCCAATAGTACTAGTGGAGTACCGACAACATCTGTCTGAGTATGTAGTGCTCATAGTTGTACTCCCTCCTTCCATTTATATAGGGCCTATGTGGAGGAGAGATGTGAAAAAAGTAAGGGAGTGAGCTCTCATGCAAGAGCCTCGCTATATCGCATTCCTAGGTAAATACAATAAATATGAAGAAAGAGATGGAGAGGAGATGGAAAAAGTACTAATACAATAGCCAACCTTTTTTTTTGCGGGAAATAGCCAACCTTATAGCCCACACTACTGTATGAGTGCATATAGATGATGGCTATAGATGACATGGTAGTTCCTTATAGCCATCGACTGACTATATTATTAACCATGCTCTAATGCGTTTTTCAAAACCACATTTGACTATTGACAAGATTAATAGTACATGAGATGTATAATGTGATACCATTGGAAGCTCCTTTCACATATGTATCCCTGCCTTACCCTCCCTTTCGGTCACTTACTGGCGGACCCCATGCTTGCTAGGCCCCGCATGTCAGTTACTCAATGGGTTCGGCCACGTTAGGGGATCTTCATCCGTAGTATACTCCCTCTGTTTTTATTTACTCCGCATAAAATGACGCAAGCGGGGGAGGGACGTCGGTTTGCTCTCAACTGCGGTCCCACAAGCAAGCGAAAACTCAAGACGAAGCGCGTTCCATTTGGAGGGTCCAGTGTGCCGGGATGCAACGTGAACGCGACAAGAGCGATGTACAGCCAAACCGATTGACCGGTCGTCACCGTAACCACTATTCACACCAAAACCTTCGCTGCTCGGCCTGCGCCAGCCACTGCCCTAAAACCACACCTTATCTCCAGCCCCTTCCCCCACCTTTCGATCCCCTAGCCCGCATCAAACGTCCCCTAGTTCGCCGGAAAGCCATGGTGCGCCACAAGATCACGTACTACAAGATGCTGATGCTGGAGCGCCGTGCAGAAATCGCGGCGGTCGGTGCCAGAGACCTCCGTTCCCAAGCTCGCTTTGCGGCGGGCCAATCCCCGAGTTCTCTGGAGCCAAGCTACGAGGAGGAGGAAGCCGATCCAATGTTCATGGTGGAGGTCGCTGCGCAGAAGGCCCCCAATGGGTATGAGACGATGGACGTCGACTTCGTGCCGGCGTCCGAGTCCCCCATGGTGCAAAGCGGAAGCGATGGTTCAACTTTGGCGATACTAAAGGAGGACCGGGAGGCGAGAGGCTCAACTTCGGCAGCGGGCGCGGCATGCCGCTGCCATCGAGGCTCTCCTGCAGGCGGAACCGGATGTCGTGGATGTGAACCGGGCGGCGAAGGCTCAACTTAAGGCGGAGCGCGCGGATGCCGCTGCCATTGAGGCTCTCTTGCAGGCGGAACCGGACGTCCTGGACTTGAACCGGGCGGCAGAGGCTCAACTCGACGCGGAGCGCGTGGATGCCGCTCTCATCGAGGCCCTTCTGCAGGCGGAACCGGACATCCTGGACTTGAACCGGGCGGCGGAGGCTCGACTCGACGCGGAGCGCACGGATGCCGTGCCATTGAGGCCCTCCTGCAGGCGGAACCGGACGTCCTCGACTTGAACCGGGCGGTGCTCTCGTCCATGCAGAGCGCCCGCACGCTCCGCGTGAACGAGTAGCTGGAGGCAGAGGACAACCACGGTGCGGAGACACACGTCGGTAGCTACAGCTGGTTCGCGCCGGCAGCCAAAGACGACGAGGCTGTCTCATTCCACGAGCAGTGATAGTTTTTCTTTATGTTGTTGTTTTTATGGATCTTTTGCTGTGTAAAAACATATATTGTTATGCAAGTCGCCTGACTTAGGTCAGTCTACCATTTCAGGCGGTTGGATGAATATCCTACATTTCCTAACCCTTCTTCCTCAGCTCTTCTTCTTCCCCAACAGACCACCGCACGGGCCGTACGGATACTCCCCAACATGCGCTTGGATAAACATACTCTATGAATGAAAATTATGTGTCAGCGGTAGGATGGCTGAGTTTGGTTTGTTCACATGCGACATCACGTGTCAGTGAGGGTGCGTTCCCTTGGTTGGGTTTGCAGCGTGCAGGGAAGCGTGTGCATGTGAGGGTGCGGTGCGACCCATGGCGTGCAGGAAGCGACCGTGTGAGGGTGCGGTGCGACCGCCACAACCGTCTTGCAAGTGTACCTCCTTTTCATTTTGAAAACTTTAGGAAAGCTTGGAAAAAATGTGTGGTGAAGTATGGCAATGCAAGGCCTAGACCCAAACAGGATAAGTATGGAGTACTACGTACTAGGAGTACTAGTGTTAAAAAAGAAAGGCGGGATTTTCCTTCGCGGGATTAATCGATACAATCCTCGTTTCACGTGTCAATTAATGCGTATTTTTTTCTCCAAATCCCAAAGAGCTAACCATCTCACTCCTCATCGCTTGATTAATGCAGCGCCATGCAAACCAACCTTCTCACTTCCGCATGCATGCATGGGATATTAATGTCCTTGGTTGCTAGTACGAGGCAACCCCCATCAATTTTGCCTCGATTAGTGTTAGTGGCCTTTTGCAAATTGTAATTTTCATATACTGGCCTTGTGTACAAAAAATGGAGGTAGTAACTATATTTGACTTCCTTCCCCATTGCAGCGACGTCGAGATATCTCGAACGTTGTGGTTTGGCGAAGTGCGTTTGACGGAGAACACCATTGAGGGAGACCACGGTAAGTCGTTCGCAAGTGCCACCTGCAAGCCGAGACAACCGCCTTATTTGCATCCAGGAAGTCCGTTGAAGCAATGGACGCGTAAATGTACTAGTACTACTCGTACACAATCGCGTCGTCCGTCAAATTTTTAGTGCGGTGAGATGGTTTGTCGAAGAAGACGACGGAGAAGCGGAGTCAGCGAAGAGTGAAATGATGGTTGCTTCGTCCGTGCTTTGTGATTTGACGCCTCACTGCTTTGTGATTTGTGATAGAAGGGACAAGGGAATAGACTCTGTCCTCTATACTGTACATGCATCCAAGCACGGGAGAAAGAAGAGAGACGTTGCATTTTTCTATTCCTTCAATCAATCAATCAATCAATCAGGGAGCTTCGGTTCCATCCTTTTGGCTTTGGCAACACTGTCCACAATGGTTCCCACGATGCCAAAAGCTATTTTCACATTTGGCTACACATTGTGGATGCCCTTAACTGTACCACTTGGTTTTGCTCCTGTGTGCTATCTATACAAATCTCAATTATATTAATCCAAAAAATTATAGAATCAAGATTAGGAAAAAGGAGGTGATTTTGCCGCGCGGATGGCGGGGGAGGTTTCTTATTTTTAGAGGACGTTGTCCTGGCGGTTTGCTAACATGCGGTCCCACGTGTCAGTGCTTTACCAAGCCAATCTGTTTCCCACATGAGGCAGAACAACGGCAGAAGCAACACGTGGTTAACTTGAATAAGATGAGGGAGAAGCGGATCAACAACGAGTGAAATGATGGTTGCTTCATCCCTGCAACTTCTTCTTTTTTAGCATTATTACTTCGTCCCTCCAACTTAACTGCGGGAAAGGTGCAGCTTTGTGATTTGACGCCTCATTGCTCATTACTACGCCGACGCCATGACTGGGTGCTTCACCTTGGCTGCTCTGCACTGTATTCCGGTATGGCACGTGGACCCGGTAGCTTGATGTCCCACATGTCGGCGAAAGGGCCTAGAAGATTTATGAAAGTGAGCGCTCCACTCTTACGACGGAGGAGTACACAACCACAAGCCCGGTGAACTGTCACTTATGCGTATATAGTACTATAGTTTTTCTTTGTTTATACGATCCATCGATACAAACCCTATTAAACAGGAAAGGGCGGGATTTTTCCCGCGCGGTATACCATACATTTTAAAGGCAATTTTAATGTATGCAAACTGAATAATTAAGTAACAATATGATATCTAGTAAAACTAAAAACACATATGATTTATTGTGTTAGAGTGTAGTAGTAGTGCTGTATTGCATAGTTGTTAGATGTAACATGCGAGCGTGTAGAGATGTAGTTTTGGAGGGCCTACAGAGAGAAAAGCGTAATACGTTCACCGAACTTCAGAATAAGATGATTACGGTCACTATATATGTTTTGCGGTGATTATACGGTCACTTGCTCACGGTTCAACATCGGATAGCACTCTCTTGATCGGCCAAATAGTCTGCGTGGCACCATGTTGACTATTTAAATTGACCACGTTCCTTGTGGGTCCCACCTGTCAGTTCGCATAGGGATAAGGTCAAATAAACACAAATTTACACAGGCGCGACAAGACTCCACCCCGTGCGCGGGAATCACCTGGTTGTGTATGTATCTGTCAGGGCCTGATGTGTGCGCATGCACGTGTAGGTTGAGCACTTGAGCGTGAGAGTGTGTGTTGGTCGTGTGGTGTACTGGTGTGTGCATGCATGCGTGCGTGTGTGCGTGTGAGTGTTGCGTGCGTGCGTGGCTGCGTGTGTATGTGTGAGTGTTGCGTGCGTGCGTGGGTGCATGTGTTTGTGTGAGTGTTGCGTGCATGCAGTTCGTGTGCATGCGTGCGTGTGTATAATCACCACACCAGCTCACATGTGTTAAAACAGGCGGCTCAACATACCAATACAAGGCCACCTTGTCCGCTGTGCCCGCGGTCATGACATCGAACCACCGTCCAATAGTTTTTGTCGTTGTTTTCATTCTTACTAGCAAGATGCCCGTGCGTTGGACGTAACATCAAGATGCATTTGTATGACTAGTTTATCTTGTAAGAGAAAAGGATGAACGAGGGAAGGCCTTATTTGCAAATGTGGAGAGGTGTGTGGGTACCTTTTTGCAAAATTGTCATAGTTTCTTTACTATCAAATCAGGATATAAATCGGACGGCCTATATTAATAGGATGGCGGGCACACCATCATCACCAACTCTGTTTTTTATAAGAGTGTATTTTATCCCTACTCTTATAAAAGCATAGTCGATGATGATCGTGTACTGCCATCCTCATATAGGCCGTCCGATCTATATCTGACGGATAGGAAGGAAACTATGGCAATTTTGCAAAAAGATACCCACACCCCTCTCCACACTTGCAAATAAGGTCTTCCCTTGTCCATCCTTTTCTCCCACAAGATAAACTACTCATACAAATGCATCTTGATGTTCCGTGCAACACATGGGCATCTTGCTAGTATTTTATAAGAGTGTAGATGTAGAGTAGATACAAGCCGACAGGTGGGCCCGATGGTAGTGAGATAATGTGATGCAACACTAGAGGTGCCATGTGGAGCGTTTAACTAGTCAACTAGTCGTGTCTTGAGCAAATCTGAGTTATGCGGTGAGCCGTGACTGTATAATAACCACAAAACATAAATGGTGACCGTAATGAGTGGATTACGAAGTCCAATGTGCGTATCGTGCTTTAAGCTTCAAATACAATGATCGTCATTGTATATATCACGAGAGAAAGATGAAACATGCGTGAATGTCTTTGAGGGCTTACTTTTAGAGGACACGGAGATAGTTTGTGTGCGTCGTGAAAGGCGTAGAGGGGGTATGCGATGGAGAGAGAGAGATGCTCTTCGTTTCTCTTTATTATGACTAACTTTATATACAATATAAAAATATACAAATTCACAGTGTGGAATAAATATCATTGTGGGCACCATGCAATGCAAGCGTTCATACTCCTCCATATAACTTTGTAATGTTGTATATATGTAGAAATTCTAAAATATGTTTTGGCCACACTTTATTCAAAAAGAATGTTGTATGTAAAATAAACGTGAAGGGAGGGTTATATCGATAGCATGTGTGCGAGAAAGACACCTCGGGAGAGAGTGTGTGAGCATGTGTGAGAGACTACCGATGGAGAGTGAAACTACACGTACAAGACTGCTGTACACATTGATTAAATATATAAATTGTATCCAAATATTCGGATGGGATTATGATATTTGCAATTCGCGTAAGGAACGTTCATTGATCCATCAAACATCTAGATTCTATCGAATTTGAGCATGTCTATGTTATTATTCGACACAATTGATCTACATAGTTAGTATTTTGAACTCCAGACAATGCATCGCTTTAGCAATCGAATATAAACGTGAGTATAGTTCATGTTGTGTGTGTAAAGCACATTGTACATACGAAAGTTACACAATGAACATTATAAATAGCTACCTATGAACTAACATATATTTGAATTCCATTTAAGGTGGTTTAAAAAAAATTGAATTCAACATGAAGTCCATTCAATTATTTGAATTTGATATCATGGCATTTGTAAATCATAACTAAATTATGGGGGCACCAATCTTTGCTCTGATTTTGTACATAATAGCATATGTAGTCGTGTACAAAAGAGATTCAAATTTAGCTCCTTCATTCCAAAATAATCATTGTTATAGGATTTTGAAGTGTCAAAATTTCAAAAAGAAGCGGATAATTTAATGAGGTTTTCAAACATACAAGGTCAAATTTAACGTTATCTATTTAGGCCAATCCTCAAAGTTCAAGAGTACTCTAAACGTGAATGCTTGTGTTTCAAAATTTCGAACGAAGCGCAAAAAGAGCCTCTACTCACCCGAAACCGCGTGAGACCAATGTTTGGTAGTACAAGGAAATTACTTTTCTAATAACTCCGACCGTGAAACCTACCGCCCAACGTCGAAAGGTCTAAACCGGGGTAGGTTTGTAGCTTCATCTAGGCATACACAAGCGCCTCCAAAAACATTCATACACAATGGCCGCCCTAAGCACCGTCTTGTGCGCGGCCGAAATCACTCCTGCCCACTATTTGGGACACCTAGGATTACCATCCTACCCCGACCCATAATAGGTCCGAAATTTAAGAGGGGGGCAAAGTTTGTACTTTCCCCAAATTTCAAACAAACGTGTCCCATCTTCTGTTAAAAAAAGCCAAAAACAAGCGCGTCCCAGACCGAAACATGGTTCTCCCGCCCCTCCCCCCGCCCACCCGTCTGATTCCCCATTCGTACTTCGTGGGCGCAAAAACTACCTCTCCACCAGCCGAAAAACCCCGGCATCCTCCGTCCGCCACCCCATTCCACCCATCAACCGCCGCCCTCCTCCATCACGCCGGAGCCGATACCCCGACGTCGTCGTCCACCGCAACCTCAACTGCAACGCCCTCCACAACTAGTAGTTGAAGCCGAGGCCGAGCCGCCCGTACCCGAGCTAGTTCAACCACGTCGTCCTGCGCCTCACCGCTGCCGCTCCAACTTCGCCACCCTCCACCGCACGGAGTTGTTCACCTTTCGCCGTCCTTCGCCGCCTCGGATCTGCTTCCCCTCCGCCGACACACGACCATAGCAACACAGTCAACAATTTGGCCATGGGTTCGTCCGAGCCTGCACCCTCCTCGAGAACATCGGTTTCCCCGGCAAAAAGAAGAAGATCGGCGCGACATGTGGAGGCGACCACACCGACAACCGAAAATGGTACTCCTCTTCCCTTATTAGGTACCAAATCTTATGTGTATGCCTTGCACGGTATTCATCCCACAGAAGACACTAGTTGACCGCTTCTTCTTGATACTAGATGGTCCTAGTAACTCGTGATGCACAAGGTTTCTCCTCATATACTATTTCACCTTAGCTAGCGGTCCGTCGCCCCCCCCCCCCCCGAATTTCAATTCCTGGTCAGTTGGTTCCCAATTAATGGAAGCATTCCCTGGCGTAACAGGCGCTAGTCCGCCTATTACCCCGGGAAGCAAGCGCCTCGATGTTTATCTTAGGGCGTGTGGGGCCTAGAAACTCTTGGCGCCCAATCTGGAGGTCGGCCGGGATTAAAGGGATGGCACAGGGGTGCTGCCAAGCATGGCGATGGTGTGAGGTCGAGGAGGCGGGCGGCGGAGGCAGTGCAGGCGGTGGTCATTTGGCGGTTCAAGAAAGATCGTCAACAGTGGTGGTGGGAGGTGAGCGAAGGCCATCTGCCCGTTCCTTATAGATCGGAAGGTTCATTAAAAAAATCGACTGACCTATTTATTTTCAGTCGACCGTTATCTTGATATGGCCACATGTGGTGGTGTGCTGGAGGAGTACCTGCATTTCCTGTGCTCATATATTACAAAATCATAAGGAGTATAATCTAATTTTGTTTGCCATGCAATGTTGTAGAGCTATCATATGTCTCCTGTCATTTATTTTTCAGCCACACTATACGCTACTTTTTATAGCGCACTAGTTCTGCACACACTTCACCCATACTCTCACTATTGTGTTTTTATGCAAGGGTATTTCAGAGTCTACCTCGAGAGAAGCAGAAAAGAAAAGAGAGAAGTTGATCTAGCTTTCTACGCGGGTAAGCATGACACGTTACAACGCTATAAAGGGTGCAGTGTCAGCAGATGGAGACGGTAAACGTAGCTCTGGAGTTGATGACCTCGCTTGCAATGAACCACCATCCCAGGTGCTTGCTTTAACCCAGCGGTGTCATATGTGGTTGCATGTTCCATATGGTGTCTAGCTTGTATTGAAAGGCGAAGTCGGTCTTTATTAAGATAAGGAAAGATATTTTTTACATGAACCACCATCCCGTGAGCACCGGAAGACAAATAGCTAGTCGAGGCCTTTGGCCGAGCAGTGACAAGCCCAGAAAAGACTGGCATCACACAGGAAGCCAACTAAAAGCAGCGATGGTGGCGAAGCAGCCCGCCTCCACCAGGATCTCGAGGTCCTAGATGATCATGCTCACCACTCCAATTTGGATGGCTAGCTTGTATTGCTTCCAATTTGGTTAAATTGCATCTGCTTAGCTTACACATTATACCTTTGAATATGACATGCCTTTACTGTTTTTGGTACATACTAGTACATACATGTATTAACCATGTTCTTACATCAAACTAATGTTCTTGTGTATCCCTCATCAATCACTTATGATGAGGCGATCGAACAAGTGGACTAATCCTCATTTAAAGAATCTGGCGTCGACCTCCCGACATGATTCTCAAGAAAGCAGCAAGGCTAGATGAAGATAGTGAACATAGCTCTATAGTTGATTACCGCATTTCCCTACACTAGCATCGCGGTGCTTGCTCTAACTTAGCGGCGTGATATGTGGTTGCATGTTGCATATGGTGTCTAGATTGTAATTCTTCCAATCTGGTTAAAGCGCATGTGCTATTCTGCTTAGCTTATACATTATACTGTTAATGTGACATGCCTTCACTGTATTTAGTACATAGTACATACATCTATTAAGCATGTCCTTACATAAAACTATTGTTTTTTGTATCCCACATCAATCAATATGACGAGACACCTTTAGTATATGCGATGCGATATTAGTTGCATCTTTCATATGATTTATAGCATGTCTTTGCTTCTAATTTTTTGAAATTCCATTTATGATGGGATGCTTTTAACTTGGCGAGTCATATTGGTTGCATCTTTCATGTGGTGTCTAGCTTGCATTGCTTCTTATTTGTTGGAATGGTTTACGCTTAGTTTACACAAATAGTTGTGAACATGCCATGCCGTCCTGTTTTTCGTACATATTCCATCCACGGTATCATGTGTTTGCCTTACATCAAAGTAGTGATTGTCAGTATCATGCATGAATGAGTTTTGAAGAGAGAATTTTATTGCCTTTTCTTGTCGGTTTCACTTGACAATTCAAAATCAATAAAGCGGAAGGAAGTTAGCAAGGCAGCGGATAAAGGTGCTCCTTCCAAACGGAGGGCCTCTATAGTTTCTACTCCTCCATCCCCCCAAGATGATTTCCAAGACAACACATGCATAGACACTCAACATAGCTGTGTTTATGATGAGCACGTCTCCCCTAGTGCACCATCACGGTGCTCCCTCTAACTTAGCAGCTTTGTTATATGTGGTTGCATGTTATGTGTGATGTCTAGCTTGTATTGCTTCTAATTTTGTTGAATTCCATCTGCTTACTTTACACATTATACTTAAATAAGACACGTGTTCCTGTTTCTAGAACATACAATATCTGTCTATCACACCATGTTCTTACATCAAGTTACTACTGTTGTGTAACCTGCAACAATCACTTATCATAAGGCACTTTTGACTTCGGAGTGTGATATAGGTTACATCTCGCATTCTTTTCTAGCTTGTACTACTAATTTATTGAAATGGCACTTATGATGAGACAGTTTTAACTTGGTAGAGTGATATTCGTTGCATCTTTCATATGGTGTCTAGCTCTCATTGCTTCTAATTTGTTGAATGCCTTCTCCTAAGTTTACACATCATAAGCTGTGAATATGCAATGCCGTGAATATGCAATGGCACTAATGACGAGAGACCTTTAACTTGATAGTGTGATGTTGTTTGCATCTTGCATATGATTTATTTCTTGTACTGCTTCACATTTGTTTAAACGACATTTATGATGAGACCTTTGTTAACTTGGCGGAGGCGATATTTGTAGCATCTTTCATATGGTGTCTATCTTCCATTGCATTGCTTCTAATTTAGTGAAATGTCTACTGCTTAGTTTACACATCATAGTTCTGGTTATCTCATGTCGTCCTGTTTTTCTTACATATTACATCTTCCTATCATGTGGTTGTCTAACATCAAAGTTCAGTTCGTCTATATCACGCATCAATTTGTTCTGAAGAACTAAATTTTTATTCTTTTTTCTTGTTGGCTTGACTTAACATGGCACAGAGAAAGAGGAAGCAAGACAGAACAATAGGGAAAGGGAAGCGGAAGAATCTTGCAGATTCTGCTGGTACTCATGGTGCAATAGAAGGTCAAAGTCCAGCGGAAAATTGTACCGACAGGGTATCCTGTGCTAAACGAGCTGCAGAACAAGCCAAACAGAAACAAATAGCTACCACCAAACAAGCAGAGACAACCCTAGTTGTTGCAACACCTTCCACAGTACCACCAGCTGCACGATTTACTCATTGGTCTGTTGGGGAACGTAGCAGAAATTCAAATTTTTTTATGCATCACCAAGATCAATCTATGGAGTAATCTAGCAACGAGGGAAAGGGGAGTGCATCTACATACCCTTGTAGATCGCTAAGCGGAAGCGTTCAAGTGAACGGGGTTGATGGAGTCGTACTCGTCGTGATCCAAATCATGATCCTAGCGCCGAACAGACGACACCTCCGCATTCAACACACGTACAGCCCGGGGACGTCTCCTCCTTCTTGATCCAGCAAGGGGAGAGGAGAAGTTGAGGGAGAACTCCGATAGCACGACGATGTGGTGGTGATGGAGCTCGTGGTTCTCAGCGAGCCGCTAAGCACTACGGAGGAGGAGGAAGTGTTGGAGGAGGGAGGGGCTGCGCCAGGGGAAGGGTGCGGCTGCCCTCTCGCTCCCTCACTATATATAGGGGTAAGGGGGGTGGAGGAGGCGCCCTAGGGTTCCCTAGGGGAGGGGCAGCGGCCACGGGAAACCCTAGATGGGTTTGGGCGCCCCGGCCCTAAAAACTTGCCCCCAAGCCGGGAGGGGGCTGCCCTAGGGGCGCCCCACCTCTCCACAGTTACGTGAGAGAGGGGCTGGGAGGGGCGCACCACCCCTTAGTGGGCTGGTTTGCCCCTTCCCCTTTGGCCCATGAGGCCCTCCAACACTTGCCGGGGCTCCCGAAACACCTTTCGGTCATGGTGGCCATAGCCTGGTACCCCCGGAACACTTCCGGACTCCAATACCCTTCGTCCATTATATTGATCTTCACCGCCAGACCATTCCGGAACTCCTCGTGATGTCCGGGATCACATCCGGGACTCCGAAAAACCTTCGGTAACCACATACTATTTCCCATAACAACTCTAGCGTCACCGAACCTTAAGTGTGTAGACCCTACGGGTTCAGGAACCATGCAGACATGACCGAGACGTTCTTCGGTCAATAACCAACAGCGGGATCCGGATACCGATGTTGGCCCCCACATGTTCCACGATGATCTCATCGGATGAACCACTATGTCGAGGATTCAATCAATCCCGTATTCAATTCCCTTTGTCTATCGATATAGTACTTGCCCGAGATTCGATCGTCGGTATCCCGATACCTTGTTCAATCTCGTTACCGGAAAGTCTCTTTACTCATTCCGTAACACATCATCCCGTGAGCAACCCCTTGGTCACATTGTGCACATTATGATGATGTCCTACCGAGTGGGCCCAGAGATACCTCTCCGTCCACACGGAGTGACAAATCCAGTCTCGATTCGTGGCAACCCATGAGACACTTTCGGAGATACCGGTAGTGCACCTTTATAGCCACCCGATTCGTTGTGGCGTTTGGTACACCCAAAGCATTCCTACGGTATCCGGGAGTTGCACGATCTCGTGGTCTAAGGAAATGATACTTGACATCAGAAAAGCTTTAGCATACGAACTACACGATCTTTGTGCTAGGCTTAGGATTGGGTCTTGTCCATCACATCATTCTCCTAATGATGTGATCCGTTATCAATGACATCCAATGTCCATGGTCGTGAAACTGTAACCATCTATTGATCAACGAGCTAGTCAACTTGAGGCTTACTAGGGACATGGTGTTGTCTATGTACCCACACATGTATCTGAGTTTCCTATCAATACAATTATAGCATGGATAATAAACGATTATCATGAACAAGGAAATATAATAATAATTACTAATTTATTATTGCCTCTAGAGCATATTTCCAACAGTCTCCCACTTGCACTAGAGTCAATAATCTAGTTCACATCGCCATGTGATTAACACTCACAGGTCACATCGCCATGTGACCAACATCCAAAGAGTTTACTAGAATCAATAATCTAGTTCACATCACTATGGGATTAAGACTCAACGAGTTCTGGGTTTGATCATGTTTTGCTTGTGAGAGAGGTTTTAGTCAACGGGTCTGCAACATTCAGATCTGTATGTACTTCGCAAATCTCTAAGTCATATTGTAAATGCTGCTTCCACGCTCCACTTGGAGCTATTCCAAATGGTTGCTCCACTATACATATCCGGTTTGCTACTCAGAGTCATTCAGATAGGTGTTAAAGCTTGCATCGACGTAACCATTTACGCCGAGCTCTTTATCACCTCCATAATCGAGAAACATGTCCTTATTACTCCAAGGACAATTTTGACCGCTGTCCAATGATCCATTCCTGGATCACTCTTGTACCCCCTTGCCAGACACGTGGCAGGGCACACATCTGGTGCGGTACTCAGCATAGCATATTGTAGATCCTACGTCTAAAGCATAGGGGACGACCTTCATCCTTTCTCTCTCTTCTGCCGTGGTCGATCTTTAAGTCTTAACTTCATACCTTACAACTCAGGCAAGAACTCCTTCTTTGAATGATCCATCTTGAACACCTTCAAGATCATGTCAAGGTATGTGCTCATTTGAAAGTACCATTAAGCGTTTTGATCTATCCCTATAGATCTTGATGCTCAATGTTCAAGTAGCTTAATCCAGGTTTTCCCTTGAAAAACTCCTTTCAAACAACCCTTTATGCTTTCGGAAATTTTACATCATTTCGGATCAACAATATGTCATTCACATATACTTATCAGAAATGTTGTAGTGCTCCCACTCACTTTATTGTAAATACAAGTTTCTAACAAACTTTGTATAAACCCAAAAACTTAGATTATCTCATCGAAGCATATATTCCAACTCCGAGATGCTTACTCCAGTCCTTAGAAGGATTGCTGGAGCTTTGCATACTTGTTAGCATCTTTTAGGATTGACAAAAACTTTCTGGTTGTATCACATGCAACCTTTCCTCAAGAAATTTCCGAGGAAACAATGTTTTGACATCCTATCTGCAAGATTTCATAAATAATGCATTAACTGCTAATAAGATTCCAACAGACTCTTAGCATCACTACGAGTGAGAAAGTCTCATCGTAGTCAACTCCTTGAACTTGTCGGAAACATCTTAGTGACAAGCTGAGCTTTCTTAATGGTGACACATACCATCATTGTCTGTCTTCCCTCCTAGAATCCATACTGCCCAACAGCCTTACGACCATTAAGTAGTTCTTCCAAAGTCTACACTTTGTTTTCATACATGGATCCTCTCTCGGATTTTATGGCCTCGAGCCATTCGTCGGAATCCGGGCCCACCATCGCTTCTCCATAGCTCATAAGTCCATTGTTGTCTAGCAACATGACCTCCTTAGACAGGATTACGTACCACTCTGACGCAGTACGCATCCTTGTCGACCTACGAGGTTTGGTAGTGAGTTGATCCAAAGTTTTATGATCACTATCATAAGCTTCCACTTCAATTGGTGTAGGCGCCATAGGAACAACTTCCTGTGCCCTACCACACACTAGTTGAAGTGATGGTTCATTAACCATATCAAGTCTCCACCATCCTCCCACTCAATTCTTTCGAGAGAAACTTTTCCTCGAGAAAGGACCCGTTACTAGAAACAATCCCTTTTTCTTCCGGATCTGAGATAGGAGGTATACCCAACTATTTTTGGGTGTCCTATGAAGATGCATTTATCCGCTTTGGGTTCGAGCTTATCAACCTGAAACTTTTTCACATAAGCGTCGCAGCCCCAAACTTTCAAGGAACGACAGCTTAGATTTCTCCAAACCATAGTTCATACGGTGTCGTCTCAACGGAGTTACGTGGTGCCCTATTTAAAGTGAATGTGGTTGTATTTAATGCCTAACCCATGAACGATAGTGGTAATTCGATAAGAGACATCATGGTATGCACCATATCCAATAGGGTGCAGTTATGATGTTCGGACACACCATCACACTATGGTGTTCCAGGCGGTATTAGTTGTGAAACAATTTCCACAATGTCTTAATTGTGTGCCAAACACGTAACTCAGATATTCATATCTATGATCATATCATAGACATTTTATCCTATTGTTATGACGATCTTCAACTTCACTCTGAAATTACTTGATCCTTTCAATAATTCAGACTTGTGTTTCATCAAGTAAATATACTCAGTATCTACTCAAATCATCTGTGGAGTAAGAACATAACGATATCCCTTTGCGTGCCTCGGTACTCCTTTGGATTGCACACATCAAAATGTATTACTTCCAACAAGTTGCTTTCTTGTTCCATTTCTTGAAAGCAGGCTTTCAGTCATCTTGCCCATGTAGTATGATTTGCATGTCTCAAGTGATTCAAAATCAAGTGAGTCCAAACGGTCCATCTGCATGGAGTTTCTTCATGCGTATATACCAATAGACATGGTTCACATGTCTCAATCTTTTCAAAAATGAGTGAGTCCAAAGATCCATCAACATGGAGCTTCTTCATGCAGTTTATACCATTATGACTTACATGGCGATTGCCATAAGTAGGTGGTACTATCATTACTATCTTATATCTTTTGGCATGAACATGTGTATCACTACGATCGGGATTCAATAAACCATTTACTTTAGGTGCAAGACCATTGAAGGTATTATTCAAATAAACTGAGTAACCATTATTCTCCTTAAATGAATAACCGTGTTGCGATAAACATAATCCAATCATGTCTATGCTCAATGCAAACACCAAATGACAATTATTTAGGTTTAACACCAATCTCGATGGTAGAGGGAGCGTGCGATGCTTGATCACATCAAGCTTGGAAACACTTCCAACACATATCGTCAGCTCACCTTTAGCTAGTCTCCGTTTATCCCGTAGCCTTTATTTCGAGTTACTAATGCTTAGCAACCGAACCGGTATCTAATACCCTGGTGCTACTAGGAGTCCTAGTAATGTACACATTAACATACTGTATATCCAATTTACTTCTATCGACCTTGCCAGCCTTCTCATCTACCAAGTATCTAGGGTAATTACGCTCCGATTGTTGTTCCCCTTATTACAGAAGCACTTAGTCTCGGGTTTGGGTTCAACCTTGGGTTTCTCCACTAGAGCAGCATCTGATTTGCCGTTTCATGAAGTATCCCTTCTCGCCCTTGCCCTTCTTGAAACTAGTGGTTTCACTAACCATCAACAATTGATGCTCCTTCTTGATTTCTACTTTCGCGGTGTCAAACATCGCGAATATTTCAAGGATCATCATATATATCCCTGATATGTTATAGTTCATCATGAAGCTCTAGCAGCTTGGTGGCAATGACTTTGGAAAACATCACTATCTCATCTGGAAGATTAACTCCCACTTGATTCACGTGATTGTGGTACTCGGACAATGCGAGCACAAAATTTGAGCGATTGAGCTTTTCTCCCTTAGTTTGCAGGCTAAGAGACTCGTCGGAGGTCTTATACCTCTTGATGTGGGCACGAGCCTGAATCCCAATTTCAGCCCTCAAAACATCTCATATGTTTCGTGACGTTTCGAAATCGTCTTCGGTGCCTCAACTCTTAACCGTTTAACATTACTGAACTATTACGTAGTTATCAAAACGTGTATGTCAGATGTTCGCAACATCCACAGAAGACGTTCGAGGTTTAGCACACTGAGTGGTGCATTAAGGACATAAGCCTTCTTCGAAGCAACGAGGACAATCCTCAGTTTACGGACCTAGTCCGCATAATCGCTACTATCAACTTTCAACTGAATTTTCTCTAGGAACATATCTAAACAGTAGAACTAAAGCGCCGAGCTTCTGACATAATTTGCAAAGACCTTTTGACTATGTTCGGGATAATTAAGTTCATCTTATGAACTCCCACTCGGATAGACATCCCTCTAGTCATCTAAGTGATTACATGATCCGAGTCAACTAGGCGTGTTCGATCATCACACGAGACGGACTAGTCATCATCGGTGAACATCTTCATGTTGATCGTATCTACCATACGACTCATGCTCGACCTTTCGGTCTCTTGTGTTCCGAGGCCATGTCTGTACATGTTAGGCTCGTCAAGTCAACCTAAGTGTTTCAGCGTGTGTAAATCTGGCTTACACACCGTTGTATGTGAACGTTAGAATCTATCACACCCGATCATCACGTGGTGCTTGAAGCAGCGAACTTTCATAGCGGTGCACAGTTAGGGGGAACACTTTCTTGAAATTTTAATGAGGGATCATCTTATTTATGCTACCGTCGTTCTAAGCAAATAAGATGTAAACATGATAAACATCACATGCAATCAAAAAGTGACATGATATGGCCAATATCATTTTGCTCCTTTTGATCTCCATCTTCGGGGCTCCATGATCATCACCGTCACCGGCATGACACCATGATCTCCATCATCATGTCTCCATGAAGTTGTCTCACCAACTATTACTTCTAGTACTACGGCTAACGGTTTAGCAATAAAGTAAAGTAATTACATGGCGTTGTTCAATGACACGCAGGTCATACAATAAATTAAGACAACTCCTATGGCTCCTGCCGGTTGTCATACTCATCGACATGCAAGTCGTGATTCCTATTACAAGAACATGATCAATCTAAGTACATCACATATAATTCATCACATTCTTTTGGCCATATCACATCACATAGCATACCACTGCAAAAACAAGTTAGACGTCCTCTAATTGTTGTTTGCATGTTTTATGTGGCTGCTATGGGTTTCTAGCAAGAATGTTTCTTACCTACGCAAAAACCACAACGTGATATGTCAATTGCTATTTACCCTTCATAAGGACCTTTTTCATCGAATCCGATCCGACTAAAGTGGGAGAGACTGGCACCCGCTAGCCACCTTATGCAACAAGTGCATGTCAGTCGGTGGAACCTGTCTCACGTAAGTGTAAGGTCGGTCCGGGCTGCTTCATCCCACAATACCGTCGAAACAAGATTGGACTAGTAACGGTAAGCATATTGAACAAAATCAACGCCCACAACAACTTGTGTGCTACTCGTGCATAGAAACTACGCATAAACCTGGCTCTGATACCACTATTGGGGAACGTAGCAGAAATTCAAAATTTTCTACGCATCACCAAGATCAATCTATGGAGTAATCTAGAAACGAGGGAAAGGGGAGTGCATCTACATACCCTTGTAGATTGCTAAGCGGAAGCGTTCAAGTGAACGGGGTTGATGGAGTCGTACTCGTCGTGATCCAAATCACCGATGATCCTAGCACCGAACGGACGACACCTCCGCGTTCAACACACATACAACCCGGGGATGTCTCCTTCTTCTTGATCCAGCAAGGGGAGAGGAGAAGTTGAGGGAGAACTCCGACAGCACGACGACGTGGTGGTGATGGAGCTCGTGGTTCTCCGGCAGAGCTTCGCTGAGCACTACGGAGGAGGAGGAAGTGTTGAAGGAGGGAGGGGCTGTGCCAGGGGAAGGGTGCGGCTGCCCTCTCTCTCCCTCACTATATATAGGGGTAAGGGGGTGGAGGAGGCGCCCTAGGGTTCCCTAGGGGAGGCGGCAGCCACAGGAAACCCTAGATGGGTTTGGGCGCCCCACCCCTAGAAACTTGCCCCCCAAGCCGGGAGGGGGTGCCCTAGGGAGGCGCCCCCACCTCTCCTGGTTACGTGAGAGGGGCTGGGAGGGCGCACCACCCCTTAGTGGGCTGGTTTGCCCCTTCCCTTTGGCCCATGAGGCCCTCCAACACTTGCCGGGCTCCCGAAACACCTTTTCGGTCATCTTGGCCATAGCACTGGTACCCCGGAACACTTCGGACTCCAATACCCTTCGTCCAATATATCGATCTTCACCGCCGGACCATTCCGGAACTCCTCGTGACGTCCGGGATCACATCCGGGACTCCGAACAACCTTCGGTAACCACATACTATTTCCCATAACAACTCTAGCGTCACCGAACCTTAAGTGTGTAGACCCTATGGGTTCGGGAACCATGCAGACATGACCGAGACGTTCTCCGGTCAATAACCAACAGCGGGATCTGGATACCCATGTTGGCTCCCACATGTTCCACGATGATCTCATTGGATGAACCACGATGTCAAGGATTCAATCAATCCCGTATTCAATTCCCTTTGTCTAGCGGTATAGTACTTGCCCGAGATTCGATCGTCGGTATCCCGATACCTTGTTCAATCTCGTTACTGCAGAAGTCTCTTTACTCGTTCCGTTACACATCATCCCGTGATCAACCCCTTGGTCACATTGTGCACATTATGATGATGTCCTACCGAGTGGGCCCAGAGATACCTCTCCGTCACAAGGAGTGACAAATCCTAGTCTCGATTCGTGCCAACCCAACAGACACTTTTGGAGATACCCGTAGTGCACCTTTATAGCCACCCAGTTACGTTGTGACGTTTGGTACACCCAAAGAATTCCTACGGTATCCGGTAGTTGCACAATCTCATGGTCTAAGGAAATGATACTTGACATTAGAAAAGCTTTAGCATACGAACTACACGATCTTTGTGCTAGGCTTAGGATTGGGTCTTGTCCATCACATCCTTCTCCTAATGATGTGATCCCGTCATCAACGACATCCAATGTCCATGGTCAGGAAACCGTAACCATGTATTGATCAACGAGCTAGTCAACTAGAGGCTTACTAGGGACATGGTGTTGTCTATGTACCCACACATGTATCTGAGTTTCCTATCAATACAATTATAGCTTGGATAATAAACGATTATCATGAACAAGGAAATATAATAACAATAACTAATTTATTATTGCCTCTAGAGCATATTTCCAACATGGTCAACTCAGCTCGCAGCACGTTCCCAAGCTCCCTTGCCACCTGACACTACTTCCGAAGCACTCTTGACACAAGATGAGTTGGCATGATTTGATGAACTTTGTGAGCTTCGACAGCAAGAAGGTAGTTGCTGGAGTCAAGTTACAATTGAATGCTTCTTTATATGTAGTCTCACAATTTGATGTACACTAACACTTCCTATGTTTTTTGTTGGACTAGCACCTAGGCGCAAGAGGAAACAAACATCAGGGATAATGCTCTATAGGTTAACTAAATCTAGAGGAGGAAGAATGGAGATCCGTTTTGAGGCAGGTTTAAAAAGGCCACGTGATGCTATAGAGTCAGCCAAGTTAGTATCAGAGGCAGCGGTTCTTTGTTAGGTGTCATGTACGTATCCTCCCAACATGGATTCAAGATAGGAATGACAAAGACGAAACCAGTTCAACACCTTCCTCGACCATTTATACGTAAGTATGGATAAGTATGTAAACTAGTAATATAGTATTGCTCTGTCCAATACTTACTAGGATGCTGATAATTAGACACCCATAATTTTCAACATATGAGGTTCAAGTTGGATAGCCAAGATGATGCAACCAGACAAGTTTGCACCCATGTTTTGAAGTCTGCTTTCTGCTGACGATGTCGGTATAACTTGAGGAAAACTCACTTTGAAGGCAAGGCTAATAGTGAACTTGCCCAAACATCTCCGATGGAAGATATACCGATGAAGATCGGAGAGGCCTCGTTAAACACTAAATGCGATCCGAAGTATCGGTACATTATATATATGTGATCAGATCACATGTTGAAGTCCTATTTACGCATGTGCAACACAAATCTATCTTCTTGTAGGTGAACTGTTCAAAGACCAAGGCCAACCGTACGAAAGTGAAATTCCAACAGACGACAGGATCTCGTAGCTATATTGCACACTGTGAGGCTCTTGTAATTAGCTGATGTTTCACTCTTTTCGCTATACCATATTATCAGATATATATTGACTTTTTCCAAATGCAGAGGAAAGCCCGCAAGGACCAAAAAGTACCTGAACCAAATGCTGTGGAAATCTTCAAGGACTGTCACACCAGCAAGAAGAAGGGCATGACTACACCAGTCAAAGCCGCTATTGTAAGTCCTTTATCCTCATGCCTTTTAACTACTACTTACTCTGACTTGTGCCTTGAATTGCATGGTTTGCAACCAATGTCTATTACTCTTTTCAATTTTATACACAATTGTCTTAGCGTATCATTGCACCTTACAAGGTTTAAAAGAGAGGAGTGATGTTCCTTTGATCTTGAACTGTAATCTAGTTCCATCTTTGGACTTGCCCACACAATGTTACAATTGCTGTTGTATGCATTCTCGCTTGTTTTGTGATATGAATGATGTCATACTATGCTTACCGTATTATAAACTTCGTCTCTTTATCCTTAGCCCTCAATACAATGTGAAGAAATAGACAATACATTAGCGATGGTACATGGTCATATGTTTGGAACCTGGTTTTATTATGTACTTGGCAATAAAATACAACTATTATTTTACATGGGTTCACCGGAATAAGTTCTGTATATAGACCAAAGCTATTTTGTTTGGTTTTGCTGCCTCCTTAATATCTTTTTTTCTGGTACTACTAATGTAAGACCTCAACTTTTCAGTGAGCTATGGAAAAAATGGTGGAACCACCACCTTCTGAAGGTGGCGAGGCAACTATAACCGCAATGTCGCTCTTCTTTGCGGTGGGTCGATACACTGTCCACTAACAGTGCCAAAAGCACGTTCCCGCGTAATACTGGCTTGGTTGTTAAGTCAATCTCGTACAAACTGCCTCATGATCAAGATATGCAAGCTCAAAACAATGTTGTATCTGCGCTCCAGACACAAGTCCATTCCCTAACAGAGACCCTTTGTGAAACAAGGAGAGACATTGTCCGATGTTGTCAAGATATGCATGGTTTTGAAACCAGACTATCAGACATTTGCTATGTTGTTAAGGAGCCTAGGAGAACTGAAGGTGAAGGTTATGGTGCTCCAACGGACAATACAACATGAAAACATAACGGTCAGGTCAAATGAACTAAGCTTCTGAACTTCTGGTGGTGCATTTATCTGCTAGACTGTAACTTTTATGCCAACCTTCCTTTTGTTTTATAGTTGTAATTTGTTTTGGTGCGATACAAAATTTGTTCTTAACGATGCAGCCACTTTGAAGAAAACAGCAAGCTATTTTTGTATAGTGTAGGGTGTTCCCTATATTTGCACTGGTGGCGAACTTTGATGCCCACCGGCTGTAGTTAACATGGGCCACGGGCCGTAGAAACAATGGGCCTTCTAAGGGCCGTAGAAACAATGGGCCTTCTATGTGGCGTAGAAACAATGGGCCTTATACGGGCCGTAGACACAATGGGCCTTCTATGGGCCGTATCATCAATGGGCCTTCTACAGGCCGTATGATTGGTTGGCCAAACTTGGGCCAATAGCAGACCACATTATGGTCGTAAATGGGCTAGAGTTGAAATCATCCGTTCATGGGCCAACCATAACGGGCCGTCATTAATAGGTCGTATTTTGATGACGCTATGAAAACGGCCCAACGTATTAACGGGCCACAAACGGGCCGACTGTAACCATGGGCTGAATTTGGCCCACAAGCAGAAAATGACAGTAACAGGCCGTAAGTAAACGAATGTGTAAATGAGCCCAAGAATACATGGGCCCCGAGAAGGCCGAAAGATAACATAGGCTGGAAACGGCCCAACGGAATAATGGGTCGTTAATGGGTATAAAGTGATACACTGTTCATTACGTCCCAGTTTCACCACGTGCCGTTAATGGGTATAAAGTGATACCTTTGTTCATTACGGGCCGATTTACCACGGGCCGTTAATGAAATTTGAGTAATAAGGGCCTCATATGGGCCGAAGGACGTCATGGGCCATACATGGGCTGGAAGTTAAAACGGGCTGGAATTATATTGGACGGCCCAGATGACGCTACTGGGCCTAATTTGGATAGGCCGTAAACGGGCCCTGGGTTAGCGGGCTGTAAATGGGCTATATGCGAATAGGCCGTTCACAGGCTTGCTATGGGCCGGCCCGCCACCTTTTGACCAAGTCAAACGGCCGACCTTTTCACAGGAATGGGCCTCTGTTGGGCCGTGCCACGTGTTGACGTATCATAGTCGCTTTGGGTCCAATGAGTGGATGACATCTGTCCCAAGGGTAAGCCGACACATGTTTCCTCCAGCCAATGATGATTTTACACATGGAAAATCCCCATTGGTCGGGGCTGTTAACGGGTTATCGGATCCAAAACTGGACCCGATAGCTTAACAGTGTTCCGTTACGGTGGATGCCACGTGTCAGTCACCCTTGACGAAAGCACTTCTGTGACGCGTAATTTATCGTCATGGAAGTGGACACTTCTATGATGATAATTTTGGTAATGTCATGGAACACTTCTATGACAACGTATATGTTGTCTTGATTACATCATAAATTTGTCATGGATGTACATGCATGACGGAAAACTTGACCTACTGTGACAAACACGTATCATCACGGAAGTGTATTTTTTTGTAGTGTATTTAACGTGAATGTGGCTGTCTCTAATGCATAACCCCAAAAAGATAGTGGTAGATTGGTAAGAGTCATCATAGAATGCACCATATCTAATAAAGTACGGTTACGATGTTCCGACACACCATTACACTGTGGTGTTCCAGGTGGCGTGAGTTGTGAAACTATTCCACATTGTTTTAAATGAAGGAAAAAATCGTAACTCAAATATTCGCCTCCGCGATCAGATCGTAGAAACTTTATTTTCTTGTTACGATGATTCTCCACTTCACTCTGAAATACTTTGAACTTTTCAAATGTTTCAGACTTGTGTTTCATTAAATAGATATACCCATACCTGCTCAAATCATCTGTGAAGGTCAGAAAATAATGATACACATCGCGTGCTTCAACACTCATCGGACCACATACATCGGTATGTATTATTTCCAATAAGTCATTAGCTCGCTCCATTGTTCCGGAGAACGAAGTTTTAGTCATCTTACCCATGAGGCATGGTTCGCAAGTATCAAATGATTCATAATCAAGTGATTCCAAAAGTCCATCCACATGGAGTTTCTTCATGCGCTTTACACCAATATGATCTAAACGGCTGTCGGTGGAATCGACAACTATGGGGTCACTAGGATCCCTTCTACGGTTGGCGAGCGCGAGGTTGTGCAAAGAGCGGGTCTGATAGGAAGCACGCGGATCGTTTACCCAGGTTCGGGCCGCGAAGATGCGTAATACCCTAGTCCTGCTTTGTTGGATGTATTTGAGTGTTCTTGAGCTAGCTACGGGGTGCAACTTGCCCAAAAGAAACGAATCCTTCTCCTGGTCGCCTCGGGCCTCCTTTTATAGGAAAAAGGGGTCGCCATAGTGACACACAGGAGGTGGAAAGGTCTACAGTCGATAAGCCTATCCTCTGGTACCGTTGGACAAACGCATTTAATGCGTTGTCGACGTGCCCCTCTCACTTTATCAGGGACGGCAAGGAAGCACGTCCCATCTGTCGCCGCCTCGCCCGGTTCCGACGCGCGTCCGAGCTAACGAGGCGTTCCTGCGCCACGTTGGCTGGCTGCTGGGCTGGCGCGGTGGTGGAGCCTTCACGAAGGGTCGCATGCCACCACGCAGGTGCCTGAGTCGATGTAGAGGCCGCCCGTCGCCACGCAGGTGCCTGCCCAGCTGGTTGAGCTAACAGCTGCTTGGGGACGGCGGTGGAGTCTTGGCGAGCAGCGAACTGGCTGTGGCCACTGCTGATGCCCTCGGCAAGGGTCTTATGGGGGCGACAAGGGTCTTGCTCAAGGCTGCGGTCGTCCCCGGCAAGGCGCTTGCCGGGGGTCTTGTGGATTTCCTCGGCTAGAATCCCGCCGAGGGTCGTCGTCTTCTGGTCCTCGTCTAATCCTGTGTATTTATGATCTTCACAAAGATCTGCATGCCACCACGGAGGTGCCTCCCGAGCCCTAGTTCTAGTATAGTTGTTGGTGGCGTTTGGAACCCTTGGGCTCAAGGGTGGCTCGCTCTGCTGGCGTTGGGCAAGTTGCCCCGGAAAGGCTCTTGCCGGGGCGCGGAGGTCGCCCTGGCAAGGGTCTTGCTGGGGGAATCCACCTCGCCCCTTTGCTCTTTTATGCTTCTGGTCTTGGCGTTGCCTTGTTTGTCTTGTACTTCGGTTTCCCTTTGGCTTCCCTCCTCTGCCCTGATACGTCTCCAATGTATCTATAATTTTTGATTGCTCCATGCTATATTATCTACTGTTTTGGGCAATATTGGGCTTTATTATCCACTTTTTTATTATTTTTGGGACTAACCTATTAGCCGGAGGCCCAGCCCAGATTTGTTGTTTTATGCCTATTTCAGTGTTTCGAGGAAAAGGAATATCAAACGGAGTCGAAACGGAACGAAATCAACTGGAGAAGTTATTTTTGGAAGGAAACCTACTGGATAGACTTGGACCCTACGTCAGGAGATGAGGGAGGTGCTCACGAGGGTGGGGGGCGCGCCCCCCTGCCTCGTGGGGCCCCCGTAGCTCCACCGACGTACTCCCTGCACCCATATATACCTACGTATCCTAAAACTTCCAGAACAGAGATTAGATCGGGAGTTCCGCCGCAAGCCTCTCAGAGCCACCAAAAGTCAATCGGGACCCTGTTCCGCACCTTGTCAAGGGAACCCTCACCGGTGGCCATCTTCATCATCCCGGCGCTCTCCATGACGAGGAGGGAGTAGTTCACCCTCGGGGCTGAGGGTATGTACCAGTAGCTATGTTTGATCTCTCTCTCTCTCTCTCTCTCGTGTTCTTGATTTGGCACAATCTTGATGTATCGCGAGCTTTGCTATTATAGTTGGATCTTATGTTTCTTCCCCCCCTTTACTCTCTTGTAATGGATTGAGTTTTGCCCTTGAAGTAATCTTATCGTATTGAGTCTTTAATGATTTGAGAACACTTGATGTATGTCTTGTTGTGCGTATCTGTGGTGACAATGGGATATCACGTGATTCACTTGATGTATGTTTTGGTGATCAACTTGCGGGTTTCGCCCATGAACCTATGCATAGGGGTTGGCACACGTTTTCGTCTTGATTCTCCGGTAGAAACTTTGGGGCACTCTTTGAGGTTCTATGTGTTGGTTGAGTAGATGAATTGAGATTGTGTGATGCATATCGTATAATCATACCCACAGATACTTGAGGTGACATTGGAGTATCTAGGTGACATTAGGGTTTTGGTTGATTTGTATCTTAAGGTGTTATTCTAGTACGAACTCTAGCGCTGTTTGTGACAATTATAGGAATAGCCCAACGGATTGATTGGAAAGAATAACTTTGAGGTGGTTCCGTACCCTACCATAATCTCTTCGTTTGTTCTCCGCTATTAGTGACTTTGGAGTGACTCTTTGTTGCATGTTGAGGGATAGTTATATGATCCAACTATGTTATTATTGTTGAGAGAACTTGCACTAGTGAAAGTATGAACCCTAGGCCTTGTTTCAACTCATTGCAATACCGTTTTACGCTCACTTTTATCTTTAGTTACCTTGCTGTTTTTATATTTTCAGTTTACAAAACATATATCTACCATCCATATTGCACTTGTATCACCATCTCTTGGCGAACTAGTGCACCTATACAATTTACCATTGTATTGGGTGTTTTGGGGACACAAGAGACTCTTTGTTATTTGGTTGCAGGATTGTTTGAGAGAGACCATCTTCATCCTACGCCTCCTACGGATTGATAAACCTTAGGTCGTCCACTTGAGGGAAATTTGCTACTGTCCTACAAACCTCTGCACTTGGAGGCCCAACAACGTCTACAAGAAAAGGTTGTGTAGTAGACATCATGCCCTGCTATGTGCGGCCGCAGAGCGCGGCTCTGACTGCCCATGCACAAGTAAAGGGGTCAAAAGGAGAGCCCCTACTTTTGTACACCGGCAGAGCCCCAGTGCAGGCCACACATAAGTCTGACAGCGTTGTTGGGCCGGGCCCGAGCAGTCTTGTGAGGCAGGTGGGGGGGGGGCTGAAGGATCAGGCCCTGAAGCTGGCCAAGGAGAAGGACACGCTCAATGGTGCCTTGACGGAGGCACAGGGCGCAATTCTCGGCAAGGCTGAGGAGCTCTCCAAAGCCAACGGCTCCATCAAGGACCTGAAGCGGAAGCTGGAGGCCCTCGAGGGGACACTTTCGGAGGTCAGGGCCCGGGAGGAGACCCTGACCAAGAATCTGGAGGAGGAGAAGCAACTTCGGAAGAACGAGACCGCCAACCACAAGGACTTTGTGGAGGGCGAGAACCGCTGGATCAGCCGCCTCGAAGACGTCGCCGGCAGAATCACCACGCAGCTGGCCACCATGGGGATGCCAAATGTGAAGTACACCCCGGAGCGCAACGTGAGCCCCAACGCCAAGCTGACCCGATTCTTCGAGGGTGTTCTTGGGGCCCTGGAGCATTTCCGCTCCACCAGGGTGACTTTCCTGGCCAATGAGGCCCGGAGGCTTTGTCGGGGCGCCATGACCAAGGTTCTCACCAAGGTGGCGTTCTGGAACCCTTCCCTTGACTTTGACGCCGCACTGGAGAGCTTGCCGGAGGATGTGGACCTTGCGTCGCTCAAGGAGCGTATTGAGCCCGTCATCAGCCGCATCGATGGAGTCCAGAGGGTAGAGGGCCAGCCCCGGGACTAGGCGCCCCGTTTCTTTTCATTGCTGCAGGTTCACAACCAAGACAATTTTTATCTTTAATTAGAACTGCGGCAACAAGTGATGTAATATAACTCTGCAGTGCTTTTGACATTATGCATGTTACTTTCCTGTCCAATCCCCCCTTTGTATGTTCACCCTACGTTAATCGGGTAGGCTTGCCGGCGCGTAACCGAGGCCACGACGCCTTGAGGATGGATCCCCAATAGCCTGCCGGGTATGCTTGCTGCCAGGCGAACCACCTTACCGCCCTTAACGCGGCCGCTCGAACTATTGAGCTTGACTCGAGTCAGAATCGAGAGTGTTGCCAATTATGGAAGGCTACCCTGCCGCTCTCGATGCGGCTGCTTGAGCTGTTGAGCGGATTCGAAATAGGGGAAGGGCGTTGCCAATAGTAGAAGGGCCCCTTTGCGTGCAGGTTTTCCATACATAGGGCACGACCTTCAAGGACAATAACCATATATATAAGGAGAAATTGTTTAAAGTTTTGCGCGACTTAGCTTTTCTGTCATTGCGCGGGCGTCCACCGCATCTGCCGATGGTGCCGTCAAGCTCGGTCGTCTTCTTCCTTGGAACGACGGCCATGACGAAGCCGCTGCTTCCATCAGACCAGATTCTCACAACAGCGCCCCCTACCTGGCGCGCCAAAGATGTCGGTGCAAACGACACCTATGGGGTCACTGGGATCCCTTCTACGGTTGGCGAGCGCGAGGTTGTGCAAAGAGTGGGTCTGACAGGAAGCACGCGGATCGTTTACCCAGGTTCGGGCCGCGAGGATGCGTAATAACCTAGTCCTACTTTGGTGGATGTATTTGAGTGTTCTTGTGTTCTTGAGCTAGCTACGGGGTGCAACTTGCCCAAAAGAGCCAAATCCTTCTCCTGGTCGCCTCGGGCCTCCTTTTATAGGCAAAAGGGGTCGCCACAGTGGCACACAGGAGGTGGAAAGGTCTATAGTCGATAAGCCTATCCTCTGGTACCATCGGACAAATGCACTTAATGTGTTGTCGACGTGCCCCTCTCACTTTATCGGGGACGACAAGGAAGCACGTCCCAGCTGTCGCCGCCTCGCCCGGTTCCGACGCGCGTCCGAGCTGACGAGGTGTTGCTGCGCCACGTTGGCTGGCTGCTGGGCTGGCACGGTGGTGGTGCCTTCACGAAGGGTCACATGCCACCACGCAGGTGCTTGCTGAGTTGGTGTAGAGGCCACCCGTCGCCACGCAGGTGCCTGCCCAGCTGGTTGAGCTAACAGCTGCTTGGGGACGGCGGTGGAGTCTTGGCAGGCGCGGGCCTGGCTGTGGCCCTGCTGATGCCCTCGGCAAGGGTCTTGCCGGGGGCCCGGCAAGGGTCTTGCCGTGGCGTTGCGGTCATCCCCGTCAAGGTGCTTGCCGGGGTCTTGTGGATTTCCTCAGCTAGAATCCCGCCAAGGGTCGTCGTCTTCTGGTCCTCGTCTGATCCTATGTATTTATGATCTTCACAAAGATCTGCATGCCACCATGAAGGTGCCTCCCGAGCCCTAGTTCCAGTATAGTTGTTGGCGGCGTTTGGAACCCTTGGGCTCAAGGGTGGCTCGCTCTGCTGGCGTTGGGCAAGTTTCCCCGGCAAGGCTCTTGCCGGGGCCACGGAGGTCGCCCTGGCAAGGGTCTTGCTGGGGGAATCCACCTCGCCCCTTTGCTCTTTTATGCTTCTGGTCTTGGCGTTGCCTTGTTTGTCTTGTGCTTTGGTTACCCTCCAACTTCCCTCCTCTGCCCTGCTATGTGCGGCCGCGGCGCGCGGCTCTGACTGCCCGTGCACAAGTAAAGGGGTCAAAAGGAGAGCCCCTACTTTTGTACACCGACAACGGCAATGCCACAAGTATGTTGGCATAAATATTATGAATATGTGTATCACTACGATCGATATTCAATAAACCCTTCACATTGGGTGTATGACCATAGAAGGTTTTATTCATGTAAACAGACCAACAATTATTCTCTGACTTAAATGAATAACCGTGTTGCAATAAACATGATCAAATCATATTCATGCTCGACGCAAACACCAAATAACATTTATTTAGGTTTAATACTAATCCTGAAGGTAGAGGGAGTGTGCGATGGTGATCAGATCAACCTTAGAATCACCTCCAACACACATCGTCACCTCGCCCTTAACTAGTCTCTGTTTATTCTGCAACTCCTGTTTCGAGTTACTAATCTTAGCAACTGAACTAGTATCAAATACCCAGGGGCTACTATGAATACTAGTAAGGTACACATCAATAACATGTATATCAAATATAACTTTGTTCACTTTGCCATTCTTCTTATCCGCCAAGTATTTGGGGCAGTTCTGCTTCTAGTAACTATTCCCTTTGCAGTAGAAGCACTCTGTTTCAGGCTTAGGTTCAGCTTTGGGTTTCTTCACGGGAGTGGCAACTTGCTTGCTACTCGAAGTTCCCTTTCTTTCCCTTGCCCTTTTCTTGAAACTAGTGGTCTTGTTAACCATCAACACTTGATGCTCTTTCTTGATTTCTACCTTCGCCGATTTCAGCATCGCGAAGAGCTCGGGAATCGTCTTCGTCATCTCTTGCATATTATAGTTCATCACAAAGTTCTAGTTGCTTGGTGATAGTGAATATAGAACTCTGTTAATCACTATCTTATCTAGAAGATTAACTCCCACTTGATTCAAGTGATTGTAGTACCCAGACATTTTGAGCACATGGTCACTGGCAGAGCTATTCTCCTCCATCTTGTAGGAAAAGTCGAGGTCTCATACCTCTCGACACGGGCATGAGTCTGAAATACCAATTTCAGCTCTTGGAACATCTCATATGCTCATGGCATTCAAAATGTTTTTGAAGTCCGGTTCTAAGCCGTAAACCATGGTGCACTAAACTATCAAGTAGTCATCATATCGAGCTGGCCAGACGTTCATAACGTCTGCATATGCTCCTGCAATAGGTCTGTCACCTAGCGGTGCATCAAGGACATAATTCTTCTGTGTAGCAATGAGGATAATCCTGAGATCATGGACCTAGTCCGCTTTATTGCTACTATCATCTTTCAACTTAGTTTTCTCTATGAACATATCAAAAATAGGGGAGCTATATCTCTAGCTATTGATCTACAACATAGATATGCAAAACTATAATACTAAGATCATGATAAATTATGTTCTATTAATCAAATTACTTATAAACATCCCTCAAGTTATCTAAGTGATACACGATCCAAATGAACTAACCCTTGTCCGATCATCACGTAAGATGGGGTAGTCATCAATGGTGAACATCTCTATGTTGATCATATCTACTATATGACTCATGTTCGACCTTTCGGTCTCCAGTGTTCCGATACCATGTCTGTACATGCAAGGATCGTCAAGTTTAACCCAAGTATTCTTCATGTGCAAAACTATCTTACACCCGTTGTATGTGAACATAGAGTCTATCACATCCGATCATCACGTGATGTCTCGAAACGATGAACTGTAGCAACGGCGCAAACTCAGGGAGAACACTTTTATCTTTGAAATTTAGTGAAGGGATCATCTTATAATGCTACCGCCGTTCTAAGAAAAATAAGATGCACAAAGGATAAACATCACATGCAATCAAAATATGTTACATGATATGGCCATCATCATCTTGTGCTTTTGATCTCCATCTCGAAAGCATCGCCATGATCTCCATCGTCACTGTCATTCTAAGAAAAATAAGATGCATATAAGATAAACATCACATGCAATCAAAATATGTGACATGATATGACCATCATCATCTTGTGCTTTTGATCTCCATCTCCAAAGCATCGTCATGATCTCCATCGTCGCCGGCTTGACACTTTGATATCCATCGTAGAGTCATGGTTGTCTCGCCAACTATTGCTTCTACAACTATTGCTAACTCATAGCGATAAAGTAAAGTAATTACATGGAGTTTGCATTTCATACAATAAAGACACAACCATAAGGCTCCTGCCAGTTGCCTGATATCTTACAAAACATGATCATCTCATACAATAACGTATATCACATCATGTCTTAACCATATCACATCACAACATACCCTACGACAAAAACCACAATAGTGATTCGTCAAGTTTTCTATTTTAAACTTCTTCAAGGACCGGCCATAGTCAACTTCGATTCAACTAAAGTAGGAGAAATAGACACCCGCCAGCCATTTATGCAAAACTAGCTGCATGTCAGTCGGTGGAACCGGTCTCATGTGCGTGGACATGTAAGGTTGGTCCGCCCGCTATATCCCACAATACCGCCGAATTAAAATAAAACGTTGGTGGTAAGTAGTATGAATATCACCGCCCACAACTCTTTGTGTTCTACTCATGCATATCATCTACGCATAGACCTGGCTCATGATGCCACTGTTGGGAAACGTTGCATGGAAAACAAAAAACATTCTACACACACGCAAGATCTATCCATGGAGATGCATAGCAACGAAGGGGAAGAGTGTGTCTACGTACCCTCATAGACCGTAAGCGGAAGTGTTTAACAACACGGTTGATGTAGTCGAACTTCTTCGCGCTCCAACCGATCATGTACCGAACGTACGACACCTCCGCATTCTGCACACGTTCAGCTTGGTGACGTCCTCCGCCTTCTTGATCCATCGAGACGGTGAGGTATTAGATGAGTTCTGGTAGCACGATGGTGTGGTGACGATGATGGTGAAGTGATCTTCGCATGGCTTCGCCTAAGTACTACGAAAATATGACTGGGGTGTAAACGGTGGACGGGGGCGCCGCAGACGGCTAAGACAATGTTGTATCCTTGTGTGGCGCCCCCTCCCCACATATATATAGGTGGGAGGGAGGGAGGAGAAGCCAAAGGAGGCAGCCAAGTAGGAGGAATCCTACTTGGGGTCCCTCCCAAGCCGCACACCCTTCCTTATTTGGAGTGCGGGGAAAGGCAGGGGAGGGTGGCGCCCCCCTTTTCCTTTCTCCCATAAGAGGAAAGGCAGGAGGGGCTAGCCCTCCCCCTTTTCCTTCCCTAGGGCTGGCCAAACAAGGGAGGAGGCGCACCACCCCCCTTGTGGGTTGGTCTGTCCCATCCTTTGGCCCATAAGACTCATAACTTGCCGGGGGGTGCCCGGAACCCCTTACGGTGACCCGATTCCTTCCCGATACGTCCCGAAACACTTCCGGTGTCCAAATACCATCGTCCTATATATTAATCTTTACCTATCGACCATTTCGAGACTCCTTGTCATGTCCGTGATCTCATCCGGAACTCCGAACAACATTCGGTCACCAAAACATATAACTCATATAACACTATATCATCAACGAACGTTAAGCGTGCAGACCCTACGGGTTCGAGAACTATGTAGACATGAACGAGACACCTCTCCGGTCAATAAACAATAGCGGAACCTGGATGCCCATATTGGCTCGTACATATTCTACGAAGATCTTTATCGGTCAAACCGTTATGACAACATACGTAATTCCCTTTGTCCATCGGTATGTTACTTGCCCGAGATTCGATCGTCGGTATCTTCATACCTATTTCAATCTCGTTACCGGCAAGTCTCTTTACTCTTTCCATAATACATCACCTCCTGGCTAAACTCCTTAGTCATTTGCTTGCAAGCTTATGATGTGTATTACCGAGAGGGCCCAGAGATACCTCTCCAATACTCGGAGTGACAAATCCTAATCTCGATCTATGCCAACTCAACAAACACCTTTGGAGATACCTGTAGAGCATCATTATGATCACCTAGTTACGTTGTGATGTTTGATAGCACACAAGGTATTCCTCCGGTATCCGGGAGTTGCATAATCTCATAGTCGAAGGAATATGTGTTTGACATGAAGAAAGCAATAGCAATAAACTGAACGATCATTATGTAAGCTAACGGATGGGTGTTGTACATCACATCATTCTCCTAATGATGTGATCCCGTTATCAAATGAAAACACATGGCTATGGTTAGGAAACCTTAACCATCTTTGATCAACGAGCTAGTCTAGTAGAGGCTTACTAGGGACAAAATATTTGTTTATGTATCCACACATGTATTTAAGTTTCCGGTCAATACAATTCTAGAATGAATAATAAACCTTTATCATGATTTAGGAAATATAATAATAACCATTTTATTATTGCCTCTAGGGCATATTTCCATCATTTATTACCATCTCTTCGCCGAACTGGTGCACCTATACAAATTACCATTGTATTTGGTGTGTTGGGGACACAAGGGACTTTTTGTTATTTGGTTGCAGGGTTGTTTGAGAGAGACCATCTTCATCCTAAGCCTCCCACGGATTGATAAACCTTAGGTCATCCACTTGAGGGAAAATTGCTACTTTCCTACAAAACTCTGCGCTTGGAGGCCCAACACGAGTCTACTAGAATAAAGTTGCGTTGTAGACATCAGCGCGATACGTAGAACGAGTCGAGACGTAGTGAGTCGAGCCGGTTGGTTGGCTGTGGATGAACAGTTCCCGGTGGGGGTTGGATGAATAGGACGCCGTGGTAGTAGTCCATTGCTGCTGGATGAACAGGACCCCAAGGAGGCCGCCACACCCCAGCCGGTTGGGGTGGATGGACATGACCCCATGGAGGCTGGATGAATAGTAGCCGGTGGAGGGTGGATGAATAGTAGCGGTGGAGGTCGGAGGAAGTCGTCGGTGGACACTACAGAAAAAATACACTTTCATGATGATACGTGTTTGTCACAGCAGGTCACATTTTCTTTCATGCATGTACATCGATGACGATTTTATGACAAAATCAAGATAGTCATACATGTGCTGTCGTAGAAGTGTTCCATGACAATACCAAAATTATCATCACGGAAGTGTCCACTTACATGACAATAAATGGCGCGTCATGGAAGTGTTTTCGTCAAGGGTAACCGACACGTGGCATCCACCATAATGGGTCGCCGTTAAGCTATCGGGTTCCGGTTTGGATTCGATAACCCGTTAACAACCCCGACCAATGGGGATTTTCCACGTGTAAAATTCTCATTCGCTGGATGATCCACGTGTCAGCTCATTATTGGGATAGATGTAATCCACTCATTGTACAAGAGGCGCCTATGATATGTTTGTCAGTGTCAAAACCGGTGGATCTCGGGTAGGGGTCCCGAACTGTGCGTCTAAGGTCGATGGTAACAGGAGACGGGGAACACGATGTTTACCCACGTTCGGGCCCTCTCTATGGAGGTAATACCCTACTTCCTGCTTGATTGATCTTGATGAATATGAGTGTTACAAGAGTTGATCTACCACGAGATCGTAATTGCTAAAACCTAGAAGTCTAGCCTGTATGACTATGGTAATGAGTATATCCTTTCCGGAATAACCCCTCCGGGATGAGCACTTTGTGAGGAGTGCGAACATTGAGCGGATGGCGACGCTCTCAGGCTCTGGCGCCCCGCCCCTCCCCGCGCTGGTGGCCGCCGCCGCCACCTCCCCGTGCTCCGGGGCCGCCCCGTCGCCCGCATCCCCCGCCGCCTCGCCGGTCCCTCCCGCCCGATGACCCCTGGTGATGCCCCGTTCCTGCTGCCCCCTCGCCCGCCCGGCTCGTCTCCGCTTCCATTGGGCGGATTGCACCGACAAGCCACCTTTCCCCTCCGGACGACGCCTCCTCCTCCACGGCCTCCGTGCCCGTCGCTCTTGTGTCCTGCCGGGCAGTAACCCAGCGCCCAGCGTGCGAGGTTCGGTCGCCCGGCTCATGGCCGCCAGATCTGAGACCTCGCCCTCGAGCTCGTCTCGGGCGTCCGGGCTGCAAGGAGCGCCCTTGGGGGCTGGTGGAGCTCGCCGTCGGTGCCTCCGGTCTTGGGGAGTGGTCGGCTGCTCTGAGCGGGGCGGCACAGGTTCGTCCTGGCGTCGTCCGGCCGCTTGCGGCCCGCCGGAGTTGTCCCCGATGCTGCTCGCGGCGCATCGCGACCTGTCTTCTGCGGCCCCGCCCGCCCGCTCGAAGCCGTTCCGCCCCTTCATAGCCTCTTTTGGCTCCTCCGCTCTGTGCCTCCAAGTCGGCTTCTCCCGTCGGATTGCACCCCTGCCCCCCTCCTCGGTCACGCCGGCGGCGGCGTTGGTAGGCGCCGCGCCCCAGGGGGAAACCCTACGGGCCGCGCCTGCCGCCCTCCTGCTGGGCTGTGGCCCGTTGGGCCTTGGCATCTTGGGCCGCGTGCCGGCTCAACCGGTCTTCCCTCTCACAGGCCGCGCCCTCCCAGGTGGGCTGACCCCTCTGGGCCCACGCCCATGCCCTAGGCCCACTCTCCTAGGGCGGTCGATCTGGATCCCAGGAGGCCTCCCGTGCTCCTCAGTCCCTCCCCCCGCCGCCTCGTCGGTTGCTGCTCGCCCCGACCTCGCCCCTCCCTCGAGCTCTCCTGCGACCGTCCCTCCCCCTCCTCCGCGTCTCCCCCTCCCTCTCCTCACCCGGCCATGCCGCATGACTGGGAGGACGGGGCGCCCCGCCCCAAGCGTTGCTCGGACGACCGTCGCGACCCTCCACGTCCCTCCCCCGATGCCCTCCGCGAGGAGGAGCTCTGAAGCGAGCTCCGCGAGCTCCGCGAAGGTCACCGGGACGACCGCCGTTCCCCGGCTAGCCGCGAGATGCGGGGGCGCTCCCGCTCCCCTCGTCCAGCCACCTCGGGGGACTGGCGCCATCGCCGGTCGCCCTCCCGCCTCCTCGTCGGGGCCGCAACCCATCTCGGTCTCGCGCTGCGCGCCCCCCGTCCCCCCACGCCCACTCCCCGGCCGTCGCGCCGGCCTCCCGGAAGTACGTGCCGCCTCACGCCGCCGGCCCTTCGGCTCCTGCCTCGGCTGCCACCTTGGCGGCGCTCCGCCATGACGCCAAGGCCCTGCCAAGAAAAAGAAGCGTCGAGGCCAGGGCCGTGGCAACCCGGCTGCCCCTCCGACCTCGGCTCCGGGCACCTCCGCCGCCCCGGGTCCCGTCTCCAAGCTCCCTCACCCCCATGTTTCAACTGCGGGGTGTCGGGTCACTCGCAAGTCAACTGCGTCAACCCCCAGTGATGCTACATTTGCTCGGATCCTGGTCATCCCGCTCTCCCGTGCCTGCACCGCCAGGACGCCCGAGCTCATGATGTCTGACCCACGACATCGAGGGGCTTGGGTTCTTCCATCTCGAGGTCCCGGATCTCCCCCCGCCCACCCCCCTCCCTCCAAGCGATCGTTACGGTGGTCGACGGGGTGGCATCCCCGGAGATGATCGAGGCTGAGCTCAACCACCTCTACCGTCGCCAGTGGGACTGGGCGGTCACTCCCACTACCGGCCACATCTTCACCGTCATAGTGGCCGGATCACCCTCGCCCTCAACCAGCTCGTCGTCGACATCACCGAGCCGGTCCTCGATGCCCCCTCGGTGGCTGTCCTGGACACCGCTTGGCTCCTCGTGGGTGGCCTCCCTGACATCGCCCGGTCCGAGCTCGTCATCCGCCAGATGTCCCAGATCCTGGGCAAGGTGGTGGTGGTCGTGAGCTCTCCCTCCGCAAGGAGGAAGAGGTCCGGTCAAGTTCAAGTGTCTAGACTCCTCCAAGCTCCACGCCACCGTCCGTGTTTTCTTCAACGACCAGGGCTACGACCTCCGCCGCCCCGAGCCTCCCAACCACGTCGGCCGTCCTCGCTTCACCGACGATGGGCCTCCTGGCGGTAACCCGGGTGCCGGGAGGGGCTATCACGGCAAACACCACCCCCTCTCCCGCAGGTCCGAGGACGGTGAGGGCTCGGATGACTTGGCCTCCAGGTCGCAATCCCGATCACCTTCACCCACGGCCGACGGGGGGCATGGGCGCCAGGTCGCGACAGCCCCCTCCCTCGATTCCCCTCTACCCGGTGGCCGTGTCTCCTGCCGCCAGCGACGCTTCCAGTGTGGGGGCTGGTCGTCTGCCCCGCTTCCTCGCCGCGCTCCCCGGTGTCCGCCGACCCTGCCGGGCCGGTCTTGGGGATGGGCATCGCCCCTTCTGGTTCGGTGTCCCTGGACCCGCCCTCCTCGCTCGGCGATGGCGGCGGGGGGCTGTCTCGACCCTCCCACCGATGCCACCCCCGCTGTCGCCCAGCCGGCCGCCTCGCCATCTCCTGAGGCCCGGACGGATCTCGTCATCGACTCGGCCTCACCTCCGTCTTCCCCGACACCGATGCCATCGCCGCCTTCTTCTCCGACCCCGGCTCTTCAGACTCACCCCGCTGCGGGCTCTGTCTTGGATCAGGAGTCCCAGGTGTTCACCCCCTGGCTGCTCCCCCTCCGCCTCCTCGCGCTGTGGCCTTCTCTCGGCGCCCCCGTTCGGCCTCCTCTCCGGTGACTGCCTCTCGTCGGAGTGCCTTTGACGGGGGGCGCCGGGAGGGCTGCCTGGTGCTGCCCATCCGCGAGCGGGCTGATCTTTGTGCCGCTGCACGGAACCTGGAGCCAGGTACCCCTTTAGTCCCTCCCTCAGCAGCTACTTGTTCCTTCTCTGCTCTCGAGTCGATCCCTCTTGGGAACCTTGTGAAGATCGCGATCGACTCATGATCATATTTAGGGGGAGGTCGGCTCCCCTTAGCCCAAATCGAGGCCATTAGGGTCCGCGAGATCCTCGACGGTAGGCTGGCTACTGCTAGAGCAGCCCTGCTCTTGCCTCCTGACTCGTCGTCCGAGTCAGTGGACCCGAGACAGCCTCCTCCTCGTCGGATTGGTGGAATCCCCCCCTGTCTGCTATCGAAGCTTGAGGTCGTGCCGATCTCGGGACGGCTGCTCTTCAGGCATAAAGCGCATCTCGTGTCTGAGGTCAAGCAGCCCTCAATTGCTGCATGATGCGTGCCCTCTTCTGGAACATCCGCGGCTTCGGCCATGATGGCCGCCGCCGCCAACTCATCGAGTACATTCGTGACGAGCACATTGACATTGTGGCCATCCAAGAGACCATGCGTACGGAGTTCTCCCTTCCGGAGCTTGACCGCTGAGCTCCCACCTTTTTGCCCGCATTGGCTCCCGTCTAGTGGGACCGCGGGCCATTCTGGTGGCATCCTGTTAGGTGTGAAGGATGCCACATTCAAGGTGGGTAGTATGGACCGGGGCCAGTTCTTCGTTAGCATGGAGCTTTTCGAGCTGTCCCTGAACTTCAAATGGGAGGTCATTATTGTCTACGGTCCTGCCGATCACAGCCGATCCGCTTCCTTCCTCGAGGAGCTTCACCGGAAGGTGTCGACGGCATTGCTGCCTGTTGTTGTAGGGGTGATTTTAACCTCCTTAGGTGCGCCGGAGGACAAGAGCAATGCCAACGTCAACTTCGCCTTATGCAAATGTTCAACGACCGCATTGCTGATCTTGGCCTCCGTGAGATCGACTGTGTTGGTGCGAGTTCACTTGGACCAACCGTCAGTTGCCCGACCGATCCGTTCCGGACGGGTCCTAGTTTCCCTGAATGGGACCTCCGCTCCCTCGCCTCCCTTCGGCCATCACCCGGATTGGATCTGACCACGTCTCCCTCCTTCTCTCTTCTGCTGATGAACGCCCCCCGGTTCCCCCCTGCTTCCGGTTTGAGACTTTTTGGCTGTCCCAACCTGGCTTCATTGACGCGGTCGGTGCCCGGTGGGTGGAGACTCGGGCTCTCTCCCTATCCCCTGCTCGCCCGCCTTCCGCTGTCGACTCCTGGCATAGCTGCGCCAAACGAGGCTGACAGTTCATGAAAGGATGGGGTGCCAACCTGGGGCGCGACCTCCGCGAGCGTAAGAAGGCTCTTCTGTCCGCGATCCAAGCCTTGGATCTTCAGGCCGACGCGCATGGCCTCTCCCCAGAGGAGTGGCTTTCCGCTTCTGACTTGGAGGACCAGCTCTCTATCATCTACACGGATGAAGAGGCTTACTGGCGGTTGCGTGGTGCTCAGAAATGGGTCCTGAAGGGTGACGCGAATACAGCTTACTTCCAAGCCATCGCGAATGGTCGTCGCAGGCGCAACACCATCCCCCTTCTTTGGGATGGCTCAGTTCTCCTGCAATCCTCGTGGGACATTAGGTCCCACGTCGACGGCTTCTATAGGTCCTTGTTCACCACCGCTCCTCGGAGCGGCTTATCCCTAGCCCATGACTATTGGTCTGGTCGCCAACTTGTCTCCGCATCTGAGAACGCAGCCCTTACGGCCCCCTTCTCTGAGGACGAAGTCTGGGCGGCCATCAAGGGCATGAACCCATCCTCGGCCCCTGGCCCGGATGGTCTTCGATTAAGTTCTTCGAGCTTACGGAATGTGATTAAGCCGGAGATCATGGCTATCTTTGACGAAGTTCTGCGTCGGATCCATCGATCTCGGGCGCTTTGAACTACGGGACGATCTTGCTCATCCCCAAGGTTCCCGGTGCTTCGACATCCGCCAGTTCCGCCCTATCACGGTGATTAACGTGATCTTCCGGATTCTTGCTAAGCGATGCCAATAGGGTGACCACGCTTGTCGATCAGACACCCACCCCAACCAATCGGCTTTCATCCAAGGCCGGTATAATCTGGATGGGGTGTTGGTCCTCCATGGAATCCTCCATGAAGTCCGCTCCAAGCACCTCAAAGCGGTCTTTCTGAAGATCGATTTCCATAAGGCCTATGACACTGTTAGTTGGCCCTTCCTTCGGGAAGTTCTTCTGCGAAAAGGCTTCGATGACCGTTTGGTAACTCGGTGATGCAGACGGTTTCGTGTGGGCGCACGACCGTTAACATCAACGGGGAGATTGGTCCCTACTTCCCCACGTTCTGTGGGGTGAGACATGGTGACCCTTTTTCCCCGTTCTTGTTTAATATGCTGGTTGATGCTCTTGCGGCCATCCTGGACAAGGCCAAGGCTGCTGGTCATATGCGTGGGATCACCCCTCACCTGACCGGTGGCACTGGCATCTCCCTGCTCCGATGCTGTTGATGACACCACCATCATGGTCGAAGGCTCGGATGCGGACATCGCTAGTCTGAAATTCCTCCTCCTCTCGCTTCCAAAGAAATGTCCGGGTCTCAAGATCAACTTCGGACAAAAGTGATGTGGTGGTGATGGGCTACTCTCCGGTGAGGCCCTCGGCATTGCCAACCGCCTCAATCGCCACTGGGCTCCTTCCCAACGACATACTTGGGAACGCCCATTAGTGACTCCCGGCTCACTGTGGCGGACCTTCGCCCTACGGTCTCCAAGTTGCAATCACGAATGGAGCCGTGGCAAGGTCGATGGCTCTCAAAGGCAACCCGGACAATCCTCATCAACTCCTCGCTCTCTAGTCTCCTCATATTCCTTATGAGCTTCTACAGTCTCCACGAGACCCTCCATCACGAGATTGCTATAATTCAATCTCGCTTCTATTGGGCGGGAGACAATAACAGGCAGAAGTGTGATATGGTTAGTTGGCCCGACATCTGCAAACCTCGGGACCCGGGGAGGCCTTGGCATCATGTGCTCTAAGCGCATGAACATTGCCCTCCTTTCCGCTGGCTCTGGCGCATCTCTCGGGGACATGGCGGTCTATGGTTAGACATCATTCGAACAAATACTTGCGTGGTCAACCCTTGGCCTTCGCCAGTGATGGGCGGGTCCCAGCCTACGGCAATCGGTCATCCAACTGCTTCCGTCCTCCGCATTGGGACCTCCATCTCGGTTGGTTACGGGCGGCGACCTTGTTCTGGTTTGACCGCTGGGCTGGGGGCGCCCCTTCTGCCGCTTTCCCGACCTCTTCTCCATCGCGATCGCCCCTACAATATCAGTTCAGCAGGCCCTTATTGACTTAGGGCGCCTCGCATTCCGAGGCCATTTGGGCCTCCTAAGTGCTCACCCCGGCATGAGCTGCTTGATTGTATTGCGCTCCATGAACCGACTGTCGATGTTGGGCGGATGAGGTTCATGGCACCTTGAGCCTTCGGGACAATTCTCCACCAAGTCCCTCTATGCGGCTATCGCCTCCTTCGCCCTCCCCCTTGAGCGGTTTGGTCCATTCGACTGCCCCTTAAAATCCGGATCTTCATGTGGCAGTGGATCCGCGGTCGGCTTCCGTCAGGTGTTGAGGTCCGCAAGCGCAATGGCCCGGGCTCTGGCCTCTGCCCCCTCTGTGATTCCCTCGAAGACTCGAACCAAATTTTCTTCTCCTGTGTGTCTGCGTAGTTCGTCTGGAGCTACTTTAGGGAGGCAATTGGCGGGAATTGGTGCCACTCCAACTTCCCCGACCTCTTCGCCGAACTACAGGCCTCCCCGCCTCCATCTCGCCACATTAGGTGGCTTGAGATTCAGCACTCCCCTCTCCTCTCCGACGCTCTACTGACGCCCTCTACAAATTTTCTGGTTACTTGCAGCTCTGGCGGCCGCTTAGCCGCCCTCGGGACCGGGACACCATCTCCGCCTTCATCGCCGACCTCCGCTCAATGGCCGTCCGTCTGTCGCCGCCCCCTCCGCCGCCTCCTCCTGAGCCTGATTAGTCGTGTGTTGCTATCCAGCTCCGGCTACGGCCTTGGCCCCGCTGAGCTGTCTTTTTATGTTGTGTTGCGTTTCTGGGCTTGTTGAGCTGTGCCCTCAGCAGAACCTCTGGACGTTATTTGTGCGACTTGGGTGTGTGTGTTGAACTAGTCTTGTATGTGCTCCTGGCGGTTTGCTTTATTTATAAAGCGGGGCAAAAGCCTTTTTTGGTAATAACCCCTCCGGTTTATATAGACACCGGGGGGATCTAGGGTTACATAGAGTCGGTTACATAAGAAGGAATCTTCATAGTTTGGTCGCCAAGCTTGCCTTCCACGCCAAGGAGAGTCCAATCCGGACACGGGTACAGTCTTCAGCCTTCATGTCTTCACAGCCCATCAGTCCGGCACAAGGATAATAGGCCGGATGCAGGACCCCTTAGTCCAGGACTCCCTCAGTAGCCCCTGAACCTGTATTCAATGACGAGGTGTCCGGCTCGTAGATTGTCTTCGTCATTGCAAGGTGGGTTCCCTTCTATCCGAACTTCAAGATATTCTTCGAATGCGATGATAGTATCCGGACGTGTCACACACACACCATACACAATCGCAGAGAGAATATAATTTTACATGAGTTCCATCCACTGACAACTTTTTGTAGCACGACATTACGTCTGACCGGTCATGATTGCAAACCGCTTTTGTGTTCGACGCCCCACATCCTGAGACGCGGTTGCCATTGGCACGGCTTGTCAAAGCTGAGATCGTGTCCCCTTATTGCGGGATTCTCATCAATGCGGGCATGGGTAACCCAACCGTGCCGTTTATACAACCCTTGGGAATAGGCGAATCTTAAGGCGAGTGAGGAGGCGTTCAATATTCGCTGCCTTTATAAGGGGATAAGGATTCCCTCTTCCTCTCTCACGCCCTCTCTCTGTCTTCGCCCTTCCAATCTCGAGCTCCAGCGCCCAAGTTCTCATCTCCTTTCCACTCAAGCTAGCACTCAACCATGTCCGAATCCGGAGGTCAGGGCAAGTAGATGGTCTCCTCCGTCAAGGAGGAGGACATTACTGAGCTTCGGGCGGCCATATATTTGGCGAAGGAGATCGCCCACCGTTTGCCTGCTGAGGGACAAGTCGTCCCCACACCAAAGCCCAACGAGAGGGTAGTATTCATCCCCCATTTCTTCCGCAGGCTAGGGTTCCCACTCCACCCTTTCGTCCGCGGGCTGATGTATTATTACAGGATAGATTTCCATGATCTATCCCCAAATTTCTTCCTCAACATCTCGGCGTTTATCGTCGTGTGTGAGGCCTTCCTCCGCATCCAACCCCACTTCGGGCTGTGGCTCAAAGTCTTCAACGTGAAGCCGAAGGTGGTGGATGGCCAAAGACGCTGTAGTGCGGAGGAGCCATGGTGTGTAAGCTGTCCAACGTCTCCTGGCCAAAAGGCACTTTCGTGGACACAGTAAAGGAGTGGCAGAAACAGTGGTTCTACATCACTGAACCCCGCGGCACCACCTGGGCCGCAGCTGCTGAATTCTGCTCCGGTTCTCCCATGCGACTCACCACCTGGGTCGAGAAGAGTCCGGACTGGTGTTCGCCTGATGAGCTGATAGCGCTGCAGATGCACGTTCAAAGCATGGTAACAAAAAACATCAAGCTTGTTGATGTAATCCAGGTTATGATGGTTCGCCGAATCCTCGCATGCCAGCGTAGGAGCCGCCCTCTATGGGATTTTAATCCGAAGAAGCATCAGACCCTGGTGAGGCTCTTTGAAACTACTCACGAAGGAGCCTGGAAGTTGCTCTTTAAGGGCAACGAGAAACCGCCGGCCACAGATTCAGACCGTGGGCACGATGTTAAACACCTCACCAGCAAGGTATGTTATTTTTAACGTATCTCCTACTTGTTTGTTTCAAGGATGATGCCTGAGCTTTTATTATTGCCTTTTCAGGACTGGATGGAGAGGGCGAAGCGGATCCAGTGTCGGCTCTCCTGCCCAAAGAACCGGTCATCCCGCGTCTGGCGAAGATGCTGGTGCCGGCACCCTATAAGGCGCCGGAGAAGAAGGCCAAGAAAAAGGCCAAGGGGGACAAGAGTAGCCCCCGTCGCAAGGGTACTTCGGACGTGACGTCCGAAGACGAAGAAGCCCATTCCTCTGTCCCTGAGGACAATGACGAGGAAGAGGAGGAGGAGGAGGACGAAAACAACCCTCCCCCTGAGGAGAGAAAGAAGAAGAGGGCGGCTTCCGCGCATCTGGAGGCGGAAACGCCGAAGAAGGGGAAGGGCGTCCCAGCGGTCAACATCACGTGGGACGTTGACAGCAGTCCGTAATGACGCCCCCGCACTAAGCCCCATGCCGCATCGTAAGTGTCATGGCTCGTACATGCCCGTATATCCGGCCTTTTCTCTTTGTCATCTTGATATGGTTAACTGTACTATTGCAGTCCGGACCGTGACCACATCCAGCGATCCTCATCTGGAGGCTCGTTGAATCCGGCAGAAATGGCCAGCATGTCGCCGCCGCCCGCTTATTCCCCCGGGGCCAGGGACGACACCGAAGTGTTGTCCCGGAGGTCCTCTCCAAGCCGGGGAGGAGCCAAGGACGTTGTCCGCGAGGCGCCACAAGGCGACACCTCCGCTGCCGGACACGTGGGGGAGCAGATCCCCATGGAGACTGGCAAAGAGGGCCGTATTCAGTTCGGCCCTCAGCCAAATACTATTCCGGAGACCCATATGGCTCCGGAGTCGGGCGAGCAGCCCCCTTCGAAGGAGGGGGGGGGGGTGTGTCGATTCCACCGGTGGCCCCTATCGAACCAGGGGCGCCAGATAACCTGATGGAGGCGCTACGAGGCGCCTCCGTTGCAGACGAGCACCGTGTCCTTATGGGTGCGGTGATCAAGAAGGTTCAGTCTGCCAAGAGTGGGCTGAATGAAGCCTGCAGCAACCCGTTGACAGGTTTTGAGGTAAGTGACGTAGAAAGGGAAAACACCCCATGTAGACAGTAGCCCCTGAGACACTGTCCGGTGTTCGGCGAGAAGAGTCGGACAGAGGATCAATTCTTTGTTATATGAGACTAACTTGATATGTATGAATAAGCAGGCGTCGCTGTTAGCTGTGACCTCGCATGCTGCCGAAGTCTCTGAACTGAAGCAGAGGCTGGAGCGGACCGAGAACGAGCTCGGCGAGGTGAAGATTCGGCTCCAGGAGAAAGGTGAATGACGACTTGCTGTGTGTTCGGAAAGAATAAGCGGTGTATATTGACCGTAGTGTCATCATATGTGTAGGCGCCGCGACCGAGGTCGAGGCCTTAAAAAAGGCCCTAGGTGAAGCCGAGGGGAAGGCTGTCCAGCAGCAAGCCACCCATAAAAAGCTCAAGGCCCGGGTCAAGGAGGTCCAGCAGGAGATCCAGGACGCGGTGAAGAAGTGCGAAGCCTTGGAGCATGAGGCGTCGGTTCGAGAGACTGATCTTACCAAGGTTCGCCAGGGTGAGGAGGCCGCACGGGTTGAGGCTCGGGACGCTCTCCAGGAGATCCAGGAGGCCAAGAAGATCGAAGCGGGTAAGACATTTAACATGCAAAGCAAGTATGCGGAGAGGAAGTACCTTTTACTAACCCGGATTCGGAGTTTCCCTGGGGCGTTTGCGGATCTACCACGCAGCGTGTCTAATGCCGTGGAGTTCTTCCGAGCCAGGGAAGGGAGCTCTACAGAGAAGCTGTTCTGGTCGCAATACGCTGTGCCAGAGCATCCAATGCCCTTTACCAACCAGCTGAAACAGTTCGTGGAGCTGCATAGGGTGGCCGAACTAGCTATGAAGGATTTGATAATCCGGCTGTGGCCAGCCGAAGCTATGACCGGCAGCTACTTCGGACTCGTGAAGTGGCTGGTGGAAGCCGGTCCGCGGCTGGACACCGTCAAGCGATCAGTCTGCATCGAAGGTGCCTGCATGGCCTTTGCCTGTTGCAAGATGTGGTGGGCGAAGATGAACACCGTCGATGTGGCCAGAGGGCCACCCGAGGGCAAGGAGCACCGCATACCCGAGCGATATTTTGCGGATGTCCTAGAAGGGTCTCGACTTGTAGCAGCGCAGTGCGGGCAAGACATTATTTTCGAATGAATACATTCGTGTTGTCTTTGCTTTGTATGATTGAAACAAAGTCGGTTTGTAATATAATGTTTGTTATGTTTAGATTGGTTCCTCCTATGCGGCCGTGGTGTATGGAATTTGAGGGTTGGCCAGTCGTCGGCTTCTGCCCTCACGTAGGTAGTACGGAGGTGTTCGGGATGGAATCTAAACAATCTTGATCCAATTATATGGTCCCTGAAGGAGTTGTTTAGCACAACGAACCAGGCAATCAGACTATGCGGCTTAAACGCCCTCACTTAGCCATAGGAGTTTTATAATAAAACATAGGCGCAGCCCCTAGTGTACGGACCAGGGTGCTGTCAGCGTCTGATCGGGATGTACCAATCCTTCGCATAATGCAGAAAAAATCTCCAGCGATTTGTAACCCTCGAACAGCTGGCCGGCTCTCGCCGCATCATGACAGTCAGTTTTCGGCTTTCTCTACTGAGGTGCTCATCCGGTTTAGACCAGGGCACAATCGCAGTAGTTCTCCCTTTACTACCCTAGCCGATGTAGCGGAATGTAGGGTAGCAAGCACAGGAGCTGGGCAACCCAACTATTGACCAAGACATGATTCGAGCCAATGCATATAATGCTAAATTCGGGGTGCCAAACTTTTCTATAAGAAGTGTTCGGACTTTGTTGCCGTGTTATGGGGCGATGAGGAGCCCCTGGCGAATATGAAACGTACCAGAAATGTATGGATGCTAGAAAATAAGTAACTAAAGGAAAATAGAAGGAGAACATAGATAGTATCTAGGGCCTTTGAACTTGGACCATGCATGAACTGTTTCCATTATAGTTGGATTAATGCGTCAAAGCACAAAAATAGTGCAATAAGCAACCGGCTATTTGACATGCCATAACCAAAGGAGAGCTGCAGTTGGGTACTGAAAAAAAAAGTAGAGTGATCGCTGGATTGTCCTCTAGGGCTTCCCGGGTATGCTTGTGTTGTGTGCCCATCTGGTGTACTTATCCTTTGACAGGACCAGTAATCAGGCCGTCAAAGGGGGCCTGTATAAAAGAAACCTGAAAAAAAGGAAAAGGAAATAGTGAATTTATATGTGAGCCTGGGATCGGTCTAGCCGAACTATGGATCACGAGCTAGCTGTGCCTCCGTTCACGCCCATGGAATTTTGAGTGCGTAATTATGTACACGTGGTACGAATGCCACTACCTCATTGGGACTTGGACGGAGGCCGAGTTGCTAATCAAGCTCTTGACGAGCCGAGCTGTCCTGTTGCAGTGTGGTCCGGACCCTCTTGGTGGTGTCCAGGGGCTCGGCGGCCAGATTATGGTTCTGCTTGAGAAGGCCGCTCTGTACCTCTGTTGCTAGGGAGGCTGTGTGCTCCTCTGTATGGAGGGAGCGTTCTGTATTTCCATTGACTGTTATGACGCCGCGTGGACCGGGCATCTTGAGCTTGAGATAAGCATAGTGTGGCACCGCGTTGAATCTAGCGAACGCGGTTCGTCCGAGCAGTGTGTGATAGCCGCTGCGGAAGGGGACGATGTCGAAGATTAGTTCTTCACTTCGAAAGTTATCCGGGGAACCGAATACCACCTCCAGCATGATTGAGCCCGTACAACGGGACTCTACGCCTGGTATGACTCCTTTAAAGGTAGTCTTGGTGGGCTTGATTCGTGAGGGATTAATGCCCATTTTACGTAATGTATCCTGATAGAGCAGGTTGAGGCTGCTACCACCGTCCATTAGGACTCGTGTCAGGTGAAATCCTTCGATCATTGGGTCGAGGACCAATGCGTCCGAACCACCATGACGGATACTAGTTGGATGATCTCGGCGATCAAAGGTGATCAGGAATGACGACCATGGATTGAATTTAGGGGCGTCTGGCTCTACCGCGTAGACGTCCCTGAGTGCACGCTTGCGCTCCCTTTTGGGAATGTGTGTAGCGTATATCATGTTCACCATTTTGACTTGAGGGGGAAATTTCTTCTGCCCCCCAGTGTTCGGCTGCCGGGGCTCTTCGTCATTGTCCTCACTTTGTGATCCCTTTTCCTTGTTCTCGGCTTTAACTTGCCGGCCTGCTTAAAAACCCAACAATCTCTGTTGGTATGGTTGGCTTGTTTTGTCTGGGGTGCCATGTATCTGGCACGGATGGTCGAGTATGCGGTCCAAGCTGGGTGGTCCCTCGCCGTTTCTCTTGTAGGGCTTCTTCCGCTGGCCGGACTTGGAACCACTGAATCCGGCGTGAACCGTTGTGTAATTGGTGTTATCGCCATTGCTTCGGCGTTTGTGTCTATTGCGCCGGAGTTTGCCGGTGCTATTTTTGGCCTCGGAGGGGCCTGCCTCGTTGGCTGTGTTTTTACTACAAGCCAGCCAACTATCTTCTCCCGCGCAAAAGCGGGTCATGAGTGCCGTGAGGGCTGCCATGGATTTCGGTTTTTCTTGGCCGAGGTGGCGGGCGAGCCACTCGTCACGAATGCTGTGTTTGAAGGCCGCTAGGGCTTCGGCATCCGGACAGTCAACGATCTGGTTCTTTTTGGTTAGGAACCTCGTCCAGAATTTTCTGGCTGATTCTCCAGGTTGTTGAACTATATGACTTAAGTCATCGGCGTCCGGCGGCCGGACATAAGTGCCTTGGAAGTTTTCAAGGAAAGCTTCTCCCAAGTCCTCCCAGCTGCTGATGGAATTTTCAGGCAGGCTATTTAACCAGTGCCGAGCTGTCCATTTTAGCTTTAGTGGAAGGTATTTGATGGCGTGGAGATCGTCTCCACGGGCCATATGGATGTGGGGAATAAAATCCTCGATCCATAATGCGGGATCGGTTGTTCCGTCATATGATTCAATATTGACGGGTTTGAACCCTTCGGTGAATTCATGATCCATTACTTCATCGGTGAAGCAAAGAGGGTGCGCGGCGCCTCTATATCGGGCCATATCGCGACGTAGCTCTGATGGAGTCCGTCTGCGGCATTCGGCCCGGGCGTGGTTAGGTTTATCACGTCCAAATAGGTAGCTGTCGTCGTGTCTTGAGGCACGTCCTCACGATCCGTAGATCGATCTTGTATGTCCTGCTCTGCTATCCAGGGTTTGCCGAAGGTCATACACGTGACCCTGAATTGTTCCGTCTCTATTTTTGCAGGGCGGTGGGGCAGGCTGCTGCTCCGCCTGAGTTGCCGCTTTATCCCTGCCGCGGGGTGGTCGGTCCGCCGCACTGTCCTGACCACGCGGTGGTCGTTTCGCGTTACGCGAGGGAGATATGGGCTCTGGCGCTTCCTCATTGAACTGAGGTAGCAATCTGTGTTTCGGGTAGCTCTTGGTTGGGTGCTTGAGGCCGTATTCTTCGACTGTCGGGACATCAGTCCATCTGTCTACGAGCAGATCTTGTTCGGCTTGAAGCTGTTGTTGTTTCTTTTTCAGGCTCCTTGCAGTGGCTATGAGCTGAAGCTTAAAGCGCTCCTGCTCCAGAGGATCCTCAGGTACGATGAAGGCTTCGTTGCCAAGGCTCGTCTCCTCCTTGGAGGGCCGATGGTAACTATCGTCCTCCGAGTCTTCTTCTATGGCCTGTTCGTCTGGTCTGTCATGCCCTGACTCCCGATTGTCTCGTTCAGTGGTTTGCTCATCAGGTTCTTCTGTGTCTTCGGCACCATCCGGAGTGTTGTCGTCTCCTGTGTCGGTGTTGCTAACCCTGCTACAGCGGGACTTAGAGCGGTGCCGCTGATGATGACGCTTTGGTTGTGTTTTAGGAGGGTCTTCCTTTGCCGGGTTTTCCTTGTCATCACCGCTATTATTTTTCGGCGTGTCTACCATGTAGACGTCATATGAGGAAGTGGCCGTCCATCGTCCAGTGAATGGCGGGTCCTGGCCCTGCTCCTTTTCGGCATCGTCGTCCATACCGTCGATGTCTTCGGAGCCGTAATCAAGCACGTCGGTTAAGTCTTCGACAGTGGCTATGAAGTGGGTGGCGGGTGTGAAGCTGAATTCATCATCCTCAGCCCCTAGTTCGAATCGGACAGAGTTCGGCTGTAAGACCCCTGCTAGGGACAGGTTCTTAAAAGAGTTGAGCACATCGCCCAAAGGTGAGTGCTGAAAGATGTCTGTGGCGCTGAACTCGAAAATCAATAACCGATCCAGCTCGGTGTCAGCAGGCGTACGTGGTCCGGAACTTATAGCCAGAGACGAGTCCGGAGTTCTGTTGACGCGAATATTGCAGGGTGCCGAGCCTGTGTGCGGTTCCAATGCCGCGGACTCTATGGCCTCGGGTGGCACGATCTGTTTCCGGCTCTAAGGCCGTTGCAGCAACATGAACCATCTCCTGGATGTGTTCCGATGACAGATTTAAGTCATGTTCATCGGAGCGAGGGGGAGCGACCACCGCGGTCTCAAATCCATTGAAGATCAGGTCTCCACGGACGTCTGTGGCATAGTTCAAGCTTCCGAATCTGACCTGATGGCCAGGGGCGTAGCTATCGATCTGCTCCAGATGGCCAAGCGAGCTGGCCCGCAGTACGAAGCCACCGAACACGAAGATCTATCTGGGGAGGAAGGTTTCTCCTCGGATGGCGTCACTATCGATGATTGAAGAGTCCATCGAAGCTTTCGTCGATGGCACAGTGGAACTCTCAATGAAAGCACCAATGTCGGTGTCAAAACCGGCGGATCTCGGGCAGGGGGTCCCAAACTGTGCGTCTAAGGTCGATGGTAACAGGAGACAGGGGACACGATGTTTACCCAGGTTCGGGCCCTCTCTATGGAGGTAATACCCTACTTCCTGCTTGATTGATCTTGATGAATATGAGTGTTACAAGACTTGATCTACCACAAGATCGTAATGGCTAAAACCCTAGAAGTCTAGCCTGTATGACTATGGTAATGAGTATATCCTTTCCGGACTAACCCCTCCGGTTTATATAGACATCGGAGGGATCTAGAGTTACATAGAGTTGGTTACATAAGAAGGAATCTTCATAGTTTGGTTGCCAAGCTTGCCTTCCACGCCAAGGAGAGTCCAATCCAGACATGGGTACAGTCTTCGGCCTTCATGTCTTCACAACCCATTAGTCCGGCCCAAGGATAACAGGCCGGACGCCCGAGGACCCCTTAGTCCAGGACTCCCTCAACGTTGGCAAGTGGGAAGGCCCAACAGTTGCCCATTTAGGTGAAAGAGGATGATCCAGTCAAAATTAGCAGGCCGGCCCATATAGGGCCTACTGGTGTCTGGTCCATTTAAGCCCACGACCCATATGAGATGTGCCAATTCGGCCTGTCAACGGCCCGTTAACTATTTGACACAATTGCAGCCCATCTTCAGTTCGAGCTTGTTAACAACCCGCTATATATTTGGGCTCAATATCGGTCCCATGTGGTTTCGACCTGTTAACAGCCCATTCAATGGATTGGCCAATTTTCAGGATGTACGTCTTTCGGCCTTTTAGCGATCCATTTAAGTGTTGGGACAATTTCTAGCCCGGTGTGTCTTTCAGCCTGTTAACGGCCCATAAATGAGTTGGGCCATTTGCAGTCGGACCTTAGTTTTGGCTCTTAACGGTCCATGCTCTTCATGACCAATACCAGCCCGGTTTTGCTTTCGGCCTGCTGAAGGCCCACAACACAGTTGGGCCATATAAAGTCTGACATGATTTTCGCCTCTTAGCGGCCCATGCTCTTCATGGTCCAGTACCAGCCCGCTGTCACTTTCGGCCTGCTAAAGGCCCACAATATAGTTGGGCCATATATAGCCCGACCTTAGTATCGGCATGTTAACGGCCTGTGAAATCAAATGGGCCCACTTATAGCCTGCTTCGATGTCGATGCATTAACGACCGAGGAAATAACAGGCGAGCATTAACTGTTGGCTCATTTCAATTATAGCGTCCCAATAGAGCTTTCAGCCTAGTTACGGCCCATTAACATAATGGGCCCAGTAGAGTTCGAACATGTCTGTAGGCCTAATTAGATAACGTCGATGCCGGTCCAACTATAATTTGAGCCCATTACGACGAGCAATTATGGGCAGTACAAAAACCGATCAATCAATGGCCTATAAGAATTTTTTCCCATGTGAGCCCATTAGGGAAGCCCATTAAGGGCAGTGGGCCGCTTCCTTCATTTGGGCCCATGACTGTTCATGCTAACTAATAATTTCACTGCTTTTTGCCTTCCTAGCGACCAGTTAGCTGGAATGCGAGGTGCGCTAAGCAAACGTACGGCATACAAGGAAAAACGTTACACATCCAACATATATTATAGGAAATTACATCCACTGGACAATCAAAGATTGATGGCAGTGCAAATAAATGAACAAAACTTAACGGTCTACAACCTCATGATCTGCAACCTCAGTGCGGATGACGCCCCTAAGCATGTGAGAAAGTTCTTCCTTCTTTGCTACACTATTTCTGAAAACGTTGATCAGTTGTTGTTGCGCAAGAATGTGCACCTTTGATTCCTCCACGATTGCTTCAGCCAGTAATTCATTCACAAACATACATTTTTCCATTGGATTCGAGACAAAGGAAACTCAATAGATTCAGATGGTGATTTTGGCAGGCTTGTATTATTGATAGTGGAGAGTGTCTCGACCACTGCATCATAACATAAATTAGGAGGGGAACCGAACAGATTAATCAAGAGTTATTACCAGATTACCTGGCCTAGATTTATTGGAAAGAAACAATGGGGTTGCCTTGCTGTTTTCAGAGTTTGTCTTCTTACCTTTAGCAGCCTGCACCAAATTAACACACTAGCATTGCTATCATTGGCCAGGTCAGAAAAGCAACATTGACACAACGAACATTTGGGCAACCAGACCACACCATCCTGCACCAAATTAACACAATATGGCACTGCTATCATCAGCCAGGTAAGGTAATAGGAAAGCAACATTGACACAATGAATGATTGGGCAACCAGAACAACACTACAATTTAGTAATGTGCATGATATGAGATAGTACACTCATGTAGCCTAGTATGCAAAACTACCAGGCAATTTTCCTTACAAAAATCAACATTGTCACCTTTAATTATACATTTTGTTACAAGTAAATTTAGATCAGATAAAGGTTGGATTCACGCCGATTAACAAAATACATGCTGATGTAAAAATTTAGTGATATACAATAGGTACTTACATCAGCATCGGAGCACAGAGAATTCTCGCAAGATACTTTCCTCGAACACGATCCTAGTTTAGAAAGTCTTCTATCCTTTAAGCTTATTTTCTAAAAGAGAGATGGGTAAGAAACATGTAGAAAGTATGATCTGAATGCTATAAAATTTCATGATGTGAGGATATGCACATGCTTTTTAGAATGGAGTTGACATACTTTTGCTGGACTGGAGCGGACTAGTTCTTTGGCCACTTGAATATGCTTCTTATCAGTAGGAATTGGGTTTCTCTGTGCTAGAGAAGTATCTATGAACACTGGAGTTGGTTTACTATCTCTTGGCGTTTCAATCTTTTGCAAAGAACTTGTTTGTAACCCTTCAGATTCTAAGATAGCTGTCTTCCCCTTGCATGCCTTATATAGAAGAATGGTGCTTTAGTTATAAAACATGCTACGACACAGAGATGGAATAGGTACTAAAGAATAGAAAGGCATGACATATTGACATGTATTCCCTCCATTCGGAAACAAATGGATGTGCCTAGGCGTATTTTAGTTCTAGATACATCCATTTTTATCCATTTCTGCGACATGTAATCCGGACGGAGGGAGTATGATGTAAGAGCTAGGGATACGACAGGACAACAAAGTAAAAAAACACTCGTTGAATGTAAAACTGTATGATAACAGAATACATACATAAAAACACTAAGGCAACATATGCTTGTATGATTGGGAAACTATGATGGCATTGCAACAGACCACTAGAACAACACTTCAATGTAAAAAAACATGGTATGGTAGACAGACGAAGTACATACTGATGAATAACAATGCATAAGATATTCAGAAGCATGATGTCCAAACTAAGCAGATGGCATTGCGACAGAGTAGAATGACAGTACCTGAATTTGAAAACATGTTATCATGAATGGAATAGGTACTGAAAAACAGGAAGGCATGACATATTGACAAGCATGATCAACAGGCTAAGCACATGGCATTGCAATAGAGTTGATGCACTCCAGGACATTATATGCATGTTGTACCCATATCACGGGCCAAGTTAGAGCAAGGACCTTGTGGGGTGAATAGGATTCGACATCTTTCTGCAAGTCTTTTGAAGAACTTCCTTTACATGTTCCATCATATTGGGTATCATTGACGTCAAGTTTGTTGGCCGTTACATTGCTCTGTGAGGTTCTTGTGGATATATTAGTGTGTGAAATTATATCTGACATGTATGGAAGACAACTAGTAGTTAGATTTACGTAATGAGTGCCCATAGGAGATGACATAAATAGTAGGACTGGGCTTAACTAGTAGCAACAGGTCTCAAAAACTAAAGGGAGAACACAGATGAAAGCTACAGAATATGTATCATTTGTACTCGAGATTAACTAGATGGCACACAAAAGTATTAAAGAACAACATAGGTAATACTAGAAGTGGTATAATCACCAACCTGTGGGATAACATTGGCTGATGGATGATAACTATGGAACAACGTTACCTAAAGAACAAGTCTCTTATCTGAACTATGGAACAGCATTAACTCCTGAACAAGACTCTTAAGAGATCATCATGAATATATAGTGAAATGTGATAATCTATTTTCCATGCTTAGAAGAATAACAAAGCCCTAAATGTTGCACACAAGTAAGATGAGGGTACAACCTATCTGGCCGCCGTCCATAGGAGTGAGCATCATGTGCTGACTTGTCGATGGCCATGCAGTTGTTGTGGCTGTCCATGTCGGGCACGCACATCCGATGCAGGGAACTGTTGAGTGGGGACCATAGCACCCTTCTGGTGTATCCTTCCCTTGTTGGAGCAGCTGCGGTGAGAAGAAAGACTGATAACCCACAAGTATAGGGAATCGCAACAGTTTTCGAGGGTAGAGTATTCAACCCAAATTTATTGATTCGACACAAGGGGAGCCAAAGAATATTCTCAAGTATTAGCAGTTGAGTTGTCAATTCAACCACACCTGGATAACTTAGTATCTGCAGCAAAGTGTTTAGTAGCAAAGTAATATGATAGTAGTGGTAACGGTAACAAAAGTAACGGCAGCAAAAGTAATATTTTTGGTGTTTTGTAGTGATTGTAACAGTAGCAACGGAAAAATAAATAAGAGAAGAAAAATATAGGAAAAGCTCGTAGGCATTAAATCGGTGATAGAGAATTATGCCGGATGTGGTTCATCATGTAACAATCATAACATAGGGTGACACAGAACTAGCTCCAATTCATCAATGTAATGTAGGCATGTATTCCGAATATAGTCATACGTGCTTATGGAAAAGAACTTGCATGACATCTTTTGTCCTACCCTCCCGTGGCAGCGGGTCCTAATGGAAACTAAGGGATATTAAGGCCTCCTTTTAATAGAGAACCGGAACAAAGCATTAGCACATAGTGAATACATGAACTCCTCAAACTATGGTCATCACCGCGAGTGGTCCCGATTATTGTCACTTCGGGGTTGCCGGATCACAACACATAGTAGGTGACTATAGACTTGCAAGATAGGATCAAGAATTCACATATATTCATGAAAACATAATAGGTTCAGATCTGAAATCATGGCACTCGGGCCCTAGTGACAAGCATTAAGCATAGCAAAGTCATATCAACATCAATCTCAGAACATAGTGGATACTAGGGATCAAACCCTAACAAAACTAACTCGATTACATGATAGATCTCATCAAACCCATCACCGTCCAGCAAGCCTACGATGGAATTACTCACGCACGGTGGTGAGCATCATGAAATTGGTGATGGAGGATGGTTGATGATGACGATGATGACGAATCCCCCTCTCTGGAGCCCCGAACGGACTCTAGATCAGCCCTCCCGAGAGGTTTTAGGGCTTGGCGGCGGCTCCGTATCGTAAAACGCGATTATTTCTTCTCTCTTATTTTTTCTCCCCGAAAGCAAATATGTCGGGTTGGAGTTGAGGTCGGAGGAGCTCTAGGGGGCCCACGAGGTAGGGGGCGCGCCCTAGGGGGGAGGGCGCGCCCCCACCCTCGTGGAAAGGGTGTGGGCCCCCTGGCCTTCATCTTTTGCAAGGATTTTTTATTATTTCCAAGTAGACGTTCCGTGGAGTTTCAGGTCATTCCGAGAACTTTTGTTTCTGCACATAAATAACACCATGGAAAGCTTCTTTGAAAACAACGTCGATCCGGGTTAGTTCCATTCAAATCATGAAAGTTAGAGTCCAAAACAAGGGCAAAAGTGTTTGGAAAAGTAGATACGATGGAGACGTATCAACTCCCCAAGCTTAAACCTTTGCTTGTCCTCAAGCAATTCAGTTGACAAATTGAAAGTGATAAAGAAAAACTTTTACAAACTCTGTTTGCTCTTGTTGTTGTAAATATGTAAAGCCAACATTCAAGTTTTCAGCAAAGATTATGACTAACCACATTTGCAATAACTTTTAGGTCTCATGTTTACTCATATCAATAGCATACTCAACTAGCGAGCCATAATAATAAATCTCGGATGACAACACTTTCTCAAAACAATCATGATATGATATAACAAGATGGTATCTCGCTAGCCCTTTCTGAGACCGCAAAACTGAAATGGAGAGCACCTTTAAAGATCAAGGACTGACTAGACATTATAATTCATGCTAAAAGAGATCCAGTCATAGTCATACCCAATATATATTAACAGTAATGGATGCAAATGACAGTTGTGCTCTCCAGCTAGTGCTTTTTAATAAGAGGGTGATGACTCAACATAAAAGTAAATAGATAGGCCCTTCGCAGAGGGAAGCAGGTATTTGTAGAAGTGCCAGAGCTTGGTTTTGAAATAGAGATAAATAATATTTTGAGCGGCATACTTTCATTGTCAACATAACAACTAAGAGATGGCGATATCTTCCATGCTACACACATTATAGGCGGTTCCCAAACAGAATGGTAAAGTTTATACTCCCCTCCACCAACAAGCATCAATCCATGACTTGCTCGAAACAACGAGTGTCTCCAACTAGCAACAGTCCCAGGGGGAGTTTTGTTTGCAATTATTTTGATTTAGTTTGCATAAAGCATGGGAAATGGAATCCCTGTGACCAGCCATTTTCTCGTGAGTGAGGAGCGGAGTCCACTCCTCTTGAGAACAACCCGCCTAACATGGAAGATACAGACATCCCTAGTTGATACATGAGCTATTCGAGCATACAAAACAGAATTTCATTTGAAGGTTTAGAGTTTGGCACATACAAATTTACTTGGAACGGCAGGTAGATACCGCATATAGGAAGGTATGGTGGACTCATATGGAATAACTTTGGAGTTTAAGGGATTGGATGCACAAGCAGTATTCCCGCTTAGTACAAGTGAAGGCTAGCAAAAGACTGAGAAGCGACCAACTAGAGAGCGACAACAGTCCTGAACATGCATTAAAATTAATAAACATTGGATGCAAGCATGAGTAGGATATAATCCACCATGAACATAAATATCGTGAAGGCCATGTTGATTTGTTTCAACTACATGTGTAAACATGTGCCAAGTCAAGTCACTTAAATCATTCAAAGGAGGATACCACCCCAGTATACCACATCACGACCATTTTAATAGCATGTTGGCACGCAGGGTAAACCATTATAACTCATAGCTAATCAAGCATGGCACGAGCAACTATGATCTCTAATTGTCATTGCAAACATGTTTATTCATAATAGGCTGAATCAGGAACGATGAACTAATCATATTTACTAAAACAAGAGAGGTCAAGTTCATACCAGCTTTTCTCATCTCAGTCAGTCCATCATATATCGTCATAATTGCCTTTCACTTGCACGACCGAACGATGTGAAAATAATAAGAGTGCACGTGCATTGGACTAAGCTGGAATCTGTGTGCATTCAATAAACAGGAGAAGACAAGACAATATGGGCTCTTGGTTAATTCAACAATAATGCATATAAGAGCCACTTCAACAATTTAATCATGGTCTCCTCCTATCGACCCCCAAAGAAAAGAAAGAAATAAAACTATTTACACGGGAAAGCTCCCAACAAGCAAAAGAAGAACGAGAAATATTTTTGGGTTTTCTTTTTAATTATTACTACTACAGCAAGAAAGTAAACTAACTAAAAGCTACACAATTTTTTTGTTTTTCTTAAGGTTTAACAAACACACAAGAAGAAAGCAAGAAAAATAAAATACACTAGCATGGATATTACAGTGAAAAAGTATGAGCACCGACATCTAGCAATGAGTGTGCGTAAACATAAATGTACTGTCGATTGGGAAATACGTACTCCCCAAGCTTAGGTTTTGGCCTAAGTTGGTTCATTGCCACGGATGGCCAGGCGGATACCCGTAGGTGTAGCCGGGTCGTCTTTGCGATGAAGAGGACTCTTCATCGCCATCGGGTGGCAATCATCTCCGGATCCCACTGGTAATTAGACTGTCGTGGAGGTTCAAACTGTGGTTCCGGCTCCAGGGCTGGTGTAGGGTTCCGGTAAGCTTGAATGGCTATCCACAGAACAGATACAGAACTTCAGATAAATTAAACAAGGAAGGAGCAGGCAAGGTAATAGTCTCAGGGTGATGTTTATGAAAGAACAATTTGTATTTGAGCTCCCCTTCCCTATTCTTAACAATAAAGTCATGCGCTAGCATACTCTTATAATCTAAATAAGAATTGGGCAATAATTTTTCTTCTTTCTCGTAGAGCCTAATAGGTATATTAAAATGTGCAGCTAGGCGTGAAGCATAAATACCTCCAAAGATGGGGCCCTTAGTACGGGTCAGACTTAATTGTTTAGCAATGATACCGCCCATATTAACAGTGTTATCGCGGAATAAACCATGGAACAAAATGAAAATATCAGGAACACTAAGGTTTCCACAGTTTCTACGACCAATTAAGCAACGACTAGCAAATATAGCAAAGTAGTGTAAAACAGGAAAATGTATGCTAGTGACTCTTGCATCGGAAACCTTCCTGGTTTCCCCCACATTAATGGTGTCAATAAACCCGTCCACATCTTTACGATGTGGTTCATCTAAGGTACCCTCGAAGAGTACTTTGCAAACCTTGCAAAATTCACCTAGTGGCATCTTCTTAACAACATCATATAAATGAAACTCTACTGAAGGAGGTGTTTCCTTAGGAAAATAGTAGAAGTTTTGCACAAAAGTATTGGTGAGTAAGAGATCTTTGGTGACGTTGGTCGTAGAGGAAGTCGGTGAGGCCAGCATTCTCAGCCAATGAATAGAAATCATCATAAATCCTGGCTTTTCTCAAGAAATCATTGGAAGGCCATTCACACGGCCGGACCTCCGCAGTGCAAGGCAAATTATATTTGGGCCACTGTGCTTCTTCATTTTGCTTTTCCTTCGAGCTTCGGCTCGATGAGCCCCTAAAAAATCTCTTCATTATTTTCTGAAATATTCTGAAATTTTTAGTAACTTCAAACAAAAGTGGACCAAACTCAATAAAATTGATAGCAACTACTCCTACAAGTGCCTAGAGACTATATCAAGCATTAGAACTACTTGGAACCATATAAATTTGACATGCAAGCTCAAGAACATGATCACCTAGGCAGCACAAATTTGCAATGAATAAAGCAATAGAGAAAAAACTAATTGGACCAATGGAGGAGTCACATACCATGGGACAATCTCCCCAAGCAGTTTTGTGAGAGGTGCTTTGAGCAAGGAGATCGAAAATCGCAGAAAAATGAGCTAGAACTCGTGCTTGAGCTGGATATTGGTGTTTGCGGGAGGAAGAAGGAGTGTATGGGTGCAGGAATAAGTGGAGGAGGACCACCATGGGCCCACAAGGCAGGGGGCGCGCCCTGGGAGGTAGGGCGCGCCCTCCACCGTCGTGGCCAGGTGGTTGGTCCCCCTGCTGTGTTTTCAATTCCAGAAATCCTCAAATATTCTAGAAAAAATCATATTCCATTTTCAGGGCATTTGGAGAACTTCTATTTTCGGGATATTTTTATATTGCACGGATAAATCAGAAAACAGACAAAAAAATACTATTTTTACTTCATTTCAACTAAATAACAGAAAGTAGAAAGAGGGTACGGAAGGTTGTGCCTTCTAGTTTCATCCATCTCATGCTCATCAAAAAGAATCCACTAACAAGGTTGATCAGGTCTTGTTAACAAACTCATTCCGAATAACATGAAACCGGAGAAAATTCGAATAACACTATGTTACCTCAACGGGGATATGCACATCCCCAATAATATGAATATCATATTTCTTCTTGACAGTAGGAAGAGGAAATTCAAAACCTCCAAATATAATCGATGGAATTTTTCCAATAGAGTTGATACTATGAACTTGAGGTTGTTTCCTCGGAAAGTGTACCATATGCTCATTACCATTAACATGAAAAGTGGCATTGCCTTTGTTGCAATCAATAACAGCCCCTGCAGTATTCAGAAAAGGTCTTCCAAGAATAATAGACATACTATCGCCCTCGGAATATCAAGAATAACAAAGTCCGTTAAAATAGTAACGTTTGCAACCACAACAGGCACATCCTCACAAATACCGGCAGTATAGCAGTTGATTTATCACCATTTGCAAAAATATTTTAGTAGGTGTCAACTTATTCAAGTCAAGTCTACGATATAAAGAGAGAGGCATAACACTAACACCGGCTCCAAGATCACATAAATCAGTTTTAACATAATTTCTTTTAATGGAGCATGGTATAGTAGGTACTCCTGGATCTCCAAGTTTCTTTGGTATTCCAGCTTTAAAAGTATAATTAGCAAGCATGGTGGAAATTTCAGCTTCAGGTATCTTTCTTTTATTTGTAACAATATCTTTCATATACTTAGCATAAGGATTCATTTTGAGCATATCAGTTAATCGCATACGCAAAAAGATAGGTCTAATCATTTCAGCAAAGCGCTCAAAATCCTCATCATCCTTTTTCTTGGATGGTTTGGGAGGAAAAGGCATGGGTTTCTGAACCCATGGATCTCTTTCTTTACCATGTTTCCTAGCAACAAAGTCTCTTTTATCATAACGTTGTTTCTTTGATTGTGGGTTATCAAGATCAACGGCAGGTTCAGTTTCTACATCATTGTCATTACTAGGTTGAGCATCATCATGAACATTATCATTAACATTTTCACTAGGTTCATGTTCATTACCAGATTGTGTTTCAAAGATCAAAATAGAGATATCATTTGGATTCTCGTGTGGTTCAGCAATAGGTTCACTAGAAGCATGCAAAGTCCTATCATTTTTCTTTTTCTTCTTTTTAGAAGAACTAGGTGCATCAATATTATTTCTTTGAGAATCTTGCTCAATTCTCTTAGGGTGGCCTTCAGGATACAAAGGTTCCTGAGTCATTCTACCAGTTCTAGTAGCCACTCTAACAGCATAATTATTTTTCTTACTATTCATTTCATTGAGCAAATCATTTTGAGCTTTAAGTACTTGTTCTACTTGAGTGGTAACCATAGAAGCATGTTTAGTAATGAGTTTAAGTTCACCTCTAACATCAGCCATGTAATTACCTAAGTGTTTAAGCATATCGGAATTGTATTTCAATTGTCTACCAAAATAAGCATTGAAGTTTTCTTGTTTGACAATAAAATTATCAAACTCTTATAAGCATTGTCTAGCAGAGTGAGGAATATCACCTTCATCAAATCTATAGAGAGAATTTACCTTTACTACCTGTGTCGGGTTCAAAGACCATGAGTTTCTTCAGTAGGTGATGGATTAAGATCATATGTTTCTTCAACAGGCGGTAGATTAAGACCATGTATTTCTCAAATACGAGGTAAATTCTTAACATCCTCAGCTTTAATACCTTTTTCTTTCATAGATTTTTGTGCCTCTTGCATATCTTTAGGACTGAGAAATAGAACACCTCTCTTCTTCGGAGTTGGTTTAGGAATAGGCTCAGGAACTGGCTCAGGAGCTGGCTCAGGAAGTGTCCAATTATTTTCATTTGTCAACATGTTATTCAATAGAATTTCAGCTTCATCCGGCGTTCTTTCCCTGAAAACAGAACCAGCACAACTATCCAGGTAATCTCTGGAAGCATCGGTTAGTCCATTATAAAAGATATCAAGTATTTCATTTTTCTTGAGAGGATGATCAGGCAAAGCATTAAGTAACTTGAGAAGCCTCCCCCAAGCTTGTGGGAGACTCTCTTCTTCAATTTGCACAAAGTTGTATATTTCCCTCAAAGCAGCTTGTTTCTTATGAGCAAGGAAATATTTAGCAGAGAACTAATAAATCATATCCTGGGGACTACTCACACAACCATGATCAAGGGAATTAAACCATATCTTAGCATCACCCTTTAATGAGAACGGAAATATTTTAAGGATATAAAAGTAACGGAATCTCTCATCATTAGTGAACAGGGTGGCTATATCATTTAATTTAGTAAGATGTGCCACAACAGTTTCAGATTCATAGCCATGAAAAGGATCAGATTCAACCAAAGTAATTATATCAGGATCAACAGAGAATTCGTAATCCTTATCGGCAACACAAATAGGTGAAGTAGCAAAAGCAGGGTCAAGTCTCATTCTATCATTAAGAGATTGCTTATTCCATTTAGCTAATAACCTCTTGAGTTCATATCTATCTTTGCAAGCTAAAATAGCTAAAGAAGCTTCTTTATCAAAAACATAACCCTCAGGAATAATAGGCAAGTCTTCATCATCACTTTCATCAATACAACCAGTTTCAATAATTTCTTTCTCTCTAGCCCTAGCAATTTGTTCATCAAGAAATTCACTAAGGGGCACAGTAGTATCAAGCATAGAAGTAGTTTCATCATAAGTATCATGCATAGCAGAAGTGGCATCATCAATAACATGCGGCATACCAGAACAAATAACAGAAGCAGGTTTAGGTGTCGCAAGCTTACTCAAAACAGAAGGTGAATCAAGTGCAGAGCTAGATGGCAGTTCCTTACCTTCCCTCGTAGTTGAGGGATAAATTGTTGTCTTAGCGTCTTTCAAGTTCTTCATAGTGACCAACAGATATAAATCCCAAGTGACTCAAATAATAGAGCTATGCTCCCCGGCAACGGCGCCAGAAAATAGTCTTGATAACCCACAAGTGTAGGGGATCGCAACAGTTTTCGAGGGTAGAGTATTCAACCCAAATTTATTGATTCGACACAAGGGGAGCCAGAGAATATTCTCAAGTATTAGAAGTTGAGTTGTCAATTCAACCACACCTGGATAACTTAGTATCTGTAGCAAAGTTTTTAGTAGCAAAGTAATATGATAGTAGTGGTAACGGTAACAAAAGTAACGGCAGCAAAAGTAATATTTTTGGTGTTTTGTAGTGATTATAACAGTAGCAACGGAAAAGTAAATAAGCGAAGAACAATATAGGAAAAGCTCGTAGGCATTGGATCGGTGATAGAGAATTATGCCGGATGCGGTTCATCATGTAACAATCATAACATAGGGTGACACAGAACTAGCTCCAATTCATCAATGTAATGTAGGCATGTATTCCGAATATAGTCATACATGCTACATCTTTTGTCCTACCCTCCCGTGGCAGCGGGGTCCTATTGGAAACTAAGGGATATTAAGGCCTCCTTTTAATAGAGAACCGGAACAAAGCATTAGCACATAGTGAATACATGAACTCCTCAAACTATGGTCATCACCGGGAGTGGTCCCGATTATTGTCACTTGGGGTTGCGGATCATAACACATAGTAGGTGACTATAGACTTGCAAGATAGGATCAAGAACTCACATATATTCATGAAAACATAATAGGTTCAGATCTGAAATCATGGCACTCGGGCCCTAGTGACAAGCATTAAGCATAGCAAAGTCATAGCAACATCAATCTCAGAACATAGTGGATACTAGGGCTCAAACCCTAACAAAACTAACTCGATTACATGATAGATCTCATCCAACCCATCACCGTCCAGCAAGCCTACGATGGAATTACTCACGCACGTTGGTGAGCATCATGAAATTGGTGATGGAGGATGGTTGATGATGAGGACGACGACGAATCCCCCTCTCCGGAGCCCCGAACGGACTCCAGATCAGCCCTCCCGAGAGGTTTTAGGGCTTGGCGGCGGCTCCGTATCATAAAACATGATTATTTCTTCTCTCTTATTTTTTTCTCCCCGAAAGCAAATATATAGAGTTGGAGTTGAGGTCGAAGGAGTTCCAGGGGGCCCACGAGGTAGGGGGGTGCGCCCCCACCCTCGTGGACAGGGTGTGGGCCCCCTGGTCTTCATCTTTTGCAAGGATCTTTTATTATTTCCAAATAGATGTTCCGTGGAGTTTCAGGTCATTCCGAGAACTTTTGTTTCTGCACATAAATAACACCATGGAAAGTCTGCTGAAAATAGGGTTAGTTCCATTCAAATCATGCAAGTTAGAGTCCAAAACAAGGGCAAAAGTGTTTGGAAAAGTAGATACGATGGAGACGTATCAAAGACTGTGTGGCTGAAGATGCACAAAATGCAAAATGTTAAGAACGACACATATCTCTGATCTGAAGAAATACCTTAAGAGATCAACAGTAAGGTACAAGAGTGGTCACACATCTTTTGTCTGAAAACTAAATTGGGGTCACACGATTTTATTTTATTTTGGTACTGTATGATCTACGTCGGATGGCTTGATGGCCGTCTTATGCCTCCCAGCTGACACTGTTCAGAATCTTCCCAGAAGAGCCAGTTTCCACCGGTAGAGCAGCCTGCCTCCATCGTCCCTGGCTGCGAGAGCTCCGACCAAAACCCCGCTCCCCGCCCCACCGAACTGCAGTGGTTGCGCCGCCCCCGACTAATCCACAAAGACTCGCCGTCATCCAGATCCGGCGGCGGTAGTACCTTCAACCCAGGCAACTCTAAGATAGCCACCTAAGCGCTGCTTCTGCGGCGAACTTGCGCCCCCGCACCCTTACATTGGACACCAGCCAACCGGTAGCCTAGGTGCTCCTCCGCCTCGAGGTGTGCTGCTTCCCATTGGGAATCGATTGGCTCAGAATAAAAATTTAGACAACTGACGCCTAAATAAAGTGATTTAAGATGAGTGTACGACCTATCTTGCGGCCTGGTGAAGTTGGCAGCTCTAGCTGCCGAGTCGGTGAGGCCGGCGCGGTTGCGGTGGCTACCGGCGGCAGGAAAGTAGAGATGTCACAATGGTCAACGGCTACGGGGAAGCAGCACCGGGGCCCTGGACGCATCCAAAGTTGGAGCTGCTCCAGCGCCGTGCACAACTGCGGGGGTGAATCGTCTCCGGTACGGTTCACGTGGCCATCATCGAGGCAGCTCCGGCAGCACGGAGTAAGAGGATCATCGGGGAGGAGGGCGGCGGTGAATTTGGTGCGGTGGGGGTTCCATGGAGGAGGGGCTGAGGTTTCGCAGTTGGGGAGAAGGGAGCTTCCGGGGAGAAGGTGATTTGGCTCCCACGATGTACGAATGGGGAATTGGGAGGGGGAACCATGTCTTACGGACGCATTTGTCTGAAATGTGTGTGTGTGTGTGTGGGGGGGTTGAGTTCTACCCTGCCTTTAGGCTTCGGGCTTGGGTGCGTGTCTTGAGGTGCAGGATAGTAGAGTAACTTTGCTTCTTCCAAATAGTGGGGGCGAGCGATTTCGGGCGAGGCGGGCGTGTTTTGAAATAGTGGACACGAGCGATTTTGGGTGAGGAGGGTGTGTTTTGAAATAGTGGGCGCGAGCGATTTCGGGCGAGGAGGGCGTGTTTTGAAATAGTGGTATGAGCGATTTTGCAAGGAGGCGTGTTTTGAAATAGTGGGCGCAAGCGATTTCTGGCGTGTTTTGAAATAGTGGGCGCGAGCGATTTCGGGCAAGGAGGGTGTGTTTTGAAATAGTGGGCGCAAGCGATTTCGGGCAAGGAGGGCGTGTTTTGAAATAGTCGGCGCGAGCAATTTCGGGCAAGGAGAGGGTGTTTTGCCGCCCATGGTTTATGAATTATTTGGTACCTATCATTTCGGCCGAGGAGAAGGCGCGCTTGGATGAAGTTACGAGCCTACCCTCGATGTACAATGGGCCAATTGATGTGTGTCCCACATAGGCCGGTAATTTCGCATCTCCCATTTATTTGCTCGGGTGAATACCACCGAGCAGAGGGTGTTTAGCGATTCGTTCAAATTTTGGGAGAACGAGCATCCACGTCTACCTTACCAAGTTGATTCGAATCAAATTTTGAAATATTAGCTTGCCACTTCTTTTTTAGATGGTGAGATGATGCTAGGGACTAATGTGTTTTTACATGCTCGTTGCTAACTATTGACTATATGACAAATAGTTGACCCACTCGAAAACGGGAATCAAACCCAAAATGAAATATCTCGATTCAATGAAATAGCTCATTCACCAGGTCAAAATAGTGAACTAAATCCAGAATTGAACACCTCAATCGAGTAGCATCTTTGTCAGTATTATAGTACTCCATAAACATGTTGAAAGTCAAATTAATGAACTTGTTTGATACGCACATCTCCGTTCATGTGTGGATTGCAGACAACATGTTCTCCAATTCAAATATTTGAATGCAAATTTATATCGAAACATGGTTTATATCATTCTTTGATGCATAAATGTGACCTCCCCACTCTCCCGGACTCCTGTTCTGTCTCTCGCTGACAATCTTCAATTCTATCGCACGCATCCATACACAAACCTTGTCGGTCCCTCTCCCCCTCTCTCTCTCTATCTCTCTCTCTCTCTCTCTCTCTCTGTGGGGGGTGGCCTTTCTAGTTCGCATGCACACTCAATGTATGGGTCTCTCTGGCACACTATGTATGATTCTCTAGTACAAGCTAAATATCTTGGGTGCACTCATCGTACGCACACAAATTCCCTGGCTCGTTGCCCGTAACTCTCTCACGCGCCACTCTGCCGTCTCGGAGCTCCTCCCTCTCTCTCTCTCTCTCTCTCTCACTCTCCATCTCCCTGGGTCACACATACACATGCATATCTCACTCGCACTCGATAGACCCATCTAAAACTCTCTCTCTCTCCATCTCACACGCACACACACACAATCTGACGCCTAGCCAAGTATGATTGTCTCTCACTCAATTGTGGGCAACACAGTCCCCCCTATATGTATATGACTAATTCTTAGTGTCCATCACAAACATGTGCATTGTCTCTTTCCCTCACTTGGTTTATCTCGATTTCTCTCGGGGAATCTTTCTATCGCACACACACACCTCGTCCCTCGATCTTCCACCCATATAGTCCCCTCACGATCTCGAGGGGATCTCTCTAACACAAACACACCCTCTCTCCCTCCCCATACATCCATCTTCTCCATGCGTCCCTCTCGACCTTTGTCCCTTGTTGGCCAGACCTCTATTGGACATGTGCTATAGGGGTGTCTCTCTCCGTTGCAAACAATCACGCACTAGCTATCTTCGTATATCTCCTCACCTTGCTTTTCTATCTCGGAGATACATGCGTGATATGTTTGCATAAGAAACGAACACACACACACACATAGTCTCTCTCTCTCTCTAATTTATCGTTTGTTGTCCCTTTCTCTATCACACACACACACTCTCTCTCTTTTTGCACACTCACTCATTCTCCTTCACACGCACTTGATCTCTCTCGACTTAGGCACTCTCTTCGGTCCATAGCATATAGATTTATTGAATAGTCAAACATCACAAAGTTTGACCATGTACGTGGAGAAAAACATTTACATCTAGAACGGCAAACATATATCATTAGATTCATCATGAGATGTAGTTTCGTATGATGTATCTTTGGTATTGTAGATATAAATAATATTTGCGTAAACATGGTCAAAGTTTCCAAAGTTTGACTTCTAAAAAATTTATATGCACTGCATTATCGAACGGATGGAGTATCTCTTTCCCCTCTCAGCTATCGGCGCACCACTCAGCCGTATCGTGGCTCCTCTATCTCTCTCAAACTTTATATCTCCCTAGTTCACACATACACATATCTCGCTCACGCTACATAGACCCATCTAACACTCTTGGCCCTTGTTCTCCCTCTATGTGACACGCACCCCCCCTAAGTACCATAATCCCTCACTCCATCATAGGCACACGCACTCCCCCCTAAGTATGACTATCTCTCACTAGCCATCAGGAACACACATATTGTCTCCTTCCATCCATACGTCTATCTCGATATCTCTCGGGGTATCTTCTATCGCGCACACACCTTGTCACCTGATCTCCCACCCATGTAGTCCCATCACGATCTCCAGGGGATCTCTCTGTCACAAACATACACTCTCTCCTCCCCATGTCCGCATTTTCTCCATACATCTCTCTCGACCTCTCTCCCTTGTTTGTCAGACCTCTCTTGGCCATGTGCTAGGGGTCTTTCTATCTCGGTTGCAAACAACCACACACTATCTCCTCACCTCGCTTCCGCTGTCGAAGATGCATGTGTGATAAGTTTGCATAAGACACACACGCTTTTTCTCTACTTTATCATGTGTTGTCCATGTCTCTTTCACACACGCACACACACTTTTTTCACTCACTCTTTCTATTTCACACACAATCTCTCTCTCTAGTTAGTTACTCTCTCACGTCCATAAACATATGGATGTTTTGAAAAGTCAAACCTCAGAAAAGTTCGACCAGGTATATGTGGAGAAAAACATTTACATCTGGAACGATCATTAGATTCATCACAACATGTACTTACACTACTGCAGGATGCTGCTAATGCGACACTACGATCAGAGACCCTTCGACGAAACTTTGTGTGATGCAATAATCACAAACGGTGGTTTTAAAAACCTGTCAAAAAAGGTGCAAAACATTTGCGATGGAGGATGCATCAAACACGGTTCAGATTTTAGTTGCGTGTGCGATGCAGGGCATATGGTTCAGTTCAATGAACTGTTTGTGATGATGAGGAACAAAAGAAATGGGCAGCCAGATGAAGGTGTGTGCGATATACAGCATACAATTCACTCGGATGAACTGTTTGTGATTAGGCAACACAAAAGAATCGGTCAGCCCGATGAAGGTGTGTGCGATATACGGCATGCGGTTCACTCGGATGAACTATTGCTTTGAGCCAAGAGAACATAAACGGTTCAATATAACAAGATGTGTGTGATACGCGGCAAACAGGTGTGTAATCAGAAATGTGTGCGAAGATCGATAATAACACAGACGATTGCTGCTAATAAGCCGTGTTTGTTGTGGGCAAACGCTTGGTGGTATACAATTGTCAGCGATTGATGAAATCATCACCGACGGGTTCCTCAAGATGGTCCGTGTGCGATGTCATTGCACACAGAACAACAACATATGTACTTATAACTTATAAGGACTTGATTCCATAAACAAATTGAACATCGAATTACATATGTAGCTAGTACACACATGACCTTTGCACACATGAAAGTACGTTCCAAAATGCCTTTGTGTGCGGCATCCATCCTTGGTGGGGAGAAGGGAGATGATCTCCCCAAGGATTCCGTCTGGGAGATCGCTGATGCGGTCCGCCGGAGATTCTACTGGTTCCTCAGGTCCGGGGGGCACTTCTGGCCGCACAGCCGGGTCCAAGATCTACATCCGGCGGTGGCGTTGGTCGGAGCCTCATCTGTGTACATACCAATCTAAAAGAAAAAAATTGGAATAACATGTAGGACATTCGAAGTCAATTCTCAAGATCAGGAAGAAAAAAGGCACAAACATATATGTAGGTCATTCAAAATCAATTCTCAAGATCTGGCCAGGAATTATTAGCACGCAAGCTGACCCTAGTCAGATTATTAGCAAAAATCATTTGTACAGAACAAACAATTAACCACTAACTCTATACGGATAACATTCAAACAATCAATACACTACGTGCATCTAATGGATCTTAATTACCCTGATTTCATGGACTGAGAGAACATAACCATAGGATTTGTATTCCAGAAAAATTATAGAGGGGCGGGGTGGGGGGGGGGGATTAACCAGAGAAAACACTTGATATGTTTGCCGCACAAATGGGTATATAGATGACTAACCGGTTTTCCGTCGGAGTCGCAGTTGTTGCCGAAGTTGCTGTTGACCTCCGGCTCCTGCTGGGGGCACGATGGCGCAGATGAATTCAAGGTCGTGCTGCTGCACGCACGAGACCTCGTCGGCGGCGACGGAAACCTCTGTGGCCAGCTTCACGCGTTGTGCGGGTGCTTCACCAGCCCCGGCGTCGCCACTCCCTTCGATGGTGCGCTTCGGCGGCATCGTCATACACTCCGGAGTCCAAACATCGGTGACCACTATGGACCGGGGGTGCGGCCGCCTATTATGGCCGGCGGCTCGGGTGCACAATTAATACGGACTAGTGGGAGCGAGGCAGGCTGCGGCCAAAAGTTGTCTCGCCTCCCAGTGAGCCTGCGCGGCGGACGTCTGCCATTCCTACCATCATTTCACACAGCTACTCGCACGCCTCCTCGTCAATACACACACCTACACGCACGCCTCCCGGTATGCCTATGCGGCGGACTGCTCGCATGCGTCCCGTCAAGTCACGCCTGCTCGCACGACACATGGGGCCTGTGGCAGCATGTATATATTTTGGTTTATTTTCTGCCGCTTTACTTCTTCACTGAACCGTTTGCATTGAAGAGATGCACAAATCCTGCGTTGAACATCTCGCACGCTTCCCGGTGAACCTGGGCACCACACGAGTTTTGGATTTACAAGAATGTAAAAACCAGGCATCTCAATGTTTTGCCGGCAATCAACAGTGCCCTGGTGTTTGAAATTCATTCCCATTTCTTGCATGGGACCTAAGCATGCACATAAGGACACAGATTTGATCTTTCAACCAATTTATATGCACTGGAGAATGTGCATGTAGTTCAAATTTAAATTATGCACATAAATGCATTGAAAACTCAGTTAATGCATAAAAATGTCCAAACGAACCCCAAAAAATCACAAAAAATGACACAACACTCCTGTTGTTCTATGTTGACACGAGAAAAAAATTTGAAAGCGCTAAGAGGCAATGGATATCGTTTCGTCCCCAAAGGTGGGACGTTCCCTACCGAAACCATCATGCTTGTTGTGAGAAGCTCTGGTTTGCGAGAAGCATATACCCAAACCTGCCCCAAATGGGACAAAAAATTTACCATGGCATGTTGATGCTGCTCCATGATAGCATGCCAAGTTTCATGAATTTCAGACGAGTTTTGGATTTACTAGAATTTAAAAAACAGGCATCTCAATGTTTTGCCGGCAATCAACGGTGCCCCGGTGTTTGAAATTCATTCCCATTTCTTGCATGGCATCTAAGCATGCACCCAAGGACACAGATTTCATTTTTACCAATTTATATGCAATAGAGCATGTGCATGTAGTTCAAATTTGAATTATGCACATAAATGCATTGAAAACTCAGTCAATGCATAAAAATGTCCAAACGAACCCCGAAAAATCACAAAAATTGACACAACACTCCTGTTGTTCTATGTTGACACGAGAAATTTTTTGGAAGCAATAAGAGGCAATGGATATTGTTTCGTCCCCAAAGGTGGGACGTTCCCTATCAAACCATCATGCTTGTTGTGAGAAGCTCTGGTTTGTGAGAAGTATATACCCAAACCTGCCCCAAATGGGACAAAAAAATTACCACGGCATGTTGATGATGCTCCATGATAGCATGCCAAGTTTCATGAATTTCAGACGAGTTTCGGATTTACTAGAAATTAAAAGCCATGTATCTCAATGTTTTGCCGGCAATCAACGGCGCCCCGGTGTTTGAAATTCATTCCCATTTCTTGCATGGGACCTAAGCATGCACATAAGGACACCGATTTGATTTTTCAACCAATTTATATGCACTGGAGCATGTGGATGTAGTTCAAATTTGAATTATGCACATAAATGCATTGAAAACTCAGTTAATGCATAAAAATGTCCAAATGAACCCAGAAAATTCACAAAAATTGACACAACACTCCTGTTGTTCTATGTTGACACGAGAAAAAAATTTGAAGGCAATAAGAGGCGATGGATATCGCTTCGTCCCGAAAGGTGGGACGTTCCCTACCGGAACCATCATGCTTGTTGTGAGAAGCTCTGGTTTGTGAGAAGCATATACCCAAACCTGCCCCAAATGGGACAAAAATTTTACCACGACATGTTCATGCCGCTCCATGATAGCATGCCAACATGAATTTCATATGAATTTTGGATTTACTAGAATTTAAAAACCAGGCATCTCAATGTTTTGCCGGCAATCAACGGTGCCCCGGTGTTTGAAATTCATTCCCATTTCTTGCATGGGACCTAAGCATGCACCCAAGGACACATATTTGATTTTTCAACCAATTTATATGCGCACTGGAGCATGTGCATGTAGTTCAAATTTGAATTATTCACATAAATGCATTGAAAACTTAGTTAATGCATAAAAATGTCCAAACGAACCCCGAAAAATCACAAAAATTGACACAACACTCCTCTTGTTCTATTTTGACACGAGAAATTTTTTGGAAGCAATAAGAGGCAATGGATATCATTTCGTCCCCAAATGTGGGACGTTCCCTACCAAAACCATCGTGCTTGTTGTGAGAAGCTCTGGTTTGTGAGAAGCTTATACCCAAACCTGCCCCAAATGGGACAAAAATTTTACCACATCATGTTGATGGCGCTCCATGATAGCATGCCAAGTTTCATGAATTTTAGACGAGTTTTGGATTTACTAGAAATTAAAAGCCATGTATCTCGATGTTTGCGGTCGAGTGACGGTGGCAGGGTGTTTGAAATTCATTCCCATTTCTTGCATGGGAACTAAGCATGCAACCAAGGACACATATTTGATTTTTAAACCAGTTTATATGCACTGGAAATTGTGCATGTAGTTCAAATTTGAATTATGCGCATAAAATGCCTGGAATACCCAGTTAATGTATAAAAATGTCCAAAGCAGACGAAAAATTCCAAAATTGAACACAACACTCCTGTTGTTCTATGTTGACACTCGAAATTTTTTGAAAGCAGTAAGAGGCAATGGATATTGTTTCGTCCCCAAAGGTGGCACGTTCCCTACCGAAACCATCACGCTTGTTGTGAGAAGCTTATACCCAAACCTGCCCCAAATGGGACAAAATTTTTACCACGGCATGTTGATGCCGCTCCATGATAGCATGCCAAGTTTCATGAATTTCACACGAGTTTTGGATTTACTAAAAATTTAAAAACCAGGTATCTCGACGGTGGCAGGGTGTTTGAAATTCATTCCCATTTCTTGCATGGACCTAAGCATGCAACCAAGGCCACATATTTGATTTTTCAACGAGTTTATATGCACTGGAGAATGTGCATGTAGTTCAAATTTGAATTATGCACTTGCAATGCCTACAAAACCAAGTTAATGTATAAAAACGTCCAAACGAACCCTGAATAATTCCCATTATGCACCTGCAATGCCTATAGTTGCATGTTCACTGCAGATAAAAGTTCTAACAAATCAAACACCATCCTTTGTAGCTGTGACCCCATTACATAATTCAAATCAAGACGATAAATCAAGTAGACCGCACACACTTTATTACCACCAACCGTGTGAGATGCAACAAAAAATATCTTGGAGCACCGTCGGTGTATAGTACGCCTATGGCTTATGCGAGAAGGTGTGTTGGCTATAGTCCACAGCCGGCATGTCAAGCACACTAGCTCACTCCCCAAATATCATTTCACTGTTCATTCATCGCCGGTGAAAGATGAGGACGTGGACCCACGTCGTGAGGGAAACTTCGGCAGCCCACTCCGGCGAGAGCGCGGCCGCAGCCGCCAGGCGCGTGCTAACAAGCTTCGTGAGGGCGACCGTAGTCTGCATCCGGGCGGCCAAAGCAGCCCAAACGGCCGATGTTGCTTCTCAGGCAGCGGCAGCAGCATCTGCCTCGGGGATAGCCACTGGCGAGAGCGGCACAACAGCTGTCCGTTCCGCAGCGGCGGCCTTAGCCCTGATGGAGGCCGCCCACTACCATGTCGAGGCCATCAACGCCCAGCTCGTGGCAGTCACCGCACAAATCGAATGAAGATTCTCCGACAACGATCGGCAACCCACGGCCGAAAATCTGGCAATCACCAAGAGAGTTCGAGCAACCGTCCGTTCCTGCGCGGCATACCTTGCCACGACGGAGCCCGCCAGAGCCCAGATCAAGGCCGCCCACGCCCAGCTCGTGGCGGCCTATGCCAAAGATATGGCGGACGCGGATGGCGAGATGCTTGCTGAGTATGGTGCAATTGATGCCATGGAGCCCCTTACCCAGGAGACCGTCGGGCACGAGCTGGACATGGAGGCGGCGACGGAGGTCGACGAGCACCAGCCGTAGTAGTACTCTTTGTTTTGTTTAATTAAGAGCGCCCATCTTTAATTTGTTAGAGTAATGTTTAGGTTAGCTAGCTCTGTTTAATTGCTAAACTTGCTCCATTAAGAAGTTAGTCTCCTTTGTGTACCCAAATTATGCAATGACGTGGATGACCACTGTAACCAGGGAAATTCGAACCAAAATTTTTGACATTCAAACTCAACACACACGGGTTAAGCTATCTAAATCGTTTGTTATGTTCACATATCATACACAGTTCTGAATAAGGGACCGTGTCCGATGACACTTTGCGCGCCAAATTTTACGCTGAAGCGATTCCAAATTTTTGGCTTCCGTGGAAATATCTACCTCCCCGCCCCCTCCCCCTTACCAAAAGCCACATTTCCCCTCTTTCGCATTCCTTTCCAAGTTGAAACCTTCACTCCTTGCTTGCAGCACCGCCTCCTCGTCGATGACCCTCCTTCACGCTGCTCGGCCTCGCCTATCCAGGCAGGTAATCCACACCCGACCCCCATCCTTGTCGGGGTTATCTCGCGGGCGGGTTCGCGAGACGACAGATGCCACGAGGTGGCTTGTGGTGAGGGCAAGACTGCTTTGGAGATCAAGGGACGGGATTGGGCAAACAGCACGCGGTGATTTACCCAGATTCAGAGCTCTCCGGAGAGATAATACTCCTACTGCTGCATGTCTGAATATATATGAAATGCACATGTTAGACAGTACAAAGTTGCTCCTGGAGCTGTATTTGAGAGCAGGTAGAAGAGAGCTATGTGCTCATCTGCTAGTACATGTGTGGCGCGAGTGGCCTTGTGGCCATATGAGTGTGTGCCCATCGAGCCATTGTGGCCGTGGGAATGGATGGATGGGTGCCTAGCTAGCTTGTGTGCGTGAGTGTATATGTCCAGGATGGATGGATGGATGGGTGGCTTTGTAGCGTGAGCTAGCTTTGGGTGTAAGCTAGGTGGGCATGGGTGTGTGCTTGGGATGTAAGCTAGTGTAGCTTACATCCCAAGCCGTGTGTAGCTTGGGAGCTAGGCTAAGTTTTGTCCCTGGGGAATTTTATAAATCAATGCCCGGGGACAAAGTACACTGTAGATGATATTGTGTGTGACGAGTGAACAGTATGGCTGTCTTGTCGGTGTCGTGTCGGATGTGATGTCGCAGTTGACTTCTCACAGAGCAGGCCGGGCCGAGCGGGACGAGGACGCCGGGCGGCCGGGTTGAGGAGTCCGACCGAGTTGAGGAGTCCGGCCGGGATGAGGAGTCTGGCCGGGTTGAGGGACTTGGCCGGGTTGAGCAACCCGGCCAAGTGCGACCCGGATTGAGGGGCGTTGCTGGCCCCGATGTTTTTGAAGCGTCGTTTGCCATCTTGGGCCTACCCGGGGGTCATCCCCCCGTCAGTAGCCTCCGAGCCTCCGGGCAACTTGGAAAAGTTGCGTGGAGGGTTTTAGCAGGTGTTGTCGGTGTCAAAACCGGCGAATCTCGGGTAGGGGGTCCCGAACTGTGCGTCTAGGCGGATGGTAACAGGAGACAAGGGACACGATGTTTTACCCAGGTTCGGGCCCTCTCGATGGAGGTGAAACCCTACGTCCTGCTAGATTAATATTGATGATGTGTGTTACAAGAGTAGATATACCACGAGATCAAAGAGGCTAAACCCTAGAAGCTAGCCTATGGTATGATTGTTGTTCGTCCTCTGGGACTAAAACCCTCCGGTTTATATAGACACCGGATAGGGTTAGGGTTACCACAGTCGGTTACAATGGTAGGAGATCTACATATCCGTATCGCCAAGCTTGCCTTCCACGCCAAGGAAAGTCCCATCCGGACACGGGACGAAGTCTTCAATCTTGTATCTTCATAGTCTTGGAGTCCGGCCGATGATGATAGTTCGGCTATCCGGACACCCCCTAGTCCGGAACTCCCTCAGTAGCCCCTGAACCAGGCTTCAATGACGACGAGTCCGCGTGCATATTGTCTTCGGCATTGCAAGGCGGGTTCTTCCTCCGAATAATTTAAAGAAGATTGTGAACACCAGGATAGTGTCCGGCTCTGCAAAAATAAATTCCACATACCACCATAGAGAGAATAATATTACACAAGATCAATCTGTCGACATATTCTGTATGCGTTACGTCGCACCACTACCAAGCTTTTATTCAAATTGTTTTCTTGCTCCACCTCAGCGCGTTTAGCGAAGCGGTTTCCTTGGCACGTCTTGTCGAGGCAGAGATCGTGTTCCCCTTATTCCGGGATTCCCATCAATACGGACGTGGGTAACCCAACCGCGCCATCGATTGTGGCGCTTGGGAGATAAGCGAGTTTTACCGGGCGGTGGGGACACATGTTTTTGTCCGCCCATATAAGGGATAAGGACACACCCTTTACCTGCGCCTTCTTCCTCCTTGGCTTATCCATCTCCATGAACTCGAGCTCAAGCGCCCAAGTCCGCACTCCTCACCTCAACCTTCTCCAACTATGTCCGAGCGGGAGGCAAGTGGATGGCCTCCTCCTCCGTCACGGAGGGGCAGATCCAGAAGCCGCGCGACGCCGGATATCTGTCCAGCAACATCGCGCATCGGCTCCTCGACGAGGGAGAGCTCGTCCCCAACCCCAGGCCCCATGAGAGGGTAGTATTTCTTCCCCATTTCCTCCGCGGACTGGGCTTCCCGCTTCATCCCTTCATCCGGGGGCTCATGTTCTACTACGGCCTAGATTTCCATGATCTGGCCCCGAATTTCATCCTCAACATCTCGGCGTTTATCATCATGTGTGAGGCATTCCTCTGCATCCAGCCCCACGGCTTGTGGCTCAAGACCTTGATGTCAAGCCGAAGGTTGTGAAGGGCAGCCAAGCGGAGTCTTGAGGTGCCATGGTGGGCGAGGATGTCCCACGTTACGTGTTGGAGGGTACTTTCGTGGAAACCATCAAGGGGTGGCAATCGGGGTGGTTCTACATCCCCGAGCAGCGTGACCCTGATTGGGCAGCGGCCCCCGAATTTAGATCTGGTAGTCCCACACGGCTCTCCTCCGGGACAGAGTGGCCGCAGTTGGGGGGATTCGCATGAGCTGACCGGACTCCCAGCCTGTATCCGTAAGCCGTGGACAAGAAGCTCAAGCTTGTCAACGTAGTCCAGGTCATGCTCATCCGCCGGATTCTCCCGTGCCAGCAACGGGGCTTTAATATGTGGGAGTTTGATCCGGCGAAGCACCAGACCCTGAGCGGGCTCTTCGACACTACATATGAAGATGTCTGGAAGGTGCTGTTCAAAGCGCTGAAGCTCCCGCATCCGCCATCAAGATCGCGGATTCTGCTCGCAGTGTCCAGCTGACGAGGTAAGTGATTTCATCACTTGTTTTCCATAGTTTGGCTCTATGCGGGATCTAAACTCCCCTTGCCTTTGATAGGAATGGCTGGCGAAGGCCGAACGGATTACCTATCCGGCCCCATTGCTAGAGGACCCAGCGGACGCCCGCCTAACGGGGCTGCTGGCTCTGGCACCCCACGTGGTGCCGGAGAAGAAGGCCAAGAAAACGACCACGGGGACTCGGAAGAGTTCCCGTTTTCAGGTGCTATCGGATGATGAATCCGAGGCCGACTCCTCCCACCAAGGTGAGGGGGAGAAGAAGAAAGCCTCTCCCCGGGGAAGAAGAAACAAAGGAAGGCCTCCCCAACAAGGGAGGTCAAGGGTCCAAGAAGGAAAAACTCTTCCTCCGGACTGCTCCGCTTGGCGCTTGATGTGACGACTGGCATCCAAGGGCCAAACCCCTGGCGAGATCGTAAGTATCCGGACTCCCGAATAACCTCAAAGTTTGTGTTTTCGCCACATAACGTCTCTCTAATGCCGCATACAACCCTGCAGTCCGCCCAAGGATGATCTTCCCATTTCATCGAGCGGGTCCTTGGGTGCGTCGGATATGGATTCCCTTCCGACTGCCTCCACCCCCTGTGCTGCGGACGATGCCGAGGTGGGATCCCAGAAAAGGACCCACCAGGAGGGGGAGGCCCCGAAGGTGTCGCAGGACACCCTCCCGGACTGCGCACCGGACTCAGCCCCGGAGGCCGCAGTGGCTCCGGAGTCCAGCGGGTGACCCCTTCGTAAGAAGGGCAAGACCGGGACGCTGGCTGCCTCCGTCCAACCGGAGGGGCCGGATAATTTGCTGGTGGCGCTCAATGGTGCCTCAATCGAAGAGGAACACCGCACTGTTATGAGTGCGGTGATTCAGAAGGTTCAGCTCGCCAAGAGCGTGCTGACCGAAGCCTGTAATAGCCTTCTAGCAGGCTTTGAGGTAAGAATTTCAATATATGTAAAATGGTACCGCATAGACAGTAGCCCCTGATGCTCGGTTCGGTGTTCGGAAAGAAAAGCCGGACTGAGGATCTTTAGAAAGATAAACGCAGGAGTCATAAAAATATGTCAATATGGGATTGCAGGTTGTGCTGCTGACCTCCGCCGCACTGACTGCGGAGGTCAATAATTTGAAGAAAAACCTCGAGCGGTCCGAGAACGAGCTCGGCCATGCCAAGAAGCAGCTCGAGGAAAAAGAAGGTGAGTAATACCTTATGAAAATTGTACCTTACAGAAAAGGATTTGGTTGCAAGAAAAATGACAAGGATAACGTGGGTATTGTAGGGGCCACTAACGAGGTGGCGACCCTGAAGGAGGCGGTGGCCGCGGCCGATCGTAATGCGGACGCGGAACGCACCGAGCGAGAGAAGTAGGAGGCGCGGGTGGCGGAGGTACAGCAAGAGCTCCAGGATCTCGTGAAAAAACATGAAAACTTGGAGCGTGACTCGAAGACTCGAGAGTCTGAGCTTGCAACGGCTCTTGAGAGTGCCAAAGCCGCTAAGGCCGAAGCCTACAAGGCCCTCCAGGAGATTGAGGCGGTGAAGAAAATAGCAGCGGATTAAGGCATTTTTCATGCAGAGTAAGCATGTGAGTGTTAATTACATTGCTTACCCGAATTCGGAGCTCTCCGAGGCGTTCGCAGATCTTCCTCATGGCGTGTCCGATGCTGCCGCATTCTACCGGGCCGAGGAGGGAGCTCGACGGAGAAGGTCTTCTGGTCTTAGTATGCCGAGGCGGACATCCGGTGCCCTTAGCGACCACCGGTGAAGCAGCTGGTCGAGCTCCACAAGGCGGCCGATGGCCATGAAGGGCCTCATAGTTCGGCTGTGGCCTAAGGAGGCCATGCACAGGAGCTACTTGACTGGTCTGTTGGTGGTGGATGCATGCCCGTGGGTTGAAGTTATCAAGCATTCCGCTTGTATCGAGGGTGCCCGTCGGGCCCTTGCCCGCGCAAAGGTGCACTGGGGCAAGATGGATGCCCAGAAGCTCGTGACGGACCCGCCACCAGAGGGCAAGGAGCATCGCACGCCCGAGATGTGTTATAAGACTGTGCTTAAGGGCGCCCGCACTATTGCGGGTGAGTACTCCAAAGATGAAATATTTGAGTAGACTCGCATTTTGTTATCCTGTGCGCTGAAAACTTAGTTTGTATGCGCTAAGAAACACTTGTTAATTTAAATATTACCTTCTGTGCGGCTGTTTATCAAATCTGAGAGATGGCAAGTCGTCAAATGACCCCCATGCCACGAAAGTCTTTGGGGTGTTCGGATAAACTTGAGTGCTCTTGTTCCCATTTTTGGGTCCATCTAGGGAGGCGCTCAACACAACGAACAAGGCAACCAGACTTATAATGCTTGAACACTCTCACTTAGCCATAGAATTCTATAATTTTAAATTTCGGCGATGCCCCTAGTCTTCGGAAGGTCAATTTGGGGCGCTATCCACGCCTTGGCCGGACAAGATCCGGCTCCTCGCTCTAAGCGGCATAAGTCTTTAAGGACTCATGAAAACCTCTCGAATAGCGACCGGTCTCTTGCCTCATCATGACGGTCAGTTTTAGCTTTCTCCATCGAGGCGTTAACCCACCGAATCGGGCGGAATCGTTGGTTCTCCGGTGCTACCTTAGCCGATATAACGGGCGTAAGGTACCAAAACACGGAGCCGGGCAAACCCAACTATTGACCCAAGACATGATTCGGAGCCGATGCATATAGTGCTATAAGTTCGGGTGCCGCACTTGTGAAAGTGTTCGACTCATCACACCAAAACGCGGAAACGTAAGCCCTGGTGTATATTAGCCGTACCAAAGTGTACGGATGCAACATGTCGTGAATGAACATATGTATGAAAAATAAATGCAATTATAAGCAAAAAGGTGCTGCATTGGTTTATTCAAGAAGTGCTGCTACGAATGCAGAACGATACAAATAGTGCGATAAGCAAGGTATGAGACTGTTAAACATGTCCCCCTCCAGGGGTAGGCTGCAGATTGGTGTATGAAAATGCTCGTAATGGAGACCACCAGATATTCGTTGTAGCCTTTATCCTTCCCTCGGCTGTTGCATCGTGAGTTCGGCAGGTCTGCTGCCGGACAGGGCTTCTGACAAACGGAGTCCTGTGGGTAAAAAGTAAAAGGTAAAAAGAAAAGAAAAAGGAACGACACACTTGAGAGCCCCTGGTGTGGTTGAGCCGCAGTCTGGGTTTATCGTGGTCGTGCCCCTCTCCCCATGCCCATGGTATCTTCAGAGCATAATGGTGTACGCGAAGGACCTGCTTTGACGTTTTGCAGGGGCTGGGGTTGGGGCCGCACTGCTACGCGTGCTCTGAACGTGCTGTGGTCTTGTTGTAAGTTACTCCGGCGCCGCTTAGTCATGTCCGGCCGCTTAACGGCCAGACTCGAGAATTGCCTTAAGAGGCTGCATTGCACTTCTGCCATGAGCCGCTGTATGTTCCTCCGTGCGGAGAGAACGTTCAGTGGTTCCGTTGACCGTAATGACTCCTCGAGGGCCTGGCATCTTGAGCTTGAGGTATGCGTAGTGCAGCACCGCGTTGAACTTTGCAAACGCGGTACGTCCGAGCAAGGCATGATAGCCGCTGCGGAACGGGACTATGTCGAAGATTAACTCCTCGCTTCGGAAGTTATCCGGGGATCCGAAGACCACTTCCAGTGTAATTGAGCATGTACAATTGGCTTCTACACCTGGTATGACGCCTTTAAAGGTCGCTTTTGGTAGGTTTAATCCTTGAGGGTCTATGCCCATTTTGCGCCTGTATCCCGGGTAAAGCAGGTTCAGTTGCCGCCGGCCCATCGAGGACTACGGTTAGGTGAAATCCATCGACGATTGGGTCTAGGACCGGTCTGGCGAATCCGCCGTGGCGGATGCTTTGGTGGGTGGTCCTTCGTCAAAAGTGATCGGGCAGGAGGACGATGGATTGAACTTCGGGCAACTGGCTCCATCGCGTAGACATCCTCGAGCATGCTTCCGCTCCCTTTTGGGTATGTGCGTTGCGTATATCATGTTCACCGTCCGCACTGTGGGGGAAACCCTTCATCCTCTATTGTTCGACGGTTGGGTCTCGTCCTCGCCATCGCTATGCAGCCCCTTGTCATTGTTTTCGCAATTAACTTGCCTGCCTTGAATACCCAACAGTCCCTGTTGGTGTGGTTAAGCTGGCTTTTCGGGGTGCCGCGTGATCCGCACAAGCGGTCGAGTATTCGGTCCAAATTGGACGGACCCGGAGTAGTTCGTTTGAATGGCTTTTTCCACGACCGGGTTTAGAGCCTTTGAATCCGGCATTGACCGTCAGATCCTCAATATGGTCGCCGTTAGTGCGGCGTTTGTTTTGTTACGACGCTGCCTGCCGCTTTGGTCCTTGAAGTCCGGACCGCCAGAATTTTTTTGCCGAGGTTGTTGCTGCGTGCTAGCGCTGTCCTCACCCGCGAAGCGGGTCATGAGTGATGTGAGGGCTGCCATGGATTTCGGCTTTTCCTGTCCTAGGTGCCGGGCAAGCCACTCGTCGCGGATGTTATGCTTGAAGGCCGCGAGGGCCTCCGCATCCGGACAGTTGACGATTTGGTTTTTCTTGGTTAAGAACCGTGTCCAGAATTGTCTGGCCGATTCGTCTGGCTGCTGAATTATGTGGCTTAGGTCATCGGCGTCTGGTGGTCGCACATAAGTGCCCTGGAAGTTATCAAGGAATGCGGCTTCCAGGTCCTCCCAGCTCCCAATTAACTCTGCTGGCAAGCTGTTGAGCCAATGCCGGGCTGGTCCTTTAAGCTTGAGGGGGAGGTATTTGATGGCGTGAAGATCGTCACCGCGGGCCATGTGGATGTGAAGGAGATAGTCTTCGATCCAAACCGCGGGGTCTGCATTGTGCCATCATAGGATTAAATATTGATGGGTTTAAACCCTTCGGGATTTGATGATCCATTACTTGCCGTCTTTGAAGCATAGTGGGTGTGCGGCGCCTAGATCGGGCGATATCACGACGGAGCTCAAAAGAGCTTGGTCTGTTTTGTTCGGCCCGGACGGACTTACTGTGTCCGGCGCGACGGTTGTCGTCACGTACCGTGGGGCGCCCATGCGATTCGTAGATCGATCTTGATTGTCTTGCCTTGTCCTCCAATATATCTCGCAGGTCCGGAGTGTTCCCCTTTGGCCGTGTGCTTTTTGAGCAATGCCGGGGTACGGTTCTAGTGAAGGGCCTAGAGGCCTCTCTATCGCGGCCACGGGGTGGTCGATCAGCCGTATGTGTCTCCTGGTGATGCGGGTTCGTAAGCCTCCTCCTCTAATCGGGGGAGCAGCTTGTGTGTATGGTAGATTTTGGAGGGGCGTTCGAGCTCATGCTCTTCGGCCGCGAGGACATCGGTCCATCTGTCGGCTAGCAGATCCTGATCAGCTCTAAGCTGTTGCTGCTTTTTCTTTAGGCTGTTCGCCGTGGCCATAAGCCTGCGTCTAAAACGCTCTTGTTCGACGGGATTCTCAGGCACGACGAATTCATTGTCGCCGAGGCTTGCTTCGTCTTCGGAGGGAGGCATATAATCCTCTACCTCTTCTTCTGCCGCTCTCTCTTGAGGGCTGGCGTCTTCATCCTCCTGCGATGGATCTTGCTGGAGTGGATTGTCTTCGGCGTTGTCCGGTGTATTGTTATCTCCGGTGCCGGAATCTTCATTCTTGCTGTGCCGGGATTTAGAGTGGCGCCGCTGACGCCGACGCTTGGGTTGCTTCTTGGAGGGGTCATCCTCCGTTGTTCCATCGCCGTTCCCCTCTTTTGGGATGTCCACCATATATATGTCATATCACGAGGTTGCCTTCCGGCGCCCTCGTAAGGCGCTGGGTCTTGGTAAATCTCGCATCGTCGTCGCCCATACCATCGATGTCTTGAGTCGTAGTCTAGCACGTCGGTTAAATCATCGGCGGTGGCTACAAAGTGGGTGGTGGGTGGGCGTTGAATTTCTTCGTCGTCCGCATCCCAACCTTCCTGACCGTAATCCGGCCAGGGCTCTCCGGATAAAGAGAGAGACTTTAGTGAACTCAGGATGTTGCCAAAGGGCGAGTGCTGAAAGATGTCCGCGACCGTGAACTCCATAACGGGCGCCCAATCGGATTCGATTGGTAGGGGCGCGGGGGGTTCGGAGTCCGGATGGGAGTCCGGCACCCTGGAGTCGAGGTCTTCGCAAAGGACAGGGATGGAGTTCGGCTCGATCGCCGTAGAGATTAAAGCCCCCGAGGCGGTGTCCAACCACTCGTCCTCGATCGGGGAATCCGGCTCCGGATTAAGGTCGGAGCGGATTCTGGTGCGGCCTCCAGGGCATTGTTCGGTTGCAGAGTGTAACATCCCAAAATTCAAAATTTTGGAATGTTATATTAAATAAATAGTTTTGATTGATTGATTGTTTGTTGTGTGATTGATTGAGTGAAATTGAGTGGAATTTGAAACTTTTTTGAAAGTTGAATGAGAGGGAATGAAATGACTTTCCCCGACTTTCACTTTGCCTTTTGATATCCATGAATTCAAATTCAATTCAATCACAAAACCCTGGAGAGAAGATGACATGACTTCTTCCATTTATTTAAATGACAAGGTGTTGAAAATATTTGAATTTCATTTGGAAAATATTTTCCAATTCTGAAACTTTATGCAACTCAATGATTTTCACGAGCGAAGATAAAATGACTTCTTCAAAACATAGGAAATATGAGTTGGGAGTTTTAAAAGAATTAAATCCAAAGTTCTTTTGAATTTATTTCCAATTTGGAGTTATTTGAGTTTTATTCAAAATATTTTTCTCCAAAAACAAAATATATGGAAAATAGGGTAACATGATTCCCTACATCAGAAAATTGGAGAGAAATTAATTTGAAGTCATTTTGGTATTTTAAAAATGATTTTTGTTAGATTTTATTGGACCAGAAGCACTCTTTGCTTTATTTAAATTTGTGTGTATTTTATTTAATGCTAGAATAATGTTCATCATGTAGGAAATCTTTTTCTGAAAATTTTGATATACTATATGCCTATATAATATTTTCATTTTATTTTGTTTTATCATTTTGTTTTCCTCTCTGTTTGTAAAAAAAAATGTTTATATATAAAATAAAAAAAATCCGCAGCGCCTTGGACCAAAGGCCCAAGCCGCCACTTGCCACCGGCCGGCCACCATCACGCTGCGTGCGCACCAGGAGCCAGGAGCACCTCTCCTTTTTCCTAATACTAGTAGGATTTGATCCCGTTTCGCTTATTCCGATTTGTTTCTAGATCTTTTCCTTTTGTTTCCTAATCCTAATCTATTTCTTGTCCCCTACCCCAAGCAAAACCATCCCCACCCCAATATAACTACCCAAGCCCCCCCCCCCCCTCTAGCACATCAAATCAACACCTCTCCTCTCCTCTCCTCTCCTCACCCCACGTCGCTGACGCCTCGGCTGGAGTTCGCCGGACCACCGCCGCCATTGCCGCCCGCCCACCACCTCCGGCCATCCTAGCCACCCACCGACCCTACCGTCCCTTCCCGACGCCAGAGGGCCACCGGAGGACGTCGCCGAGCTCCTCCAGAACCCCACCATCCGAACTCCTACCGTAACTCCCGACCTACACTACTGTCGTCCTGTTTTCATTTCAGACTAGTTTCAATCGTGTAAAATCCATCTTTAACTATCTAAGAGGTATTTTTGAGTGATTCCCACTGCCTTGGATCACAAATTTTCTGAAGTTTCTGTTAGTTCAATTGTATTTCATATTTGAGCAGTTTAAATTTGTGTTTGTATGAATTTTCTCAAATCACTAGATTTGAGATATTTTGAGTTAGGAATATTATTTTCTAATTCCGATTCTTTTGCTCCTGGTCTCTAGGACCTTTGTTTATCCAGTAGTATTTAGTATTTTATTTTCAGGTTAATTTAAATTAGGTTTTTAGCAAAACAGTATTGTTTTAATATTAGTTCTGTTTTAGCTTTTTCTTTATTGTTTTTATTAGTTTTAAATTATTTCTTTTTGTCACTTTTGACAAAATTAGTTGTGTTTCTGTTAGACAACAGGAGAAAATTTATTTTTATTTAAAAAAATTTATTTTCCTTAGTTTTGTATGAAACCTTATATAGGTCATAGTTAGAGTTTTATAAAAGCTTTTTATTTGTTTCTTTTTGCAAATAAAATTTTATGGAAAAAATACTTTCTGTTAAATTAGTTATTTTAAATTTTATTTTCTGTTAATTTATTAGTTTAGTATTTTAATTGTTGTTAAGTTTTTACTTACGGCAAAACTATATTAGATGTTTGTAGCAAAGTCATAGATCTTCGTTAGTAGTTTTTCTTTGTAGTTTTATTTGAAGTTTCTTTTGATTTTGTTTGAGTTTTATTATCGATTTTCCTTTCTGTTTTGATTGTTATTTCGAGTGCTAAATTTTTTTTGCTAGGATGTTTGCTTATGTGAATGCTATGTTTGACTATATAGATTTTCAACGGAGTGACGATTAGTTCTACCAAGTCATTTTCTGACAGCGTTGTTATCTTCATCAAGTATTACCAGGCAAGGTCACTTTAACCATGTTTTCCATACCTATGTGTTTTATTGCATCTAGTGTCATCTTCGCAACAATCCCTCCAGTAGTGACATTGAATCCTTGTAGCTGAGTAGTATGCATGAGGTAGGAACCCATCACCCTGTTACCAAGCCCGGGACGTTATTTATTTTAATGCTACGCTATAGTAGACGGGTTGGTATGAGTGCTCGGGAGTGGTGTGAGAATGGAGGATCTACGCCAATGACGACAACTCCATGATGGAATCTGCAAGGACTGCATCTTCAAGACCTCAAGACTTCAAGACTCGAGACAAGAATTCAATACACACTCTTTGGGTGAAGGATGGTTGACGGGCACCCCTGGAGAATCCAGTGGTTGGTCGGGATGCATGGAGAAGCGCCATGACATCTTGCGGAAAGCTTCACCCAGACTCAAAGAGATGAAGAATACTTCATGCCCGGAAGCTTACCTGCAACCGCAAGTCACTATGGGCTCGCTTGGTTGACCTTAGTTGTGACTCTGGCCTGGGGCGGTGCTAGCAGATGTAGAACTACGGTAGGATTGAATGAGCACCGGACAGTGGTCAGGGGAACTCTTCGGAAGACCATGTTTCGGTCATCTTGTTCTCAAACACCCTGAAGTGCGAGGACGTAAAGAGATGGATCGAATCTTGCGGGTAAAGTGTACAAACCTCTGCAGAGGGTTAAAACCTAATCGATTAGCCGTGTCCCCGGTTACGGACAATTTGAGCATCTGGACTTGGATCTATCTCGGAACTCTCAACACCGGATTGATAACTTAATTGTGGGCAACATATGATGATTTTGGGCTATGAGACATCGGTTGGCGGAACCATGTCATGATAGAAAACTCCATAGTACAGACTTCATTTATTCCTTTGATGTAGGGAAAATAAATCAGCTTTTACGCAAACAAAACTCGGACACGTAGCCACAAAGCCATATTGCATATAGTATAGTTTTATCATCTGCTTTCTCATGTTGTGATCTTGCGGTACATTCAATGTAATCGACCTACACGGTTGCAACGTATCATGTTGCAGATATTTACTTACGACGAGTAAGAGTACGGCAGTGGTTACGGTCTACACTCAACTCTTGATGGCGTTGATGGGACTCCACACCCGATTACTTGTTTCACTGAGACTTATGAGGTATATATCAGTTTTACGTTAATTATACATGTGATTGCACTTTGATATATACATTGATGTCTTGTGTGTGCCAAAGATCTTGATCCGAGGATGGCACAACAACACAGAGGCTTGACCGTCTGAGGTCGGGTCGCTACAGATATGGTATCAGAGCACATGTTGACTGTAGAACGTGACCCTAGAAATCGGATAGCCCCTAGGACAGGATGTCTCAAAAAAAAACTTTATTTTCAAAAGGATCCTTTACTTCTCATCTTTTTTTTATTTTATCAAGTAGTTCCTCTGGCCTCAAATAGTTAGAATATACACCTTTCCTTTTGACCACACGGAAGATCAATCAAGTCACTCCAAGAATTAAAGATATCGGACAACCGATGGCCATTTCATAATAAAGAGGATTTCACCATGCGTTGGAAGAATTGCAGCTTCAACAAATGAAGACTCTTAATACTTGAAGAATTTGAAGTTACTTAAGAATTATTTGACCTTTAGAGACCAAACCCCTGTTATACACCTACATTAGATGTGATGATTTGTGAGTTGTCATTTGTTTGATGTTTTCCGACAGCCACAAAGTAAAACTTGTTTCTTCAAAAACTATTGTTTGTATTATGTGTATATCCCTCCCCACCTCTCTCATGTCTCATCCCAAAACTTTGGACCCCATAGATGATGAACGAAGTTGGCATGATATTCTCTGGACCGAAGACTCAGCCGGAGGCAGAGCTATGGATTCAGAACATGGAGAATCACTTGGGAGCAATTTGGTTTCAAGGAAGAATGAAGTATCGACGCTCTTCAAGATTTGTGGAAGTGCTGCAACCTGGTGGAAATGCATCAAGCCATACAGGATGGAATGGAACAAGAACTTGGGAGGAATTCAAGAAGACCCTGTTGAGATCACGTCTCATCCGGAAGCACTACGATAACCCGAAGAAGAAACCTTGTGCCTGCAAGATTTGCGGAGAAATAGGACACACCCAGGAGGAACACAAGGATGGCCCTAATTGTGAGGAGAAACACCCAGCTGAGGAATTTCCAACTAGTCAGGTGACTTGTTTCTTGTGTGAAGGAACCACCCACTACCCGACTTAGTGTTACATTTACCCCATGGTGCAACAAACTATTCAGGAGCAGGAAGAAGGAATGAAAGAAGCCCTCCGAGAAGTTATGAAAGAACTCATGATGAAGGAATGTGTTGAAGACCACGATGGAGAAGGCCTCAACAGATTTTACTCCAATGCCTCGCTATTCATGTGGAGAAGAAGGACATTATTCACACTATTGCACAAATAAAAGAAAAGAGTATCTGGGATAATTCCCGACAGCGAAGTGAAGTTTGACCCTCGGAAATAGAAGCTCTGATTATTACAGAGAAATCCAGGAAGAGAAAAGAAGGCAACCCCGAACAACACAATTTTCGCAGAGAAGGACCTGAGTCATATCACTTGTTACAGTGCAAGGATTTAGGTCATTACGCTAGTAAATGTCCGAGAAAAGAAGCCAAGAATCCAAGGAGCCTACATAATCACAAAGAAGCCCCGAGACATGTCGGAAGTCTTTTGTTTTCGCTGCAAGGAAGCAGGACATTATGCTACTAAATGTCCCAACAAGATGAAAGCTGGAGTTGAGTAGTTGGAATTTTAATATTGGAAACAAGAGTAATAGAAAGCAATTTCATGTTTATGAGTACAATAAGTGAGTTATGTAATGGGTGCTCGTAGTTTGTAATGGATTCATGAAATCAATAAAGTTAAGGTGACATGTTTTCATATGTTTAATTGTAGGAGTTGTTACTCTGTGAACAAAGATTTTGACCATTTTCGAGGATATGAGAAATATGGTCTATGGATGGATTTGTGAATTTCATTTTTAGGGTGGTAGTACCCTGTGAAGAAGACTAGACTAATGGATAAGAAAATATATATTCCACGGACTGTAGTTCGAAGGAAATTTTTTTTTGGAGTTTTGCTTTTGATATGATGGTATGAAGAAACAGAGTACTACTGGATTTAAAGGATGTGTAATATGGAACAAGAGAGTTGCTCCAAGGATGAGTTAAAGCTGCACTAGTGTTGAAGTGGGCCATAACCCACAGGCCAGGATTTTGAAAAGGAACAGATGTAACCTTGATGAAGGAAGAAATTTGGAAGAATCAGTGATCCAATCAGCATATGTTTCGTAGGAGGTTACGCAAAAACCTGAGAGTGGTAAAGTAACGATAGATGTTTTGTTTGGCTTGCTGAATCAAAGGATTTACTCGAACCCAGTTCGAGAACAAGAGAAATTCTGCAATGCTTGTGAGTATGCCCAAGTGTTAGAATACGTGATTCGATATTTACGTATGTGGTAATGATTCAAGTACCCCGTACCGGAGACTTCTATCATGAACTATCATATGTTGATGGAAAATCAGAGAGCCTTGAAAACCTTAGAAGAGTGTCGACGCGATAAGCCATAAAACCATAGAATGGTAGTATGATGGAACCCTTTACAGGCAACCGTTGCCAATCATAGGTTATACGGTGAAGTTCAACCTGCACTGCTTTTCTGCAGGAGAAACCATTAATGGTAGACCACCATGAGTGTTTCGATAGTTGTCTAGAATGGACACAGACCTATCAGCTAAGAAGATCCAGTCTCGGACGAACTTCAACTTTGACGAACCGACCCAAGATTTTGAGGAAAACTCTATGCTTCTGACAGAAGAGCGCTAATGAAGGAGCTATTGTAAGATATGTGAAGAGACATACATTGTCGGCACTCCAGAGGAAGTATCTGAGTTTATGGGAACCGTAACCATGCTTTTAAGTGTGGTAGCACCCCTGACCCTTCCGACCAAACGTTTGCTAGCAGACGCCCAACCCCTAACCTTTCTTGCTAGCCTCTTCGAATCTCGAGGACGAGATTCATTTTAAGTGTGGTAGATTTGTAACATCCCAAAATTCAAAATTTTGGAATGTTATATTAAATAAATAGTTTTGATTGATTGATTGTTTGTTGTGTGATTGATTGAGTGAAATTGAGTGGAATTTGAAACTTTTTTTGAAAGTTGAATGAGAGGGAATGAAATGACTTTCCCCGACTTTCACTTTGCCTTTTTGATATCCATGAATTCAAATTCAATTCAATCACAAAACCCTGGAGAGAAGATGACATGACTTCTTCCATTTATTTAAATGACAAGGGGTGTTGAAAATATTTGAATTTCATTTGGAAAATATTTTCCAATTCTGAAACTTTATGCAACTCAATGATTTTCACGAGCGAAGATAAAATGACTTCTTCAAAACATATGAAATATGAGTTGGGAGTTTTAAAAGAATTAAATCCAAAGTTCTTTTGAATTTATTTCCAATTTGGAGTTATTTGAGTTTTATTCAAAATATTTTTCTCCAAAAACAAAATATATGGAAAATAGGGTAACATGATTCCCTACATCAGAAAATTGGAGAGAAATTAATTTGAAGTCATTTTGGTATTTTAAAAATGATTTTTGTTGGATTTTTTGGACCAGAAGCACTCTTTGCTTTATTTAAATTTGTGTGTATTTTATTTAATGCTAGAATAATGTTCATCATGTAGGAAATCTTTTTCTGTAAATTTTGATATACTATATGCCTATATAATATCTTCATTTTATTTTGTTTTATCATTTTGTTTTCCTCTCTGCTTGTAAAAAAAATGTTTATATATAAAATAAAAAAAATCCGCAGCGCCTTGGGCCAAAGGCCCAAGCCGCCACTTGCCACCGGCCGGCCACCATCACGTGCGCACCTAGGGAGCCAGGAGCACCGCTCCTTTTTCCTAATACTAGTAGGATTTGATCCTGCTTGCTTATTCCGATTTGTTTCTAGATCTTTTCCTTTTGTTTCCTAATCCTAATCTATTTCTTGTCCCCTACCCCAAGCAAAACCCTCCCTCCCCAATATAAATACCCAAGCACCCCCTCTAGCACATCAAATCAACACCTCTCCTCTCCTCTCCTCTCCTCACCCCACGCCGCCGCCTACTTGAGTTCGCCGGACCACCGCCGCCATTGCCGCCCCGCCCCACCACCTCCGGCCATCCTAGCCATCCACCGACCCTACCGTCCCTTCCCCGACGCCAGAGGGCCACCGGAGGACGTCGCCGGAGCTCCACCAGAACCCCATCATCGGAACTGCTACAGTAAATCCCGACCTACTTTTTTTTCGTTCTGTTTTTTTTTCAGAATAGTTTCAATCTTGTAAAATCCATAGTTAATTATCTACGAGGTATTTTTGAGTGATTCCAACTGCCTTGGATCACAAATTTTATGAAGTTTCTGTTAGTTCAATTGTATTTCATATTTGAGCAGTTTAAATTTGTGTTTGTATGAATTTTCTCAAATCACTAGATTTCAGATATTTTGAGTTAGGAATATTATTTTCGACCGATTCTTTTTGCTCCTGGTCTCTAGGACCTTTGTTTATCCAGTAGTATTTAGTATTTTATTTTCACGTTAATTTAAATTAGGTTTTTAGCAAAACAGTATTGTTTTAATATTAGTTCTGTTTTAGCTTTTTCTTTATTGTTTTTATTAGTTTTAAATTATTTCTTTTTGTCACTTTTGACAAAATTAGTTGTGTTTCTGTTAGACAACAGGAGAAAATTTATTTTTATTTAAAAAATTATTTTCCTTAGTTTTGTATGAAACCTTCTATAGGTCATAGTTAGAGTTTTATAAAAGCTTTTATTTGTTTCTTTTTGCAAATAAAATTTTATGGAAAAAAAAATACTTTCTGTTAAATTAGTTATTTTACATTTTATTTTCTGTTAATTTATTAGTTTAGTATTTTAATTGTTGTTAAGTTTTTACTTACGGCAAAACTATATTAGATGTTTGTAGCAAAGTCATAGATCTTCGTTAGTAGTTTTTCTTTGTAGTTTTATTTGAAGTTTCTTTTGATTTTGTTTGAGTTTTATTATCGATTTTCCTTTCTGTTTTGATTGTTATTTCGAAGTGCTAAAATTTTTTGCTAGGATGTTTGCTTATGTGAATGCTATGTTTGACTATATAGATTTTCAACGGAGTGACGATTAGTTCTACCAAGTCATTTTCTCGACGTTGTTATCTTCATCAAGTATTACCGTGCAAGTTCAATTTAACCATGTTTTCCATACCTATGTGTTTTATTGCATCTAGTGTCATCTTCGCAACAATCCCTCCAAAGAGTGACATTGAATCCTTGTAGTTGAGTAGTATGCATGAGGTAGGAACCCATCCCCCTGTTACCAAGCCCGGGACGTTATTTATTTTAATGCTACGCTATAGTAGACGGGGTTGGTATGAGTGCTCGGGAGTGGTGTGAGAATGGAGGATCTACGTCAATGACGACAACTCCATGATGGAATCTGTAAGGACTGCATCTTCAAGACCTCAAGACTTCAAGACTCGAGACAAGAATTCAATACACACTACTGGGGGAAGGATGGTTGACGGGCACCCTGGAGAATCCAGTGGGTGGCCGGGATGCATGGAGAAGCGCCATGACATCTTGCGGAAAGCTTCACCTAGACTCAAAGAGACGAAGAATACTTCATGCCCTAAGCTTACCTGTGCAACCGCAAGTCACTATGGGCTCACTTGGTTGACCTTAGTTGTGACTCTGGCTGGGGACGGTGCTAGCAGATGTAGAACTACGGTAGGATTGAATGAGCACCGGGCTGGTCGAGGGAACTCTTCTAAGACCATGTTTCGTCATCTTGTTCTCAAACACCACGAAGTGCGAGGACGTAAAGAGAGGGATCGAATCTTGCGGGTAAAGTGTACAAACCTCTGCAGAGGGTTAAAACCTAATCGATTAGCCGTGTCCCTGCTACGGACAATTTGAGCATCTGGACTTGGATCTATCTCGGAACTCTCAACACCGGATTGATAACTTAATTGTGGGCAACATATGATGATTTTGGGCTATGAGACATCGGTTGGCGGAACCATGTCATGATAGAAAACTCCATAGTACAGACTTCATTTATTCCTTTGATGTAGGGAAAATAAATCAGCTTTTACGCAAACAAAACTCGCATTACGAGCCACAAAGCCATATTGCATATAGTATAGTTTTATCATCTGCTTTTCTCATGTTGTGATCTTGCCGGTACATTCAATGTAATCTTGACCTACAGTTGCAACATATCATGTTGCGTATATTTACTTCCGACGAGTAAGAGTACGCAGTGCAGGGTTACGGTCTACACTCAACCTGCCGATGGCGTTGATGGGACTCCACACCCGATTACGTGTTTTCGCTGAGACTTATGAGGTATATATCAGTTTTACGTTAATTATACATGTGATTGCACTTTGATATATACATTGATGTACTGTGTGTGCCAGCATACTGATCCAGGGATGGCACAGCAACACAGAGGCTTGACCGTCTGAGGTCGGGTCGCTACACAGAGCTAGATCATGCCCATCGAGACAGTGTGGCGCGCTTGGCTGGGGCTCGAATCCGTCGAAGATCAAGTCTCGCGGATATCGGCCGTATAGTTTAGGCTTCCAAATCTGACCTGACGGCCAGGGGCGTAGCTTTCGATCTGCTCTAGATGGCCAAGCGAATTGGCCCGCAGTGCAAAGCCGCCGAACACGAAGATCTATCCGGGGAGAAAAGTCTCACCCAGGACCGCGTCGTTGTTGATGATCAAAGGAGCCATCGAGCCTATCGGTGATGACACAGAGGAACTCTCAATGAAAGCACCAATGTCGGTGTCAAAACCGGCGGATCTCGGGTAGGGGTCCCGAACTATGCCTCTAGGCAGATGGTAACAGGAGACAAGGGACACGATGTTTTACCCAGCTTCGGGCCCTCTCGATGGAGGTAAAACCCTACGTCCTGCTAGATTAATATTGATGATGTGTGTTACAAGAGTAGATCTACCACAAGATCTAAGAGGCTAAACCCTAGAAGCTAGCCTATGGTATGGTTGTTGTTCGTCCTAAGGAGTAAAACCCTCCGGTTTATATAGACACCGGATAGGGTTAGGGTTACACAGAGTCGGTTACAATGGTAGGAGATCTACATATCCGTATCGCCAAGCTTGCCTTCCACGCCAAGGAAAGTCCCATCCGGACACGGGACGAAGTCTTCAATCTTGTATCTTCATAGTCTTGGAGTCCGGCCGATGATGATAGTTCGGCTATCCGGACACCCCCATATCCGTATCGCCAAGCAGTAGATATCGATGACGGTCGGCTGCGGGCAGCCGGCGCGGCTTGCTTCCAATGGGGGCGTGCGAGCGCACCCACTAGGTGTAGCCTCCGAGCCTCCGGGCAACTTGGAAAAGTTGCGCGGAGGGTCTTGTCGTTGTTGAAGAAGCCGACGGTGACGTCGAGGTTGCCGGGCGCGGACACGGAGTCCGCCGGCTGAGGGGCGCGGGGCCCTGCCGGACGCGGATGCGGAGTCCACCGGCTGAGTGGGGGCGCGCGAGCGCACCCACTGGGTGTAGCCTCCGAGCCTCCGTGCAACTTGGAAAAGTTGGGCGGAGGGTCTTTGCTGTTGTTGATGAAGCCGACGGTGACGTCGAGAGTGCCGGGCGCGGACGCGGATTCCGCCGGCTGGAGGGCACGGGGCCCTGCCGGACGCGGACGCGGAGTCCGCCCGGCTGAGTGAAGCGCGTGGCGCACTGCACCGGATGTAGCCTCCGAGCCTTCGAACTCAAGAGTCGGCCGGAGGGTCTTGCTGTTGATGATGTGGACAACGGCGATGGAAACGCCGGTTGCGGCCGGCGTCGGGTCCGCAACCCGCGTGTAGCCTCCGAGCCTCCGGGCGAGGAGGGGGTTCCCCTCAGCGATGATTATGCAGAAGACAAAGTTAGTCCGCACAGATATATATCAAATGTTTGCTTTCAGCATTGTAAGTTTTATGGGAGGGTGCCGACTCGGTTTCGTCCGAGCCCCCTTCAGTCTTCTTCATGTCCCCTCCGCTCTTTGGCTTTGCCTCTTGTTAGCTAGACAGCTCGGAGTCGGCCTCTAGCTGTTACGAAGAGTGGCCTCGGAGTGGAGCATACACTACTCGGACTACAGGAGCAGATACGACCGAGTAGATACTCATAAAGGAAACGACCGGGTTGCCCAAGCCGTCTTCTCCCGGACGTTTTTCGCGTGGGGTGACCTCAAGCTTCTGCTCTCGCTTAGCCGGACAACCGTGCTGCGGTCTGTGGCTGTGAGTGGGCCTTCGGTACCATACGTGCTACTAAACCGTCTGCGGGAACGAACGTATCGGGCCGAGCGGCCAGCCTCCGGGCCGAGACTAGCCGGCGCCGGGGCGAACAGTAATGCAACTGTAATAAAGGCGGAGGTGATCCCAGAGGGTTGGTCGGGGTTATCCGGTTTTGCGTGTGATGCAAAAATAAGCGGGTGAGAAGCTCACGTTGATTTTTGTATAGACGAGACGGAGGACGAGGTCGATGATTGCCGGCGCGTCCCGCCCACTGGGTGTAGCCTCCGAGCTTCCGGGTGGCTCGTAGCCAACGGACCGGAACGGTCAGGCGTCGACGCGGACGAGCGGCCGGGTCGGGCCCCCAGCCGGCCAGGCGTCGAAGCCGGCAGGAGGACTGGGCAGCCAGACGGTGACGCTGGTAGGTCGCGGCGGAACCGGCTCCTCTACCGTGCAGCGGGCACGGCAGGGTGCTACAGTACCCCGGGACAGTGTAAATACGGAAGGCACGGCAGGGTGAACTGTAGCTGAAATTACTGTTTCGCACACTGTAGCGGAATGTACTGTTTCTGTTCTGTAGCATTTGCACTGTTTGCGCACTGTAGCAAATAGATCTGAGCCATTTATACTGCATCTAACAGCTAATAGATGCCCAAAAGCATGGTATCAGAAGCGTCTCCGCTGCGTTTCAATGCACGGTAGAGGAGTTGATTCCCGGCTGCTGCAGCAGCCGGACGGTCATTTTTTCTTCTTTCCTTTCCGAGCGGCCGGGTAGCGGGAGCAACCAGGACTTCCGGGTAGCGGGCGCGAGCCGGACAGCGGGCGCAACCCGGCCTTCCTGCACTTTCTTTTTTTAGCCGGATCCGGATCTTTCTTCTGTCCTTGTTTCTTCTGCACAAGCCGCCACGAAGGGGGAGCCCACGCTACACATGGGGGCGGATGGCGGCGACTCGGCCGCGGCGCAGTGGGAGCCGACGGTGCGGCGGCAACCCGCCAGCCGGGCGCGGTGACCCGGCCGCTGGAGCAGGTGGCCGGGCGTGGGGAGCCGGGCGGGAGGCGGCGGGGCACGGCTGGAGCCGGACGCTGCCCGAGGTGGCTAGCCGGGCGGAGGGCGAGCTGGAGCAGAGGCCGACGCAGGAGGCCGGGGGCAGGGGAGGCCGAGCCGGCTGGGTCCGACGCTACCCAGACGTAGGCGGGGCCGAGCCGGGCCGGGCGGACGGGCGACCCGGAGCTGGGGGTTGACGCGAAGCCGGGCCAGCCGGAGCCGGCGGGGGTACGACCGCAGGAGGCCGGGCGAGAGCGAGGCGACCCGGCAGCCGCTGAAGGCTGGCCGGAGCGGCCCGGGAGACGGGCGCGGACGCTGAGGACCCAGCGGCGGCCGATGGAGCCGGGCTGCCAGACGGGCGAGCGCGAAGTCGGCTGGGAGGCGAAGTCACCGGATGCGGCCGGATCGACGAGGCAGGAGCGCCGGGTGGCGGCGAGGAGCCGGATGCGGGCGAAGGCGCAAAGGAGCGGAGGCGGAGCTGCCGAGGCAGGGGTGCCGGGTGGCGATGGGGAGCCGGCCCGTGGCGTAGGCGGCACCGGACAGGGAGCCAGCGACGCGCTGGGCGCCGCGGCCGGGCTGGGCGAGGAGAGCCGTGGCCATAGCTGTGGAGGCTCGGAGCGAAGCGTGAGCTCGAAGCGCCGTTTGCTAGCGCATAACCATTGCCGAGAAGTGTTCGAGAAGTATCGACTATTGTCTGGGATGTTTGTGACCTGCATCTTGGAGATGTTTTGCTAGTGTATGGCTAGCTTACGAGCGGTGTACGGCCAACGCGTAAGCGGGCAGGAGCGGCTGCAGCGTGGGTACGAGGGTGAGCAGGGATCAGCAGGAGGAAGACGAAAGTGCGATCGGCCGGACTCGGCGACGACGCTGAGCATTGCTGTCGCGAGGCTGCGAACGCTCGCGAGGAGCTGGCGAGACGCGTAGTGCGGAGCGTCCGCGAAGAAGAGAGCGAGGCCGACGGAGCCGAGGACGACGACGAGGATGCACCGTCCCGCGCGGCCGCTCTGGGGGCGTGTCGATGTAGAGCCCCTGAGCGCTGCTGGAGAGACGACGGCGACGTTGCGATGATGATGAAGAAGATGGTCCCGCCCGGACCGCGGTTCCGTGGCAGCTGTGGTATCATAGTACCCCCCATGGTGGGCGTCAACTGTCGGGGTTATCTCCCGGGCAGGTTCGCGAGACAACAGATGCCATGAGCTGGCTTGTGGTGAGGGCAAGACTGCTTTGGAGATCAAGGGACGGGATTGGGTAAACAGCACGCGGTGATTTACCCAGCTTCGGAGCTCTTCGGAGAGATAATACTCCTACTGCTGCATGTCTGAATATATATGCAGTGTACATGTTTGACAATACAAAGTTGCTCCTGGAGCTGTATCTGAAAGCAGGTAGAAGAGAGCTATGTGCTTATCTACTAGTACATGTGTGGCGCGAGTGGCCTTGTGGCCGTATGAGTGTGTGCCCATCGAGCCATTGTGGCCGTGGGAATGGATGGATGGATGGCTAGCTAGCTTGCTTGCTAGCTAGCTTGTGTGCGTGAGTGTATATGTCCAGGATGGATGGATAGATGGGTGGCTTTGTAGTGTGAGCTAGCTTTGGGTGTAAGCTAGGTGGGCATGGGTGTGTGCTTGGGATGTAAGCTAGTGTAGCTTACATCCCAAGCCGTGTGTAGTTTGGGAGCTAGGCTAAGTTTTGTCCCTGGAGCATTTTATAAATCAATGCCCGAGGACAAAGTACACTGTAGATGATGTTGTGTGTGACGAGTGAACAGTATGGCTGTCTTGTCGGTGTCGCGTCGGATGTGATCGCGGTTGACTTCGCGTAGCGGGCCGGCTGGTGGAGCCGGACAGGGACCCGGCCGGGCGGCCGGGTTGAGGAGTCCGGCTGGGTTGAGGAGTCCGGCCGGGTTGAGCAACCCGGCCAAGTGCAACTCGGATTGAGGGGCGTTGCTGGCCCTGATGTTTTTGAAGCGTCGTTTGCCGTCTTGGGCCTACCCGGGGGTCATCCCCCCATCAATCCTCCTCCTCCTTCCACATCCCACATGCCCCAACCGCCGGCGCGAGCGCGACACCTTCCACCCAAATCACCGACCCCTCCACCAAATAAGCGCCAACCTAAGCCATGGTGCATGCAGTATAGCCAGGATCTCAAGGAGAATTTGGCAGCGGAGAAGCAAATCGCTGTCAAGACGCCATGATGAGGTCGCGATGGCTGCCATTCATGCCGACCCCCAGATCTTGGAGGAGCACCTCGCTGTCGAGGCCACCGTTGACGCCTCGCGCGCCGACGCCGCGACGCGGTTGGCTGCTTTAAACGACAGTTCGTGGAGTTTTCTCGAGGCCACCATCGGTGCCTTCGACAAAGACTACGAGGTGTTTTCTCAGCGTGCACGTGCTTACCTCATCTCGAGGGCCAGCAGGTTGGTGCCCGGAGCGGCTCAGGCAACTCTGTTGGGGATCATAGCAGAAATTTAAAATTTTCTACGCATCACCAAGATCAATCTATGGAGTCATCTAGCAACAAGAGAGAGAGGAGTGCATCTACATACCCTTATAGATCGCGAGCGGAAGCGTTCAAGAGAACGGGGTTGATGGAGTCGTACTCGTCGTGATCCAAATCACCGATGATCCTAGCGCCGAACGGACAACACCTCCGCGTTCAACACACGCACGGAGGGGAGACGTCTCCTCCTTCTTGATCCAGCAAGGGGGAAAGAGAAGTTGATGGAGATCCGGCTGCACGACGGCGTGGTGGTGGAAGCAGCGGGATTCCAGCAGGGCTTCGCCAAGCGCTACTGGAGGAGGAAGAGGTGTAACGGGAGGGAGAGGGAGGCGCCAGGGCTTAGGGTGCGGCTGCCCTCCCTCCCCTCCACTATATATAGGGGCTAGGGGGGCACATGCCACATTGGAGATACCATCCAGAGGGGCGGCGTCTCGGGGCAACGGCCCCTTAGGGTTTCCAACTGGGGACGATGCCCCCTCGGGGGGCAACGACCCCCTAGGGTTTCCAACCCTAGGCGCCTTGGGCCCTTGAGTGGGGCGCACCAGCCCACCAGGGGCTGGTTCCCACGCCACTTCAGCCCATGGGGCCCTCCGGGATAGGTGGCCCCACCCGATGGACCCCCGGGACCCTTCCGGTTGTCCCGGTACAATTCCAGTGACCCTCGAAACTCTCCGGTGGCCGAAACTGGACTTCCTATATATAAATCTTTACCTCCGGACTATTCCGGAACTCCTTGTGACATCCGGGATCTCATCCGGTACTCCAAACAACTTTCGGTTAACCGCATACTAATATCTCTACAACTCTAGCATCACTGAACCTTAAGTGTGTAGACCCTACGGGTTCAGGAGACACATAGACATGACCGAGACAACTCTCCGGTCAATAACCAACAAATGGATCTGGATACCCATGTTGGCTCCCACATGCTCCATGATAATCTCATCGGATGAACCATGATGTCGAGGATTCAATCAATCCCGTATACAATTCCCTTTGTCTATCGGTACGATACTTGCCCGAGATTCGATCATCGGTATACCGATACCTTGTTCAATCTCGTTACGGCAAGTCTCTTTACTCGTTCCTGTAACACATCATCCCGTGAACAACTCCTTGATCACATTGAGCTCATTATGATGATGTCCTATCGAGTGGGCCCAGAGATACCTCTCTGTCATACGGAGTGACAAATCCTGGCCTCGATTCGTACAACCAATGATACTTTCAGTGGATACCCGTGAGTGTACCTTTATAGCCACCCAGTTACATTGTGACGCTTGGCACACCCAAAGTACCCTTTACGGTATCCGGAGTTGCACAATCTCATGGTCTAAGGAAAGGATACTTGACATTAGAAAATCTTTAGCGAATTTAACTACACGATCTTGTGCTATGCTTAAGATTGGGTCTTGTCCATCACATCATTATCCTAATGATGTGATCCCTTTATCAATGACATCCTATGTCCATGGTTAGGAAACCGTAACCATCTATTGATCAACGAGCTAGTCAACTAGAGGCTCACTAGGGACATGTTGTGGTCTATGTATTCACACATGTATTACGATTTTCGGATAACACAATTATGGCATGAACAATAGACAATTATCATGAACAAGGAAATATAATAATAACCTTTTTATTATTGCCTCTAGGGCATATTTCCAACAAAATCACCACTACAACGAGAGCACCCATGATGCAGAGGCCTCGCCCTCTTCCATGTCCAAGGAGCCAATCGTCATTGATATCTCCGAGAATGAGAACCCGTGTTCAGTTTGCTAGCTACTGCCTTTCCTTAACAAATTCTAGTTAATTGTGCTATGTACTTTTACCATGCAATCTTCTTCTATAGTGTATATGTTCTATATGTCGTGCAATGTGGTGTTCAGTTAACTGCTTGGTTCAATTCTTCAGGGTGCAATATTTCCAAGTTGTTAAGCATGCTTGGTTTGGTTAACTGTCTGATCTTCTATTACGAGTATGTTATATTGTGCAATGTAGTGCTCAGTTAAAGTTTGGTTCATTTGTTGTGGTGTTTACTTAACTGCTTGGTTCAATTCTGCAATGCGATGTTCAATTGTTGTGGCTGCATTCTGTTATTGTATACCATGTGAGGAATAAATCGAATTTGGTTGTACTAAATACATGAGAAACAAATACAGTTGCTATATTTCCAAGTTGCTAAGCATGCTTGGTTTTGGTTAACTGTCTGATCTTCTATTAGGAATATTTTATATTGTGCAATGTGGTGCTCAATTAATGTTTAGTTCATTTGTTGTGGTGTTTAGCTAACTTCTTGGTTCAATTCTACACTGCGATGTCCAATTGTCGTGGGTAGAATTTTGTATTGTTGTGCATGTGAGGAATAAATCGAATTTGGCTGCACTTAATACATGAGAAACATATACAAGTGCTATATTTCCTAGTTCTTAATTATGCTTGGTTTGGATAAATGGGTTTTTCGTGTGACTTGAATTAATCTGATGAATCTGCAATGTGCTTAGTTTTCATCAACATATTTTACTGATAGCATGCGAACCCTTACTTAACCTAATGACTAACTACCTTATATGTGTTGCAGGGAAACAATGGGAAGCACTGAGGTTTACAATCGAGGTTAGCACGTGCATGGTCCGTTCTCTAATAGCACATTATTGTGCAAATTGCAGCAACCATTCTAATATTTAGGTTTTTAACAATTTGGTCTTGCACATGTAGGTCCCGCTGTCAGAGGTTTTGACCCACTGTTCGACCCTTTTTGCATATGGGGAAATGAGTTGTCCATGAATATCAATCAAATCAAGAAACTCAGGAAGATTGTTAGGATAAAGAAATTAGCGACAAAAAATAACAAGATCTTTGTCTGCACAATGAACAAGACATTAGTTCACTACAAGATGGTACTAACTATTATATCTTGCCTTTTTTTATTCCTTTGCCCCATTTCCAATATAGAGAAGATATTTATGCACATCCTTGTTTTCAGGCCTTTCCAAAGCAGTTCACTAATGATTACCTCTCAAACCACCTCTATGGTCAGGAGGCGAGGAAGGTTTTCATACAACACCCACAGTTTAATATTGAAGTGTTCCTGAAGAGGACGAAGGACGGACAATCAATCATCCACAGGCACTGGCCTAAAGTTGCAAAGACCTTCAACATGAATGAAGGCTCAATATTCGTCTTCCGCTTCAGCAGTTTTCCAGATGAGATGCATCTGTCTATGTACTGTCTATGATGCTAATTTGAAAGGTTCTACATGTTGCATGTGGAACTTTGTGCCGGTGCAGTTGTGTAATGGGGTAGCCGAAAGTGTCAAGCTATATCATGTTGTACTCCGATGTATTTCAATTATGAAATTCTGCTTCCTTAATATGGAAATGAAATATATTGTGTGCTTAATATGAATGTCAATTAGATTAATAAATGGATTATTAATTATAGGGCAATTAGCCTGCTAATTGGGTTTTGATATTGCAAATGGTTATTGCAAAAATACCGTGGGCGATGACCTCAGTAACGCATTACGCTTTCTAGGAATAAACCGTGTTGGATCAATGAACAATCACACATGACTTTCTCTTGAAAACTGTTTGCGTTAGGCCACCTTGCACAAACGTTTACCACATAAAAACTGTGTGTGATGGACAGCCTTTGCCACGCAGTTTCTTCTATGGACCTTGTGTGATACATTCAATAACACAAACGATTTAACGGGAAAAATTGTGTGTGATGTACCTATGAAGGGATACGTTTTCCTTGGAGCGACTATGTGGGATGTACATACAAACGGAAACATTTAGCGGGGACTGACTGTGTGGGATGTACTTGCGACCGGAAACAATTTCGCCTGTGTAATTGTATTTTTTTAGCCCTACTGTACGTATTTTCGTATTTGAGCGCTCACTGGTCGCACACGACCTCATTTTGCCGAGCATGTGTGCCAGGAGGGCATATCCCCAACGGTTTCTAGGTCGTGTGGGAAGGACCCCCTATCGCCCACACTCACTTGGCGACGGTTCCAAATGCCGTCGCGAAAAGGGGGTAAAAATCGTTTGGTTAGGACCGATGCGTACCAGTGTTACTTCATACTATCATTTATCTTTGGCATTGTAGATATAAGTAATTTCTTTATAAACTTGGTCAAAGTTTCAAAAGTTTGACTTTAAAAAAATATAGGCACTACATTATCGTACGGAGGGAGTAGCTCTTTCTCTCTCTCTACTATATATCTCTCACGGGTCTCCCCTCTCACTCGATCTCTCTATACTGAGGGATTATACGGTCACTATGTCAGCGTATAGCTTCGTATATTGTTTAGTTGACCGGTCAACCAGTCCACATGCTGCCTTGCCAGCTCGTGTTCTCTATCTTCGTGTGCTGGCCCATGTGGCAGTGGGTGAAAATAAGTAAACTAGAGGCCCAACTGACATGCGGTGAAGTAAACGAAGTTGAAACTACTCGCGGTAGCACCCCGCATGCTAGTAAATTGATGGCACACTTCTTCCGCGTGAAGTACGCACTCGCGCACACTTCACCACTCCGCAGCAGTATGCACACAAAGACGTACTCACGCACACCCAGCACACAATACACACCAGAACACGTGTGCACCGGCGTCACCGCCGGCTGAGATGCATGGCGAGGCAGCCAACAAGCAGAGGCGGCTCGAGCCAAAACCGCATCCGGCGAGCCTGGACTTCATCAGCAGCCTCCCTGACGACATGCTGCTCGTCATCATCGGCCTCCTCCCCACCAAATCTGTCATGCGGACCACCCCGCTCTCCCGGCGATGGCGCCCCCTCTGGCGCCGCGTCCCCCTCAACCTCACTGTCGACAGCTTCCTCTGCGACGGGGGTTGCAAACGCATGGCCGCAGTCTCCAAGATCCTTTCATCGCACCCTGAGCCATCCAGACGCCTTGACATCCGCATGTTCAGTACCAAATGCACGGTCCAAGTCAAGTTTGATGAGTGGTTCTTATCCCCCGCCCTAGATCAGCTCGAGGAGCTCAGGTTTAAATCTGGACGATGTCGCTCTCTACCACCGTCCGCGCTCCGCCTCACGCCAACGCTGCGTCGCGCTAGCTTCAGCTCCTGCTATTTTTCCTAGATTAATGTCGCGCCCGTCCTTCTTCTCCCTCAACTCAAGCAGCTTGACCTCTTCGATGTTGGCATCTCGAAGAAGGCTATGGAACACCTGCTCCGTAGCTGTACTGTGCTCGAGTACCTTCGTCTTCGGCAGATCCACGGGTTCATTAGCCTCCACATTGCCTCGACGAATCTCCGATGGATTTATGTGTCTTGCTGGCCCCGCAACAAGACATCAATTGGGAAGAGATCACTCCAGCTGTTCCACGTTATTGTCATTGAGAATGCGCCTTTCCTTGAGAGATTTCTTGTATCTGATCTAGAAGGTCCAACAAAAATCAGGGTCATTGCCGCGCCGAAATTGACAGCATTGGTGTACTCGTCTGCCAAATTCTCCAAACTCTTTATTGGATCCGTAATCGTTCAGGTACAACAGTCATCTTCTTCTCCGTCTTCTTGAAGTTCACATTTTTAAATTTCTTCTTGATGTATTTACGGCTGTCATCCAGAAAATGATTCCCACAAGCTTGACCCGGTCTATGCGCACAGTGAAGATCTTGGAAATAAAATCTATCGGCCCCAATCTGGATCAAGTTGTTGGATTCCTTATATGCTTTCCATGCACAGAGAAGCTACTCATCGAGATGAAACTTCTTTCCTATTAGTAAGCGGTAATCACAACGTAGCTCAATTTTTTTCGTAATTTTCCCAAATTACGATGACAAGTGTAGTGTTCAAAACTGCATCTACGCACTGCACTGGAAGAAAAGTTTTTAGTATTTTTTCTCATGTGATCACCTGCATCGGTTTTTTGTTGTACTACTAGCCTAGGCTAGTCATAGTGGCAAGTAACTTAGACTAGTAACTCTATGCTTAGCCTAAGAGCAAGTACTACCTCTGTCCTGGTTTACTCTTCGTATTTTGTAGTATCAACATTTGACCATAGATTTAACTAACAAAATTTTAATGCATGTCACTAAAAATTATATCGTTGGATTCGTATTGAACATAATTTCAAATGGTATAATTTTTTGTGACATGCATTGGCATTTTCTTAGGTAAATCTTTGGTCAAATTTTTACACTAAATACGAGGCAGTACAAAAGTGGGCTATAACGGCCCTCCACTATGTAGGCCAAAACACGTGCCAAACTCACTTTTGATGCATTTGGCATCGATGCCCCTCCATTGCTCACCTGGTTCCCCAATCTGGATCACCTACTATGCTCTGGTGCCAAATTAACTCACGCAAGGAAAAAACACTTGCGTGGGAGAAGGAGAGGACTGAGGCAATAAAAACATTTGTGTGGGAGAGGGAGAGGTTGGTGTAGTTGGTTTGATTGATTTGTTTATACATGTGGGTCTATGTGCACTGTGGTGCCAACTCTCTCACATTGCTAGAGCGGTGCCAAAATCTTTTGATTTGACATCGATGCGTATTATGTGGCATGCTGTTGAGAAATATGGCATCGGCCACATAGTGGAAGGCAACAAATGCCCGAGCTCTTCACGTTCTCCTAGGTAAATGAGAGGAAAGAGAAAGAGAGAGAGAGAGAGAGAGAGAGAGAGAGAGAGAGAAATCACTAGCCTTAGAGGCAACCCTATAGCCAACCCTATCATATGAGAGAATGATATTGGTACCTCTTGATGACACGACAATTTTATACAACTAGCTGCTCTAATATGTTCTCTTCTTTTGCAGATAAAAAAGACCCGAAGGTGAAAAATGTGATGCACTATAACAATCTAATTGAATGCCTTGATCTCTGTCTTACATAAATTGATTTAATCAACTACCGAGGCAGCACATCTGAGATTAAATTGGCCAGGTTCTTTGTTCTGGAGGCAAGTGTGCTCAAGGTAATGACGTTTGGCGTTTTCTCGCGCAACAATGAATGGCGCGCTGATCACCGCAAGCGTCTAAGCCTAAATGACAAAGTCTCCGCAGAAGCTGAATTAGTTTTTGAAATATCAAGTCGCCAGAGACTCAAATATTTATTTGGCAATTAGAGACTTGTCAGGGCGGTGGATTTTAGTTTGTACGATAATGCTGCATCCACCTAAAGTAACAAAAGTTCTTATGTAAACTTCCTAATAATTCCCTCTTCGCAGGTGCAATATTACTCCTAGCATTTGTAATATCAGTTTGAAACTTGTAATATTACGACTATCCAACACGAGGTAGTACTATGTTACGATTAATGTTTGCGTGCATAGGTGCGACAACGAATGCCCATTACTCGAGTGCAATATTTATTATTACCAGCAAGAGGCCCATGCGTTGCATGGAACATCAAGATGCATTTATACTAGCTGTTTATCTTTTGGGAGACGAAGATGAATGAGGGAATGCCTTCTCTGCAAATGAGGAGAGGGGTGCAGGTATCTTTTTGCAAAATTGCCATAGTTTGCTTTCTATCCGTCAGATATAGATCAGATGGTCTATATTGCAGGATGGCAGGCACACCATCATCACCAACTCGGTTTTTTATAAGATTTTCTCTATTTCTCTATACTACTCCTATAAAAACCAGAGGGCTCCTTTGATTCAAGGGAATTCTATAGGATTTTGGAGGATTGAAATCCTTTGAAATATTTCCTACGTTTATCCTTTGATTCATAGGATTGAATCCCATAGGAATTTTTCCAATGGAATCTTTTGTACTACATTTCATAGGAAATCTAACATCCACTCTAACCGCTTTTTACAATTCCTTTGCTTTTCCCGTGAAATCAAACGCCCCTTGCTAATCCTATAGGATTCAAGTGGGCATGACACTCCAATCTTATACTTTTCTTATTCCTGCGTTTTCAAAATCTTGCGAATCAAAGAGGTCCCGAGCTGGTGATAATGGTGTGCCTGCCATCTTTCACAAATAGCCGTCGGATCTAGATTCGACGCATACAAAGCAAACTGCTGCAGTTTTGCAAAAAGATGCCTACACTTGTTCCCTTTTTACAAACAACACCTTGTCTCTCACAATCAGCCTTATCTCTTCCCCACCACATCTAGAAGGCCATGGAACAATCTGGCACGATGGCCGCTGCCGGTACCGTCCACCCCCAATCTTGGTGTTCCGTGCAATGCAGGGGCATCTTACTCGTGTAAGAAAAGAGTAGACATACTCGTGGCAACACGGGAAATTATGTCGAACGTGGCTAGTTGTAAGCAGGCTAGCTCTACAACCATGATGATAGTGACTGCACACGGTGAGGCTGACTTTGGTATGACGAACACGACGCCTACACTCAGGTGTCATCTCTGGCGCAGGGTCTTGTCACTTCACTGTGAGGAGCGACACGTAATAATTTGACCAACAGGTAGTACAACACTACTACATTGGTAGTACGACTACTAGTACTAGCACCACCGTCTGGATTTAGTAGTACTACCACCTCTCGTTCGATTTAGTTTTTGACTAGCAATATCTAGTAATGCATGTCAGAAAAAAAATATACTACTTCCTCTATAAATAAATACATGGAGTATTGTTTTATTCGGTTTTGTACGTAGTACCGATGATATTATACACTCTCCCTTCCGGTAGATGGCTCAAATCTAAAATCTCATCAATCAGACTACTATTGTACTCACCGAGCGTTCAGCTTGGTAAGCTACCAACAAAAAATTACAATCAAAGACTACTATTGTACTCCCTCCGTACTGGTGCATTAGTCATGTTACGAAAACCAAATAATCCCAAAGCTTTTAGGCGCGGTGCATTAACTACCCACCTCGTTCCCTGTTTTTTGCCACGAAAAAAGAAATCACCCAATAGGAGACGTGGGGTGCGTATGCATTCAATGACTTGAGACTACTTAACACAACATGCAGTGCTCAATTCTCTTTACGCAATGACATTAATTACAAAATACTGCTCTTACCTCCGTCCTGGTTTATTGGTTCCCTTAGTATTTTGTGCCAAATTTTGACCATAGATTTAACTAAAATAGAAATAATGCATGTCACCAAAAATTGTATCATTGGGTTCGTATTTGAACATAGTTTCCAATGATGTTATTTTTGGTTACATGCATTAACATTTTATTAGTTAAATCAAAGGTCAAAACTTGGCACAAAATGCAAAGGAGACCAATAAACCAGTAAACATCAAAGTTTTCTTGTTTTGCCCCAAGTTGGTCTCAGTGAGATGACTATACTGCACCGGCATGGAGGAAGGGCGGGGAGGGCCGGGGAGTAGATGTCCAACACACACGTGAATGCAACGTAGTCTGCACTTCTCATATAAAGGCTCCCCGCCAGTCCAATCTACGAAATCCTACGGACCTACGCACCCTAACCAAGGGCAAGAGTGATCACTCCGATCGCAAGGTCAGTTGACTAGAAGCTAGACCCATGGAGGCAATGAGCACGAGCATCAGCCGACTGTGCCAGAAGGTCCATGACATCGGCTGTCAGTGTCCTGGGAACGGGGGTCCCCAGACTTGCACCGTGGCCTACCAAGTGGCTCCACCAACGGCCTGGTATGGCCCATCTTCACCAGCAAGCACTCAAGACCCTTGCGAGGGGCCAAGCCTCGTGAGGTGGACGACACAAGACCTCCTCAGGGGCAACCTCACTAGGCTGGCTCGCGAGGAGCGGATAGATCAAGGTGGGGGCACCTCGTAAGGTTCCCGTGACGTGAGCCATGACGACCAAGGCCAGGCGGGCGCCAGCGGGCGCAGAGTACTCATTTCCTCTTTGGTGCTCAAGAGGCAGGCGCAGGCGAGGAGTCCTGAGGCATCATCCAAAGGTTTCCATATCGGTGCAACGAGACCAAGACCAGCAGGACGACAGGACGGAGGTCACCGTGGAGCCCACGGCGTCACCACTAGAGCCTTTGGCAGGCGAAGACCACCTTTTGCCAGGATAGCTTGTACTAGTTTTCCCCCTTCGAATTGGCCGTTGTGGGATCCCTTCGCGCCTAAACATTTGGGAAGAGGACCAGCGCCTCTATAAATAGGACTAGCCACCACCATAGGGGGGAAGGATCGAGAACTCATCTGGGATCGGATCCATTCCATCCTCACACGCACCAGCTCACGAGTTTCTAGAACACCCCTCCACAGGAGGCTGTTCTTCCCTTGTACTAGTTCATCCCCAGCCAACAAGGCAATCCACCACACCATACTGGAGTAGGGTGTTACACCACATCGGTGGCCCGACCCAGTATAAACTCTTGTGTCCCTTGTTCCTCGGGTTCAGCGAGCTAGGCCTTGAGATCGCGGTGAGTGTGCGAGTTTGGGGGAGAGAGATCTTCGTGCACACCCCAGAGTTCGAACCTTAAGGGTTTTGCCGGAACCCGTGATACGACATTTGGCGCGCTAGGTAGGGGTGCGCCGAAGCTTTTCTTCCGTCGATCCACGCTCCACTGCTCCACCGCATTCATGGCGCACGCACGCCGAGCCCGCGCCGAGCGTTAGGCCGCCCTGGCCGCTCGTGTCGCTTAGACAGCTCCTGTCGGCGGGCCTCCCTGTCGTTCTCCATCACCCGCCGCCAATGCCGCCACCGGCCCGGCGGGAAACGAGCAACAAGCATCATCGCTGCACCCCTCTGTGCGACGGGACGGCCGCACCGCCATCCCATCGCTGACTCCAGCCGGCTCATCATCCCACGCTCGTCGCGCGCCCACGAACGCGCAGGTCGCGCTGCTCATGGCACGCGAGCTCCTGCGCTACCGCCTGGTAGATGACCTTTACGAGGATTGGCTGGACCGCATCACCGAGCTCGTCAGCGCCGTTGGGGGCTCCCCCGTACCATCTCTCTCGCTGCCTCGCCCTCCTCCAACTGCGGGGAACGTAGCTCACGGAGCGCCTCCGCCACCTCCGCACCAAGACAACACCCTGGTACCAAGATGCGCGGCCCCTCGGCGCGACCCGCCGCACTGGGCGCCCGCGCATGAAGAAGGAAGCTGCCAAGAAGTTCCCCGGCCGTGGGAAAATGCTCCTGCACTCCCGACGCCACCACATCAAGACCGCGTGCTGCCTGCGGCGGCGGTGCGCGGGCATCAAGATGAAGCTCCGCCTTTGCAAAGGGCCCCAGTGGCCACAGCAGGCTACCGTGCCTTCACTCCGGAGCTGCGTAGCATAATATGGCTAGGCAAGTTCGAGCCGGGCCTGCCCCCGCGCTACGACGTCACCCCCGACCCTGCTGAGCTCTTGCAGCTCTACGAGTTGAGCATCGAGGCGGCCAACGACGACGAGAAAGTCATGGCAAACTGGTTTCCCATGGCTCTCAAGGATGGTGCTCGCTCGTGGCTCCTGAACATGCCCCCGGGGTCAATCTCCTCCTGGGGTGAGATGCGCGACCGCTTCGTCGCCAACTTCCAGGGCACTAGTGACTGCCCGCCGACCGCGGGTGACCTACGTCGCATCAAGCAGCATCTAGGAGAGACCCTGCAGAAGTACATCCAGCGCTTCAATAGCGTTCGCCTCAAGATCCCCAAGGTGACAGACGAGGCCATCATCTCGGCATTTTCTGATGGCGTCCGCGACGTCAAGATGAAGGAGGAGCAAGCCATCCACAAGGAGCCGTGCACGGCTCTGGAGATGTTCAACATGGCAACCAAGTGCGCAAGAGCTGAGGAGGGGCGCCTCTCCCTCCTCGAGCTCCCTGCTGCCGACCTAGACGAGAAGAAAGCCAAGGCCAAGGACATGAAGCGCAAGGGGGTTGTCAGGGGGATGAACCCCGGGCAGGCAACGGAACTCAGATCTATTTCAAAAACAGCGGGGCCCGCATCGCCTCGCAAACCAGCGTGCGCCAGGCCGGGTCGCTCGACCCGGCAAGGCGCACAACCCGGCCAAGACCCTCGACTCGGCAAGGTACGTCAACCCGGCCGCAGCGGCTGGCGCAAGGCAACTCGACCTGGCACAGCCCTGGCTTCCCCAGTAAGCCAACCCACCCGTGGCGTCCATGGCAACCCAGCCACGGGTCAGCTCCCGTCCCATCCAGCCAGACGATGGGGCGAGACCTCGCCATCGATGACCAAGACTACGATGCCCCGCCCATGCCCGTGGTCAGCCAGAGCGTGGCAACAAGTGTTTGCTTACCTACTGGCCGACTGTGGCACAAAGAACAAGTGTTCCCACCTTACTGCCGACGACAAGAAGCCGAGGCCTGACGGAGAACACTGTGCACGACTCGACTCGGCCACGCCATGACGATCGACAAGATGGTGCACAGTCCCCCTAGGCACGCGAGGCCCGCACCTAGGGGAACCCGGTGAACCACAAGGCCCCAAGCGGGACCCAGCCCGGCACCCCGGGCACCGACAATACGGACCCACCGACTCGGCATATTACCATAGTAACCCTGGGTAGGTTGGTCTATAAACCCCCCCAGGAGCCCACGCCAACAGGGAGAGGACACAAGATATTCAAAAGAGACATAGCGACACCAAGGAGAAGGAGCAGCCGGAGCCTTGGCCAGCCTCCTTCCTCCTCCAATCAGCTCCAGGAGCAACATTGTACTATCAACCATCCAACTAAACTCGGCAGGACTAGGGGTGTTATCTCTCCGGAGAGCCCCGAACTTGGGTATGTCCGGCGTCCCGCGCCCGTGCATATCAACCTCGCCTCCGAAGCCCACCAGCGCCCTCGAGCCTCCTCCTCTCTTTAGCTATCCCTTGGCATCTGCCGTGCGCCAAGCACGACAGTTGCCGCCCACCATGGGGAACTTCGAGGAACTGGCCGGAAGCATGCTTCGGACGGGGCCCCTTTCCTACTCCGACGAGTCCGTCGCTTTGGCGGACGACGTCATTGGCGCGCTCGCCGCTTCTTTCACCGTCCTGCGCATCTCCGACGCGCCTGCGGCCGACGAGTACCCCAGCGGGGTGCTCAGCTACTCCGACTCCCCGCTTTCTCTCATTGGCGGATTCACTGCCGGGGCGATGGACGCCCACGTAGAGGTCTTCGTCACCGGCGATGGCGCCTCTTCCTCGTCGAGCAAGGCGAAAAGAGCTGCCGAAGACGCGGCCGCTACGGCTCGGACGGAGCTGACCGACCCACTGTGCGCCGTGATGCAGAGCCTCCGCATCCCCATCGGCACCGACGTCGACGCCACCAACGTTGCTGAAGCCCGAACCCAGCTCGAGGACAGGCGCCAGCAAATGCTGGACCTGTCCGAGACGCTGGCCGCCACCAGACGCCGCCTGGAAGCTGCTCAGATGGAGCACGACGCCGCCCACGGATTCACGCCCGCCGCGGCTGAGCCGAGCCGGGCCGCTGATACTCGCGCCCGGGGAGGAGCGATCGGCCGGGCCTTCGGCGCCGGCCGGACCGTCTACGAGACCCCAGTCAAGAACATGCGCGCTGCGGAGGCAGCCGCGGTCGGCCTCGACCAACTCATGGGCGAGGAGCTCAGGGAGCGCATCGGGCGGATGCGCGAGCTCCTCCACGCCGCCAACACCCAGCAGGATCGCCTCAACCAGCTCGCCAAGCCGGCGGGGTCCGCTCCGTCCGCCTTTGGCGGACCTGGCCGGACTCCTGCACACGGCCTTCGCCGCCCGCCCGTGGCGCACTTCTGGCCAGGGCCGAACTCCGCGCAACCCAGCGGCATCATTGCCGCCGATGCTCTGGGCAACGAGCCCGCCCCAGAGACCCAGCGCGGACCCGGCCAGCTTGGCGGCATCCGGCTCCAGCCGACCCGGCCCCTCGGGGCCTGACCGCCAGTCGACTCGGCCCACGCGCCATCGACGACGCCAACGCGCGCCATGGAGGTGGAGGAGAGCTGCGCTTATCCGGCCGGGCGAGCCGCTCACGCATCCGGAAGAGCCCTTCCCAAGGGATTCGTGCTTCCCGCGACACCCCCAAGTACAATGGGATAGTGAAGCCAGAAGACTGGCTCACCGACTACACCACGGCCATTGGCATCACCAGTGCCAATCGTCGTCTCGCCGTGCGCTACGCACCGCTCATGCTCCAAGGATCGGCTCGCACATGGTTGAACAGCCTGCCGATGGGCAGCATCAATGCATGGGTCGATTTCGAGGAAGCGTTTGTCCGCAACTTCACGGGGACGTACAAGCGACCCGGTCGCCCCAGCCAGCTCGCCATGTGCGTGCAGGGGCCGACAGAGACCGGTTGCGAGTACCTCGCACGCTGGACCGAGCTCCGGAACAGTTGTGAGGGCGTCCATGAAGTCCAGGCGATCCAATACTTCGTCAGCGGGTGCCGAGACGGCACCCTCCTCAAGCACAAGCTTCTACGCTCCGAGCCGGCCACCATGGCCGCGCTCATGGTGACGGCGGACAAGTACGCCAACGCCGACTCCGCCATGAAGATCCAAGTGGCGCTGGACGAGGCCGGCAAGGCGAAGCCGGTCCCTCCACAGAAGCCGGCCGGCGAAGGCAGCCGGCAGCAGCACCACCAGAACAACAAGCGCAAGGCCGAGGAGCCGGCGCAACGTCACGACAACCGGCTCGTCGTGGCCGCCGAGCCCGCGACGGACCCGGCAGCGAAGCACTGGCAGACCGGCAAGATGGCGTGGCAACCCGCCATGAGCTTTGAAGAGATGCTCGACTCCCCGTGCAAGCACCACAGCAGCGCAAGACCCTCCACGCACATGCTTCGACAGTGCACCATCACCAAGCGCATCATGAGGGGCGATGTCCCGCCTCCTCCGGCTCCGGCTCCGGCTCCGGGCGCGGGGCAACCGCCTCCTCCTCCATCGCCGCCCCCTGCCGGCGGCGCGATGCGGAACGACGCCTACACGGACCAGAATGCGGCCTACGTCGTCTTCACCAGCCTCGGCGACGACAAGCGCAGCGAGCGCCTCATCCGGCAGGAGGTGAACACCGTCGTCCCGGCCAAGACGGACTTCATGCATTGGTCGGAGCGCCCGATCACCTGGACCCGGGAGGATCACCCGGCGGTCATGCCGAGTCCGGGTGGATACGCCCTCTTCCTCAACCCTACAATCGTCGCGCGGCGCACTTGCAAGTTCTCCCGAGTCCTCAGCGACGGCGGCAACAGCATCAACATCCTCTACCGCGACACGATGACCAAGCTCGGCCTCAAGGCCGAAGACCTGGAGCCAACCCGGACCGTCTTCGACGGCATCGTACCCAGCCTCTCCTATTCGCCCATTGGCCAGGTCCGGCTCGACGTCTTGTTTGGTGACAGCAGCCACTTCCGACGCGAACCAATCTGGTTCAAGGTGGTGGACCTGTCCGGTAGCGTACCGCTGTACCGATGGGCCGACCCTTTTCGCCAAGTTCATGGCGGTTACCCACTACGCGTACCTGAAGATGAAGATGTCGGGTCCCAAGGGCCTCATTACTGTCACCGGTGACTACCACAAGTCTCTGGAGTGCGCCCGAGACGGCGCCAAGCTGGCCGAGTCGCTGGTCATTGCCGAGGAGCGGTGCCAGCTCGACCGGATCGTCGTCCTGGCCGGCGAGGCCTCCGACGCGTCGATCCCGACCCTGGACCCGGCTGATGAGGCCGCCTCAAGCCCTCCAAGAAAACCAAGAAAGTGAAGCTGAACCCGGAAGACCCCAGCTACAACAAGTACGTTGTCGTAGGCGCCCGCCTCGACAGCAAATAGGAAGGCGAGCTCGTCGACTTCCTCCGTGAGAATCGGGATATCTTCGCATGGACCCCCAAAGACATGCCGGGTATCCCGAGGAAGTACGCCAAGCACAAACTCCACGTCCGCAAGGACGCCAAGCCTGTCCGTCAACCCCTCCGTCGATTTTCCGAAGAGAAGAGAAGAACCATTGGTGAAGAGGTCGCCAAGCTCTTGGCAGCCGGCTTAAGAATGGAAGTGTTTCACCCCGAGTGGCTGGCCAATCTAGTCCTCGTCCTGAAGAAGAACAAGACCTGGCGCATGTGTATCGACTACACCAGCCTCAACAAGGCCTGTCCCAAGGATCCGTTCGCCCTCCCACGGATCGACCAAGTCATCGACTCGACCGCCGGGTGCGAGCTGCTGTCCTTCCTGGACGCCTACTCCGGCTATCACCAGATCAACCTGGACCCGGCCGATGCCCTGAAGACGTCCTTCATCACGCCCTTTGGAGCGTACTGCTACATAACCATGTCGTTCGGGTTGAAGAACGCCGGCGCCACCTTCCAAGGCTGCATGCAGAAGTGCCTGCTACCGCAACTCGGCAAGAACATCCATGTGTACGTGGACGATATCGTGGTGAAGACCAAGCAGCACCTCACGCTCCTCGATGATCTCAAGGAAACATTCGCCAACCTCCGCGAATACAAGGTCAAGCTCAACCCGGAAAAGTGCGTCTTCGGTGTCCCAGCCGGAAAGCTGCTCGGTTTCCTCATCTTGGAACGCGACATCGAGGCGAACCCGGAGAAGATCAAGGCCATCGAGCGCATGCGCAAGCCAACCCGGCTGCGCGAGGTCCAGAAGTTCACAGGCTGCTCGGCCTCGGTCGGCCGATTTCTAAGCTTGACTGGGTGAGAAGGCACCGCCTCGCATGCAGCTAATGAAGAAAACAAGCCCGTTCGAGTGGAACGACAAGGCGGATGAAGCTTTCAAAGACCTCAAGCGCATGCTCTCCACTGCACCCGTTCTGGCCGCGCCAACCGACAAGGAGCCGTTGTTGCTCTACATAGCCGCGACCTCGCGGGCGGTCAGCACGGTGTTGGTGGTCGAGCGACCGGAGAAGGGCAAGATCCAGGCCGTCCAGCGTCCGGTCTACTACCTGAGCGGCGTTTCCACCTCCAAGCAGAACTACCCACACTACCAGAAGATGTGTTACGGCGTGTACCTCACCGCCAAGAAGCTGAAGCAGTACTTTCAAGAACATGTCGTTACTGTCGTCAGCACGACGCCTATCGGAGAAATCATAGGGTGCCGGGACGCCTCCGGCCGGGTCGCCAAGTGGGCGATCCAGCTAGCCGGCCACACCATCCTCTACGAGCCCCGCACCACGATCAAGTCTCAGGCCCTGGCCGATTTCCTCGTCGACCGACCGAGACCCGGTACACCGCCGCCTCCGACTCGGCGCCTTTGGCGCATGCACTTCGACGGGTCCAAGATGCGAGTCGGCTTAGGGCTGGCATCGCATCACAACCCCGGCGGGTGACCGACTCGCTTACGCTCTCCAGATCCACTTCGCCGCCTCCAACAACGTCGCCGAATACGAAGCCCTTGTGCACGGCCTCCGGCTTGCCAAGGAACTCGGCATCCGGCGCATCCTGTGCTACGGCGACTCGGACTTGGTGGTACAGCAGTGCTCCGGCGAGTGGGACGCCCGTGACTCCAACATGGCAAGCTACCGCTTCCTCATCAAGAAGCTGTCTGGATCCTTCGATGGTTGCGAGTTCCTCCGTGTCCCGCGCATGGAGAACGAGGCAGCCGACACGCTCGCCAAGATCGCCTCGTCACGTCAAGCTATCCCGTCTGGCGTCTCCCTCGAGCACCTGCGCAAGCCGTCCGTCAAGCCGTAGCCGGACTCCGAGTCCATCCACATCCCAGAAGACCCGACCGTGCCGCAAACCGGCCCGAGGACGGCTCAACCCAGCCCGGGGACCGCTGATCCCGGCCCGGGGGCTGCTCAACCCAGCCCGGGGGCTGCTCAGCTCAACCCGGCCACCATCACCCCGGACCCGGCCGTCGCCGCCACCAACCCGGGGGCTGCTCAACCCGGCCCAGGAGCCGTCGACTCAGAACCCACCCAGGTGGCCGTCTTCACCACCATCACGGCCCCATCTTGGGCCCTGCCGATATCAGAATGGCTGGAGAACGGGGTTCTCCCCATGGACGAGATCGAAGCTCGGCAAGTTCAGCGCCGGACATCCGCCTACACCATCGTCAACAACGAGCTCGTCAAACGCATCTCTACCGGCGTGTTCTAGCGCAGGGTCGAGCAGGACCGCGGCATTGGCATCCTCCTCGACATTCACCAGGGCGAGTGCGGGCACCACGCCGCATCTGGGTCCATCGTGGCCAAGGCATTCTGCCACGGCTTCTACTGGCCAACGGTCCTCGAAGACGCCGAGTCGCTCGTCCTCAAGTGCGAAGGATGCCGGTAACTTCAAGAAGCGCAGCCACCAGCGGCGTCGGCCTCCGCACCATACCGATCGCTCGCCCTTGGCGGCACAGGGACTCGACATGGTAGGATCTCTTCAAAACCGCCGAGGCGGCATGACACACCTGCCGTGGCGGTGGACAAGTTCACCAAATGGATCGAGGCAAGACCAATCAAGAAAGCTGGGCGGGCCAACGGCCGTCCGGTTCATCAAGGACATAGCGGTGCGCTACGGCATGCCGATACAGCATCACCACCGACAACGGCACCAACTTCACCAAGGGCGCGCCGAGCAATACTGCTCCGTCTACGGCATCCGCCTCGACCGCCTCCGTGGCACATCCGCAGTCCAACGGCAGGTCGGCGGGCCAACAGACTCATCTTGTCCGACATCAAGCGCGACTCGTCGAGCCACTTATCCGCTCACCCGGCAGTTGGCTCGACGAGTTGCCCGCGGTTCTCTGGAGTCTGCTCACGACACCAAACCGGTCGACTGGGTTCACCCCGTTCTTCCTCGTCTACGGATCAGAAGCCATCATCCCGACCGATGTCGAGTTCGACTCGCCGCGCGTCACGATGTACACTGAAGAAGAGGCAAGAGAAGCACGCGAAGACGGCGTCGACCTGCTCGAAGAGGCGGGCCTTCTGGCACTTAGCCGCTCGGCTATCTACCAGCAAGGCTTGAGGCACTACCACAGCAAGAAGATCAACCCTCTCGCATTCCGCGAAGGCGACTGTCAGTGTCAAAACCGGCGGATCTCAGGTAGGGGGTCCCGAACTGTGCGTCTAGGCGGATGGTAACACGAGACAAGGGACACAATGTTTTTACCCAGGTTCGGGCCCTCTCGATGGAGGTAAAACCCTACTCACTGCTTGATTAATATTGATGATATGGGTAGTACAAGAGTAGATCTACCACGAGATCAAAGAGGCTAAACCCTAGAAGCTAGCCTATGGTATGATTGTTGTTAGTCTCACGGACTAAAACCCTCCGATTTATATAGGCACCGAAGAGGGTTAGGGTTACATGAGTCGGTTACAATGGTAGGAGATCTACATATCCAGATTGCCAAGCTTGCCTTCCACGCCAAGGAAAGTCCCATCCGGACACGGGACGAAGTCTTCAATCTTGTATCTTCATAGTCCGTGTCCGCCAAAGGTTATAGTTCGGCTATCCGGACACCCCTAATCCAGACTCCCTCAAGAGCCCTTTAACCAGGCTTCAATGGACGAGTTTAGTGCGCAGATTGTCTTCGGCATTGCAAGGCGGGTTCCTCCTCCGAATACTTCATAGAAGATTTTGAACACAAGGATAGTGTCCGCTCGCAAAATAAGTTCCACATACCACCGTAGAGAGAATAATATTTACACAAATTCAATCTGTGGCGTATTCCGCATGGCGTGACATCACACCACGGCCAAGCCTTTATTCGAATCGTTTTCTTGTCCCACCTCGGTAGCGTTTAGCGAGGCGGTTTTCCTTGGCACGTCTTGTCAAAGCAGAGATCATGTCCCCTTATTCCGGGGTTCTCATTAATACGGGCGTGGGTAACCCAGTCGTGCCCATTGGCACGTCTCCTCTATCAAAGGCGAGGCCCGAACGGTCACGGGGAAGGCTCTTGGTATTCAACCTCTTTATAAAGAGACCAAGGCTCCACTCCTTTCTTTCAATCTCAATCGAATCCGCCTCGCCGAAGTTCCAACACCCAAAGCTCCAGATTCAGCGCCGGACCTTCGATGATGTCCGGCTCCGACCTGCAAGGCCGGTGGATGCCTTCCTCCGTTACGGAAGAAGACGTGCTAAAGCTAAGAGATGCCAGGTATCTAACCGGCGAAATTTGTCATAGGCTGCCTGCCCAAGGGCAGGTTATTCCCACTCCCAAGCCTGGTGAAAGCGTGGTGTTCGCGTCTCACTTCCTTCGGGGGCTAGGCTTCCCGACGGACCCCTTCGTGAGGGGGCTCATGTTTTATTATGGGTTGGAATTTCACGACTTGGATCCGGAGTCCATCCTCCACATCTCATCGTTCATTGTTGTGTGCGAAGCCTTCCTCTGCATTACCCCTCACTTCGGATTGCAGCTTAAGACCTTCAAAGTGGAGCCGAAGATGATCAAGGGGCAGCAAGCGGAGTGCGGAGGGGCTGTTATAAGCAATAATGCGGATGCTCCCTGGCTCGAGGGCTCTTTTCAAGAGGTGCTCAGCCTATGGCAACAAGAGTGGTTTTATATCACAGCTCCCAGGGGCACCAAATGGGTGGCGCCACCTGCCTTTCGCTCGGGTCCTCCACCGCGGCTGGCGTCCTGGGTCAATAAAGGGCTTGACTGGGGCCGTCCCAAGGGCGTGCCCTTGTTGCGGGCCGTATTCGAGACCTCCTAGAGAGAGAGATCAATCTGGTCATAGTAGCGCAGGTCATGCTGGTTAAATCGCACCACCTGCCCTGCAAGCGTTGCCCCCTCACTTTGTGGGAGTTTAATCCGGAGGGACCACGAGCTCTCCAACATTTTATGGGCGCGACGCCCGTGGAGATGTACAAACTGTTCTTCGGATCACAAGCGATGTGTCCGGACTTGACCGAGGACGCAGGTCTGAGCTGCAATCGCCTGGATACTCAAGTAAGTAGCCCTGTATCCGGACACGCTATCCCATATTTATCATGAACTTGCCCTTAAAAGAGCTGTCCCTTGAACAGGAGTGGATAGCGAAAGCAAAGTTAATCAGGTGTCCAGCCTCCCTCCCTGACACCACATCGGATCCCATGTTAACCAGGATGCTGGAGGTTGCGCCTTCGGAAGAAGGTGAAGGGGGGAACAAGGAAGCTACCGCCTCCACGAAGGAGGCTGTCAGGAATGGAGGGATCGAGAATCCCTCCATCCAAGGGAAGAAGAGGACCGCCTCTGAAGACCCGGAGACCATGGCCTCAAAGCGGGGGAAGAAATCTTCGTCAAAGGGTCCTGCGCCGAGAGATGCCTCGGCCGCACTATGCCCCCAAGGGGATCGGCCCTCCATCGAGCCATAAGTAAAAAGGGGAGTTTTAAAATAAAGGATATCCCTGTCCTATTTCTGATGAAGATAACCAAAATTTTACCTTGTAGTTCGGATCTCGGCCCTTCTCAACAGAGCTCATCTTTAGGGGATCTTCGTCCGAAGATGATGGAGAGCGGAACGCCTCCCCCTGCCGTACCGCCTTGCGAGGCGGGCGACCCTGAGGTGTCGTCGCGGAGGGTTTCTCCGAATCTGGCAGGGCCGAAAGGCAGTCGGATGTGCCCCCAAAGCCCTCCGCGTCCGGCCTTCGAAAAAGGCCATCAGATGAGTCCGACACCGCCTGGTGCACGGTCGGAGGAGCTGAAGGATCTGCTCAGGCGAGCGTCTATCTCAGAAGATCACCGTGCGTTAATGGGTACGGTGATTGAAAGGACTTCATCCGCTGAGAGCGGATTACACGAAGCCATCAGAAGTTTACTGATAGGTTTTGAGGTACGCAAAATGATGTACCTTCTCACAGTTCCGCATATAAAATGCGCCCTGTGTAGATAGTCCCCCCTGAGGCTTGGTGCGTTGTCAAAAATGACAGCGTGCCGAGGATCATAATCCCAGGTATAATATGTCGCCCTTCCTATGTAGGTGGCGAAGTGTCCGGTGGCTAGCCGGACTGATGAATTTCCCGAACTAAAGCGGCAACTTGACGTGGCGGATGCCGACATCGCGCTTGTCAATAAGCGGCTTGACGAGTCACAAGGTATGCAATTTCTCCACAGACACCTGGTAAGGGAGCTGGATGCCCGTGCCTTACAACATGTATGCTTGATGCAGATGGTGTCGCTGTCATGGAGAACCTTCAGGCGGAGCTCACCCGAGCCAAGGAGCAGGCCAGAAAAAGTGATGCGGCTGCCTTAAAGGCGGCCGAAGAGCTAAAAGCCAAACAGGCTGCTCACTGTCGAAGCAAGAAGGAAATGGCCGAGATGGCCGTGAAGTTGAAGAATGTTGCCGACCGCTGCAAGCTTCTTGAAAAAGAAGATCGAGCGGAGCAAGAGGACCTGAAGAAGGCCACTACCGAGGCCAAGGATGCTCGCTCTGCGATGAGAGCTATGAAGGAGGAGCTACGTCAGGCCGAAGATATCGCGGCTGGAAAGCCCTTTCTGCTGCGGAGGAAGTTCGTGGATCCTAAATATGCTCAGTTGGACCGGCTGTGGAGTGCGGACGATGCTTATCTGGACTTGGCGGCAAGTGCCGCGGATGCGGCCGAACACTTCCGAGATCAAAAGGATCACGAAGTGGAAAAGCTTTTTTGGTCGCAGTTCCATAATCCAGAGCATCCACTTACATTATCCGATCATTTTGCTGAATGGGCGGAGCTGAATAGGTTATCCGGACTCGCCATGAAGGATGTCGTGAGTCATCTGTGGCCGAAAAGGCCCGAGCCGAAGAGTTATTTTGGCTTGGTGCAGCAGTTCCTTGGTGAAGTGCCGCATATCAATGCAATGAAGAGGTCAGCATGCATAGAGGGTGCGCGGATGGCTCTTGCCCGTGTCAAGACATACTGGGCGGAGATGAAGGCCACCGATGTTGCATCCCAAGATTCGGACGGAAGCCGAGTAGCTGTCTTGCACTATTTTCAGGAAGTTCTGCAGGGCGCTCGTTTAATAGAGACGCAGTGCTCGAAGGATATTATGTTTGAATAACATGTATTATTGTGAAACAATGTTTCGATGGAATATAAAAGCTTTTTATACTTGTGCCTTCAAGAATTAAAATACCTCCTGTGCGGCCGTTAATGTATATGTGTATATAACCTGAAAGATGGCAGTCTTGACTTCAGCCCCAAGCATATAATGCGGGGTGTTTACAAAAGGCGCATTGTCACACTTGATCCAACGCCTTGGTCCTATAAAGGAGGTGATAGCGCAGCAAACTAGGCAACCGGACTATAATGCTTTATCACTTTCACTTAGCCATAGGAGTTTGACAGTGGGGCTACTATATAGCCCCTAGGGGCACCGCGCTCACCCGAATTCGGGGCGCGTATGTGCCTGACCGGGAAACGGCCCTTCGTTAATGCAGAGGAATTCTAAAGATTCCGGCGGGTCATCGAGTGGTTGACCAGTCTCACGCTATATCATGACAGTCAGTTTTCGGCTTTCTCTACTGAGGTGCTCGCCTAGCCGAACCGGGGCACAATCGCAGTAGTTCTCCTGGTGCCGCCTTAGCCGATAGAGCGGAACGTAAGGCAACAAAACACAGGAGCCGATCAAACCCAACATTTGACCAAAGACATGATTCGGAGCTGATGCATATAAGGCCTAACTCGAGACGCCGAACACTCCCTAAGGTATTCGGTCTTTATGAAAATGGGCCGAACAACGCCCTTGGTAATAAGCCCCTGGTGTCCAGGTACGCGCGAAATTCTGACGTGGCCCATGCCAAAACGCCAGCCTCCTCCTCGGTTATAGCAAGAAACCAGGGGATGTGTATCAACAAGAGACAGTAAAAAAAGGTTTACGCATGGTCTTAATCTGAAAAGAATCCTTGCAACGGGTCCCTACTTCACGTCTGCGCTTGTGTCTCCGTTGTGCCGTATCACGGACGGGTGTAGCATGTTGTTCATCTCAGTAAAGAGAGGAACTTAGTTGAAAAAGATCGTATGCGAAAATGTATGTTATATTAAATAAACAAAGTACAATTCAAAAATGAATAAAATTGAGCTTTATTGTCTCTTGTTGTACATGCGGAGCCCTTGTACGGGGGTATGCAGCTAGTAAGCCCTTGTATGTTTACGCCGGACTCGTCTAGCCGTGTCCGGGGTCTGAACGACCTGTTTAGGTGCTTTGATTAGTGAAGCCGGTTTAGTGTGTGGCTGTCAAGGCAGTCACACAATCTTCCGCGCTTGATGAACACTCGATATTTCCCTTTAAGGAGATGATGCCTCACGGACCGGCAGCCCGTACAATGGGCATATGGGCCTGGCATTACCCCTTCAAAGGAAGTGTTGCTATGGCGAATTTTGGTTGGGTCTATCCCCATTTTGCGTATTGTGTCCTGATATAGCAGGTTTAGATCACTGTCGCCGTCCATTAGGACTTGTGTAAGTTGGAGTCCGTCGATTATTGGATCTAATATCAAGGCAGTCCATCCTGCATTCCAGATACTTCTAGAGTAATCCTGATGGTCGAATGTGATTGGTTTTAACAACCAGTGGCGGGACTCCTCTGGGATAGGCCGTATGGCGCATATCTCTATGGGCACCACTCTGTTTTTCCCTTTTGTCACGTGAAGTGAGTTTACTGTTTTGACTTCTTGTGGGAAATTCTTTTGTTTTCCGGTGCTCTGCTTGTGGGGTTCGTCATCGTCCTCGCTTGGTGTATCGAGCCCCTTGTGTTCGGCATTGAGTTTGCCGGACTGCTTGAGACCCAACAATCTCTGTGGGTATGGTTTGCAGGCTTCCCGGGAGTACTGTGGATTTGGCATATCTTGTCCAAGATTTTGTTTAAGTTAGATAGCTCGTCCCGTTATCCTTAAGGGGCAGTTTTTTATGATTCTGCCGTGAGCTTTTGAATCCGGCGTTGACTGCCGTGCTCTTCGGGTTGTTTCCCTTGGTCCAGCGCTGGTCCTTGCTGCGTTGCGGTTTCCCGTTTCCATCCCTGACTTCGGATGTACTTGGGTCGCTGGTACTGCGTCTTGCTAGCCAGCTATCCTCTCCCGCACAAAAGCGGGTCATGAGGCTTGTTAATGCAGCCATTGTTCTTGGCTTTTCTTGGCCGAGGTGTCTGGCGAGCCATTCGTCTCGGACGTTGTGTTTGAAAGCTGCTAAGGCTTCGGCGTCCGGACAGTCGACTATTTGGTTCTTTTTAGTAAGGAATCTGTTCCAGAATTTTCGGGCTGACTCTCCGGGTTGTTGAGTTATGTGACTTAAATAAATCGCATCCCGGAGGTCGGACATAGGTCCCTTAAAATTTGCCCGAAAAGCATCCTCGAGCTCTTCCCAACTTCCAATGGTGTTTTCGGGAGGCTTTTAAGCCAATGCCGGCTGGCCCTTTGAGCTTGAGGGGTAAGTATTTTATGGCGTGGAGGTCATCTCCTCTAGCCATGTGTATGTGGAGGATGTAATCCTCAATCCGGACTCTGTGGTCTGTTGTTCCGTCGTATGCCTCTATGTTTGCGGGCTTGAATCCCGCTGGAAATTCATAATCCAGCACCTCATCGGTGAAACATAGGGGGTGTGCGGCACCCCTATATTTAGGTGTACCGTGATATTCGGATACTTGATGTGTTGTATTGCTTACTATAGCTTGCTTCCTTGGCCCGTAGATAGATCTAAATGGGCCATCTTTTTGATGTGAATCCTTGTGCGGATTGCGTGCCGGCTTGTGTGTGGCGCCGTTGGCCGCTCTATGTTTGCCGTGGGGCCGTCTATCCGACCGGGTGGCCTCCTTGTTCTTTGATTGCGGGGGCTCTACGGCCTCCTCATCAAATTCGGGCAGTAGTTTCGCTTCGGGTAGCTCTTTGTTTGGCGACTGTCGCCGTATTTGTCTGCGGTGTTGAGTACTTTTCTCCATCTAATTCTGAGTGCATCTTCCGCCGTTTTGAGCTTCCGCATCTGCTTTTTCAGGCTACGCGCAGTGGTGACGAGCCTTTTGTGGAGGTTGTTCTGCTCCGACAACTTGTCCGGCATGAGATCGTCCGGACTGTTATCTTCGCCGGGGACGGGTTGTTTATCCAGGTTGTCCTGTTCGGACGGTTGCTTGATAGCATGTTCTTCGTCCACCGGTTCGCCCTGCTCTATGGCTGGGTCTGTATGGCTGCTGTCTTTGTCGAGGCAGGACTTGGAGCGGTGCTTATGTCGCTGTTTTGACTGCTTTTCGAGGGAATGATCCTTCGAGGCGTCCCTTTGTTCCTCGTCATCGCTTCCTTTAGGTATGTCCACCATGTATACATCGTGAGATGAGGTGGTTGTCCAGTGTCCTGTAGGCACTGGTTCTTCGTCGTCTCCTGCATCGTCGTCCATACCGTCGATGTCTTTGGAGTCGAAGTCGAGCATGTCGGTTAAATCATTGACAGTGGCTACGAAGTGGGTGGTGGGTGGGCTTTGAATTTCTTCGTCGTCCACATCCCAACCTTGCTGACCATAGTCCGGCCAGGGCTCTCCTGATAAAGAGAGAGACTTTAATGAATTCAGGATGTCGCCAAAGGGCGAGTGCTGAAAGATGCCCGCGGCGGTGAACTCCATGATCGGCGTCAAATCGGACTCGATTGGCAGGGGTGTGGAAGGTTCGGAGTCTGGAGAGGAGCCCGGCACCTTGGAGTCGCAAGCTTCGCAGGGGACATGGATGGTGTTCGGCTCGATCTGCGTAGAGATCGCAGCCCCTGAGGCGGTGTCCAGCCACCCGTCCTCGATCGGCGTGGTCGGCTCCGAACTAAGGGTCGGAGCTGACACTGGTGCGGCCTCCAGGGCACTGTTCGGCGGCAGAGCTAGATCATGCCCATCGAGACAGTGCGGCGTGCTTGGCTGTGGATCGAACCCGTCAAAGATCAAGTCTCCGCGGACGTCAGCCGTGTAGTTCAAACTTCCAAATCTGACCTGATGGCCAGGAGCGTAGCATTCGATCTGCTCCAGATGGCTGCTTAATTGGCCCGGCAGCAGAGCCGCCAAATCTGAAGATATGTCCGGGGAGAAGAGTCTCACCCGACTGCATCGTTGTTGATGATCGGAGGAGCCATCGGGCCTAAAGATGACGGACAGAGGAACTCTCAATGAAAGCACCAATGTCGGTGTCAAAACCGCGGATCTCGGTAGGGGCTCCCGAACTGCAAGGTCTAGGCGGATGGTAAGAGGAGACAAGGGACACGATGTTTTTACCCAGGTTTGGGCCCTCTCGATGGTGGTAAAACCCTACTCCTGCTTGATTAATATTGATGATATGGGTAGTACAAGAGTAGATCTACCACAAGATCAGAGAGGCTAAACCCTAGAAGCTAGCCTATGGTATGATTGTTGTTCGTCCTACGGACTAAAACCCTCCGGTTTATATAGGCACGAAGAGGGTTAGGGTTACACAGAGTCGGTTACAATGGTAGGAGATCTACATATCCGTATTGCCAAGCTTGCCTTCCACGCCAAGGAAAGTCCCATACGGACACAGGACGAAGTCTTCAATCTTGTATCTTCATAGTCCAGGAGTCCGGCCAAAGGTTATAGTTCGGCTATCCGGACACCCCCTAATCCAGGACTCCCTCAGCGACCTCGTCCTCTGACTCATCCAAGAGCAGGCAGGCCAGCACAAGCTGTCCTCTCCATGGGAAGGCCCGTTTATCGTGAGCAGGGCTTTGCACGACCGCAACGCCTACTACCTCATCGACGCACGCAAATGGAAGAAGTGCAAGAGGGACACCGCCGGTGAAGAAATGACCCGGCCGTGGAACACGGAACTCCTCCGTCCGTTTTACACTTAGCCGAACGAATGTATGTATCAACGCCTTCTGCAAGAATGTGAAACTATGGGGTCCCCGAACGAGACTCGGGGGCTGCCTCTTGCCGACCAATTTATTGCGTCCATATTTCACACCACCTTACTACCGAACCCGGCCGCCGGCTCGACAAGCTCGACCCGGGGGCTCGGGGGCTGGCCGGCTTGATCATCACCCCGCCGCTTCACTTAGTGATTCCTGATAAGTTAGGATGTCGCGCCCCCCCCCCCCCACTTCGCCCTAAAACCGCAGATCCAGTCCGGCGACGGCGGGCAAGCACAACGGGCTAAAGCTCCCCTACGATTCAAACACTAAGTCAAAGCCGCCGGGTCGACCAACCCGGCCCGACGCTCGTCAACTAAGTTAGCCGCACAACCGGCTGCTCACCAACCGGCCAAGCCGGATTGCCGCCAACCGGACCAGTGGGTGTTTCGCTCACGCTCAACGTTTTTAAGGACCCAACTCCTACAGCCGCCTCTCGAAGAGTCGAACCCCTTGTCATGGACCGGAGCCTCGGCCGTCTGACTCGCGGGGGGGAAGCTTCAGGGAGGAGCAACGCATGAAATAAGTTCGAAAAAAGCAGAAGGAAAAAAAGCAAATAAACACTCACAACATTTACACATAAATGTTTCAAGCAAAGGCCAACGGCCCGAGTTCATTACACCCTGAAAACCCCTAGTGGGTGGGTGGACCTGCTACTTAACATAATTTCATACAAAAGATTCTCAGGCATTCCCAGCGCTGCACCCGCACGACGGGCCTCCCAGGCGGCCTCCGGGTCCAATGGCTTACCGGTGTCCACTTCGACCTCCGCGTCGCCGTAGATGCCCGTCTCCTCCGAGCTGCCCTCCGGGTCGCGAAGAAGCAAGCAGTAGTGGTCGCCAGCCACGACCGCGCCATCTTCCGTCCGTTCCGGATGGAACTCGTCGTGGAAGGCGAACTCGGCGATGTAGCTGGCCCGGGAGGCGATCCGGTCGGGCTCGCTTCCTGCAGCAAAGAATCGCTTTCCGGAGCCAGCGCTGACCCATCAGCGTGTCCAGCTGAAGATCTGGATGCCAAGATAGCGCGATCCCGAGCGCCATCTCAGCACCGGACCGGGCGGCAGAAACGCGCCAGTCGCTAAGGCGATCCGGGCCCATCTCCAACCAGCGCGCCAGACGCGAGAAGCTGCGCGGATGGACGGAACCCGGCCACAAGGCCGCCGTCATCGCGGTACCGGCTCGGGACAGCCGCTCCATCTGCGTTCCCAAGGCCCCCAGCCGGGCCTCAGCAGCGGCAACGATCTCCGGGAAGGTCCAAGCCGTCAGCGGATCCGTCCCGGACCCGACAACGCCGGTCGGGTCGCGCTGATAGCGGACGGCTTCCTCCGCCAGCCGCTGCGTCTCCGGAAAGGCCCCTACAGCCAAAGGCGAAGCAAGTCAGAAGGGCAACAAGGAAGAAAGGGCCAGGTCCCAACCCGGCAAACAACAAAGAAGCATCACTTACTAGAGAAGGACTCTTCCAGGTGCTGCGCCTCGAGCAACGTACCACGTCGCTCCCGCTCCAAGACACGGTCCCGCTCCCCGAGCGCCCTCTCCAGGTTGGCCGCCTTAGCAAGGGCCGCCTTCAGCTCGGCGTCCTTGTCTTCAGTCGCCTTCTCGGCCGCCTCACGGCGGCGAACCTCGGCTTGGAGGGCCTCATCCGCCACGGTGGCTTGCTCCCGCAGACGCTCCACCTCAGCCTGGAGCCGGCCCTTGTCGTCGGCCAGCTGGCCGCGCTGCTGGTCCGCCTCGACCAGGGCCTGCTGCGCCTCCATCGCCTTGGCGGCCTCCGCCTTAAGAAGCTCCACCTCGGCCTCGAGGCGGCTCTTGTGACCCGCCAGCTGCTTGTGCAACCAGCTGGCCTCGTCAAGAGACCGCCGGGCCGCGGCCGCCTCCGCCCTCGCCTGCGCCGCCTCGACGCCGAGATGGCCGGAATCAGCAACGAGCCGGTCATAGTGATGACCGGCCCGGAACAGCCGGGTCCGCCAAGACAGCACATCGGCTGTAAAGAAGAACTCAGCAGGAAGAAAAAATAAGACAAGGCCTAAGATTTGGCCCAACTGTTACACAGTTGGCCCGAATCTCGGGGGCTACACCCAGTGGGTGCGCTAACGCGCCCCCACTAGAAGAAAAGAGCTCACCAAAGTACCTGCTGCGGCGCGAAGCTCCTCCTCCTTGGCGGCAAGCTGCTCCTTAAGCTCCCGATGCTTGCCCAGGAGCCGGTTGTAGGCGGCAACCCGGAAGGTGTCAAGATGCTGAAAAGAAGGCCAAAGTCAACACAAGGCCTAAGATTTGGCCCAACTGTTACACAGTTGGCCTGAATCTCGGGGGCTACACCAAGTGGGTGCGCTTGCGCGCCCCCACAGAGATAAAATCACAAGAAAACAATAAGAAGAAGGATGACGGAGAAGAGCTATGCTTGGGGCTGTGGGCGGAGCTGTGCGTCAGTAGCAAGGAGCAGGGCGAGATCAGGGGGACAGGAGGGCGCGAGCGAGAATAATGCCCGCCGCCCCCTTGCCCCCCTCAATTTATAAGCCTCGGTTCAAATGTGGGGAAGTGGGATCGTCTGCACGTGCCCGTTCCACTACCCCGCAATAAGTACGCACATACACACGCACTAACTGCGCGGGGAAGTGCAACCGGCATCCAGACGCCGCAATAAATCCGCACGCGTGGCCAAGGGCGCGCGGCGGAGGGCCCCCGGCCCGTCGCCTGGTCCCGTCACGCGCGTGGCCTGTCAGGCCCCTCCGGCTTCCGAGCACCACGTGGCGCTAGCGCGAAGCCCGAGGGATCACCTCAAGATTCGGCGGACTCCTCGGTTCCCGCCATGACCGGGACGCAGTGATCCGGTTTCCGAAAAAACCGGCACAGAGTGGGTGTTGCCGGACCCGGCGTTCGCAGATTCCAACTTGCTCAAGGGGGAAGCTGCGAAGGCCCACTCATCCGAAGACGGGGGGCCTACACAGCTTCGGGGGCTACTGTCGAGGGGATGAACCCCGGGCAGGCAACGGAACCCGGATCTATTTCAAAAACAGCAGGCCCGGTGATCGCCTCAAGAACTGGCAGTCGCCAGCCGGGTCGCCGACACGGCAAGGCGCCAGAACCCGCCAAGACCCTCGACCGGCAAGGTACGTCAACCTGTATAGCGGCTGGCGCGGGCAACTCGACCCGGCGCAGCCCTCGCTTCCCCAAGAAGCCAACCCACCCGTGGCGTCCACGGCAACCCAGCCATCGGGTCAGCTCCGTCCCATCCGAGCCTTATGATGGGGACGAGACCTCGATCATCGATGACCAAGACTACAGTGTTCCCCACCAATGCCCGTGGTCAGCCAAAGCGCGGCAACAAGGTTCTCTTACCTACCCATCGACCAGTATGGCACGGCAAAGATGTTCCCACCCCTTACCGACGACAAAGAAGCGGAGGCCTCACGGAGAACATTGTGCGCGACTCGACTCGGCCACGCCATGACGATCGACAAGACGGCGCACAGTCCCCCTAGGCACGCGGGGCCCGCACCTAGGGGAACCCGGCGAACCACAAGCCCCCAAGCGGGACCCAGCCCGGCACCCCGGACACCGACAATACGGACCCACCGACTCGGCATATTGCCATTGTAACCCTTGGTAGGTTGGTCTATAAAACCCCCCAGGAGCCCACGCTAACAGGGAGAGGACACAAGATATTCAACAGAGACATAGCGACACCAAGGAGAAGGAGCAGCCGGAGCCTTGGCCAGCCTCCTTCCTCCTCCAAACAGCTCCAGGAGCAACATTGTACTATCAACCGTCCAACTAAACTCTGCAGGACTAGGGGTGTTATCTCTCCGGAGAGCCCCGAACCTGGGTATGTCCGGCGTCCCGCCTGCCAAGATATCAACCTCGCCTCCGAAGCCCACTAGCGCCCTCGAGCCTTCTCCTCTCTTTAGCCATCCCTTGGCATCTGCCGTGCGCCCACCACGACAGGGGTAGCCGTGCTCGCAGCGGAGCCAGACATGAAGCGCGGCCGGGACCACCCCGAGTCATCCAAGAGCAGTCGTCCGTTCTGCGCCTTCCACAATGTACATAGCCAAAACACCAACGACTGTCAAGAGCTCAGGGCCATCCGAGATGGACGCTTCGGTCGACGCCCCGAGCGCAACGACCGGGGCTACGCCCGAGGAAGAGGACGAGGTGGAGGACGCTGGGACGACCACGGCCCCCGCCAGGAGTGGCGCGACCGGTCTCGCGAGGACCGCTGGCAGGACCAGCCTCGTGAGGGCGCCTGGAGGGACCAGCCTCGCGAGGACCGCCCTCAGGGCAATGCTGGTCTCCCTCCGCTGCCGCCACCACCAAGAAGAAACGACGACCACCATCAGGAAGAGGGGGCTGGGGGCTTCCAGGAGCCGCGTGCTATCGCCTACATCTTGGGCGGCGCTTAGGCCCCAACTTCCCAGTGCATCTTCAAGCAGTTTGCTCGTGAGGTGAACGCGGCTCTTCCCAGGCTCGAGGCCACGCGCCCACTCAGGTGGTCCAAATGCGCTATCACCTTCAGCTCATCGGACCGGCTCAAGTGCGCGGCAACGGCCGGCGCCCTCCCGATGCTTTGCTCACCCGTCATCAGCAATGTCCAAGTCACCAAGACCCTCATCGACGACGACGCAGGGCTCAATGTCCTGTCCGTCGAGACATTTGACAGCCTCCAAGTGCCATATGATCAGCTGTAGCCTACCAAGCCCTTCTCAGGAGTGACCGACGGCTCCACCACCCCAATAGGGCAGGTCCGCCTCCCTGTCACCTTAGGCCAGTGCAACTGTTGGGGAACGTAGCAGAAATTCAAAATTTTCCTACGTGTCACCAAGATCTATCTATGGAGAAACCAGCAACGAGGGGCAGGAGAGTGCATCTACATACCCTTGTAGATCGCTAAGCGGAAGCGTTCAAGAGAACGGGGTTGAAGGAGTCATACTCGTCGTGATCCAAATCATTAGAGATCCTAGTGCCGAACGGACGGCACCTCCGCGTTCAACACACGTACAGCCCGGTGACGTCTCCCATGCCTTGATCTAGCAAGGAGAGAGGGAGAGGTTGAGGAAGACTCTGTCCAGCAGCAGCACAACGGCGTGGTGGTGATGGAGGAGCTGCGTGGCAATCCCGCAGGCTTCGCCAAGCACCAAGGAGAGGAGGAGTACTTGGGAGAGGGAAGGGCTGCGCCTGCACTTGGTGCGGCTGCCCTCCCACCCTCCACTATTTATAGGTAGGGGAGAGGGTCGGCCCCTTAGATCTCATCTCGGGTTGGGGGCGGCGGCCAAGGGGGGAGGAGTGCCTCCCAAGTCAAGTGGAGGCCCTCCCCCTTAGGGTTTCCCCTCTCCCATGTGCATGGGCCTTGGGGGGGCTGGTGCCCCTGGCCCATTAAGGCTAGGGCGCCCCCTTTACAGCCCATGCTGCTGTATTGGATGTGGTGGAAAAATTTCCGGACCTCCGGACCCCTCCGGAATCCTCCGGAACCTTCTGGAAGCTTCCCGGTACAATACCGAAAAAACCGAACTTTTCCCGGAACCCGAACAACAACTTTCCATATATAAATCTTTACCTCCGGACCATTCCGGAACTGCACGTGACGTTCGGGATCTCATCCGGGACTCCAAACAACATTCAGTAACCACATACAAACTTCCTTTATAACCCTAGCGTCAACGAACCTTAAGTGTGTAAACCCTACGGGTTCGGGAACCATGCAGACATGACCGAGACGTTCTCCGGTCAATAACCAACAGCGGGATCTGGATACCCATGTTGGTTCCCTATGTTCCACGATGATCTCATCGGATGAACCACGATGTCAAGGACTCAATCGATCCTGTATACAATTCCCTTTGTCTAACGGTATTGTACTTGCCCGAGATTCGATCGTCGGTATACCGATACCTTGTTCAATCTCGTTACTGGCAAGTCTCTTTACTCGTTCCGTAACACATCATCCCGTGATCAACCCCTTGGTCACATTGTGCACATTATGATGATGTCCAACTGAGTGGGCCTAGAGATACCTCTCCGTTTACACGGAGTGACAAATCCCAGTCTCGATTCGTGCCAACCCAACAGACACCTTCGGAGATACCTGTAGTGCACCTTTATAGCCACCCAGTTACATTGTGACGTTTGGTACACCCAAAGCATTCCTATGGTATCCGGGAGTTGCACAATCTCATGGTCTAAGGAAAAGATACTTGACATTTGAAAAGCTTTAGCAAACGAACTACACGATCTTTGTCCTAGGCTTACCATTGGATCTTGTCCATCACATCATTCTGCTAATGATGTGATCCCGTTATCAACGACATCCAATGTCCATGGTCAGGAAACTGTAACCATCTATTGATCAACGAGCTAGTCAACTAGAGGCTTACTACGGACATGGTTTTGTCTATGTACCCACACATGTATCTGAGTTTCCTATCAATACAATTATAGCATGGATAATAATCGATTATCATGAACAAGGAAATATAATAATAACTAATTTATTATTGCCTCTAGGGCATATTTCCAACAGTCTCCCACTTGCACTAGAGTCAATAATCTAGTTCACATTGCCATGTGATTAACACTCACAGGTCACATCACCATGTGACCAACATCCAAAGAGTTTACTAGTGTCACTAAACTAGTTCACATCATCATGTGATTAAGACTCAATGAGTTACGGGTTTGATCATGTTTTGCTTGTAAGAGAGGTTTTAGTCAACGGGTCTGCAACATTCAGATCCGTATGTACTTTGCAAATCTCTAGGTCATATTGTAAATGCTGCTTCCACGCTCCACTTGGAGCTATTCCAATTGGTTGCTCCATTATACGTATCCGGTATCTCTACTCAGAGCTATCCGGATAGGTGTTAAGCTTGCATCAACGCAACTCTTTACGTCGAACTCTTTATCACCTCCATAACCGAGAAACATATCCTTATTCCTCTAAGGATAATTTTGACCGCTATCCGGTGATCCACTCATTGATCACCTTTGTACCCTCTTGCGGATATGTAGCAAGGCACACATCAGTGCGGTACACAAGATAGCATACTGTAGAGCCTACGTCTAAGGCATAGGGGACGACCTTCGCCCTTTCTCTCTTTTCTGCCGTGGTTGAGCTTTAACTCTTAACTTCATACCTTACAACCCAGGCAAGAACTCCTTCTTTGACTGATCCATCTTGAACACCTTCAAGATTATGTCAAGGTATGTGCTCATTTGAAAGTATCATTAAACATTTTGATCTATCTTATAGATCTTGATGCTTATTGTTCAAGCAGCTTAATCTAGGTTTTCTATTGAAAAAGACTTTTCAAACAACCCTATATGCTTTCCAGAAATTCTACATCATTTCTGATCAACAATATGTCAACAACATATACTCATCAGAAATTCTATAGTGCTCCCACTCACTTCTTTGGAAATACAAGTTTCTCATAAACCCAAAATCTTTGATCATCTCATCAAAGCGCACATTCCAACTCCGAGATGCTTACTCCAGTCCTTAGAAGGATCGCTGGAGCCAGCATACCTTTTAGCATCCTTAGGATCGACAAAAACTTTCTGATTGTACCACATACAACCTTTCCTTACGAAGACTGGTAAGGAAACTCGTTTTGACATCCATCCGCCAGATTTCATAAATGCAGCTAATGCTAACATGATTCCGACGGACTTAAGCATTGCTACGTATGAGAAAAATCTCATCGTAGTCAACTCCTTGAACTTGTGAAAAACTCTTCGCCACAAGTCGAGCTTCATAGACGGTGACATTACCGTCCATGTCCGTCTTCTTCTTAAAGATCCATTTATCTCAATGGCTTGCCGATCATCGGCAAGTCCACCAAAGTCCATGCTTTATTCTGATACATGGATCCTATCTCGGATTTCATGGCTTCTAACCATTTGTCGGAATATGAGCCCACCATCGCTTCCCCATAGCTCGTAGGTTCATTGTTGTGCAGCAACATGACCTTCCGCATGTGATTACTGTACCACTCTGAAGTAGTACGCATCCTTGTCCCCCTACGAGGTACGGTAGTGACTTGATCCAAAACTTCATGATAACTATCATAAGATTCTACTTCAATTGGTGTAGGCGCCACAGGAACAACTTCCTGTGCCCTGCTACACACTTTTTGAAGTGACGGTTCAATAACCTCATCAAGTATCCACCATCCTCCCACTCAATTCTTTCGAGAGAAACTTTTCCTCGAGAAAGGACCCGTTTCTAGAAACAATCACTTTTGCTTCCGGATCTGAATTAGGAGGTATACCCAACCATTTTGGGTATCCTATGAAGATGCATTTATCCATTTTGGGTTCGAGCTTATCACAATGAAACTTTTTCACATAAGCGTCGCAGCCCCAAACTTTCAAGAAACGACAGCTTAGGTTTCTCTAAACCATAGTTCTCACGGTGTCATCTCAACGGAATTACGTGGTGCCCTATTAAAGTGAGTGCGGTTATCTCTAATGCCTAACCCATGAACGATAGTGGTAATTCGATAAGAGACATCATGGTACGCACCATATCCAATAGGGTGCAACTATGACGTTCGGACACACCATCACACTATGGTGTTCCAGCGGTATTTATTGTGAAACAATTTCCACAATGTCTTAATTGCGTGCCAAAGCTCAGAACTCGATACTCATCTCTATGTTCATATCATAGACATTTTATCCTCTTGTCACGATGATCTTTAACTTCACTCTGAAATTACTTGAACCATTCAATAATTCAGACTTGTGTTTCATCAAGTAAATATACTCAACATCTACTCGAATTATCTGTGAAGTAAGAACATAACGATATTCACTGCATGCCTCAGCACTCATTGGACTGCACACATCAAAATGTGTTACTTCCAACAAGTTGCTATCTTGTTCCATCTTACTGAAAACGAGGCTTTTCAGTCATCTTGCCCATGTGGTATGATTTGCATATCTTAAGTGATTCAAAATCAAGTGAGTCCAAACGATCCATCTGCATGGAGTTTCATCATGCGTATACACCAATAGACATGGTTCGCATGTCTCAAACTTTTCAAAAAACGAGTGAGTCCAAAGATCCATCAAGATGGAGCTTCTTCATGCGTTTTATACCAATATGACTTACATGGCGATTGCCACAAGTAAGTGGTACTATCATTACTATCTTATATCTTTTGGCATGAAAATGTGTATCACTACGATCGAGATTCAATAAACCATTCCTTTAGGTGCAAGACCATTGAAGGTATTATTCAAATAAATAGAGCAACCATTATTCTCCTTAAATGAATAACCGTATTGCGATAGACATAATCCAATCATGTCTATGCTCAACGCAAACACCAAATGACAATTATTCTGGTTTAATACTAATCTTGATGGTAGAGGGAGCGTGCGATGTTTGATCACATCAAACTTGGAGACACTTCCAACACATATCGTCAGCTCACCTTTAGCTAGTCTCCGTTTATTCCGTAGCCTTTTATTTCGAGTTACTAACACTTAGCAACCGAACCGGTATCTAATACCCTGGTGCTACTAGGAGTACTAGTAAAGTACACAATAACTTAATGTATATCCAATATACTTCTATCGACCTTGCCAGCCTTCTCATCTACCAATTATCTAGGGTAATTCTGCTCCAGTGGTTGTTCCCCTCATTACAGAAGCACTTAGTCTCGGGTTTTGGTTCAACCTTGGGTTTCTTCACTGGAGCAGCAACTGATTTGCTGTTTCATGAAGTACCCCTTCTTGCCCTTGCCCTTCTTGAAACTAGTGGTTTCACTAACCATCAACAATTGATGCTCCTTCTTGATTTCTACATTCGCGGTGTCGAACATTGCGAATAGCTCAAGGATCATCATATCTATCCCCGATATGTTATAGTTCATCACGAAGCTCTAGCAGCTTGGTGGCAATGACTTTGGAGAAACATCACTATCTCATCTGGAAGATCAACTCCCACTCGATTCAAGTGATTGTTGTACTCAGACAATCTGAGCACAAGCTCAACGATTGAGCTTTTCTCCCTTAGTTTGCAGGCTAAGAAAATCGTCAGAGGTCTTATACCTCTTGACGTGGGCACGAGCCTGAAATCCCAATTTCAGCCCACGAAACATCTCATATGTTCCGCGACATTTTGAAAATTGTCTTTGGTGCCTCAACTCTAAACCATTTAACTGAACTATCACGTAGTTATCAAAACGTGTATGTCCGAAGTTCGCAACATCCACAGACGACATTTGGGGTTCAGCACACTGAGCGGTGCATTAAGGACATAAGCTTTCTTCTCTCCGCATAATCGCTCTTGTCAACTTTCAACTATATTTTCTCTAGGAACATATCTAAACAGTGGAACTAAAGCGCGAGCTTACGACATAATTTGCAAAGGGCTTTTGACTATGTTCAGGATAATTAAGTTCATCTAATGAACTCCCACTCGAGATAGACATCCCTCTAGTCATCTAAGTGATTACATGATCCGAGTCAACTAGGCCGTGTCCGATCATCACGTGAGACGGACTAGTCATCATCGGTGAACATCTTCATGTTGATCGTATCCTCCATACGACTCATGCTCGACCTTTCGGTCTCTTGTGTTCCGAGGCCATGTCTGTACATGCTAGGCTCGTCAAGTCAACCTAAGTGTTTCCGTGTGTAAATCTGGCTTACACCCGTTGTATGTGAACGTAAGAATCTATCACACCCGATCATCACGTGGTGCTTCGAAACGATGAACTTTACATAGCGGTGCACGCTTAGGGAACACTTTATTGAAATTTTAATGAGGTATCATCTTATTTACTACAGTCGTTCTAAGCAAATAAGATGCATAAACATGATAAACATCACATGCAATCAAATAGTGACATGATATGGCCAATATCATTTTGCTCCTTTTGATCTCCATCTTCGGGGCTCCATGATCATCATAGTCAACGGCATGACACCATGATCTCCATCATCATGATCTCCATCATCGTGTCTCCATGAAGTTGTCTCGATACCTTATTACTTCTACTACTATGGCTACCGGTTAGCAATAAAGCAAAGTAATTACATGGCGTTTGTTCAATGACATGCAGGTCATACAATAAATAAAGAAAACTCCTATGGCTCCTGCCGGTTGTCATACTCATCGACATGCAAGTTGTGATTCCTATTACAAGAACATGATCAATCTCATACATCACATATCATTCATCACATTCTTCTTGGCCATATCACATCACATAGCATACCCTCGCAAAAACAAGTTAGACGTCCTGTAATTGTTGTTTGCATGTTTTACGTGGCTGCTATGGGTTTCTAGCAAGAACGTTTCTTACCTACGCAAAACCACAACATGATATGCCAATTGCTATTTACCCTTCATAAGGACCCTTTTCATCGAATCCGTTCCGACTAAAGTGGGAGAGACTGGCGCCCGCTAGCCACCTTATGCACCAAGTGCATGTGGGTACGGTGGAACTCTGTCTCACGTAAGTGTACGTGTAAGGTCGGTCCGGCCGCTTCATCCCACAATACCGTAGAAACAAGATTGGACTAGTAACGGTAAGCATATTGAACAAAATCAACGCCCACAACTACTTTGTGTTCTACTCGTGCAAAGAATCTACGCAATAGACCTAGCTCATGATGCCACTGTTGGGGAACGTAGCAGAAATTCAAAAATTTCCTACGTGTCACCAAGATCTATCTATGGAGAAACCAACAACGAGGGTAAGGAGAGTGCATCTACATACCCTTGTAGATTGCTAAGCGGAAGCGTTCAAGAGAACGGGGTTGAAGGAGTCGTACTCGTCGTGATCCAAATCACCGGAGATCCTAGTGCCGAATGGATGGCACCTCCGCGTTCAACACACGTACAGCCCGGTGACGTCTCCCATGCCTTGATCCAGCAAGGAGAGTGGGAGAAGTTGAGGAAGACTCCATCCAGCAGCAACACAACGGCGTGGTGGTGATGGAGGAGCGTGGCAATCCTGCAGGGCTTCGCCAAGCACCGCGGGAGAGGAGGAGTACTTGGGAGAGGGGAAGGGCTGCGCCAGAACTTGGGGTGCGGCTGCCCTCCACCCCTCCACTATTTATAGGTAGGGGGGAGAGGGGGCCGGCCCCCTTATATCTCATCTAGGTTTGGGGCCAGCGGCCAAGGGGGGAGGAGTGCCTCCCAAGTCAAGTGGAGGCCCTCCCCCTTAGGGTTTCCCCTTTCCCATGCGCATGGGCCTTGGGGGGCTGGTGTCCCTGGCCCATTAAAGCTAGGGCGCCCCCTTTACAGCCCATGCCGCTGTATTGGACGTGGTGGAACAATTTCTGGACCTCCGGACCCCTCCGGAATCCTCTGGAACCTTCTGGAAGCTTCCGGGTACAATACCGAAAAAAACCGAACTTTTCTAACCCGAACAACAACTTTCCATATATAAATCTTTACCTCCGGACCATTCCGAACTCCTCGTGGCGTCCGGGATCTCATCCGGGTCTCCGAACAACATTCAAGAACCACATACAAACTTCCTTTATAACCCTAGCGTCATCTAACCTTATGTGTAGACCCTACGGGTTCGGGAACCATCTTGAGACATGGCCAGAGGCGTTCTCCGGTCAATAACCAACAGCGGGATCTGGATACCCATGTTGGCTCCCACATGTTCCACAATGATCTCATTGGATGAACCACGATGTCAAGGACTCAATCGATCCTGTATACAATTCCCTTTGTCTAACGGTATTGTACTTGCCCGAGATTCGATCGTCGGTATACCGATACCTTGTTCAATCTCATTACCGGCAAGTCTCTTTACTCGTTCTGTAACACATCATCCCGTGATCAACACCTTGGTCACATTGTGCACATTATGATGATGTCCTACCGAGTGGGCCCAAAGATACCTCTCCGTTTACACGGAGTGACAAATCCTAGTCTCGATTCGTGCCAACCCAACAGACACTTTCGGAGATACCTGTAGTGCACCTTTATAGCCACCCAGTTACGTTGTGATGTTTGGTACACCCAAAGCATTCCTACGGTATCCGGGAGTTGCACAATCTCATGGTCTAAGGAAAAGATACTTGACATTAGAAAAGCTTTAGCAAATGAACTACATGATCTTTGTGCTAGGCTTAGGATTGGGTCTTGTCCAAAGACATCATTCTCGCTAATGATGTGATCCCGTTATCAACGACATCCAATGTCCATGGTCGTGAAAGCTGTAACCATCTATTGATCAACGAGCTAGTCAACTAGAGGCTTACTAGGGACATGGTTTTGTCTATGTACCCACACATGTATCTGAGTTTCCTATCAATACAATTATAGCATGGATAATAAAACGATTATCATGAACAAGGAAATATAATAATAACTAATTTATTATTACCTCTAGGGCATATTTCCAACAACAAAAACTACCACACCGAGCTCATTGACTTCTACATCGCCCACATCCGTCTGCCGTACAACGCCATCCTTGGGTATCCAGCATTGGCCAAGTTCATGGCGGTGACTCACCACGGCTACAATGTCCTCAAAATGCCAGGGAGCGGCGGAGTCATCACGGTCCCCTGTGAAGAAAGAGATGCGGTGTGCTCCCTGGAGTGCGCCTTCCAAGCCGTAGCAGTCGAGGACCCCAACAATGAAGGCACCCTGTACCCTCCTGAGGCCATCCCAAGAAGAAGAAGCAGCTACTACGGATAGGGCCTCAGGAGAGCGGCGTCTGTAGCGGCACCACCTCAGGATCAGCGCCCGCAGCTGGGGCTCCTCCCCCTCTCGCATAGGAAGGCGTGCCCGGTGCCCTCGGGTAGGGCTCGGGGGCTCTCTTCTGGAGGGCCTCAGACCTTGGCAACATCACGAGGGAGGCGCTCGGGCACCATGTGGAGGCGTGCTTCGTTGCACATTTCCCTCAAGAGGGCACTAGGCGAGGAGCGCCCGGTGCTCAGGAGTTTATCGTCAAGGCGACCCAGGAGCTTCAAGAAGCAAGGACCATGCGCGGCGACTGCCGCCCACCACCCGACACAGCTCCCCATCCTGGCGAGGATGGCGGGATGCGCATATGCATCGACATTCCAGGGCTCAACAGGCCGCATCTCAGGAGTGCTTCTGGCCTTCGCGCATTGGGCGGTGCGAGGGTCCACCTCACAGCTATGTCTGCATGCCATTTGTCTTGCCGAACATGGCTGCCGCCTTCCAGCGCCACTTGTGGAGCGTCCTAGTGGCTCAGGATGCCAGGCATCACGCAGTCCGGGCGGAGACGGCGACGGTCCTTGAGGAACTACCCGAGCCCCCAGAGCCTTCCGAAGCTCAGGGTCCTGGTGGATCATGAAGAGCAACTCCTTCATCGCGCACCTTCAGCTACCTCAACACTCCTTCGACAACGGCACCAGTGACATTTTCCATTTTACTCAGCTGGGAGTGCCCCTCGGGCTGCACCATTCCCAGGTCGCGCGGGCCTGTCCCTGCGGCATGTATCTTTTTTCATCTTTAGCTTACTCAGTCGGGGGCTCCCCTCGGGCTGCATCATCCGCAGGTCACTCGGGTCCATCCCAGTGGCATGTATCGTTCTTGCATCTATCTGAACTAGCTTATCTCCTAGCATGGTTTCCCTCCGGCTATCACTTGTTTGATTACATCTCGCGGCATCCCGCGTTGCTGACCGATCTCCTGTTTACCCCATGGTGAGAGCTCCACATATCGGCACGACGCTTGTGCTCGGGTCCGTCCCTACAATGCTGATAAACCTCAGAGGTCGAGCTCTGGCTCGTGGCCCGCTCCGCGCACGTCACCTCATCAGATCCTCAGTGCCTTCGTCTTCTTGTGGAACAATCAGTAGCTAGGTAACCAACGCGATCATAGGTTGTATTCCCTCTCCAACTAACCCGCAGGAATCTCCGGAGCGCTAGCTACTGGTGGCCCCGTCAACTCGTTCCTTCTCTCGTGCCATTCGCTTGCACGTGAAAGGGGGGGCTCTTGAGCACCGCGCCTCAGAAGCTCCTACTGACTCTCCAGCCCTCACCCCCTGGCCTTGACCACGACATCACGACCTGACATACCAGCGGCGGCTGGGCCTTGCTCGAGAGTCAGGACCCGAGAACACAGAGCACCTAGGAGGGCACGAGAGGAGGAGGGATCTAACGTGATCCATACCTAGTAGTACCACCGCCGCCGCACGAGCCGAGCATGGCACAGGGACTCAACCCAGGATCACTAAAGATAAGTCACACATTCGAGCTAGCCCGGTGCTGAGACATAGAATTCCTAGCTCATGCAGCCTTGCTACGACAACGCCACCTACCTTTCCTACCTTCAGGGAGTTGCTTGCACACTAAAGGGGACCTCTTGAGAATCGCGCCTCAGGAGCTCTCGCCAGACCTCGGGCCGCTCACCTCCTGGCCCTGACCACGGCATCGCGACCTTGCATACCAGCGACGGCTGAAGCCTATCTCAGGACTGGGACCTGTCAGCATAGAGCGCCAAGCTACCGCGAGGTTGGAAAGGGGGGCACCGATCAATGAGTTCCTCCATCACGTCATCTTTCAGACCGGGGCAAGAATAACGGGGTCGTTTGCGGCCTGTTCCCTCCATGGGGAAGACGATCGAACAATGGCAGAAGGAAGGGTGAAGGCAAATGGAGGGAGGAAGAGCGTGTGAAAACAATTCCAAATTGAGAGGAAAAGGAAAAGAGGTGGTGGACGGTTGCCGCGGTAAAGGAAGAGGCGCCCCGGCCTACAAAGACGTCAGTTTGGAAATTGTACATAAGGACTCGCCGTCGTCTCACTGACATGTTCGAACGGGACCACATGTCAACGAAACATGGTGTGTTATTTCTCGTGCAAAATGCGATCTGGCCGCGTTGGCCCGAGGTGCCACATTATATCTTGACTTTATTTTTTAATGGCATGCCATTCAGTTTTGAAGCACGACTAACTGGTACTGTATGCAGAGAAAATATAACTACTCTACCACTACTCCACCTCTAGTACTAGTATCAAAAAGGATATATTGGTTGGAGCTTCAGCGCTTTCTTGCTAGGGGCTGCCCACTTGTTTCTCACACTATCACCCTCTCCCCAGATCTAAAAAAGATGGCGGTGCCCCTCTCTCTCCCTCCTCACCAGTGGTCACAGACCCACCGGGGAAGAAAAGGACGTGCAACTTTGACGCACTCGTTGTCGGGGAGCGAGGTCACGCACTGACGACAAGGCCGTCCTCTCAGACCTAGCGCGTGAGCGAGATGGCCTCCGTCCCCAAGCTCGCTGCCGTAGTGTGTGCGGAGGATGACGACCACGAGCGAAGCCACTTCCCGCCGACCCTCAGGTATGCTACCTCTTTTCGAACCATACCCTTGTTCTATTGCCTCGTCAGCCACGTCGCTGCATGTGGATCTTTTTCCACTCCACCATCTCCCCAATTTGCTATCCTCTGCTCTGCTGGTCACGCAAACGAAAACCTTAATTTGCACTACTAAAGGAAACCATACTTCATGTAGACTAATCCATGTCTGGTTTGAATAAGGAAAGGTGTCAAAGAGACTAGGTATCGAACCCACATCTAGGTTGAAAAGGGGAAAATCAGTAGCTAAGGAACGAGTCCCGTGTCCCTTGGTTGAAAAAGGGTGAAAAAGGGTAGAAAGGCATGACAACGCAATAGAGAATGACCAGGTCGATCGGTTTGTTGTCCTCACATAGGAAAAAGGTGGCTAAAGAGAACAAAAATGGGACATAATCCACATATGCTGCCTGGATATTTGTTGCTCTAGGCAACCATACCTCCCTCACCACTCTATGCGTCCGTGGAGGTACATCGTATTGGTGCACCCACTGTCCGAATGGGCCTCCCATGTTCTTATTGCCACTTTTTTGCTATTAGTATAACACCAGAGGTAAACTCAAGCAATGTTGCTGCTAAAGTGATGCCACATTTAACTAATGCCACAGTCAGTCTAATGTCGCCGATAAATTTAAGAAATGCCATTTAGTGTCACTAGATTATTTCAGGGTTAGCTGTTGATTGTGGATGTATTAAAGATTTTTCAGCTAAGGCATTATGTGTTGCACAACCAGTATACCAACAATGAAACTTGTTACTACCTTCAGATTTTTGCACTGTTAATACTTATAGATTACATACCTCACTTTCATGAGACAAGTCAATTTTTTTGTACAGTGTCACGAAAATACCAAGGCGCTGATGTCATTTTATTTTGGTTAAACTGCACAAAAAATTATGAAGAGAAGAGGAAAGGTCAAGAGTGGGCACCTCCTCCTCCGGCTGTTTTCTTGATTCGATCAATCAAGTTTTTATGTTTGATCGATTATAGAGATTGGGATATCAATTTTTCAAGTCCCCTAGAGCTTGAAATGATATTTACCTTGAAGGTACATGATTTGCAATTATTTATACTGTCATTAGTTAATAATGCTAGTTACCTTCAGACTTTTGTATTTGGTTTAATGCTGTTGCACAGCTAGTATACAAATGCTGAAACTTGTTACCTTTACATTTTGTATTGTTAATGCTTATAGAAATCTTCCAGTGCTAGCTTATGGAAATCTTCAGTAAAACCATTGTACTGTACCTGTAATAAAAAAACTACTCTACTGTTGCACTAGCCACTGGATTAGTGTGTATTTGTACTATTCGAATGGTGTTGCATTAGTGTATGGACATATATAAAGTGTGGCAAGCTTTCCCAGATATGTGCTCAAGAAAAATACTACCTATTTTTCTAAATACTAGATGTTTGGGTACTTTAAATTGAACTGCGAAAATGTCTTATATTAAGGAACAAAGGGTGTAGAGTTCACTCAGATTATGCCGGTAAAGCTAGTCACACCTTTGTCAAAATTAATGTTCATTATGTTATCGAAGGAGGTCTGTATGTTTGTCTCTAATGCCTGTCGATTACTTACCTGACATCATGATGTAATGGTAAGTCATTTCTTTTTGTACAGTGTCACTGAATTGTCAAGGCAGTGATGGCATTTTATTTTAGTTGAACTGCACAAAATATGCTTAAAAGAAGAGGAAAGGTCGGAAATGGTTCAGTTTTTAAGAAAATACTATGTATGCTTTCCTGACATCAGCCGCTATTGCCTTATTTATTCCTTCAAATAGGTGGTTAGAAATAGTCTTGCTACCTTTTCCCATTAAGAAATTGGAATGCTTATATTTGTGAGTCTATGCTTCAACTAGTGCCACTTTTATAGTAATCACACTTTCAATATATGTGCAAACAGGGATGCTCGATTTTAGTGGAATCGCACAAAAGTCCAAATGTTCAACATTAGGAGCATGTTTTCTTCCAAACCGTTATATCCAATTGGTGGCACTATGATCTGTTCATTACGAAGGTACATGGTTTGCTACTATCTTGCTACTCTTTTTGTACTGTCATTAGATAGTAATATTAGTGGTTTGCATGTGATTTTATTGGCAGGGTGGACCTACATTGGAGGTGCAGGACATGATTCAATGATTGGATGCTCAATTTTGGTTGTATCGATTTCACCTCTTCCATCACTGCGAACATGGATATCCTTGGTCTGATGAAGAATAGGCGTTATATTTCTGCTCTATACTAGCAAATCAATTTAGTACGAAATTGTGCAGGGCAAAACATGACAGTATCAAATTGTCTAGTGCAAAACATGACAGATGCTAAGCGGAAGAGACGTGTTTAAACCGAACACTCAAGGTGGGGTATATGTTTACTAGCTGCTTGATATTTGTGCAGACAGATGTCTACCCGTTGCTATCTGGAAAACAAACAAAGTGACCGCAATTTTGGTGGAACTGCACAAGAGAATAGTATAGTCACTGCATGCAGTGTCATTTGAAAATAGACACAAAAAGATTGGATGGTCACTTCATGGACTGCACAAAAGTAGTATTGTACCATTTATTGGCCAACGCTAGGTGCTTCATTGTTTTGGTCTGGTTATACAATGGGCATCATTTTGCCTAAGTTAAAGTTTGTATTCCGAAAATAGTCTCGTTGTGTGATCGAGAGAAGACCAAATCATATTGCAGTGGATGTTCCTCCATCATGTGTGGTTCATTCTCATGGTTCCAAATTTGTTGGTGAAACCACTTACATTTGCAAGAGGAGTTGTAGACTTCACAAACAAATTTGTCTTTCACTCTGTACTGAATGTTGGCCCAGAGAAGCATCCATGTTAGTAGGAAGAACATATGTTTTTTCTAGATCTTTGCTTTTGGAGCTATATATTTGTATCTGATCTGTGAATCATTGAGATGCATTAACATGTTGATCTTATGTATGGGAATCGTACTAGTTGGTTGTGAATTTGGGATACTAATGTGAACATATTACAATGCCAGGCCTGTGAGTCTCGTGTTAACATTTCGAACGGATCGTCTCTTACTACTGTGCACAGCATGCTCCTTATTTTTGTGTCCTCAGTGTTTACAAGTTACTAGCAGTTCCTTATTTTTGTTCGCTCAGTGTTTTACAAGTTACTGATCGATCACTAGCTAGCCTACTAATACGCTCCTGACAGTTTTAGTTGCAACGCAAGATCCGAAGGTGGCAGTTTTTTGAATAAAAATGCCTACCTCTGAAGAAACTGACATGCTGTTGTAAAGAAAATGACATGCGAATTTGAAGAAACTGCCAACAAAAACGTTCGCAAATGCCTTATCTCTCCCAGCGAACGTTCATCAGCTATTGTGATCCTACACATACACTATCCGACCGACTCGATCCCATGCGAATAACCAGCAGATCACGCACGTACCTCATCTGGATGAATCAAGCGCACTCGTTTGACCGTCATGCCGATGTGCGACCCAGCACGGACGGGATGCACTACTGACGGGACGGGATGGGATGACACAGTCATAATTTTAGTTTTTCTAGTTTTCCACGGCAAGCTGGCGCGCTAAGCCATGCCTGCTTATGCAATGAATTTTGATGACCGCAATGACCGTCGCGTTTCCCGCGACACGCTGGTTCACCTACCTTCCGCCTATAATTATTGGTTCCCGGCGTTCTCCGGTGGCACCATCGCCCAACTCACCCTATCCTCATAAGCCCCCACCGGTCCGACGTCGCTCGCCACTTGCCCTCGCTCTCGCCACGTCCATCATGCCCCTGCCCGTCCGCATTAGGTGACGCCAGAGGCGGTCACCGCCGGAACTAGTGTTCTGTCAGGACCCCGATTCTAGGTCACACCGATCTAGCCTGTAACACCTCATATCACTTTGCGGCCTCACGCACGGTATTCCCACGGGTGTCGCCTTACCATGGCCCGGGACCGTTTGCGACTTTTGGCTCACGTATATGATAGTGTCGCTAGCATCCATATGACAAAGAACCGGGCCGACATGGCTAGTAGTGAACCCAAAGCGGCACTAACCCATGGGGACAGGCATACATGAATCACATCGAGCATGTCGATCAGCAGCGTGTGAATCCGGCTGTAGCACTGGCTAACAGGACTCCGGGAACCCGGGTATGTAGCAGGCTAGGCAGGACTCGGATGTCATCGCGTGACATTTCCCGAAGGACAGAACCACGAGCGAAGTGAAACACATGCCGGCCGATCAAGTGTCCAAAGCCGTAGTCTTTGGGCTAGCGAGGACTCCGGTGAACCGGCTGTAGCGGACTACTATCGCTCAGAAGCACTAGACTACATTTCCCCATATGAGAGGCTGCCAAGGATAAACAACTAGATTGTCGGATCCCACACATACCAAGCATTTCAAACATACACACAATATGCTCAATATGTGTAGATACAACATGGCATCACAACATAACTCTACGACTCAAATATTTATTCATAGGCTCAGGAGGCGAGATATTACAAACATGGGTCTCACGACCCAACATTGAGAACATACAAGTCAAACACATGCGGAAGCTTAACATGTTTGAGTACAGACATCTACAAATGAAAAAGGCTGAGAAGCCTGACTATCTACCAGATCCTGCCAAGGGCACAAGATCGTAGCTGAGGTATCAAGCTAAACGTCGAGGTCCACGCTGAACTACTAGCGAGGCGGCGTCTCTGCAAAAACATAAAATAGGCAAGCGTGAGTGCAAATGTACTCAAGAAGACTTACATCGTAACTATCTACATATGCATCGGTATCAATAAAGGGGTGGTGGAGTTTGATGCAGCAAGCCAGCTTTGACTCGGTGGCTATCCTGAACTACGACTGCAAGTAACTCTTTTGAGGTGGCGCACACGAGTCCACATACTCACCATATCAATACACCACTATGGATCCGCTCCCGTCTACCTCCGAGAATGCCATCCATAGCACTCACGCTTGTATTGCGAGTTTTAGAGTATCCACTTTCACTTGTCTATGAACTGTTATAGGTAACCCAGAAGTCCTTGTCCGCGGACACGGCTATTCGAATAGATCATTTATAACCCTGCAGGGGTGTACTTCTTCACACACGCTCTCACCACTTATCGCCGTTTACACGACATGTACTCGGCAACCTTCAAGTGGAAGCCCAGCGAGGGTGTCGGCCACGACCTGACTAACCACACAAGTCTCTAGTCCAAGTTTATCGCCTATTCGGGTTCCATCCGCAAGGAGATCCGGCCGGGGTGTCGCTCACGGCCCCAAACGATGTGTGCAGGGTTCCCAAGCCCACCATCCGGGTGCCACTTGGTACACCGGGCCATCAGGTTTAGTCCTGTCCCAAGGCCACCTATATCGGGTGCCACTTGGTAGACTACTAACACTACCTACAAACACGAAACTAGTTGCAACTCCCGGGCCAGAGATCAAGTTGATTAATAAGTCGAGAGAGCACAGGCGCCCGGAGCCCAATGTGTGGTAGTAACTGTTCATGGATCACAAACACGTAACTTCAGTTCCTAAGGGCGGCTTCAATGAGACAACCCACCATGTACTCCTACATGGCCTCTCACCGCTACCTTTACCAAATCGTGTTCACACACTTAGCTCTCACACAGTGGGACATGTTCACGCACCTCCAATTCATCCCCGATGAATCGGACTGACACAACTCTAAGCAATAGCAGGCATGACAAACAAGCATGAATGAGTTGGCACATCAGGGCTCAAACAACTCCTACTCATGCTAGTGGGTTTCATCTATTTACTGTGGCAATGACAGGTCATGCACAAGAAAGGGGTTCAATTACCGCAGCATGTAATAGTTGAATCGATGTTGTACAAATGCAGTAAAAGAGAGCAGGAGCGAAAGAGTGGGATTGTATCGGAATGAACAAGGGGGTTTTTCTTGCCTGGCACTTCTGAAGATAATATAGTTCTTCATCCGTGTCATCGAACTCATCGTCAGGATACGCCTACCGAGAGGGAACAAGCACCGACAAACAAGGAAGAAACACAATCAATGCAACGCAGCAATATGATGCATGATCATGACATGGCAATATGCTGTGATTTGGGCTAATGCAACAGCAAGTCATTTTGATTGAAGTGGAATTCAAAACTATATCAAATCCCAACTCCAAAACTATTATCAAAGTTGCCCTATTCATGTTTCATCCTAAACAGTGAAGTTAACTTGATCAAACATGCATGAAAATGGTACAGATGGATAGATTGGATTTTTCTGATAATTTTTCATATATAAATTATTTCAATCTGAATTACGGTTGAATTACTATGAATTTTAGAAGTTTAGGACATTTTCTGGAATTTCCTGAATAAACTTAAATCCAGAAAATCAATTACTGTGACAGCGTTGTGTCATCGTGACGTCAGCAAGTCAATTGGCACGGCCCAGGTCAAACTGACCTGTGGGCCCTGCGTGTCAGTAGTTAGTTTAACTAACTAATATTAGTTAGTGTTAACCCAGTTTAGTTAGTGGCCGGGGCCTACGTCGATGAGTCGGGAAGTCAAACCCGGTCAAGCGGGTCAAACCAGCCGGACCCGGTCAACGGCTGATCGCCCGGCGGCAGCGAGGCAGCGGAGGGCTGCGGGATTGCACCTCCGACGACCAAACCAACAGCGGAGGCCATCTACGTGACGAGCAGGCCCGGCCGCATCGACTGGTGCCATCGGTTCCGCCGGAGGTGGCCTGGAACAACGGCGGCGTCCACTCCGCGGCCGGAGTTGGCGAGGTTGGAAATGGTGCGTGGGGCACGACGGGCGAACGGCTGGGTGCTCTGACTTCCTAGTGATGTGCTGAGCACGGTGACATGCTCGGAATCAAGCCAACGTGGGCTGTGGCCACGACGGCAATGACGTCTTGATGGTGGCGGCGAGCGCGGTCGAGCTTCGGTGCGGTCATTGTGGTGCTTGAGAGCAGGAACGGAAAGGGGAGGAGGAAGAGGAGCTCACGGGAGTCGGTTGAAGCGAGGCAGCGAGCTCGGGGAAGGCCGGAGCTGAGCGGGGCGGCGAGGTCGATCTCCAGTGGCTGAGGAGGGGAAAAGCATCGGTGGTGGCGTTGCAGCGTGTCCGGGGCCTCGTGGGTCATCGAGGAGGTCGGGGACGTCGAGACGGAGCTCGCAGACACGGCGAGGGGTCGAAGGGGAGGCAGTGGCCGCGGCTATGGCGAACGGCGGCGGCGGAACCGCTCGGGCATGAGGGGGAGAGGACGAGGGGGAGAGCAGAGGAGGGGAGAGTGATGTCCAGGGGTCGGGGCGGTGCCGCAGAGGCGCTTCGAGGCATCGCGCTGGCGCGGGCGACAGCAGGCAGGCTAGGTGGTGGCGTGGTGAGCGCGGCAGCGTCGCGGTGTCCCTCCTCTGCCTACTGGCAGAGGTAGGTGATGACTGGCACAGGCCAGATGGGCCGGGCCAGCCAGGTAAGTGGTCTCTGGCCTTTCTCTCTCTCTCTTACTAAATTGTTTTCTGTTTTCTAATTTTCCTGCAACTGTTGGGCTTTATTATAAATCTTGAAACGATTCCAAAAATCCGAGAATAATTGTGGGCTCTGTTGGGATTATTCCTAACAACCCAAAACTAGTTTCAGAATTATTAGAGCATTTAAAAATATTTATAGGATTTAAATTCCCCAATTCAAATACAATATGAATTTATTCAATAATCCAAATGTCATGGAAAAATGTGCAATATCTCTGGTTACTGTTTCCACCATTTCCCAAAAATGGTGAACATTTTTGCACGCCATTTGGGTTCATTGAAAAATATTTTCTTAGTTGAACCTATTTGAATTGCTTTGGTGCTAGGGCTTGGTCATCCCCACTTCAAAATTCCTTTGAAATCAAACATGATGCATGGATGCAGATGCCACTAACTACAAACAATTCTGGGGCTGTGACAACTCACCCCCACTAAACAAGAATCTCGCCCCGAGATTCAAGACGTGAGGTAAGAAGATAGAGGAGCACAAAACTATCACAATCTTCTTGATCCAATTGCCCTTCTCGAAGATGTTGATTCATTCCATCATCTTGGTCTTGACGTCTTTGCTTTCGAGATCTTCACTCGACACGACAACAGAAAGAGAGGGAAACCCTACAGGTTTAATCTTCTTGAAGATCGAGCAACTCAAGATCAGTTCATGGAGTGAGACGTAAGAACATCTCTTGAGTTGAGACACCAAACACACATTAGGAATGATGGAAAAGAAACGGATGACGAAGGTTCAAATTGGTAGGCAACCATTCCACGCTTAAGTAAAATGGTGCACGGTTTCAAAGTAGCAAGGAGATGATTGCCATGATTCCATAACGGGACACCTTAGGAAAGGTGACTCGTAGAGTTATTCCCTTAAGTGGCAAAAAGAGTTACTTTTGATTCAGAGATCATTGACACTCTTTATACCAGCCTAAGGCAATTCACAACAATCGTTTGGCGGAGTACAAAGGGATGGCATACACGGACTAGAATGGATGATGTGGACTACCTTGTTGAAGACAACGCAAAGGATGATTTTACTTGCGCGTGCTCTCAAGAACTTGACAATTCCATATTCACCAAGGTTCTATCAACATACGTGTCAAGGATCCTGGCAACACAACATACTACCAGGATGAATAGTGATGGACGATGCAGATGCATAGGAAGATAACACCTCCTCAGATTTCACCTTAGCGAGGCCAAGGAAACAAAATCTGGATGATCGTAGAGACATTTAGCACTTCGCTTCTAATGTTCTCCTTGATGTCTTGGTTACCACCGGCATGCTTTAAAGCATCAACATAGCGATTAAGTAGTGGTCGGACTTCGGAATACAAAGGATCCATAAGAAATAACTTCCGGAGTAAATCCTACGAAATCCTTATGGGGAGGTGGCCAACTTTCTCAATTAAGATACTACGATAATATGTCTCTCGGCTGAGTGTGTTGGCCACGACATGCACTTACCGGGTTATAGAGAGACCATTAGTATAGTTCTTGGGAAACGTTCCAACCATCATATCTGCACGAGATTCATATCTAGTTGGGGTTAGGACATTCCAGACTCATCAAGTCTAGAAAGAAAAATGGAAGTTTGCAACACAAATCGATGAGATGGCGTTGCGAGATTCTCGAGGAATGAACTAAGATAGCAAGCTCCAAAACATGAGTTGGTTCTGCTAAACACATGTGAACACGCTGTCCCAGACAAGCATGACCACATAGTAGTCTTATGATAAAACACTATTGAGTTCAGGTGGGGAACCATCATCGAGGATATCAAAGTCTTGTGCACTCAAATTAGACTTCTTTACCTTGAACAAATCACTTTCGATGGCTTGTGTGCTAGGAATTCATATGGAGCGAAGATGATCAGTCTAACATACCACGAGAATACTTTGCGTGCATGGCTGACTTGGGATGATTCCAGAGGAAACAACATTGACTTTCTCGATTTCATGGCGGCAACTTACACCTAATGCACGTGAACTTGGAGAAAGTCACTTCTTTCACCAAAACATGTACCTCATGAGCGGAACACGAAGGCAATGCTTACAAAGTTTCCAACACTAGGTTGATGCTCAACATGAATCATGGGGGAGACAAAATGCTGTTGATGGGCTCAACAACAACTCATCGAAATTTCCATATCCTTTGGACTTCCGCCATCATGTGAACACGGTGATAGTATTGGTCGTGCCAAAAGATGTAATGGTGTATGCTCAAGGGATCAACCACGAGTAAGACAACATCACGAATATCGTTGGTTCTGATTTGACTTGACGATGGCCCATACTCAAGTCAAGGTTTTGACAAGGCAATAGGTCCAACAACTGATCACGAGGACCAATCGATGAAGATATCATCTTTCTTCAACACACACTCAAAAGGATATCCCTTAAAATGAACTAAGTCGGACAAGCTTTCATCTTCCAACTCTCCAAGTTGTTGTTTAGCTTAACCAACTAGCTCAGGGTTATCCAACACGGATTCTTGGAGAATGGGTGGTTTAGAGGAAAACCAATATGATCACGAACTCAACATAGCGGTCAGGTGACAACCTGCTAACACTTCCGAGAAGATTTTCGGAACATCACGAACCACCGATATATTACTAAGCTCGAGAACGATCTTGCTTTTCAGGGCAAGACGGTATGATCAAAGAGCAAGGGATTGATATAATCCTAACTCATTGATCGAAGAGTGCACCAGAATAAGGACTAGGTAGCACGATCAATCTTAGGATGATGATTTAATAACCAACACGCTAAGAATGAGATTATTGTCCATTAACTACCAAGCAACGAGGTTGCTAGGAGTATCGATTTCACACATCACAGTTCACTTGTCGGCATTCCGGTTACAACAACACGGAACCGAGGAATGAATAATGACAGCGAGAAGTATCACTACGTCAAGAATTCATGAGAAATGGTGCAATTCTCATGACAATCCTGACATAAAGGGGGTAATATTCCGAGGTAGAACAGAATCAAAACCTGGATTGGCATTTTGATCTGCGGAATACAATTGCTTTGACCCAATCCTAGAAATGGACAAGGTACTGGAGTTTTTTTCTCCTAGTCATTCCAGAATAGAATGGCTCGACGGACCACAAGGATAATAGGCATCGATAAACACGATCGCACACATACCCTTGACTATCAATTGATAGACGGGGGGTCGAGATACAACTAAATAGAACAACCCAAAGGAACATATAATTTTCTGAGTTGTGGATGCACAGATTAGTATGTCGAGCAAAGCTCAACATTTCTTTCGGATAATCCATGCAGAGAAGGTAGAACTGGCAGAGTCACAATATAGAATGGAGTACCCCTCAAGAGCACCACAGTTGTGATCTTTTAATTCAAAGACTTCTGCCTTATTGGTTCATGGTATTCGAAAGAAAGAAATACCACGGACCTCGAGGACTAATGCCAAGGTTACTAATAACCTAAGGAAGCTAGCAATTACTATCAACATGAAGTAAGTAGGGTGAATCTCGGGTTCAAGAACCCAAGAATAGAATACCTACTACTAAATGGCATCACGGGATGCTTTCGAAAATGATGGCCAGAATCATCACACGGTGAACACAAAACGTTGCTAGATTACTAGGTGAGTCCCTAAACACCTAGGGTCATAATAATAGTTCCAACATATATGTCAAGGCAATAAATTACCTCAACGCACCGGTTAGTGTGCTTATTCTGACCAAAGGGACATCAAAATGAGAGGAAGGAATTTTGCAAATGCTTCATATTGTTTTAGAAACCTGGGATGACTCGGACAGCATAACGGCTGTAAATGCTCAAAAAGATTTGAGACATCATGCAAAATGGTGGCATAACCACTCAACATCACAATATCAAGGTTCCGAGATCAACAGTTATCATACAGAAATAGTAGGAACTGAACTGGGGCTTAAAACCAACAATCTCAAAGGTCTATGGATTAGTAACACGTCATCCTGATAGATAAATGAGAAGCCTAGTTCTTAAACCCTAGAGAAGAGAAGAGGTTGATTCAGATCAGAAGGCCATGAGGTATAAGGAGTAAAAAGAGCCTTATGTTCCCTTCCACAATCAATTCCCTTATATAACTAAAGCATTTCTAGACACAACTTCGACCAGTTTGGCTTGGTAATCCTCTGATGATCAGGCTTTGATCTGAAGCTGTCGGGACCCGATTCTAGGTCACACCGATCTAGCACTGTAACACCTCATATCACTTTTTGCGGCCTCACGCATACGGTATTCCCACAGGTGTCGCCTTACCATGGCCGGGACCGTTTGCGACTTTTGGCTCCACGTATATGATAGTGTCGCTAGCATCCATATGACGAAGAACCGGGCCGACATGGCTAGTCATGAACCCAAAGCGGCACTAACCCATGGGGACAGGCATACATGAATCACATCGAGCATGTCGATTGACGTGTGAATCCGGGCTGTAGCATGGGCTAACAGGACTCCGGGAACCCGGGCTGTGAGCTAAGGCAGGACTCGGATGTCACCACGTGACATTTCCCGAAGGATAGACACGAACGAAGTGAAACACATGCCCGGCCGATCAAGTGTCCAAAGCCGTAGTCTTTGGGCTAGCAGGACTCCGGTGAACCCGAGGTATAGCGGACTACTATCGCTCGGGAAGCACTAGACTACATTTCCCCATATGAGAGGCTGCCAAGGATAAACAACTAGATTGTCGGATCCCACACATACCAAGCATTTCAAACATACACACAATATGCTCAATATGTGTAGATACAACATGGCATCACAACATAACTCTCCGACTCAAATATTTATTCATAGGCTCCGAGGAGCGAGATATTACAAACATGGGTCTCACGACCCAACATTGAAACATACAAGTCAAACACATGCGGAAGCTTAACATGTCCGAGTACGTACATCTACAAATGAAAAAAGGCCGAGAAGCCCCGACTATCTACCAGATCCTGCCAAGGGCACAAGATCGTAGCTGAGGTATCAAGCTAACCGTCGAGGTCCACGCTGAACTACTAGCAGGACTGACGTCTCTCTGCAAAAACATAAAATAGGCAAACGTGAGTACAAATGTACTCAACAAGACTTACATCAGAACTATCTACATATGCATCAGTATCAATAAAGGGGTGGTGGATTTTGACTGCAGCAAGCCAGCTTTGACTCGGTGGCTATCCTGAACTACGACTGCAAGTAACTCTTTTGAGGTGGCGCACACGAGTCCACATACTCACCATATCAATACACCACTATGGATCCGCTCCCGTCTACCTCCGAAACGCCATCCATAGCACTCACGCTTGTCTTGCGAGTTTTAGAGTATCCACTTTCACTTGTCTATGAACTGTTATAGGCAACCCAGAAGTCCTTCTCCGCGGACACGGCTATTCGAATAGATCATTTATAACCCTGCAGGGGTGTACTTCTTCACACACGCTCTCACCACTTATCGCCGTTTACACGACATGTACTCGGCAACCTTCAAGCCGAAGCCCAGCGAGGGTGTCGGCCACGACCTGACTAACCACACAAGTCTCTAGTCCAACTTTATCGCCTATTCGGGTTCCATCCGCAAGGAGATCCGGCCGGGGTGTCGCTCACGGCCCCAAGCGATGTGCAGGGTTCCCAAGCCCACCATCCGGTGCCACTTGGTACAAGACCCCTTTGTGCCTAGTCTGTCCCAAGCCCACCTGTACCGGGTGCCACTTGGTAGACTACTAACACTACCTACAAACACCAGAAACTAGTTGCAATTCCTAGACAGAGATCAAGTTGATTAATAAGTCGAGAGAGCCTGGAGCGCCCAGAGCCCAGTGTGTGGTAGTAACTGTTCATGGATCACAAACACAGAACTCGGTTCCTAAGGACGGCTTCAATGAGACAACCCACCATGTACTCCTACATGGCCTCTCACCGCTACCTTTACCAAATCGTGTTCACACACTTAGCTCTCACACAGTAGGACATGTTCACGCACCTCCAATTCATCCCCGATGAATCAGACCTGACACAACTCTAAGCAATAGCAGGCATGACAAACAAGCATGAATGAGTAGGCACATCAGGGCTCAAACAACTCCTACTCATGCTAGTGGGTTTCATCTATTTACTGTGGCAATGACAGGTCATGCAGAGGAAAGGGGTTCAACTACCGCAGCATGTAATAGTTGAATCGATGTTGTACTAATGCAGTAAAAGAGAAGCGAGGCGAGAGAGTGGGATTGTATCGGAATGAACAAGGGGTTTTGCTTGCACAGCACTTCGAAGATAATATAGTTCTTCATCCGTGTCATCGAACTCATCGTCGGGATATGCCTACCGAGAGGGAACAAGCACCGACAAACAAGGAAGAAATACAATCAATGCAATGCAGCAATATGATGCATGATCATGACATGGCAATATCTTTGTGATTTGGGCTAATGCAACAGCAAGTCATTTTGATTGAAGTGGAATTCAAAACTATATCAAATCCCAACTCCAAAACTATTATCAAAGTTGCCCTATTCATGTTTCATCCTAAACAGTGAAGTTAACTTGATCAAACATGCATGAAAATGATACAGATGGATAGATTGGATTTTTCTGATAATTTTTTCATATATAAATTATTTCAATCTGAATTACGGTTGAATTACTATGAATTTTAGAAGTTTAGGACATTTTCTGGAATTTCCTGAATAAACTTAAATCCAGAAAATCAATTTTTGCGACAGCATTGTGTCATCGTGACGTCAGCAAGTCAACTGGCGCGGCCCAGGTCAAACTGACATGTGGGCCCTGCGTGTCAGTAGTTAGTTTAACTAACTAATATTAGTTAGTGTTAACCCAGTTTAGTTAGTGGCCGGGGCCCACACGTCAGTGAGTCAGGGGGGAAGTCAAACCCCGGTCAAGCGGGGTCAAACCCGCCGGACCCGGTCAACGGCTCATCGCCGACGACGACAGAGACGGCGGAGGGCTGCGGGATTGCACCTCCGACGACCAAACCAACGGCGGAGGCCATCTACGTGACGAGGAGGCCCGGCCGCATCGACTGGTGCCATAGGTTCCGCCGGAGGTGGCCTGGAACAACGGCGGCGTCCACGCCCGCGGCGGCCGGAGTTCGGGCGAGGTTGGAAATGGTGCTGTGGGGCACGGCGGGGTGAAAGGCTGGGTGCTACGGCTTCCTAGTGATGTGCTGAGCATGGTGACATGCTCGGAATCAAGCCAACGTGGCTGTGGCCACGACGGCGACGTCTTGATGGCGGCGGCGGCGCGTCGAGCTTCGGTGCGATCTTGTGGTGCTTGAGAGCAGGAATGGAAAGGGGGAGGAGGAAGAGGAGCTCACGAGGAGTCGGTTGAAGCAGACGGCGAGCTCGGGGAAGGCCGGAGCTGAGCGGGGCGGTGAGGTCGATCTCCGGTGGCTGAGGAGGGGAAAAGCATCGGTGGCGGCGTTGCAGCGCGTCCGGGGCCTCGTGGGTCATCGAGGAGGTCGGGGACGTCGAGACGGAGCTCGCAGACACGGCAAGGGGTCGAGGGGGAGGCAGTGGCGGCTATGGCGAGCAGCGGCGGACCCGCTCGGGCATGACGGGAGAGGACGAGGAGAAGCGAGAGGAGGGAGAGTGGTGTCCGAGGTCGGGCGGTGCAGAGGCGCTGAGGCGTCCTTGGCCTTGGCGATGGCGGCGAGGTGGGTGGTGGTGGCGTGGCCCGGCGGCGTCAGTGTCCCTCCTCTGCCCTCTTGGCGGGAGGTAGGTGATGACTGGCACAGGCCAGATGGGCCGGGCCAGCCAGGTAAGTGGCCCCTGGCCTTTCTCTCTCTCTCTTACTAAATTGTTTTCTGTTTTCTAATTTTCCTGCAACTGTTGGGCTTTATTATAAATACTAAAACGATTCCAAAAATCCCTGAGAATAATTGTGGGCTCTGTTGGGATTATTCCTAACAACCCAAAACTAGTTTCAGAATTATTAGAGCATTTAAAAATATTTATAGGATTTAAATGCCCCAATTCAAATACAATATGAATTTATTCAATAATCCAAATGTCATGGAAAAATGTGCAATATCTCTGATTCTTTGTTTCAAAGCATTTCCCAAAAATGTGAACATTTTTGCAGGCCATTTGAGTTCATTGAAAAATATTTTCTTAGTTGAACCTATTTGAATTGCTTTGGTGCTAGGGCTTGGTCATCCCCACTTCAAAATTCCTTTGAAATCAAACATGATGCATGGATGCAGATGCCACTAACTACAAACAATTCTGGGGCTGTGACATGTTCGGTTTTCACCAGAAGGCAAACGGAGGAAGGAGGCGTTCTATCGGTCTTTAGATGACAATGCGGAGTATGAGGACTTGTTGGAGCGTGACCGCCTGACGGAGGAGCAACGTATCACCGATTTGCGCTGCCAGCGGGGCATGGAGCAGCAGCGCACCGACGCTCTGAGTCGTGAGCATAGCACCCGCAACTGGGCCGACTACGTGGAGGCCGGCGCCCGGCAAATAGCCCTGGAGGCTGTCAGGCAAGCACGCATTCGCGACACCAAATTTTACTACCAGCTCGTCAAGTGGGTTTCCCGCTTACAAGCCGAAGCTTCGGTGGACCACGCCGACATGGAAAGGGCCAACGCGCGCGAGCAACGCGCCCTATCGCACATGTGGCAAGTCCAAGGCGAGGAGGAGGACGTCGGTGCCGGCGTTTAGCATGTACTGCAGATGGCGGCCGTCATCGTCTAGTTAGCTAAGAGTAAGTTAGTGCTTGTACACTACTAGAGTATTAGTGGGAGTAGATAGTTAACTTGGTTATGATGGTTGTCTATGTGGAAGTTCAATACTCTATATCTAGATCAGACCTGTTACTTTGCTCTGAATGTTGAACTTTCCGTTTAAACATATGGAATGGGCTATTATTTTTTAAATGGGTTGTATTTGTCCGCCACGGGTTTAGAGGCTGACTTGTGGGCCTACTAGGTTGACGCGTACACAATCAGGAGATGATTGTACGTGGAGAGGATGACAGCAGGGACCCACCAGGGTCATGGCGATGCAAGCAAGTGCCTCCTTATTTCAAGCCAAAAAAATGGTTCCTCCTTATGGATTTCTGACATTTGGGTCCCATGCCATTGTCAACGTAGTCAATAAACGAGAGAATTGCACAACAAGCGGCTGACACCAGGGACCTAGCAGCTTTCCCGGTTATTTTTGTTTTTGAGACGGAAGTAGGGTGTGAACTGGGTTGTGCGGGGCACTCTGGCCTGCCTAGCTAGCCCTTTCTTTTATGTTTACCAGAAGACCAGCACAGTAGTTTTTCTTATTTCTGAAAATGGCTAGCCCGGTTTTTTTGTTCTTTTGCAGAATACCCAACCGAGGCCTACTTGCTTTGTCAGCCCTGCTGGGCTGCAAATTTTTCAAGACGTGGAGAGCTTCATTCGGCTTGCCCAGAAAATGGGCTATCAATAATGAGAAATGGGTTGTACATTTTTAAAACACATCAAACCGGCAATTAGGTTCAATTTTTTTTTTCATTTTGAGATTTTAAATTATATTGATTTTTATGCGTTGACAATTATTTCGATTTTATATTGATATAAATTTACTTTTCATATTAGTTTGAATGTGACTTGAAATTTTGGGATTAAAAAAAGTTCGGACCGCACCGAAATATGCAAAATTTCGTATAATTTTTTAACCGTGGCCACAATATGGGTTGTAATGCTAACAAAAAGAATATGGGCTCCAAAAAACCTTAAGAATTAGCAAATGGGCTGTAAATTATTAGAAATTATGGAAGATGGGATGTATGCTCTTTTCCACAGATTTGAGGCTGACTTGTGCGCCTACTATAGGTTGATGCATACGCTTTCCTAAAAAAAAGGTTGACACGCACGCAACGCCGTGTCAACTTAGTCAACACACGAGAGTAGTGACTATTGGATGTCCATCCAACGACCGTCGTGCTTCTTTAATCTCTGCTCTTCCTGCTCCAGCCGCTCAAACAAGCGCCCAGTAGATCGCTGCTCCCTCCTCCCATGCGGTCATTTGTCTTTGCCCTTGCCTCACCGCCCCACCTTACTCCCATCGCCGGCCTAGCCATCCCTCTACTCACCCAGACCTCCTGTTATTCTCTGGCGACGGCAGCCTCACACTGCAGCCGAAGCAGTAAACCCTCGTACTCCCCACCGTGTGGGAAACAACTGCCGAGTCTTCCCCAGCTCCTGGTCATTCCCTTCCTAGGCCTCGCAGTCATCCCCGCCTTGGTGCTCTCGACATGGCGTGCTCAATGTGGTCAAGGAACGACTTCCATTGAAAGAGGATTGTACGTGGAGAGGCTGACAACTGGGTCCACGACCGCAGCAAGGAAGTGTCTCCTTATTACGCGCGAAATAATGATTCCTCCACCTGATAGCGGGGCCCCACCGAAAGGGCTTCCACATCATCACCATAGCCTCTCCGATAAAGTGTGAGTAGTTTACCTCAGACCTTCGGGTCCATAGTTAGTAGCTAGATGGCTTCTTCTCTCTTTTTGGATCTCAATACAATGTTCTCCCCCTCTCTCGTGGAGATCTATTTGATGTAATCTTCTTTTTGCGGTGTGTTTGTTGAGACCGATGAATTGTGGGTTTATGATCAAGATTATCTATGAACAATATTTGAATCTTCTCTGAATTCTTTTATGTATGATTGGTTATCTTTGCAAGTCTCTTTGAATTATCAGTTATGTTTGGCCTACTAAATTGGTTTTTCTTGCAATGGGAGAAGTGCTTAGCTTTGGGTTCAATCTTGCGGTGTCCTTACCCAGTGACAGTAGGGGCAGCAAGGCACGTATTGTATTGTTGCCATCGAGGATAACAAGATGGGGTTTTTATCATACTGCATGAATTTATCCCTCTACATCATGTCATCTTGCTTAAGGCGTTACTTTGTTTTCATGAACTTAATACTCTAGATGCATGCTGGATAGCGGTCGATGAGTGGAGTAATAGTAGTAGATGCAGGCAGGAGTCGGTCTACTTGTCTCGGACGTGATGCCTATATACATGATCATAGCTAGATACTCTCATAACTATGCTCAATTCTGTCAATTGCTCAACGAAGAATTCGTTCACCCACCGTAAAATACTTATGCTCTTGAGAGAAGCCACTAGTGAAATCTATGGCCCCCGGGTCTATCTTCATCATATTAATCTTCCATCACTTTATTATTGCCTTTGCTTTTTTACTTTGCTTTTATTTTACTTTGCATCGTTATCACAAAAATACCAGAAATATTATCTATCATCTCTATCATATCTCACTCTCGTAAGTGACCGTGAAGGGATTGACAACCCCTTATCGCGTTGGTTTCGAGGAGTTATTTTCTTTGTGTAGGTACGAGGTGCTTGCACGTAGCCTCCTACTGGATTGATACCTTGGTTCTCAAAAACCGAGGGAAATACTTACGCTACTTTGCTGCATCATCCTTTCCTCTTCAAGGAAATCCAACGCAGTGCTCAAGAGGTAGCAAGAAGAATTTCTGGCGCCGTTGCCGGGGAGTCTACGCAAAAGTCAACATACCACGTACCCATCACAATCCCTTATCTCTCGCATTACATTATTTGCCATTTGCCTCTTGTTTTCCTCTTCCCCACTTCACCCTTGCCGTTTTATTCGCCCTCTCTTTTCCGTTTGCCTTTTTCCCGCTTGCTTTTTGTTTACTCGTGTGTTGGATTGCTTGTTTGTCAAGATGGCTCAATATAATACCAAATTGTGTGACTTTACCAATACCAAAAATAATGATTTCCTTAGCACTCCGATTGCTCCTCTTACCAACATTGGATCTTGTGAAATCAATACTGCTTTGTTGAATCTTGTTATGAAAGATCAATTCGCCGGCCTTCCTAGTGAAGTTGCCGCTACTCATCTAAATAGCTTCGTGGATTTGTGTGATATGCAAAAGAAGAAAGATGTTGATAATGATATTGTTAAATTGAAGCTATTTCCTTTTTAAGCTTAGAGATCGTGCTAAAGCTTGGTTTTCGTCTTTGCCTAAAAATAGTATTGATTCTTGGAACAAGTGCAAAGATGCTTTTATCTCTAAGTATTTTCCTCCCGCTAAGATCATCTCTCTTAGAAACGATATTATGAATTTTAAGCAACTTGATCATGAACATGTTGCACAATCTTGGGAGAGAATGAAATTAATGATACGTAATTGCCCTACTCATGATTTGAACTTGTGGATGATTATACAAAAAAATTATGCCGGATTGAATTTTGCTTCTAGAAATCTTTTGGATTCGGCCACGGGAGGCACTTTTATGGAAATCACTTTAGGAGATGCTACTAAACTCCTAGATAATATTATGGTTCATTATTCTCAGTGGCACACTGAAAGATCTACTAATAAAAAAGTGTATGCGATAGAAGAAATTAATGTTTTGAGTGGAAAGATGGATGAACTTATGAAATTATTTGCTACTAAGAGTGTTTCTTCTGATCCTAATGATATGTCTTTGTCTACTTTGATTGAGAATAATAATGAATCTATGGATGTGTATTTTGTTGGTAGGAATAGTTTGGGTAACAACGCGTATAGAGGGAACTTTAATCCTAGGCCTTATCCTAGTAATTCCTCTAATAATTATGGAAATTCCTACAACAACTCTTATGGAAATTTTAATAAGATGCCCTCTAAATTTGAGACTAGTGTTAAAGAGTTTATGAATTTGCAAAAGAATTTCAATGCTTTGCTTGAAGAGAAATTACTTAAAGTTGATGAATTGGCTAGGAACGTTGATAGAATTTCTCTTGATGTTGATTCTTTAAAGCTTAGATATATTCCTCCTAAGCATGATATCTATGAGTCTCTCAAAACCATGAGAATTTCCATTGATGAGTGCAAGGAAAGAACCGCTAGGATGCGTGTTACGAAAGATGCCTTTATTAAAGCGCGTTCTTCCAATTTCCATGAAAATAAAGATGAAGATCTAAAAGTTATTGATGTGTCCCCTATTAAATCTTTGTTTTGCAATATGAATCTTTATAATTATGGGACTGAATATGATCCACCTTTAACTAGAAGGCACTCCAAAAATTCGGAGTTTTTAGATCTTGATGCTGAAATTGATAAAAGTGGGATTGAAGAGATTAAAACCCTAGATGTTGCTAAACCCACTATTTTGGATTTCAAGGAATTTAATTATGAAAGTTGCTCTTTAATTGATTGTATTTCCTTGTTGCAATCCGTGCTAAATTCTCCCCATGCTTATAGTCAAAATAAAGCATTTACTAAACATATCGTTGATGCCTTGATGCAATCTTATGAAGAAAAACTTGAGTTGGAAGTTTCTATCCCTAGAAAACTTTATGATTAGTGGGAACCAACTATTAAAATTAAGATTAAGGATCATCAATTTTATGCTTTATGTGATTTGGGTGCTAGTGTTTCCACTATTCCCAAAACTTTGTGTGATTTGCTAGATTTCTGTGATTTTGATGATTGCTCTCTAAACTTGCACCTTGCGGATTCCACTATTAAGAAACCTATGGGAAGAATTAATGATGTTCTTATTGTTGCAAATAGGAATTATGTGCCCGTAGATTTTACTGTTCTTGATATAGATTGCAATCCTTCTTGTCCTATTATTCTTAGTAGACCTTTCCTTAGAACGATTGGTGCAATTATTGATATGAAGGAAGGGAATATTAGATTCCAATTTCCATTAAAGAAAGGCATGGAACACTTCCCTAGGAACAAAATAAAATTACCATATGAATCTATCATGAGAGCCACTTATGGATTGCCTACCAAAGATGGCAATACCTAGATCTATCCTTGCTTTTATGCCTAGCTAGGGGCGTTAAACGATAGCGCTTGTTGGGAGGCAACCAATTTTATTTTTAGTTTTTTTGCTTTTGCTTCTTTTTAGGAATAAATATTTGATCTAGCCTCTGGTTAGATGTGTTTTTATGTTTTAATTAGTGTTTGTGCCAAGTTAAACCTATTGGATCTTCTTGGATGATAGTTATTTGATCTTGCTGTAATTTCCAGAAACTTTCTGTTCACTAAAACAATTTTTAAAAATCACCAGAACGCGATAAAATAGTGATTCTAATTGCTGCTTATCAATAAAAAATTTGCCCAGGTATTCCTATTTTTTATGAATTTTTGGAGTTCCAGAAATTTGCGTTAGTTACAGATTACTACAGACTGTTCTGTTTTTGACAGATTCTGTTTTTCGTGTGTTGTTTGCTTATTTTGATGAATCTATGGCTAGTAAAATAGTTTATAAACCATATATAAGTTGGAATAAAGTAGGTTTAACACCAATATAAATAAAGAATGAGTTCATTACAGTACCTTGAAGTGGTCTTTTGTTTTCTTTCGCTAACGGAGCTCACGAGATTTCTGTTGAGATTTGTGTTGTGAAGTTTTCAAGTTTTGGGTGAAATCTTTTGATGGATTATGGAACAAGGAGTGGAAAGAGCCTAAGCTTGGGGATGCCCATGGCACCCCAATATAATCTAAGGACACCAAAAAGTCAAAGCTTGGGGATGCCCGGAAGGCATCCCCTGTTTAAATCTACTTCCATCGGTAACTTTACTTGGAGCTATATTTTTATTCACCACATGATATGTGTTTTGCTTGGATCGTCTTGTATGATTTGAGTCTTTGCTTTTTAGTTTACCACAATCATCCTTGCTGTACACACCTTTTGAGACAGCCATACATGAATTGAAATTTGTTAGAATACTCTTTGTGCTTCACTTATATCTTTTGAGCTATATAGTTTTGCTCTAGTGCTTCACTTATATCTTTTAGAGCACGGTGGTGGATTTGTTTTATAGAAACTATTGATCTCTCATGCTTCACTGAGATTATTTTGAGAGTCTTAAATAGCATGGTAATTTTCTTAAATAATCTTAATATGCTAGGTATACAAAAATAGTAAAAACTTTCTTATGAGTGTGTTGGATACTAAGAGAAGTTTGATGCTTGATGATTGTTTTGAGATATGGAGGTGATAATATCAAAGTCGTGCTAGTTGAGTAGTTGTGAATTTGAGAAATGCTTGTGTTGAAGTTTGCAAGCCCCGTAGCATGCACGTATGGTAAACATTATGTAACAAATTTGAAACATGAGGTGTTCTTTGATTGTCCTCCTTATGAGTGGCGGTCGGGGACGAGCGATGGTCTTTTCCTACCAATCTATCCCCCTAGGAGCATGCGCGTAGTGCTTTGGTTTTTGATGGTTTGTAGATTTTTGCAATAAGTATGTGAGTTCTTTATGACTAATGTTGAGTCCATGGATTATACGCACTCTCACCCTTCCATCATTGCTAGCCTCTTGATTGCACTGCATTGCCCTTTCTCACATTGAGAGTTGGTGCAAACTTCACCGGTGCATCCAAACCCCGTGATATGATACGATCTTTCACACATAAACCTCCTCATATCTTCCTCAAAAGAGCCACCATACCTACCTATTATGGCATTTCCATGTCCATTCCGAGATATATTGCCATGCAACTTTCCACCATACCGTTCATCATGACACATTCATCATTGTCATATTGCTTAGCATGATCATGTAGTTGACATAGTATTTGTGGCAAAGCCACCGTTCATAATTCTTTCATACATGTCACTCTTGGTTCATTGCATATCCGGTACACCACGGAGGCATTCATATAGAGTCATACTTTGTTCTAGTATCGAGTTGTAATCATTGAGTTGTAAATAAATAGAAGTGTGATGATCGTCATTTCCTAGAGCATTGTCCCAAGTGAGGAATAAAAAATAAAAATAAAAAGAGAAAGGCCATAAAAAAAGAAGGCCCAAAAAAATGAGAGAAAAAGAGAGAAGGGACAATGCTACTATCCTTTGCCACACTTGTGCTTCAAAGTAGCACCATAATCATCATGATAGAGAGTCTCTTGTTTTGTCACTTTCATATACTAGTGGGAATTTTTCATTATAGAACTTGGCTTGTATATTCCAACAATGGGCCTCCTCAAGTGCCCTAGGTCTTCGTGAGCAAGCAAGTTGGATGCACACCCACTTAGTTTCTTTTGTTGAGCTTTCACACATTTTAGCTCTAGTGCATCTGTTGCATGGCAATCCCTTCTCCTTGCATTAACATCAATTGATGGGCATCTCCATAGCCCATTGATTAGCCTCGTTGATGTGAGACTTTCTCCTTTTTGTCTTTTCCACATAACCCCCATCATCATATTCTATTCCACCCATAGTGCTATGTCCATGGCTCGCACTCATATATTGCGTGAAAGTTTATAAGTTTGAGATTACTAAAGTATGAAACAATTGCTTGGCTTGCAATCGGGGTTGTGCATGATGAGAGCATTCTTGTGTGACGAAAATGGAGCATGACTAAACTATATGATTTTGTAGGGATGAACTTTCTTTGGCCATGTTATTTTGAGAGGACATAATTGCTTAATTAGGATGCTTGAAGTATTATTATTTTTATGTCAATATGAACTTTTGTCTTGAATCTTTCGAATCTGAATATTCATACCGCAATTAATAAGAATTACATTGCAATTATGCCAAGTAGCACTCCGCATCAAAAAATTTGTTTTTATCATTTACCTACTCGAGGACGAGCAGGAATTAAGCTTGGGGATGCCTGATACGTCTCCAACGTATCTATAATTTTTTATTGCTCCATGCTATATTATCTACTATTTTAGACTATATTGGGCTTTATTTTCCACTTTTATATTATTTTTGGGACTAACCTATTAACCGGAGGCCCAACCCGAAATTGCTGTTTTTGCCTATTTTGAGTTTCAAGAAACGGAATATCAAACGGAGTCCAAACGGAATGAAACCTTCGGGAACGTGATTTTCTCACCGAATATGATCCAGGAGACTTGGACCCTACATCAAGAAAGAAAGGAGGTGAGCACGAGGTAGGGGGCGCGCCCACCCCCCCAGGGCGTGCCCTCCACCCTCATGGGTCCCACCTTGCTCCACCGACGTACTTCTTCCTCCTATATATACCTACGTACCCCCAAATGATCAGATACGGAGCCAAAAACCTAATGCCACCGCCGCAACCTTCTGTATCCATGAGATCCCATCTTGGGGCCTGTTAGGAGCTCATGGAGGGGCATCCACCACGGAGGGCTTCCACATCATCACCATAGCCTCTCCGATAAAGTGTGAGTAGTTTACCTCGGACCTTCGGGTCCATAGTTAGTAGCTAGATGGCTTCTTCTCTCTTTTGGATCTCAATACAATGTTCTCCCCTCTCTCGTGGAGATCTATTTGATGTAATCTTCTTTTTTTGCGGTGTGTTTGTTGAGACCGATGAATTCTGGGTTTATGATCAAGATTATCTATGAACAATATTTGAATCTTCTCTGAATTCTTTTATGTATGATTGGTTATCTTTGCAAGTCTCTTCGAATTATCAGTTTGGTTTGGCCTACTAGATTGGTTTTTCTTGCAATGGGAGAAGTGCTTAGCTTTGGGTTCAATCTTGCGGTGTCCTTTCCTAGTGACGATGAGGGGCAGCAAAGGCACGTATTGTATTGTTGCCATCGAGGATAACAAGATGGGTTTTTTATCATATTGCATGAATTTATCCCTCTACATCATGTCATCTTGCTTAAGGTGTTACTCTGTTTTCATGAACTTAATACTCTAGATGCATCTTTGGATAGCGGTCGATGAGTGTAGTAATAGTAGTAGATGCAGGTGAGTCGGTCTACTTGTCTCGGACGTGATGCCTATATACATGATCATAGCTAGATACTCTCATAACTATGCTCAATTACATCAATTGCTCAACAGTAATTCGTTCACCCACCGTAAAATACTTATGCTCTTGAGAGAAGCCACTAGTGAAATCTATGGCCCCCGGGTCTATCTTCATCATATTAATCTTCCATCACTTTATTATTGCCTTTGCTTTTTTACTTTGCTTTTATTTTACTTTGCATCTTTATCACAAAAATACCAAAATTATTGTCTATCATCTCTATCAGATCTCACTCTCGTAAGTGACCGTGAAGGGATTGACAACCCCTTATCGCGTTGGTTGCGAGGAGTTATTTGCTTTGTGTAGGTACGAGGGACTTGCGCGTAGCCTCCTACTGGATTGATACCTTGGTTCTCAAAAACTGAGGGAAATACTTAGGCTACTTTGCTGCATCATCCTTTCCTCTTCAAGGAAATCCAACGCAGTGCTCAAGAGGTAGCAACCAGCTATATCTCTTCGCACGCAAGTGCCTCCTTATTATGCACGAAAAAATGAAGACCCCCGCTGCTAGGTGGGACCCACCATATTTGAAGGCTGACTTGTGGGCCTACTAAGTTGACGCAGACGCTGGCTTTGTCAACTTAGTCAATATAAACGATTCTAGCTGCAGTGACCGTACGATGTCCATCCAACAACTGTCGTGCTTCTTCAACATCTGGTCTTCTTGGTCCTGCCGCCCAAACCATCGCGGGCCATGCTGCCTGCTCCTTCCTCCCGTGGCCGGCTGTGCAACCGCGCAGGCCTCACCGCCCCTCCTTCTCCAACCGCTGGCCAGATCATCCCTCTAATCACTCGCAACCCCTATTATTCTGCGGCGACGGCAGCCTCACACCGCAGCCGAACCAGTCAACCCTCGTACTCCTCTCCATGTGGGCATCCATTGTCGCATATTCCCTGGCTCCGTGTCGTCCCCTTCCTAGGCCAGGCCGTCGTCCACCGCTTTGGTGCTCTCGGCGTGGCGTGGTCAACATGGTTAAGGAACGACTTCCATCGGAAGAGGACTGCACGTGGAGAGGCTGACAGCTGGGTCCACGGCCGCAGCAAGGAAGTGCCTCCTATTATGCGTAAAATAATTATTCCTCCACCTGACAGCAGGGACCCACCTAAAGGGACTCTGTATTTTGCGGGAAAAAAACATTTCCCGCTGACAGCTGGGACCCACCAGCTACATCTTTGCACGCAAGGAAGTGTGTCCATACTACGGGAAAAAAGATTCTTCCCCCTGATAGCTGGGACCCATCAGGAACAGCTGGAACCCACCCGGTCGAAGCGTAAGTAGCGTTGTCTGTATGGTCGCGAACGTGTACGCACATAGTATTCGATCGGTCTCTCTGCAGCGATGAACTGTGGCCGAGTAAGGAGTGGCACGTGTTGTAGTAGAGGAGCGGGCATAGCATGTCACACACTCCCATCTATAACGTGTACACATACGTGCAGCCACACTGCAAGAAAGTAAATACGGCTACGTACGTACATACGGGTGTGGTCTCGAACGCATACAACGACGTCGTCCTGTTCATCGGCAGCCAACCGGTGGGTCGGAACGGAGGAAACAACGCCGTGTTCATCAGGAGGCAACCGACTAGGTTAGAATATGTTGTGTTCATCGGGAGCCAACCGGCTTGGATGGAATGGCCGAAACAAGGTCTGGCGTATCGCAGAACGAAGGAAACGGGCCTTCTGTTCGACCGCCTACGGTCGATACGGGGTCCTGTTCATCGGGAAAGGTCTGGCGTACCGCAAAATGGAGGAAACGAACTTCTGTTCGAGTGCCTACGGTCGAAACGGGGTCCTCTTGATAGGGAGGGGTGTGGTGTACCGCAAAATGGAGGAAACAGACTTGTGGTAGAGCGCCTATGCAGAAACGGGGTCATGTTCATCCATCGTCTACTGCCTCGCTCCAGCCTCCATGGGCTAATGTTCATCCAGCCTCCACCAGCTACTATTCACAGAGCCTCCACGGGGTCCTGTTCATCCACTCCCAACCGGCTGGGGTGCGGCGGCCTCCTCGGGGTCATGTTCATCCAGCGGCAACGGCCTACTACCACGGGGTCCTGTTCATCCAACCCCCACCGAGAACTGTTCATCCACATCCAACCAACCGGCTCGACTCACCATGTGTCGACTCGTTCTACATACCGCGCACACCGTAGCAACAGTCACTGTCCATTGAGGCGCAACCCAACACCGGCTAGCTAAGTCTTGCACGGGGGCTCGATCAGCTTCAGTAAGCAGCAGTGTCGGGGAGGCTGATCGGACCCACGAACACCTATGGGGCCGGCGGACCAGGCCCCTTGTGGTTCGGAGGGGGGCGGAGATCGCACGAAGTGCAGATCGAGGCGAAGCACACGAGCGGTTTACCCAGCTTCGGAGCTCTCCGGAGAGATGAAACTCCTACTGCTGCTTGTCTGATGTATTGTGTTCTTGCTAGGGAGCGATGAGAGCTACAAAACCTAGCGTGAGTGTCTCCGGTCTCGAATGAGTCGAACGTGCCGAACCCCCCTCTACGTCGCGCACGGGCCTCCTTTTATATGCACAAAGGGGCTCCGACAGGTGGCAACGTAGATGAGGGTACAAATGTAAAAACAGTAGTTGGTACACCTACTTGTACGATTAATGCGATTGCAATATACCTAACTCGACGGCAAGGGACAAAGCATTAATTGCCCGTCATGTCGCCTAAGCGATTACAGAGACCGTCAGTGCGCCACCGCTTCGCCACGATGGCAAGCTTGTCGGCGCCGCTTATCGCTGCTCTCCGGCTGGCTGCACAGCCTCTTGACACGCCCATGGAATGGTCCCATGGCGACACGTTGATGGGTGAGCTGGGCGGAGATGAAGAGAAGGTTACTGCCGCGGCAAGCGCCTTGCCGCGGCTGAATCCTTGTCGCGTCCGGAGGCTTGTCGCGCTCCGAGCCTTCCCGGCAAGCTCCTCTTGCCGGGGCCTTGTCTTCTGCTTGCCTTGAGTGGCCTTCCCGGCAAGCTTCTCTTGCCGGGGCCTTGTCTTCTTGGTCAAATACTTTGTTCTTGAATAGCTCCAAAGGAGCCACGGAGGATCTTGGCGGTGACCAGGAAAACCCTGCCACGGGGTGCTGCAACTGTCCGTGCACGAGTTCGGGATACTAGGGTACCCCTACTCTAGTACACCGGCCAGAGCCCCCGAACTGGGCCACACTGCAGTCTTTGGCGTTGTTGGGCCAGGCCCAAAACAGTGCACGGTCACACGCGGCCTCGATCATGCCGTAACTCGCCCCGGACCCACCATGTCCCCCACTAACGGCACACACCGAATGTGGCGTCGTGTGAGAGATCGTGGGCGTGGTCGTGGGGGTTTCTTTATTAGGAAAAGCGGAACGTCCGCCCCCTCCCCCTCCTTATAAACAGGGGAAACAGGGGCAGGCCGTCCACCTCGCCATTGCTGTGTTGTCAAGAAAACCACCGCCGCTCTCCCCTTCTTCTCCAAAGGTCTGAAGAGCAGCGTCCCGCCCCTTCGCCACAAGCACACTCACCGCCGTCGACCTCCTCCGCCGCCTCCGCCATGGCTCAAAGCCGATAAGGGAAGGGCGTCAAGTCGGCCGAGGCGCAGCTGACTCGCGGCCAAGCGCAAGGAGCGGGCCATCTTCTCCCCTCATTTCGGCCTTAAAGGAGCCGAGGGAGCTCTTCTATCTCTTCCGTCGACGGAGACGCGTGCGCATCCGCGCACGAAGGTACTCCCCGCCACCGCGTCGGATTTAGCCCCAACTGGGTATCCTTTCTTTGCCCTTTTCTTCTATTGCGGGCTCTGCCCGCCCTTTTCCGAATTCTTTTGCGATATTATGAACACATACGGGTTCCGCCTCCTTGATTTCACCCCCAACGCCATTCTGACCATGGCAGTTTTCGCACACCTTTGCGAAAACTTTGTCGGGATCTATCCCAACGTAGCCCTCTTCCGCCACTTCTTCATGCCCCGCGTTGAGAGAGGAGAGCCGCTTGCCGGAGGGATAGCTTGGGTCTCCAGTCGGCAAGAAAGAAGCGTGTCTGGAAGGAGAGTTCCGCAGCAAGTGGGAGGAGTGGAGAGCCAACTGGTGTTGGATCGTGAGGAGAACCCGCAGCCCTTCAACTGCCGTCGCCAAACCCCAATAGTGCGCTGACAGCGATTGGAAGTAGCTTGGCGCCGAGGATGCTAGGTTGAAGATAGCTGTGACCCAGATTTTGCGCCTCGGGCTTGCCGGACTAACCGTAAGCGCGGTTGGCGCAGACTTCCTTCGCCGTCGCATCGCTCCCTTGCAGGAGAGGAGGAGACCTGCTTGGGAGTTCCAAAACGCGGCAGACATCATGAGGCTGCGCCCGGGCCTCAATTGGAATTTCACCGTCTTGGAGTTGGACGCAATGCTGCTAGAGCTGTTCAAGAACGACCCCGATCACCCCGAGTGGTTTAGGTTGCCGAGGGGGGTCGTCCCATTGTGCAACAACTCTGCTCTCGACCGCATCCGCGCCATGATGCCGTTGTGCGATTCCCATGGGATCGTTCCAACCTGGCAGGAGCCTTCCGACGAGATCGTGCAGCAGTTCTTCGACAACTTGGAAGAAGTGCCGATCCGCTCCGACGAGCAGAAGAGGCTCACCCGCGACACCACCGACGAGGAGATGGCGCGCATTGCCACCAAGTTGGAGGAGGCGACAAGATTACTGCCACGGGCGGCTTCGGGTACACTGGAGGAGGCGGGCCTTGGCCGAGGCGGCAAGCCTTGCGGCGAAGGGAGTTCACCGGCGAGAAGAGCTTGCCGCACCCGAGGCTGAGTCAATCGGACCAGCCGAGGGTGCTTCTTCTCCACCACCCAGCGACTTTTCAGCCGCCAACGGAGCTCCTCGGCTCCTGAAGAGGCGCTCCGCAAGGCCGAGACGAGACGGGCGGCAGACGGGCTCATTACCAGAAGCGCCACAAGGACGCGCTTTCTACCATGCAAGTGATGTTGCCGCGGGAGCACCCCACACCGCCACGACAACTGGGGCGGGGTCCTCCCAGGCCACCGCCGACGCCTCCGCCAAGCGGCCAAGAGAGCCCACTCCTCCGCCTCGTCGTACCGGAGGCGAGCCGGAGTTTGACTTCTCCGCGCTCAGCTCCGAGGAGGAAGAAGAAGAGTAAGCTTCAATATTGTGCTTGTATTTCTTCAATTTTGTTGCTTCATCTTGAATCTGATTTGCTTCGTTCTGGACTCTTTCCTTTTCAGGACGCTAGCCCAGAGAGCGTCGAAGAGGGCCAAGATCCCGACGGTCGTCGTTGAGGACGATCCACCCGTGGCAGCAGGGGACGCGTCTGAGACCCCCTTGCTGGACCCGGCAACCCTTCTTCAGAGCAGCCCCCAGCACAGCCCCCAGGGTAAGTATGCGGTTTTCTCCTTACTGTTGGGTGTGCATGGTTGCTCCTCCTTCGTTGATATCTGACTGTTGGTTTGCGTAGGAGCAGAGCAGCCTCATCATGAGGGCTCGGAAGCCGCCCCCGAAATCCTGTCTGCTGCGACTACGCCGCCAAGGGAGGATTCTCCGGCAAGGGAGCGTCCTCCGACAAGGGAGGCTACTCCGGCAAGGGAGGCTACCCTGGAAAGGGACAGCGCCAGTGATCCTCCAATGGTTGAGACCATGGCTGCAGATCCCGTTGCAGGTAATCCCCTTACACGAAAATTTCCCTTGGGCTTGTTTTCTTCTGTTTTTCTTTTTGAACATTTGTTCGACTGTTCTTTCTTTGTCTGACGCAGAGCCGATGGAGGTGGAGGTCGCCGGCAAGAGGAATAGCGCGGCAACACTGACGAAGCCACCGTCGTGGAAGAAGAGGCCGTCGCTGACGAGCCTGTCGGCGAGGAGGCCACCGAGGCTGCCGACGCAGAAGCCGGCGAGGGGTCGGACGATCGCACTGACGGCCCTGAGGCCGTAGGAGCGCCAGGCGCTACACCGACCGCCGACTCCCCCGCCGCTGCTGCAGCGTCACGCTCCGAGGAGCCCCAGCCCGCCGCCTACTTGAAGGCCGGCGACGGTGTCTTCATCAAACTTCCCTGGGAGTCGAGCTCCAGGGCGCCGGTCGAAGGAGAGATCTTCGATGGCGAGCTACTCGCCTCCGCTGGGCTGACGCTGGTGGATGCGCCAAGCAGCAGCAGCGGAAATCTGAGGAGGAGCAGCGTGAAGAAGCGCTGCCGCTCTACCGCCCGGCAAGCCAAGTTGGAGTCCCGGGAAGCACTTGTCGCGAGGGCAGGAGGAGCAGATATGGAGAAGCGCAGAAGAGCTCCGGGCGCCAACCAAGAAGCTCTCCGGGCGTAAGCGGAAGAGCGGGCGCTACTCATTGAAGAGCGCACGGCCTTCATCCTCGAGAAGGCCGCGGTGAGGAGGAGCAGCGGCTTGCCGCCGAAGATATCCGCGAGGAAAGTGAGCTGGCGCGGCGGAAGATCAACTGGACAGCCACGAGGAAGAGCTTGTCGCACGCGAGGAGTCACTTGGCGGGCGCTTAAGGAAGCGAAGGATGCCGCCGCAGCCGAGGCCGCCAAGGAAGAGTTGAAGGCGAAGGTGGCACGGGAGGCCAGCCTCAAGAAGAGCGGCGAGGAGCTTGCCGCGCTCAAGCACGAGCGCGAGAAGGACGCCTACACTCTTGGCAAGCTGCAGGGCCGTCTCGCTGATAGGGGCAAGGAGCTCGACGCCGCCAAGGATTCCAAGGCGGATCTTGAGCTGAAGCTGACCACTTTGACGCAGACGCTGGACGGTGCCAGAGAGCGGGAGGTGGGCCTGTTGGAGACGATCAAGGCCAAGGAGGAGCTGCTGGCGAATGCTGTTGACACCCAGAGCGCCTTGAGGGAGAGTGTGGAGCACTGGACCGAAGGTCTTGTGGATACTGCCGCCGACATCCACAACGAGCTGATGGATTGGGGATGGCGGACCTTGCATACTCCTCCGACGAGCATCTCCAACCCAGCGCCAAGCTTAGCTTATTCTTCAAGGGCGTGGTGACGGGCCTCCAGCGACTCCGGGAAGAGGTCCCAAAGCAGCTGGCCGAGGAATCACGCCAGATCTGTGCAGGAGCCCTCGAGAAGGTGTTGATAAAGGTGGCCTTCCGCAATCCGGGCCTCAACCTCAACGGCGTCCTCAGATCCTTGCCGCCAAGGAGGAGCTCAAAGCCCTTGTCGCACCCATTGTGGACAAGGTGAACAAGATCAAGCGGATTGATGGCGACCGCGTGGACTAGGCCGCCAATTTTATCTTTCCCTTGTCGCTGCTGATCATGTTCGGAACACTTTGTTAGATCAGCAACAAGTTATTTTGTAATATACTCTATCTTAGGCGATCATTGCAATGTTATTTCCATTACTAGACTCCTTCCTTTGTACGTTTCTGCCCTCCGACAAGCAACCTTGTCGCGACTAGCTGCAGCTCACTTAAGTTGTTGAGCGGACTCGAAACAAAGTAAGGGCGCGACTAGTCATGAAGTTGGTTCCTCTGCGCACAGGTTTTCCATACAAAGTACTATCGTTCGAGGAATATAACTTAAAAATTTAAAAACTGATTGCTCAAACTTTGGCAACTTAGCTTTTATGTCGTTTGCTTCCCGATAAGGCGAAACTTCCTCGAGCGACACTTGGTCCATGGTATTATCTTCTCCTTCCCCCCTGGTTAACTTGTGCGAGGGAGCCTTCCTTTCTTTGAGGAAAGAGAAAGAAGAGAAAATAAAGTTATGGAGCCCAATGACTCGATATTGCTTACCGGGTGTGGTTGCTGCACAAAGTGTTAACCAAAACATGCAATAAAATGATGAAAGCATGAATTTGACAAGTTGTGCGCAACACATGAGCTTTACTGATGCACGGGGTCTGCGCCCGGCTTTGTACAAAGGATTACATGCAACAACGGCAAGACTTGTACAAAAGGTGGTTGCCGGAACAGGTCCCAAGAACCGCGCTTCTATGGGTAAAACTTACAAAGATGCTCAATGTTCCGTGAGTTGCTCACCGGAATGCCATCTTCGGTCTCAAAGGCGGACAGCGCCAGGCCTAGTGACTCGTTTCACCCGATAAGGGCCTTCCCACTTTGGCGTCAACTTGTTTGAATTCTTGGCGGACTGAACGCGCCGAAGAACAAGGTCGCCCTCCTCGAGGCTTCTGGCACTAACTTTGCGGCTATGGTAGCGACGCAAAGCTTGCTGGTAACGAGCGGCTCGTACAGCGGCCTGAAGACGATCCTCCTCAAGGAGCAGCGCGTCATCTTGTCGCAGCTGCTCTTGCTCAAGCTCATCATAAGCGAGCACTCGAGGCAATCCGTATACGAGTTCCGTGGGAGAACTGCCTCTGCTCCATAGACTAGAGCAAAAGGTGTCGGCGGTGGCTCGATTTGGCGTCGTTCTGATCGACCAAAGAACCACCGGCAGCTCCTCAATCCAGTTTCTTCCGCACTTGTGCAGCCTGTCGAAAGTTCTGGTCTTGAGCCCGCGCAACACTTCAACATTTGCCCTCTCTGCTTGACCGTTGCTTCTCGGATGAGCAACAGAAGCAAAGCTGACCTTGGTGCCAAGATCTTGGACGTACTGCATGAAGGTGCGACTCGTAAATTGTGTGCCGTTGTCGGTGATGATCCTGTTAGGGATTCCGAAACGGCAAACAATCGACCTAAAGAACTTGACTACTGACTGTGCGGTCACCTTCCTCACTGCTTCCACTTCTGGCCACTTTGTGAACTTGTCGATAGCAACGTACAAGTACTCAAAGCCCCCGACAGCTTCAGGAAGGGCGAGGATGTCGAGCCCCAGACCGAAAATGGCCGGGATAAAGGGATCGTCTGAGAGCTTGAGCTGGCTGGTGTATCTGCTTGGAATGGAACCGCACGCTTCACACTTGGTTACTTGTGCAGTTGCATCCTGGAGGGCTGTCGGCCAGAAGAAACCTTGCCGGAAAGCTTTGCCGACAAGCGCTCTTGCGCCAATGTGGTGACCACATATGCCTCCATGTATCTCTACCAACAGCTTTTGTCCATCTTCCCGGGGAATACACTTCAATTTCACACGGTTGAGCCTTCTTCTGTACAGTATGCTGTCGACAAACGGGTACATACTTGACTGCCGGGCTACTCTTTCCGCTTCTTCTTGCTCTTCGGGAAGTTCTCCTGTCTGAAGGAAATGGACAATCTGCTGCGCCCATGCTGGAGCTTGCGGCTCGACAACAAGGACTAAAGGCACATCTGTCTTTGCGGGAACATCAGCTTCCACGGCAAGAACCTGCGGCTCACCGAGCTTGATGTTCCCCGGCAAGCTTGCGAGCAAAACTTGTCGGGAGCGCCCGCTTCAACGAAACAAACCACAGGGCTTGTCGGAGCAGACTGCCCCTCAGCTCTGTTGGTGTCGATCTTGGGGACCTTCTTGGCGGCGGCTTCAGGAAACTCTGCCGGAAAGTAGTCACCAGAGATCAACTTCCTCTTCTTGCTCTATCCAGTTGATGGTGTTACGGTTGGTTGAGTTAGCTTGAGCACAAAAATCCCTGGTTCCACAGGCAACTTAAGTGCAGCGCACTTTGACAAACCATCGGCAATATCGTTACGAGTTCTTGGAACATGTTCCATTTGCGAGCCGTCAAAGTGCTCTTCTAGCTTCCTTACTTCATCAACGAGGCTTCCATCAACGGACTCGATAATCCTTGTTCACTTGGCGGACGACAAGCTGCGAGTCACCCCGACAATAAGCTTCTTGATCCCAAGGTCCATGCGATCCACGAGACCGGCAAGCAAACCTTCATACTTTCGGCGGTATTGTTTGTTGCTTGCTCCTTGGGAAAGTGCATCCGACTACGTGCTTGAGGTGCTCTCCGGTGGGTGCGACAAGCGACGCGCACCGGGCGCCTTTGCAGCGAGAAGGCACCATCAAAGTACATTAGCCACTCTTTCCTTGCTTCCTTGGCCGGGAATGCTCGTCTGGAATTTCTTCATCTGGTGTTGGCGTCCATTCTGCTATGAATTCTGCCAATGCTCTGCTTTGGATAGTTGAAGTGCTTTCAAACTTGAGGCCAAAGCTTGACAGTTCCAGTGCCCACTCGACAATCCTGCCTGTTGCCTCTGGATTCTGCAGTATCCTCTTCAGCGGAAAGCGAGTGACAACTGTGATCTCATGTGCTTGGAAGTAATGGCGCAGCTTTCTCGAGGCCATGAGGAGGCCGAAAAGCAACTTCGCACACCAGAGTACCTTGACCTAGCCCTGCAGGAGGGAACCGACAAAGTAAACTGGGCGCTGCACCATCCTTTTCTCGTGATCTGCTCATGTGTCTCACAAGCAGATCCGTCCTTGTCGGGACCAGAGCTTGTCGGCGAAGCCCCCTGCTTGTCGCTGGATGTGTCTGCCGTGGTTGCTAGCTCGTCATCCGCCTCCCTCTCCGCTACTAACGCAGCACTAACCACTTGATTGGTTGCCGCTATATATAGCAGCAACTTCTCTTGTGGCTTAGGTGCGACAAGTGTTGGAGTGGAGGACAGGTATCTCTTCAAGTCCTGCAGCGCTGCCTCCGCTTCCGGAGTCCATTTCATTGGACCTGCCTTTTTCAAAATCTTGAAAAACGGCAGGGCGCGCTCAGCAGACCTAGAGATAAACCTGCTGAGAGCAGCTACGCAACCGGCAAGTCTTCGTACATCCTTGACGTGCTTTGGTGCTTCAATCTGCTCAATGGCCTTGATCTTGTCGGGATTGGCTTCAATCCCCCGCTGAGATTCTGAAGAACCGAGAAGCTTGCCGGAAGGGACTCCAAACACGCACTTCTCAGGGTTGAGCTTGAGGTTGATCTTGCGCAGATTTGCAAAGGTCTCATCCAAATCTTGAACCGCAGTTGCTTCGTCCTTGCTCTTGACCACTCGGTCATCCATGTAGGCTTCTACATTTACGTGCATTTGCGGCTCAAAAGCGTCATGGACTACCCTTGCAAACGTTGAACCAGCATTCTTCAAACCGAAAGGCATCCGTATGAAACAAGATGTGCCACATGGAGTAATAAATGCGGTCTTCTCCTCATCCTCTTCAGCCATGAAGATCTGATGGTATCCTCGAGTATGCATCAAGAAACGAAAGCAAATCACATCCAAATTGCGGAGTCAACAATCTGGTCGATCTGCGGTAAGGGAAATGGATCTTTGGGACAAGCTTTATTAACATCCGTGAAGTCAATACAAAGTCTCCATTTCCCATTTTCCTTGTGCACAACTACAGGATTGGCCAACCACGTAGGATGGAGCACTCCTCTGACAAGGCCTGCTGCTTCCAGTTTCTTGATCTCTTCTGCAATGAATTCTTGGCGCTCCTTTGCTGTTTCCTTACTTTTCGCTTGACGGGCCGCCAAGATGAGGACAAACGGCCAGGCGGTGCTCAATCACTTTCACAGGAACACGGGGATCGCAGACGGTTGCCATGCAAACACGCCGACATTCGCCCATGAGGAAAAGCAGCGCGCCTTCCTATTTAGGGTCGAGAGAGGCACCGATGGTGAAGGTACCACCGATGCCGCCCTCCTTGGCGGACACCCTCTTGGTCTTTGGCGGAGCTGCCATCTTCTTCTTGCACTTGCGGTGGAGCTCGATGGTGCGTCCTCGACGGTAGCGCAGCACTCCAAGAGGTGCGCTTGCCGAGTGGGCATCGAGATCTTGCGGACTTGGACTTGGTCTTCTTTCCCCGGGAGCTTCGGTGGCAAGTGTTTGGCAATCTGTCATGCTGCTGCATCCCGGTAGATCTTGTCGGCACAGATAAGAGCATCCTTCTTGTCGCCATGGATGTAGATGACGCTTATCGGGCCTGGCATCTTGAGTAAGTTGTAGGCGTAGTGAGAGGCTGCCATGAACTTGGCGAGTCTTTGGGCGGCCAAGTATCCCATTGTAAGGCAATGGGAAATCAGCGACGTCGAATGTGACCCTCTCAGTCCTAAAGTTCAGCTCGCTGCCAAATGTTACCGGCAATGTAATCTTCCCCTTCGGCTTGCTCCTTCCCGGATTGATTCCTTGGAAAGTGCCAGTCTCTTCGAGCTCGCTGTCAGGGATTTGAAGCTTCTGGAGCACCGCGGAGGAGATCAGATTCAAGCCGGCCCCGCCGTCAACTAGCATCTTGGTGACCTTGAGGTTGCGGATGGTTGGTGAGACCAACATCGGCAAGCACCCGACCGCAGCTTATGCGATCGTGGTGATCCTCAATATCAAAGATGATAGGCGTCTTTGGACCACTTCAGAGGCTTTTCGTGACTCTACGGATGGTTCACTGCATTGACCTCCGCATCCACTACTTGAGTTGGCGGTGGGAAGTGTGCAGGGAAGCACCTCCGTCAACGCAGAGGACCTCTGTAGCTTTCTGAAACTCCTGCTCGTCGGCGTCGTTGTCTTCCATGTCTTCATCGTCGTCGTGATCTTCATCCTTGTCGCGGCCGCGGCGAGGCCTATCTCCTTTCCGCTGCTTGGCCTTGCCGCGGCGTCCTCCCCGGCCGGGACGTTTCTTGCTTGCTCCCCCATCACCTTCCTGGGCCTTCTCCTTGTCGCGCTGTTCGTACTCAGCCTTCTGCTCTTCGACAAGCTGCTCGACCTTCTTGTAGCTCTGGAGGTCGTGGCCCTTGGTGCGGTGGATCTTGCGATCTTGCTTGCCGGGTTGCCCCTTGTCGGCGGCCGTCACAGACTGGTGGTTGGCGTCAGCGGCAACCTCCTTGCCGGTGCCACCAGCCTTGGCGTTCTTGTCGCCACCTCCGTTGCCAGACTGCTCAACAGCTAGCACTTCTCTGCCTTTCTTCTTCTTGTTGCCTCGCCGCCGGCTCTTCTTTGCCGGGGCGGTCTCCTCAATGTCAGATCCTGCTTCTGCATTCTCTCCTGGGAGTCTCCTCCCTTCCTCAGCACGTGCACACTTGTCGGCCAAGGCATACAGCTCACTGACATCCTTGACTTTGCACATCGCCATCTCCTCCCTCATCTCTGCGGTTCCGCACGTTCGATGAAACGCAGCTGATCACCACGGCAGGGTGGACATCCGGGATGTTGTAGTGCACACGGTTGAATCTCTGAATGAACTTGCGCAGGACTCTCCTTCCTTACAGGCGGCAGATGAAGGTCACTTTCTTGGCCATGAGGCTTGTGGTCACCGTGAAGGCGCCAACAAACTGATGGCATAGATCTGCCCAAGAAGATATGGAGCTGTCCGACAAGTGCATGAGCCAAGATCTGACGTTGGGCTTGAGTACCAACAGGAAGTAGTTGGCGAGGATCTTGTCGTCTCGTCCCCCTGCAGCTTGCACCGCGATGGTGTAGATGCTGAGGAACTCCGACGGATGCGTTCTGCCATCGTACTTCTCCGGCACATCTGGTTTGAAGTTTTTACGGCTGGGCCACCGGACTTGCCGCAACTCACAAGTGAACGCGGGGCAACCTACCACAGACGGCAAGTCGCCTGGCTCCTCCGGGCGCCGCTGCATGTCAACAGAAGGCCCAGCGCGCTTGTCGGACTGACGTCGCGCTTCTCTCCGGCGCTCGATGCGAGTTCGAGCGTCCTCTTGTTGTCGTTCATGAAGAACTTGGCGCTGATCGCGGCGAGCTCGTGGATCCGATGACACGGTGGAGTCGCTGTCGAGGTGGATCCGGTGAGTCGGCGATCTTGGCCTTCGGGGCGGAGAGTGCATGGTAGTTGCACCTCCACCAGCCTCGTCGCCACCGGCTCGCGTTTGGCGTTCTTGCCGTGGCAGCGACGCACTCGGTTGCCGAGGAGCGTCGCCGTTAAGCGGCCGATGAGACTACGTATAGTGGCCCTCCACTCGTCGACCTTGTCGGCCATTGGAGGGTAGTCGAGGCGATTGAGCTCGCCGTAGCTTCGCTGGAGTAGTGGTCGGCATTGGTGAACGGTGCGAGGAGCGGATATGCTCGGACTTCTAACTATGTTAGAAGGAGCAGCATCCGTCGGCGACCGTATCTCGCTTCGATGCCCGGCGTGTTGGCGTCTGCGCTGGTCTTGAGGGTCTCGATCCAACGGCGTATGGCATTGTGAACGCCATGACGCTGTTGGTCCCGCGTCTCTGAGATGGGCGCGGGGATGTGCGGACGCCGAGGTTTGCGGGGCCTTGTCACTCGACTTGGCAGCGTCAGGAACTCCTTCGTCGGCGCCTGTTCCTCCGCCAGCGTCTGCCCCACCACCCGTTTGCTCCGGTGATGGTGGGTACGACGCGGACGGCTCCGCAGCCGCCGAAGCCTTCTTCCTCGGTGGCATGTTGATGAAGATGTTGAAGATGATGAAGACGCTGCTCGTGTGAACGCCGGATCAGATTCACACAGCCTCGACGCCCCCTACCTGGCGCGCCAAAGATGTCGGGGAGGCTGATCGGACCCACGAACACCTATGGGGCCGGCGGACCAGGCCCCTTGTGGTTCGGAGGGGGCCGGAGATCGCCAAGAGCGGATCGAGGCGGCACCTGGCGGTTTACCCAGCCGGAGCTCTCCGGAGAGATAAAACTCCTCTGTTGCTTGTCCGATGTATTGTGTTCTTGCTAGGGAGCCGATGAGAGCTACAAAACCTAAGCGTGAGTGTCTCCGGTCTCGAATGAGTCGAGCGTGCGAACCCCCCCTCGTCACGCCACGGGCCTCCTTTTATATGCACAAAGGGGCTCCGACGGTGGCAACGTAGATGAGGGTACAAATGTAAAAACAGTAGTTGGTACACCTACTTGTACGATTATGCGTGCAATATACCTAACTCTGACGGCAAGGGACAAAAGCATTAATTGCCCGTCTGTGTCGCCTAAATAGTGCAACAGAGACCATCAGGTGCGCCACCGCTCGCCACGATGGCAAGCTTGTCAGCGCCGCTTATCGCTGCTCTCCGCTGGCTGCACAGCCTCTTGACACGCGCCCATGGAATGGTCCCATGGCGACACGTTGATGGGTGAGCTGGAGCGGAGATGAAGAGAGGTTGCCTGCCGCGGCAAGCGCCTTGCCGCGGCTGAATCCTTGTCGCGTACGGAGGCTTGTCGCGCTCCGAGCCTTCCCGGCAAGCTCCTCTTGCCGGGGCCTTGTCTTCTGCGTGCCTTGAGAGTGGCCTTCCCGGCACGCTCCTCGTGCCGGGCCTTGTCTTCTTGGTCAAATACTTTGTTCTTGAATAGCTCCAAAGGAGCCACGGAGGATCTTGGCGGTGACCGTGCAAACCTCGCCACAGAGGTCTTTGAATCGTCTGCGGCACGAGTTCGGGATACTAGGGTACCCCTACTCTAGTACACCGACAAGCAGCAGTGATCGATCGCTCGGTTCAGTTAGCAGCAGGAGCGAAGGATTTGCTCGGCTTTAGTCAGCAGCGAATGAATCGCTCGGGTTCATTTAACAGCCAAGGGATCGATAGCTCGGGTTTAGTAACGTGCGATCGCTCGGGTTCAGTTAACCAACGCCTCGCACACACGCGCGTATACGAGAGAAACACACAAACCACAATGCATCGCTGGGCCCCGACCACCCACCGTAACCGGGAACTCCCCGTTATTTTCCTCGCCCTCACTTCTACCATGATTTTTCCGTCATGGACGGCCCAAAGAATGTCATGCAGCTGCATCTCCGGCTCGCCCAGGATGAAAAGCCTATTTTCTGTCTTGATTTTTTGTCATAGAAGTAGGGGCCCACCAAATCTATGATGGTACTTGTTTTTGTCACAATTATCGTCATAGAAGTGTCATAAGCATGACAGAAAAAATTTGTTCAGGCCAAAATGTCACGGATGTGTCTTTTTTTGTAGTGGGATGAACAGTAGTTTGTGGAGGCTGGAGTGAGGCCGTGGACGATGGATGAACAGTAGCCCGTGGAGTCCCGTTTTGTGGTACGCCACACTGCTCCTGATGAACATGACCCCATTTCGACCGTAGGCACTCGAACAAAAGTATGTTTCCTCCATTTTGTGGCACACCAGACCCCTTTCGATGAACAGGACCCTGTCTCAACCGTACGCGGTCGAACAAAAGGTCGTTTCCTCCATTTTGCGGTACGCCAGACCCCATTTTGGCTGTTCTGTCCAAGCCGGTTGGCTCCCGATGAACACCACATGTTCCAACCCAGTCGCTTCGCTCCTGATAAACAGGACGCGTTCCGACCCAGTCGCTTGGCTCCCGGTGAACATGACGTTGTTTCCTCCGTTCCAACCCAGCCGGTTGTCTACCGATGAACAGGAAGTCATTGCTGCCGTTTGTTTCCTATCCATGTACATGACCCCTGGTCGTACGTATGCATGGGTACGCGTTCGAGACCCCGGCTGTATGTACATACGTGCCCGTAGTTTTTGCAACATGGTTGTACATACAGGTACTCCATTTAGACGGGACTACGTGGACTGCCACGTAGCGGCTTCGGATCAGATTTACGACACGCGGCCGCTGTTTGCTTGGCCACGCTCATCCTTGCAGACACCGATCTACCAGTATGTATGTACACATTCCCGACCAGACAGACAATGCTACGTATGCTTCGACCGGGTGGGTCCTAGCTGTTAGGAAGGATAAGGAGGCACTTCTTTGCGTGCGAAGATATAGCTCGCCGGGGTACTTCCTCCCCTCTTCAGCTCGAGCGCATCCATTGACTAGAACATAAAGTTCGGCCACATCCTTGACCTTGTTCATCGCCAGCTCTTCACGCATCTTGTGGTTGCGCACATTCTGATGGAATGCGTTGATAACGGCGGCGGGATGAACATCTGGGATGTTGTACTGCACCCGACTAAACCTCTGTATGTACTTGCGCAGGTTTCCGCCTTCTTTCTGGGGGATGATATACAAATCGCTTGCCTGTCCATGAGCTTGGTGGCCTCCAGTGAAGGCGCCAACAAACTCATGACACAAATCCGACCAAGAAGAAATGTAATCCGCTGGCAAGTGCATCAACCATGACATGACGTTGGGTTTGAGTGCCAACGGGAAGTAATTGGCAAGCACCTTGTCGTCGCGAGCCCCAGGAGCCTGCATCGTGATGGTGTAGATGCTGAGGAACTCCGACGGGTGGGTTTTGCCGTTGTACTTCTCGCCAACATCGGGCTTGAACATGCGGTGGGAGGGCCACTGGAACTGTCACAGCTCTCGGGTAAAGGCTGGACAACCCACCTCGTAAGGCAGGTCGCTGGGGCCCCCCGGCGCCGGGTGATCCATAGTAGTGTTGGGGAACGTTGCAGAAAATAAAATTTTTCCTACGATTTCACCAAGATCCATCTATGAGTTCATCTAAACAACGAGTGATAGGAGAGAGATGCATCTACATACCACTTGTAGATCGCGTGCGGAAGCGTTCAAGGGAACGGGGATGATGGAGTCGAACTCGCCGTGATCCAAATCACCGATGACCAAGTGCCGAACGGACAGCACCTCCGCGTTCAACACACGTACATAGCGGATGACGTCTCCTCCTTCTTGATCCAGCAAGGGGGAAGGAAGGTTGAGGAAGAAGGCTCCAACAGCAGCACGACGGCGTGGTGGTGATGGAGTGACAGTTCTCCGGCAGGGCTTCGCCAAGCACACGCGGAGGAGGAGAGGTGTTGGGGAGGGGAGGGCTGCGCCTTGGAGTGTGTGTGCAGCCCTCCCCTCGCCCCTCTATTTATAGGGAAGGGAAGGGGCGGCCCCTCTAGATGAGATCTAGAGGGGGCGGCGAGGAGGGGCTTACCCCCAAGCAAGGGGCGCCCCACTAGGGTTTTCCCCAACCCTAGGCGCATGGGCCCAAGGGGCGCGCCCAGCCCTCCAGGCTGGTTCCCTGCCCCCACGGCCCATGAGGCCCTCCGAGAGGTGGCCTCTCCGGTGGACCCGGAACCCCTCCGGTGGCCCCAGACAATACCGATATGCCTCGAAACTTTCCGGTGACCGTATGACAGCTTCCCATATATAAATCTTCACCTCCGGACCATTCCGAACTCCTCGTGACGTCCGGATCTCATCCGGACTCGAACAACATTTGGTAATCACATACATGTCTTCCTAATAACCCTAGCGCCACCGAACCTTAAGTGTGTAGACCCTACGGGTTCGGGAGACATCTGAACATGACCGAGACGGCTCTCCGGTCAATAACCAACAACGGGATCTGGATACCCATGTTGGCTCCCACATGCTCCTCGATGATCTCATTGGATGAACCACGATGTCGAGGATTCAATCACCCCCGTATACTATTCCCTTTGTCAGACGGCATGTTACTCGCCCGAGATTCGATCGTCGGTATCCCAATACCTCGTTCAATCTCGTTGCCGGCAAGTCACTTTACTCGTATCGTAATGCATGATCCCATGACCAGACACTTGGTCACTTTGAGCTCATTATGATGTTGCACTACCGAAAGTGGGCCCAATGATACCTCTCCGTTATAACGGAGTGACAAATCCCAGCCTCGATCCATGTCAACCCAACAGACACTTTTGGAGATACCTGAGTGCACCTTTATAGTCACCCGCCATTGCCAGGACGTTTGGTACCCCCAAAGCACTCCTACGGTATCCGGGAGTTACACGATCTCATGGTCTAAGGAAGAGATACTTGACATTGGAAAAGCTCTAGCAAAACAAACTACACGATCTTGTGCTATGCTTAGGATTGGGTCTTGTCCATCACATCATTCTCCTAATGATGTGATCCTGTTATCAATGACATCCAATGTCCATAGTCGTGAAACCATGACTATCTATTGATCAACAAGCGATCAACTAGAGGCTCACTAGGGACATATTGTGGTCTATGTATTCACACGTGTATTACGATTTCCGGATAATACAATTATAGCATGAATAAAAGACAATTATCACGAACAAGGAAATATAATAATAATCCTTTTATTATTGCCTCTAGGGCATATTTCCAACAGTCTCCCACTTGCACTAGAGTCAATAATCTAGTTACATTGTGATGAATCGAACACCCATAGAGTTCTGGTGTTGATCATGTTTTGCCCGCGGAAGAGGTTTAGTCAACGGATCTGCGACATTCAGATCAATATGCACTTTGCAAATTTATATGTCTCCATCTTGAAGATTTTCACGAATGGAGTTGAAGCGACGCTTGATGTGCCTGGTCTTCTTGTGAAACCTGGGCTCCTTGGCAAGTGCAATAGCTCCAGTGTTGCCACGGAAGAGTTTGATTGGCCCCGACGCATTGGGTATGACTCCTAGGTCGGTGATGAACTCCTTCACCCAAATTGCTTCATGCGCTGCATCCGAGGCTGCCATGTACTCCGCTTCACACGTAGATCCCGCCACGACGCTCTGCTTGCAGCTGCACCAGCTTATTGCTCCATCATTCAACATATACACGTATCCGGTTTGTGACTTAGAGTCATGCAGATCTGTGTCGAAGCTAGCGTCGACGTAACCCTTTACGACGAGCTCTTCGTCACCTCCATAAACGAGAAACATGTCCTTAGTCCTTTTCGTGTACTTCAGATATTCTTGACCGCTGTCCGGTGTTCCTTGTCGGGATTACTTTGGTACCTTCCTACCAAACTTACGGCAAGGTTTACATCAGGTCTGGTACACAGCATGGCATACATAATAGATCCTATGGCTGATGCATAGGGGATGACACTCATCTCTTCTATATCTTCTGTCATGGTCGGACATTGAGCCGAGCTCAATTTCACACCTTGTAATACAGGCAAGAACCCTTTCTTGGACTGATCTATTTTGAACTTCTTCAATATTTTATCAAGGTATGTGCTTTGTGAAAGACCTATGAGGCGTCTCGATCTATCTCTATAGATCTTGATGCCTAATATATAAGCAGCTTCTCCAAGGTCCTTCATTGAAAAACTCTTATTCAAGTAGGCCTTAATGTTGTCCAAAAGTTCTATATCATTTCCCATCAAAAGTATGTCATCTACATATAATATGAGAAATGCTACAGAGCTCCCACTCACTTTCTTGTAAACGCAGGCTTCTCCATAAGTCTCAAGATAAAACCCAAACGCTTTGATCATCTCATCAAAGCGAATGTTCCAACTCCGAGATGCTTGCACCAGCCCATAAATGGATCGCTGGAGCTTGCATACCTTGTTAGCATTCTTAGGGTCGACAAAACCCTCCGGCTGCATCATATACAGTTCTTCCTTAAGATAGCCATTAAGGAATGCCGTTTTGACGTCCATTTGCCATATCTCATAATCTTAGTATGCGGCAATTGCTTTCATGATTCGGACGGACTTCAGCTTCGCTTCGGGTGAGATAGTCTCATCGTAGTCAACCCCTTGAACTTGCCGATAACCTTTAGCGACAAGTCGAGCTTTATAGATGGTAACATTACCATCCGCGTCCGTCTTCTTCTTAAAGATCCATTTGTTGTCTATCGCTCGCCGTTCATCGGGCAAGTCTGTCGAAGTCCATTCTTTGTTTTCATACATGGATCCTATCTCGGATTGCATGGCTTCAAGCCATTTGTTGGAATCTGGGCCCGCCATCGCTTCTTCATAGTTCGAAGGTTCACCGTTGTCTAACAACATGATTTCCAGGACAGGGTTGCCATACCACTCTGGTGTGGAACGTGTCCTCGTGGACCTACGAAGTTCAGTAGTAACTTGATCCGAAGTACCTTGATCATCATCATTAATTCCCTCTCCAGTCGGTGTAGGCATCACAGGAACATTTTCTTGAGCTGCACTATTTTCCGGTTCAAGAGGTAGTACTTCATCAAGTTCAACTTTCCTCCCACTTAGTCCTTTCGAGAGAAACTCTTTTTCCAGAAAGGATCCGTTCTTGGCAACAAAGATCTTGCCTTCGGATCTAAGGTAGAAGGTATACCCAATGGTTTCCTTAGGGTATCCTATGAAGACGCATTTCTCGACTTGGGTTCGAGCTTTTTAGGTTGAAGTTTCTTGACATAAGCATCGCATCCCCAAACTTTTTAGAAACGACAGCTTAGGTTTCTTCCCAAACCATAATTCATACGGTGTCGTCTCAACGGATTTAGACGGTGCCCTATTTAAAGTGAATGTAGCTGTCTCTAGAGCGTATCCCCAAAATGATAGCGGTAAATCTGTAAGAGACATCATAGATCGCACCATATCCAATAGAGTGCGATTATGACGTTCGGACACACCGTTATTACCGAGGTGTTCCAGCGCGTGAGTTGTGAAACGATTCCACATTTCCTTAAGTGTGTACCAAATTCGTGACTTAAATATTCTCCTCCACGATCTGATCGTAAGAGCTTTATTTTTTGGTCACGTTGATTCTCTACCTCATTCTGAAATTCCTTGAACTTTTCAAAGGTCTCAGACTTGTGCTTCATCAAGTAGACATACCCATATCTACTTAAGTCGTCTGTGAGAGTGAGAACATAACGATATCCTCCGCGAGCCTCAACGCTCATTGGACCGCACACAACGGTATGTATGATTTCCAACATGTTTGTTGCTCGCTCCATTGTTCCGGAGAACGGAGTCTTGGTCATTTTGCCCATAAGGCATGGTTCGCATGTGTCAAATGATTCATAATCGAGACTCTAAAAGTCCATCAAGATGGAGCTTCCTCATGCGCTTGACATCAATGTGACCATAGGCGGCAAGTACACAAGTATGTGGGACTATCGTTATCAACTTTACATCTTTTGGTATTCATACTATGAATATGTGTAACATTACGCTCGAGATTCATTAAGAATAAACCATTCACCATCGGAGCATGACCATAAAACATATCTCTCATATAAATAGAACAACCATTATTCTCGGATTTAAATGAGTAGCCATCTCGCATTAAACGAGATCCTGATACAATGTTCATGCTCAAACTTGGCACTAAATAACAATGATTGAGGTTTAAAACTAATCCCGTAGGTAAATGTAGAGGTAGCGTGCCGACGGCGATCACATCGACCTTGGAACCATTCCCGACGCCAAGATCGTCACCTCGCCCTTCGCCAGCCTCCGTTTATTCCGCAGCTCCTGCTGTGAGTTACATATATGAGCAACGGCACCGTATCAAATACCAGGAGTTACTACGAGTACCGGTAAGGTACACATCAATTACATGTATATCAAATATACCTTTAGTGTTGCCGGACTTCTTGTCTGCTAAGTATTTGGGGCGGTTCCGCTTCCAAAGGACCCTTCCTTTGCAATAAAAGCACTCAGTCTCAGGCTTGGGTCCATTCTTTGACTTCTTCCCGGCAACTGGCTTACCGAAAGTGGCAACATCCTTGCCGTCCTTCTTGAAGTTCTTCTTACCCTTGCCCTTCTTGAACTTAGTAGTTTTATTGACCATCAACACTTGATGTTCTTTCTTGATTTCAACCTCTGCTGACTTCAGCATTGAAAATACTTCAGGAATAGTTTTCACCATCCTCGTGCATATTGTAGTTCATCACAAAGCTCTTGTAGCTTGGTGGGAGCGATCGCAGGATTCATCACAATGACCGCCTCGTCCGGGAGGTTAATGTCTAGCTGGGACAAAGCGGTTGTGCAACCTGCACATTTTGAGTATGTGCTCACCGACATAACTATTTTCCTCCATCTTACAACTATAGAACTTGTCGAGACTTCATATCTCTCGACCCGGCATGAGCTTGAAAAACCATTTTCAGCTCCTCGAACATCTCATATGCTCCGTGTTGCTCAAAACGCTTTTGGAGCCCCGGTTCTAAGTCGTAAAGCATGCTGCACCGAACGAGGGAGTAATCATCAAGACGAGACTGCCAAGCATTCATAATGTCTTGGTTCTTCGATGGGTGCTTCACCTAGCGGTTCTTCTAGTATATATTGTTTCTTGGCTGCTATGAGGATGATCCTCAGGTTCCGGACCCAGTCCGAATAGTTGCTGCCATCATCTTTCAGCTTGGTTTTCTCTAGGAACGTGTTGAAGTTCATGGTGACATGAGCGTTGGACATTTGATCTACAAGACATTTTGCAAAGATTTTAGACTAATGTTCATGATAATTAAGTTCATCTAATCAAATTAGTTAATGAACTCCCACTCAGATTTGACATCCCTCTAGTCATCTAAGTGTTAATTGATCCGAGTCGACTAGGCCGTGTCCGATCATCACGTGAGACGGACTAGTCATCGTCGGTGAACATCTCCATGTTGATCGTATCTACCATACGACTCATGTTCGACCTTTCGGTCTCTTGTGTTCCGAGGCCATGTCTGTACATGCTAGGCTCGTCAAGTTAACCCTAAGTGTTTTGCATGTGTAAAACTGTCTTACACCCGTTGTATGTGAACATAAGGATCCATCACACCCGATCATCACGTGGTGCTTCGAAACGACGAACTTTATCAACGGTGCACAGTTAGGGGGAACACTTTCTTGAAATTATTATAAGGGATCATCATATTTACTACCGCCGTTCTAAGTAAACAAGATGCACAAAACATAATAAACATCACATGCAATTATATATAGTAGTGACATGATATGGCCAATATCATATAGCTCCTTTGATCTTCATCTTCTGGCTCCATGATCATCTTGTCACCGCATGACACCATGATCTCCATCATCATGATCTCCATCATCGTGTTCCATGAAGTTTCTCGCCAACTATTACTTCTACTACTATGACTAACACGCTTAGCAATAAAGTAAAGTAATTTACATGGCGTTGAATCAATGACACGCAGGTCATACAATAATTAAGACAACTCCTATGGCTCCTGCCGGTTGTCATACTCATCGACATGCAAGTCGTGATTCCTATTACAAGAACATGATCTCATACATCACAATATATCATTCATCATTCATCACAACTTGGCCATATCACATCACATGACAATTGCTGCAAAAACAAGTTAGACGTCCTCTAATTGTTGTTGCATCTTTTACGTGGCTGCAATTGGGTTCTAGCAAGAACGTTTTCTTACCTATGAATAACCACAACGTGATTTTGTCAACTTCTATTTACCCTTCATAAGGACCCTTTTCATCTAATCCGCTCCAACTAAAGTAGGAGAGATAGACACCCGCTAGCCACCTTATGCAACTAGTGCATGTCAGTCGGTGGAACCTGTCTCACGTAAGCGTACGTGTAAGGTCGGTCCGGGCCGCTTCATCCCACAATACCGCTGAAGCAAGAAAAGACTAGTAGAGGCAAGCAAGTTGACAAGATCTACGCCCACAACAAAATTGTGTTCTACTCGTGCAATAGAGAACTACACATAGACCTAGCTCATGATGCCACTGTCGGGGAACGTTGCAGAAAATAAAAATTTTCCTACAATTTCACCAAGATCCATCTATGAGTTCATCTAAGAAACGAGTGATAGGAGAGAGATGCATCTACATACCACTTGTAGATCGCGTGCGGAAGCGTTCAAGGGAACGGGGATGATGGAGTCGTACTCGCCGTGATCCAAATCACCGATGACCAAGTGCCGAACGGACAGCACCTCCGCGTTCAACACACATATGGAGCGGATGACGTCTCCTCCTTCTTGATCCAGCAAGGGGGAAGGAGAGTTTGAGGAAGAAGGCTACAACAGCAGCACGACGGCGTGGTGGTGATGGAGTGACAGTTCTCCGGCAGGGCTTCGCCAAGCACACGCGGAGGAGGAGAGGTGTTGGGGAGGGAGGGCTGCGCCTTGGATTGTGTGTGCAACCCTCCCCTTGCCCCTCTATTTATAGGGGAAGGGGAAGGGGGGCGGCCCCCACTAGATGAGATCTAGAGGGGCGGCGTGGAGGGGCTTTCCCCCAAGCAAGGGGGGCGCCCACTAGGGTTTCCCCAACCCTAGGCGCATGGGCCAAGGGGCGCTTAGCCCTCCAGGCTGGTTCCCTGCCCCCACGGCCCATGAGGCCCTCCGAGAGAGGTGGCCTCTCCCAGGACCCCGGAACCCTCCGGTGGCCCCAGACACATCGATATGCCCCTCAAACTTTCCGGTGACCGTATGACAGCTTCCCATATATAAATCTTCACCTCCGGACCATTCCGAACTCCTCGTGATGTCCGGATCTCATCCGGACTCAACAACATTCGGTAATCACATACATGTCTTCCTAATAACCCTAGCGTCACCGAACCTTAAGTGTGTAGACCCTACGGGTTCAGGAGACATGCAGACATGACCGAGACGGCTCTCCGGTCAATAACCAACATCAGGATCTGGATGATCTCATCGAATGAACCACGATGTCGAGGATTCAATCACCCCCGTATACTATTCCCTTTGTCAGACGGTATGTTACTCGCCTGAGATTCGATCGTCGGTATCCCAATACCTCGTTCAATCTCGTTGCCGGCAAGTCACTTTACTCGCATCAGTAATGCATGATCCCGTGACCGCACACTTGGTCACTTTGAGCTCAAGATGATGATGCACTACCGAAAGTGGGCCCAAGTGATACCTCTCCGTTATAACGGAGCGACAAATCCCGCCTCGATCCGTGTCAACCCAACAGACACTTTCGGAGATACCGTAGTGCACCTTTATAGTCACCCAGCCACGCCAGGACGCTTGGTACACCCAAAGCACTCTACGGTATCCGGAGTTACACGATCTCATGGTCTAAGGAAGAGATACTTGACATTGGAAAAGCTCTAGCAAAACGAACTACACGATCTTGTGCTATGCTTAGGATTGGGTCTTGTCCATCACATCATTCTCCTAATGATGTGATCCCGTTATCAATGACATCCAATGTCCATAGTCGAGAAACCATGACTATCTATTGATCAACAAGCTAGTCAACTAGAGGCTCACTAGGGACGTATTGTGGTCTATGTATTCACACGTGTATTACGATTTCCGGATAATACAATTATAGCATGAATAAAAGACAATTATCACGAACAAGGAAATATAATAATAATCCTTTTATTATTGCCTCTAGGGCATATTTCCAACAAGTAGGCCCTGCACGACGATCTGACTGATGGCGCATCTCCCATCGTTGTTCGATGGTAGTTCGAGCGTCTTCCTGAGCTCGTTCCCGAAGGACCTGACGTTGGTCGCGGCGTGTTCGCGGGTCGGGCGACGCTGTGGAAACGTTGTCAGCGATGTTGGGTCGACGGCCCGGTGGCTGCTGTCACGGCCGCAGGGGGGGTGCACCATGGTCGCAGCGTCTCTGGTCTCCCCACCGCCGGCATGCACCGGCTCGTCAGGACGCCGGTGCGAGGGTCCCATCGGGAGCGGCTCATCTTTTTTGGTGAAGCTGACAAGGCTTCGGATGGTGGCTCTCCACTCGTCGAGCTTCTCCATAGCAGGGGGAAGTCGAGGAGTAGCTGCACGCGCGCCAGCGCTTCTGCTAGCGTAGGCGGCGGCGAGACCTGCGCAGACCGTGACGCGCTCCGGCTTCTAACTGGGTTAGAATGGGCTCTGTCGCGGTCTCGCGGTCGCACGCCGCCCGCACCGGCGTCTGAGCGTGCACGCCGGCCTGGTTCGTCCTGTGAGTGGCGCACATGGCTCTTTCCGTGGCGGTGCCTGGGAGCTCCGGCATCACGGTGTTGCTCATCGCGCGCGGCCTGGGAAGGGCGCGGCGCGGGTGCTAGATGGGGTACCGTAGAGGCTGCTGCGCCACCCATGGGTAGCACGGCTCCGCCCCCGGACCCAGCAGCGCGTGGCTCGTCGTCTCAGATCTAGACGACGCCGCTCGCCTGGCTCCGATCGCCAGAATGTTGTGGATGTTCGCGGGCCACGTCTTCGGCTCCATCCATGGGCACCCGGTCGCCTGCTCGCGCTGGCGCGGATGGGCCGGCCCCGGACAAGCCGATCGCTGTGATCCCCTTTTTCTTGGGGGCCGTGGTGATGATGAAGTCGGTGTGCTAACCCTCAAACCGGATTTTCACAGCCTGCGCCCCCTACTTGGTGCGCCAAATATGTCGGGGGAAACGACACCTATGGGATCACTGGAATCCCTTCTACGGTTGGCGGGCGCAGGGCTGTGGAAAGAGCGGGATTAAGAGATCAACGCGGGGGGATTATCCAGGTTCGGGCCGCAAGAGATGCGTAATACCCTAATCCTGCTGGTTTCGGTTTATCTGGTGTTCTTGGACTAGCTACAAGGCATGCAGGGTCCAAAAAGTCTGAATCCTCTCCTAGTACGCCGCGAGCCTCCTTTTATAGATAAAGGGGCTGCCACAGTGGCACACAGGAGGTGGAAAGCTATACAATAGTCGAGTCTATCCTCTGGTACCGTAGGACAACGCATTTAATGTGTTGCCGATGTGCCCTTCTTGCTTTATCGGGGACGGCAAGGAAGCTCGTCCCAGCTGTCGCCGCCTCGCCTGGCTTTGACGCGCGTCTGAACTGATGAGGCGTGTAGCGCCACGCTGGCTGGCTGCTGAGTTGGTGCGGTGGTAGAGTCTTCATGAAGATCTGCATGCCACCACGCAGGTGCTCTCTGAGTTGGCCTAGAGGCCGCGCGCCGCCACGCATGTGCTCGCCTAGTTGGTGGGCTGGTAGCTGCATGGGAATGGCGGTGGAATCTTGACAGATGTGGGTCTGGCTGCGGCCCCGCGGAAGTTTCTGGCAGGGGTCTTGTCGGGGCCTCGGCAAGGGTCTTGCCACGGCGTCGCGGTCGTCCCCGGCAAGGATCTTGCCGGGGGTCTCGTGGGTTTCCTCGGCAAGGATCTTGCCGAGGATCGTTGTGTTCTAGTTCTTCATCTAGTCTTGTATGCTTCTGGTCTTCACAAAGATTTGCATGCCACCGCGAAGGCGCCTCCCAAGCCTTGGTTCCAATGTGGTTGATGGTGTTGGAATTCTTGGGCTCAAGGGCGGCGGCTCTACTGGTGTCAGGCAAGTTGCCCCGGCAAGGATCTTGCCGGGGCTGTGGAGGCTGCCCCGGCAAGGCCTTGCCGGGGGAGGCCCCTCTGCTCTTTGTGCTTCTGTCTTGGCGTTGCTCTGGTTGTCTTGCGGTTTTGCTTCCTCAGCCCCACCAAGGGTGGCCAGGGGCGTGGGGCTGCGACTGCCCGCGCACAAGTAAAGGGGTGCAAAAAGGGACCCCTACTTTTGTGCACCGACACTCTAGTACCGCGCAACTTTTGCCGGTGCATTAAACCCACCATATACCTTCCTCAAAACACCACCATACCTACCTATTATGGCATTTCCATAGCCATTTCGAGATATATTGCCATGCAACTTCCACCGTTCCATTTATTATGACACGCATCATCATTGTCATATTACTTTGCATGATCGTAAGATAGCTAGCGTGATGTTTTCATGGCTTGTCCATTTTTTGATGTCATCGCTATGCTAGATCATTGCACATCCCGGTAACAGCCAGAGGCATTCATATAGAGTCATATTTTGTTATATTATTGAGTTGTAATTCTTGAGTTGTAAGTAAACAAAAGTGTGATGATCATCATTATTAGAGCATTGTCCCATGTGAGGAAAGGATGATGGAAGCTACGATTCCAACACAAGTTGGGATGAGTCTCCAGACTTTATAAAAAATAAAAGAGGCCAAAGAAGCCCAAAAAAGAGAGAACGGACAATGTTACTATCCTTTTTCCACACTTGTGCTTTAAAGTAGCACCATATTCTTCATGATAGAGAGTCTCCTATTTTGTCACTTTCATACACTAGTGGGAATTTTTCATTATAGAACTTGGCTTGTATATTCCAATGATGGGCTTCCTCAAATTGCCCTAGGTCTTCATGAGCAAGCAAGTTGGATGCACATCCACTTATTTCTTTTTTAGCTTTCGTACACTTATAGCTCTAGTGCATCCGTTGCAGGGAAATCCCTACTCACTTGCATCGATATCAATTGATGGGCATCTCCATAGCCCATTGATTTGCCTAGTTGATGTGAGACTTTCTCCTTCTTTTTGTCTTCTTCACAACCACCATATTCTATTCCACCTATAGTGTTATATCCATGGCTCACGCTCATGTATTGCGTGAAAGTTGAAAAAGTTTGAGAATACCAAAAGTATGAAACAATTTCTTGGCTTGTCATCGGGGTTGCGCATGATAAAATACTTTGTGTGATGAAGATGGAGCATAGCCAGACTATATGATTCTGTACGGATAATTTTGTTTTGGCATGTTATTTTGAGATGACATGATTGTTTATTAGTATGCTTGAAATATTATTGTTTTTATGTCAATATTAAACTTTTATTTTGAATCATATGGATCTGAACATTCGTGCCACAATAAAGAAGATTACATGGATAAATATGTTAGGTAGCATTCCACATCAAAAATTCTGTTTTTATCATTTACCTACTCAAGGACGAGCATGAATTAAGCTTGGGGATGCTTGATACGTCTCCAACGTATGTAATTTTTTTATTGTTCCATGCTATTATATTATCTGTTTTGGATGTTTTATATGCATTAATATGATATTTTATATTATTTTTGGGACCAACCTATTAACCTAGAGCCCAGTGCCAGTTTCTATTTTTTTTCTTGTTTTTGAGTTTTACAGAAAAGGAATATCAAACAAAGCCCAAACGGAATAAAACTTTCGCGATGATTTTTCTAGGACCAGAATACACCCAGGAGACTTGTGGAGGGGGTCAGAAGACTCACAAGGAGTCCACAAGCCCTTAGGGCGCCCCTGGCTTGTAGACCCCCTCGGGAGTCCCCCAACCCTAATCTTTGCACTATAATTTCCCAAATATTTCCCCAACATCAGAGGCATCCACGAAAATACTTTTCCGCCGCCACAAGCCTCTATTCCCGTGAGATCCCATCTTGGGGCCTTTTCCGGCATCCTACCAGAGGGGAATTCGATCATGGAGGGCCTCTACATCAACCTTGCTGCCCTTCCGATGAAGCGTGAGTAGTTTACCACAGACCTACGGGTCCATAGCTAGTATCTAGATGGCTTCTTCTCTCTCTATGATCTTCAATACGATGTTCTCCTCGATGTTCTTGGAGATCTATCTGATGTAATATTCTTTTGCGGTGTGTTTGTCGAGATTCGATGAATTGTGGATTTTTGATTAGTTTATCTATGAATATTATTTTAGTCTTCTCTGAACTCTTTTATGCATGATTAAGATATCTTTGTATTTCTCTTTGAATAATCGGTTTGGTTTGGCCAACCAGATTGGTTTTTCTTGCAATGGGAGAGGTGCTTAGTCTTGGGTTCAATCTTGTGGTGTCCGCACCCAGTGACAGAAGGGGTAGCGAGGCACGTATTGTATTGTTGCCATCAAGGATAAAAAGATGGGGTTTATATATTGCTTGAGTTTATTCCTCTACATCATGTCATCTTACTTAAAGTGTTATTTGTTCTTAAGAACTTAATACTCTAGATGCATGCTGGATAGCAGTCGATGTGTGGAGTAATAGTAGTAGATGCAGAATCATTTCAGTCTACTTGTCATGGGCGTGATGCCTATATTCATGATCATTGCCTTAGATATCGTCATAACTATGCGCTTTTCTATCAATTGCTCGACAGTAATTTGTTTACCCACCGTATGTTTTCTTTCAAGAGAGAAGCCTCTAGTGAAACCTATGGCCCCCGGGTCTATTTTCCATCACATATTTTCGGATCTATAAACCAAAAAACCCAAAAAATACCTTGCTGCAATTTATTTATATTTAGTTTATGTTGCTCTTTTACTTATCTTTTATACCTATCTCTATGAGATCTCACTCTTGTTCGTGACCGTGAAGGGATTGACAACCCCTTTTTCGTGTTGTGGGCAAGTGTTTGTTAGTTTGTGCAGGTGCATATATTGGAGACTTGCTTGTGCCTCCTACTAGATTGATACCTTGGTTCTTAATTGAGAGAAATACTTGTCTCTACTTTGCTGCATCACAATTTCCTCTTCAAGGGAAAAATCAACGCAAGCTCAAGAAGTAGCATAGGCCCACAAGTCAGCCACAAAATCTGGTGGGTCCTAGCTAGCAGCGGGAGGAATCATTTTTCTTGCGCGTAATAAGGAGGCACTCCTTGCATGCGAAGATGTAGCTGGTGGGTCTCAGCTGTCAGGTGGAGGGAACTTTTTTCCCGCGTAATAAGGAGGCACTTCCTTGCGTTCGAAGATGTAGCTCGTGGGTCCCAGCTGTCAGGAGGTGCAATCATTTTTGTTCGCGTAATAAGGAGGCACTTTCTTGCATGTGGCCATGGACCATGTGGGCCCCTACAGTCAGCCTCTCCACTTACATCTCTCTTCCGATACTTTATAATACTTTTTTTGACTGGTGACTGTACGGAAAACCCCCCACAACATTCAACATTTATTCATAATGTAAATATACAATGTACATGGATTACAAGGGGTAATCAAAAAGGAAGAAAGGTAACAAAAACTAAGAAGCTAGTTTACAAAACCTCATGGAGGTAGAAATGAAATCCATCTTAATAGCTCCTCCTTATATCTTTGCTTGACTCTGTGTTGCATGAGTGTGATATCATGGATGAAAGCACTCCTCCATCTATTAAAACTCTGTCTCTCCATGTCTGAACACTCTTGCATTCCTCATTATCCAAATGTTCCAGCAAGCAACAAAAACAACCTCAGTAAAGAAAGGTTTTGCAAAGTCTTGCTTAGATTGCATCACAATAGTGGACATGTCATCCCCAGGTGGCCATGAGACTTGGATATAATTCCATATTCTCACACTGAAATTACATTCAAAGAATAAGTGATTCCTGTCTCACGTGTCAATAGGGGACAAAGCACAATTAACCCCATCATCCAAATGCCAAGCCTTCTTTCAACCATATCTTTAGTGTTAAGCCTATCCATAATTAGCATCCAGGCAAACACTTTTATTTTCATTGTGAAGGAAGATTTCCATATCCACAAAAGGAGATGATTGAAAGACATGGCTGAATGCATGAAGGAATAAAACAACTCGGGCTTGAAGGCATGACACATCCCCTGCCAGTACCAAATGTCATTCGCATCCACTTCCCTATTGCAATTGGCCATCAGATTCTGCACTGTCATACACTCCTGGTATGCTTGTGCAGATAAAGGTAAGTAGAACATCTGGGTGATATCCTGGGATTGGAAAGCTTCAGAAATTGTAAGCCAGGAATCTTTCACATAGGAAAAGAGCCTTGGAAATCTTGTTTGCAATGGGGCCACTGAGTCACCAATCTTCTATTTATCAGACCAAAACAAAGCTGAGTTCCCTGAATTGATTTGTACCCAAGTTGTGTTCCTAAAATGATCCAGCAATTTACAAATATCTTTCCACCAAAAAGAACCACAACATCAGTCCCCTGAGGTACAGAAGAATGATAATATGCATCCCAAATAAGCGAGACCCATGGTAGATCCACCCTATTCAAGAATTTATGCAAATGCTTAAGCAAAAGAGCCATGTTCTGTACACCCAAGTTCAAGATGCCCAGTCCACCTTTATTATTTGGCCTACAAATTAGGTCCCAAGCTGCCAAGGATGGTGAGGGCTCATCCCTATGCTTTCTCCATAAGCACTGACTTTGTATTCTCTCCAATTGTTTTAAAATTCCAGCAGGAACAAGCAAGCTGCCTAGATAGAAGATGGGCATGGAGGAAAGAGCAGAGTTAAAAAACTGAAGCCTTTCCCCCTAATTTAGAAAAGAAGAACTAGTTGAGATTCTTCTCTCCATACAGTCAACAAGGGGCATAAAGTCCACCATTTTGGGCCTGGTAGTACCAACAGGTAGACCAAGATATGTAAAGGACATTTTGCCAACCTAACATCCAAAAGCAGTAGCCAAACCAATGGTAGTGTCCTCATCCACATTTATGGTCACCATGGAAGATTTATGATAGTTCACCACTAAACCAGTTGAAGTGGAAAACACCTGAAGCATGTCTTTGAGAGCCAATAGCTGAGCTTTATCTGCTAGTAAGATGATAAGAGTATCATCAGCATATTGCACTATGGGATAATCTTGGTCATGACATGGTATAGACAACTTTAAAATTCCCCTTCTAAACATATCATTTACTACTGATTGCAAAAGGACAACAACAATAACAGTGAGTAAGGGTGAAAGACAATCTCCTTGTCTAACACCCTTTTTACAAATAAATTATCTTCCAGGTACTCCATTTAAAAGGACTGATGATGTTTTAGTGGAGAGCAACTGCTTAACCCAAGAAATCCATTTCTGATTAAATCCTTTGTACTTCAGAATCAACAAGATAGCTTCATGTTCAATCGAGTCAAAGGCCTTTTCAAAATCCAATTTAAGAATAACAATAGGTCTCTTTGACTGATGACATTGATGCAAATATTCAAGGGACCAACCAATAAAGTCATGGATAGTCCTCCTTTTAATGAAACCATATTGATTCTTATGAATACACTTCATAATTATCTTTTGAAATCTATTGGCAGCCATCTTGGATAGAAACTTGAGGCCCATCCCAGTCAAGGAAATTGGCCTATAATCCCCAACCCTTTTAGGAGCCAACTTCTTTGGGATGAGTGTGATATAAGAACCATTGTTATTTTCCAAATTTGCAGTGCCATTATGGAAAGCTTCAGCCAAATCATAGAAATCTTGACAAATAATGTGCCATCATTTTTTGAAGAATGACCCATTAAATCCATCTGGACCAGGGGCTTTGTCAATGGGCATATGTTTGACAATGTCATCCATTTCCCCTTTTGTAAATGGCTCTGTAAGGAAATCTAACCCATCAATTGGTTGAAGCAAAGCACTCAAATCAAAGCCCATTACTATTCTAGCTGAAACTCCCATTCTATTCTTGAAACAATTCCATATGATGCCCTCCATCTGAGAATGTTGTGAAACCACAGACCCATCTATATCTTACAGGGAAGCAATGGAGTTCCTTCTATGCCTCTCAGTGGCCATAGCATGGAAAAATTTGGTGTTCTCCCCACCAAGTTTAATATACCTGATTGTACACCTCTTCTTCCAATATATAAGCTGAATATGTAAGAGTTTTTCCACATGCAATTTGACCACCTTCCTGAAGTTAAATTCAGGTCTATACAAAGGCCTGACCTCTTCTAGGCCATCAAGGCACAAAATGACCTCGGTACACTTTGAGATCAACACTTTCAGTTTGGAGATATTTATCTGCCATTTCTTAAGAGCCCCTCTCAAACTCTTAAACTTATCTGCAATTCGGGCAGTGATATGAGATTTGTGAGAAGGTTTCTGCCATGCCTGCTTAACACAATCCATAAACCCCTCAAGATCAACCCAATAATTTTAAAACCTAAAGATTTTAGATTTAGGAATAGAGGTCTTAATTATCACCACATAGGGTACATGATCAGAAGCAGTTCTGGCCAAAGGCAAAACTTCAGTCATAGGATATGAGGAGATCCAATCAGCAGATGTAAAAAACCAATCCAGCTGCTCTAATAAGGGATTGTCCTGCATATTATACCATGTATAAGATCTCCCCTTAAGAGGTAGCTCAAGCAGACCTAGGTGAGCAATAATTTCATTGAAAATGAATATATCATTCAAACCCAGGCAGATTTCTATTTTCAAGTGATCTCATGAAGTTAAAATCTCCAACCACAAGCCAATTTTCACCCATGGGTATTTGCAAATTATATAACCAGCTGACAAAGTTATCCCTAGCTTCCCCCTGGCATGGACCATACATAGAGATTAAAGACCATTGCTCATTATTCTGCTTGGAGATGAACTGAATTACAACCGCAAATTGTTGAATCTCAATCATAGTGCCCCAAAAAATAGATGAATTCCACACTATATAAATGCCCCGGAAGCACCCTTAAAGGGAGAGAAAGCGAAACTGTCAAATATTTTAGGGAGGAAAGATATAATAGACCTGAAATCAAAAGAGGCACATTTGGTCTCTTGGAAACAAGCAATAGCACACTGACTCTCATCCAGTTTCTGCCTGACATCCCTTTGTCTAGCATCAGTGTTTAAACCCCTAACATTCCAAGATAGCACACTCCAGTTCTTACATGCATTACTCATTAAAACAAATATGAGTAGAGAACACAGTCTGATGACACCTAATGCCACCACCAATAGCAAGCACACATGTCCAGCATGATACATTTAAATTATTACAGGGAACATCAAAAGACAAATGCCCTGTTAATTGAAGAACAAAAGAAAGCACCTGCCACCCCCATCTAGCCAGCTGATAACTAAACATTTGCACCATTGTTTGTAGGAGTAGAAGGATCAGCCATAAGATTCTCCACAGTGATCAGATCATCAGCAATGCCAAGCTCCTAGCCAATCAGATGCAGCTTGCTGATAGGGGTTGGAGGTGGAAGATCATCAACTGGCTCCTCCTGTATGTTCTCAGATACTGTAGCAGAAAAAGGCTTGGCCTATGGCTTCCTCCTCTTGGACTGCATTGGTAACTCCTGGAAGGTTGGTTTGAAACCATCTCTCTGCAAAGATCCACGAGTGCACCTTCAGACTAAAGTTTCAACAACAGGAGTTGGAGCCATAGTCTTCCTGGGCTTTCTAACCTTTCTCTGTTCATTTGCAGGAATGACTTCAGGAATCACAGGAGATGAAATTTTCTCTTCTAGCTCAGTTGACTGATGTGTCTCACAAACAGAAGTAGAGTCATTCTGCCTAGCTGGGAAAAGAGCCCTTGCCATAGGCCTATGCTCCAGTTCAGTACTGTCATAAGTCAGTCTTGGCACATCAAAGGCCAAGCCCCAGCTTCTTTTGGATAGCAAATCAGACTGAAAAGGCAACACCTGCATGGGCTGAGGGATTTCATATATGATGTCAGAGTGTAGGATGGCCTCAAAATTCCTTTTGAAAGTTATCTCCTGGGGGCAACTCAGGCCCACAAAAAACTTTACTAGCAGTATTATTTGGGACAATCATCAGGGGAGCCTCTTCCACAACAATATTTTCATCCACAAAGGGAACATTCTCAGAGTCGGTGCATAAGGCCGATAAACCACCAAAGCCCACCATCGTGGATTGTAGTTTGGAGCATTATTGAGCTTCACAACTATAGGTTGCTCTTGTCCATCTTCAGGCACAACTGGCTGCTCCACATCAAACACAAGCACAAAATTTGGCTGAATGTGATGATCCATAGACCCAGAATGATCTTCAGAGAGGTCAAGCACCATAGATTCTTGATCCACCTCCACTTCTCCCCAAACAGCATTGCCCCAGTTGTTGTCTGCCATGTCAGGCTGCTCTGGAGGTGGTGGTGGCACATCATTCCAACCCAAAGCAGGGTATGGAGGCAGAATAAACTGTGGGAGCTCAGGGAAAGGCACACCAGGTAGGGTGTGTGGATTTCCATTAATTGGCATCCAATCCTCATCGTGTGGCATCTGTTCAGCAAAGTTTGCACCAAGTATATAGATAGGAGCAGTCCATGACACTCTTGCCCCCCCCCCCATGCAGCATAGTCATTGAAAACAACATCACGAGGAACCAGAGCATCCTCAGGAAAAGATGCAAAAACTAGTGATCTGACCAGGTATGGATCCTCACTATTCCAATGATGAAATTTCCCAAAAGTGTTCTCTGTTGGGGAACGTAGCAGAAATTCAAAATTTTCTACGCATCACCAAGATCAATCTATGGAGTAATCTAGCAACGAGGGAAAGGGGAGTGCATCTACATACCCTTGTAGATCGCTAAGCGGAAGCGTTCAAGTGAACGGGGTTGAAGGAGTCAGATTGCAGCCGATTCAGATCGGGGTTGATTCCGATCTAAGCACCGAACAACGGTGCCTCCGCTGCTCAACACACGTACAGCCCGGGACGCCTCCTCCTTATTGATCCAGCAAGGGAGAGGAGAAGTTGAGGGAGAACTCCGACAAAGACGACGGAATGGTGGTGATGGAGCTCGTGGTTCTCGTGCAGGCTTCGCCAAGCACTACGGAGGAGGAGGAGGTGTTGGAGGAGGGAGAGGGCTGCGCCAGGAAGGTGCAGTTACCTCTCTCTCTCACTATATATAGGGGGAGGGGAGGAGGGGGACGCGCCCTAGGTTTCCCTAGGGGAGAGGCGGCAGCCATAGGGGAAACCCTAGATGGCTTTTGGCGCCCCACCCACTAGGAAAAATGCACCCCAATCCGGGAGGGGCTCCTGTCCTAGGGGAGGCGCCCCCACCTCTCCGTGTTACGTGAGATGGGGTGGGAGGGTGCTCAGCCCTTAGTGGGCTGATGTGCCCTCTCCCTTGGCCCATAAGGCCCCCAAAGCTTGCCGGGCCTCCAAACCCCTTCTGACACGCTTAGTCATCACTGCACCCCGGAACAATTCCGGACTCCAATACCCTTCTTCCAATATACCAATCTTCACCTCCAGACCATTCCAGAGCTCCTCGTCATGTCCATGATCTCATCCGGGACTCCGAACTACCTTCGGTAACCACATACTATTTCCCATAACAACTCTAGCGTCACCGAACCTTAAGTGTGTAGACCCTACGGGTTCGGGAACCATGCGCATGACCAAGACGCTTCCGGTCAATAACCAACAGCGGGATCTGGATACCCATGTTGGCTCTCACATGTTCCACGATGATCTCATCGGATGAACCACGATGTCAAGGATTCAAGCAATCCCGTATGCAATTCCCTTTGTCTACGGTATAGTACTGCCCGAGATTCGATCGTCGGTATCCCGATACCTTGTTCAATCTCACATCGGCAAGTCTCTTTACTCATTCCATAAACACATCATCCCGTGATCAACCCCTTGGTCACATTGTGCACATTATGATGATGTCCTACCGAGTGGGCCTAGAGATACCTCTCCGTCACACGGAGTGACAAATCCCAGTCTCGATTCGTACAACCCAATGTACACTTTCGGAGATACCCGTAGTGCACCTTTATAGCCACCCGATTACGTTGTGACGCTTGGTACACCCAAAGCATTCCTACGGTATCCGGAGTTGCACAATCTCATGGTTTAAGGAAATGATACTTGACATTAGAAAAGCTTTAGCATACGAACTACTACGATCTTTGTGCTAGGCTTAGGATTGTCTTGTCCATCACATCATTCTCCTAATGATGTGATCCCGTTATCAACGACATCCAATGTCCATGGTCAGGAAACCATAACCATCTATTGATCAATGAGCTAGTCAACTAGAGGCTTACTAGGGACATGGTGTTGTCTACGTATCCACACATGTATCCGAAGTTTCTGTCAATACAATTATAGCATGGATAATAAACGATTGTCATGAACAAGGAAATATAATAATAATAACTAATTTATTATTGCCTCTAGGGCATATTTCCAACAGTTTCCCACTTGCACTAGAGTCAATAATCTAGTTCACATCGCCATGTGATTAACATTCACAGGTCACATCGCCATGTGACCAACATCCAAAGAGTTTACTAGTGTCACTAAACTAGTTCACATCATCATGTGATTAAGACTCAATGTGTTCTGGGGTTTGTTCATGTTTTTCTTGTGAGAGAGGTTTTAGTCAACGGGTCTGCAACATTCAGATCAGTATGTACTTCGCAAATCTCTAGGTCATATTATAAATGCTGCTTCCACGCTCCACTTGGAGATATTCCAAATGGTTGCTCCACTATACGTATCCGGCTTGCTACTCAGAGTCATTCGAATAGGTGTTAAAGCTTGCATCGACGTAACCCTTTACGCCGAACTCTTTATCACCTCCATAATCGAGAAACATGTCCTTATTACTCCAAGGACAATTTTGACCGCTGTCTGGTGATCCACTTCTTGATCACCTTTGTACCCTCTTGCCATACATGTGGCAAGGCACACATTAGGTGCGGTACTTAGCATAGCATACTGTAGAGCCTACGTCTAAATCATAGGGGACGACCTTCGTCCTTTCTCTCTGTTCTGCCGTGGTTGAGCTTTAAGTCTTAACTTCATACCTTACAACTCAGGCAAGAACTCCTTCTTTGACTGATCTAGCTTGAACACCTTCAAGATCATGTCAAGGTATGTGCTCATTTGAAAGTACCATTAAGCGTTTTCGATCTATCCTTATAGATCTTGATGCTCAATGTTCAAGCAGCTTAATCCAGGTTTTCTATTGAAAAACACTTTTCAAATAACCCTATATGCTTTCCAGAAACTCTACATCATTTCTGATCAACAATAGTCAACAACATATACTCATCAGAAATTCTATAGTGCTCCCACTCACTTTTTTGGAAATACAAGTTTCTCGTAAACTTTGTACAAATCCAAAATCTTTGATCATTCCATCAAAGCGCATATTTTGACTCCAAGATGCTTGCTCTAGTCCATGGAAGGATCGCTGGAGCTAGCATACCTTTTAGCATCCTTAGGATCGACAAAACCTTTCTGATTGTATCACATACAACCTTTCCTCACGAAAAACCGTAAGGAAACTCGCTTTGACATCCATCCGCCAGATTTCATAATTGCAGCTAATGCTAACATGATTCCGACGGACTTAAGCATCGCTACGGATGACAAAATCTCATCGTAGTCAACTCCTTGAACTTGTGAAAAAGTCTTCGCCACAAGTCGAGCTTCATAGACGGTGACATTACCGTCCACGTCCGTCTTCTTCTTAAAGATCCATTTATCACAATGGCTTGCCGATCATCGGGCAAGTCCACCAAAGTCCATGCTTTGTTCTGATACATGGATCCTATCTCGGATTTCATGGCTTCTGACCATTTGTCGGAATATGGGCCCACCATCGCTTCTCCATAGCTCGTAGGTTCATTGTTGTCTAGTAACATGACCTTGAAGACAGGATTACTGTACCACTCTAAAGTAGTACGCATCCTTGTCACCCTACGAGGTACGGTAGTGACTTGATCTGAAACTTCATGATCACTATCATAAGCTTCTACTTCAATTGGTGTAGGCGCCACAGGAACAACTTCCTGTGCCTGCTACACACTAGTTGAAGTGACGGTTCAATAACCTCATCAAGTCTCCACCATCCTCCCACTCAACTTTCCGAGACAAACTTTTCCTCGAGAAAGGACCCGATTCAAGAAACAACCCCTATTGCTTTCGGATCTGAATTAGGAGGTATACCCAACTGTTTTGGGTGTCCTATGAAGATGCATTTTATCTGTTTTGGGTTCGAGCTTATCAACCTGAAACCTTTTTTTTTCACATAAGCGTTGCAGTCCCAAACTTTTAAGAAACGGCAACTTAGGTTTCTCCAAACCATGGTTCAAACGGTGTCGTCTCAACAGAATTCCGTGGTGCCCTATTAAAGTGAGTTCGGTTGTCTCTAATGCCTAATCCATGAACGATAGTGGTAATTCGACAAGAGACATCATGGTACGCACCATATCCAATAGGGTGCAACTATGATGTTCGGACACACCATCACACTATGGTGTTCGGTGTATTAATTGTGAAACAATTTCCACAATGTCTTAATTATGCCAAAGCTCAGAACTCGAGATACTCATCTCTATGATCATATCATAGACATTTTATCCTCTTGTCACGATGATCTTCAACTTCACTCTGAAATTACTTGAACCATTCAATAATTAAGACTTGCGTTTCATCAAGTAAATATACAGTATCTACTCAAATCATCCATGAAGTAAGAACACAACGATATCCACTGCGTGCCTCAGCACTCATTGGACTGCACACATCAAAATGTATCACTTCCAACAAGTTGCTTTCTTGTTCCATTTTGCTGAAAACAAGGCTTTCAGTCATCTTGCCCATGTGGTATAATTTGCATGTCTCAAGTGATTCAAAAATCAAGTGAGTCTGAACGGTCCATTTGCATGGAGTTTCTTCATGCATATACACCAATAGACATGGTTCGCATGTCTCAAACTTTTCAAAAACGAGTGAGTCCAGAGATCCATCAACATGGAGCTTCTTCATGCGCTTTATACCAATATGACTTACATGGCGATTGCCACAAGTAGGTGGTACTATCATTACTATCTTATATCTTTTGGCATGAACATGTATATCACTACAATCGAGATTCAATAAACCATTCATTTTAGGTGCAAGACCATTGAATGTATTATTCAAATAAACAGAGTAACTATTATTCTCCTTAAATGAATAATCAGACACGATAGACATAATCCAATCATGTCTATGCTCAACGCAAACACCAAATAACAATTATTTAGGTTTAACACCAATCTCGATGGTAGAGGGAGTGTGCGATGCTTGATCATATCAACCTTGGAAACACTTCCAACACATATCGTCAAAGACACCTTTAGCTAGTCTCCGCTTATTCCGTAGCTTTTATTTCGAGTTACTAACACTTAGCAACCGAACCGTATCTAATACCCTGGTGCTACTAGGAGTACTAGTAAAGTACACATTGAAATAATGTATATCCAATATACTTCTATCGACCTTGCCAGCCTTCTCATCTACCAAGTATCTAGGGTGGTTCTGCTTTAGTGTCCTTTCCTCTAATTACAGAAGCACTTAGTCTCGGGTTTGGGTTCAACCTCGGGTTTCTCCACTAGAGCAGCAACTGATTTGCCGTTTCATGAAGTATCCCTTCTTTCCCTTGCCCTTCTTGAAACTAGTGGTTTCACTAACCATCAACAATTGATGCTCCTTCTTGATTTCTACTTTCATGTGTCAAACATCGCGAATATTTCAAGGATCATCATATCTATCCCTAATATGTTATAGTTCATCACGAAGCTCCAGCAGCTTGGTGGCAATGACTTTGGAAAAACATCACTATCTCATTTGGAAGATTAACTCCCACTCGATTCAAGTGATTGTGGTACTCAGACAATCTGAGCATAAGCTCAACGATTGAGATTTTCTCCCTTAGTTTGCAGGCTAAGAGACTCGTCGGAGGTCTTATACCTCTTGACGTGGGCACGAGCCTAAAATCCCAATTTCAGCCCTCGAAACATCTCATATGTTTCGTGAGTTTCGAAAACGTCTTCGGTGCCTCAACTCTAAACCGTTTAACATTACTGAACTATACGTAGTTATCAAAACGTGTATGTCAGATGTTCGCAACATCCATAGACGACGTTCGAGGTTCAGCACACCGAGCGGTGCATTAAGGACATAAGCCTTCTACGAAGCAACAAGGACAATCCTCGCCATCGACCTAGTCCGCATAATCGCTACTATCAACTTTCAACTAAATTTTCTCTAGGAACATATATAAACAAGAGAACTAAAGCGCGAGCCACGACATAATTTGCAAAGACCTTTTGACTATGTTCAGATAATTAAGTTCATCTTATGAACTCCCACTCGATAGACATCCCTCTAGTCATCTAAGTGATTACATGATCCGAGTCAACTAGGCCATGTCCGATCATCACGTGAGACGGACTAGTCATCATCGGTGAACATCTTCATGTTGATCGTATCTACCATATGACTCATGCTCGACCTTTCGGTCTCTTGTGTTCCGAGGCCATGTCTGTACATGCTAGGCTCGTCAAGTCAACCTAAGTGTTTCGCGTGTGTAAATCTGGCTTACACCCGTTGTATGTGAACGTTAGAATCTATCACACCCGATCATCACGTGGTGCTTCAAACGATTTAACTTTCGCAACGGTGCAGCTTAGGGGAACACTTTCTTGAAATTATTATGAGGGATCATCTTATTTACTACCGTAGTTCTAAGCAAATAAGATGCAAAAACATGATAAACATCACATGTAATCAAATAGTGACATGATATGGCCAATATCATTTTGCTACTTTTGATCTCCATCTTCGGGGCTCCATGATCATCATCGTCACCGGCATGACACCATGATCTCCATCATCATGATCTCCATCATCGTGTCTCCACGAAGTTGTCTCACCAACTATTACTTCTACTACTATGGCTAACTGTTTAGCAATAAAGTAAAGTAATTACATGGCGTTGTTCAATGACATGCAGGTCATACAATAAATTAAGACAACTCCTATGGCTCCTGCCGGTTGTCATACTCATCGACATGCAAGTCGTGATTCCTATTACAAGAACATGATCAATCTCATACATCACATATCATTCATTACATTCTTTTGGCCATATCACATCACATAGCATACCCCGCAAAACAAGTTAGACGTCCTCTAATTGTTGTTTGCATGTTTTACGTGGCTGCTATGGGTTTCTAGCAAGAACGCTTACCTACGCAAAAACCACAATGTGATATGTCAATTGCTATTTACCCTTCATAAGGACCCTTTTCATCAAATCCGATCCGACTAAAGTGGGAGAGATCGGCACCGCTAGCCACCTTATGCAACAAGTGCATGTCAGTCGGTGGAACCTGTCTCACGTAAGTGTACGTCTAAGGTCGGTCCGGGCCGCTTCATCCCTCAATACCGTCAAAACAAGATTGGACTAGTAACGGTAAGCATATTGAACGAAATCAACGCCCACAACAACTTGTGTTCTACTCGTGCATAGAAACTACGCATAGACCTAGCTCATGATGCCACTGTTGGGGAACGTGGCGTAAATTCAAAATTTTCTACGCATCACCAAGATCAATCTATGGAGTAATCTAGCAACGTGGGAAAGGGGAGTGCATCTACATACCCTTGTAGATCGCTAAGCGGAAGCGTTCAAATGAAGGGGGTTGAAGGAGTCGTACTCGCAGCAATTCAGATCACGGTTGATTACGATCTAAGCACCGAACAACGGTGCCTCCGCGTTCAACACACGTACAGCCTGGGGACGTCTCCTCCTTATTGATCCAGCAAGGGGAGAGGAGAAGTTGAGGGAGAACTCCGACAGCATGATAGCATGGTGGTGATGGAGCTCGTGGTTCTCCGGCAGGGCTTCGCCAAGCACTACGGAGGAGGAGGAGGTGTTGGAGGAGGGAGAGGGCTGCGCCAGGGGAAGGGTGCGGCTGCCCTCTCTCTCTCTCACTATATATAGGGGAAGGGAGGAGGAGGCACCCTAGGGTTCCCTAGGGAGGCGGCGGCCATAGGGGAAACCCTAGATGGGTTTTGGCGCCCCACCCCTAGGAAACTTGCCCCCAAGCCGGGAGGGGCGGCTGCCCTAGGGGTGGCGCCCCACCTCCCCTGTGTTACGTGAGATGGGGTGGGAGGGAGCTCAGCCCCTTAGTGGGCTGATGTGCCCTCTCCCTTGGCCCATAAGGCCCCCAAAGCTTGCCGGGCCTCCAAACCCCTTTCGACACGCTGGTCATCACCGTACCCCGGAACAATTTCGAATCCAATACCCTTCTTCCAATATACCGATCTTCACCTCCCGACCATTCCGGAGCTCCTCGTCATGTCCGGATCTCATCTGGGACTCAACTACCTTCGTAACCACATACTATTTCCCATAACAACTCTAGCATCACCGAACCTTATGTGTAGACCCTACGGGTTCGGGAACCATGCGAACATGACCGAGACATTCTCCGGTCAATAACCAACAAGCGGATCTGGATACCCATGTTGGCTCCCACATGTTCCACGATGATCTCATCGGATGAACCACGATGTCAAGGATTCAAGCAATCCCGTATGCAATTCCCTTTGTCTACCGGTATAGTACTTGCCCGAGATTCGATCGTCGGTATCCCGATACCTTGTTCAATATCGTTACCGGCAAGTCTCTTTACTCGTTCCGTAAACACATCATCCCGTGATCAACCCCTTGGTCACATTGTGCACATTATGATGATGTCCTACCGAGTGGGCCCAGAGATACCTCTCCGTCACACAGAGTGACAAATCCCAGTCTCGATTCGTGCCAACCCAACATACACTTTCGGAGATACCCGTAGTGCACCTTTATAGCCACCCAGTTACATTGTGACGTTTGGTACACCCAAAGCATTCCTACGGTATCCGGGAGTTGCACAATCTCATGGTCTAAGGAAATGATACTTGACATTAGAAAAGCTTTAGCATACGAACTACACGATCTTTGTGCTAGGCTTAGGATTGGGTCTTGTCCATCACATCATTCTCCTAATGATGTGATCCCATTATCAACGACATCCAATGTCCATGGTCAGGAAACCGTAACCATCTATTGAACAACGAGCTAGTCAACTAGAGGCTTACTATGGACATGGTGTTGTCTATGTATCCACACATGTATCTGAGTTTCCTATCAATACAATTATAGCTTGGATAATAAACGATTGTCATGAACAAGGAAATATAATAATAATAATAACTAATTTATTATTGCCTCTAGGGCATATTTCCAACATTCTCCGCGGCTCTAGTATTGTCAGTGTTACGGAGATCTAAGGGGATGCCCAACAGCATAATCAGACCCTGACGAAAACCCTCCCCCTCATCATGCTTCATAAAACGGATGAATCGATCATTGCCAAGGTGATGTGGAGGAAGTTGGAAGAGGGAAAAATGCACTGCTGGATCCCTAACTCGAAACAGGCTGATAGCATTGATCCAAGGTTGTACAGAACGAACCTGATACCCATGAGCTTGCAGCCAGTCAGCAACTTCCTCGCGAGCAGCTCCAATCTCATTCGCAGCTGGCACTGGCATGACCTCAGAAAGCATGTAGTCTTCATGGCGACGCACGATAGGGACGTGCGGTGTCACATAGGTGTGTGGCCATCTTGCATCCCCTGCATCGATGATGTGGTGTCCAGCAGGGACATATTGCATTGGGTCTAGAGGGAAGTTGGCCATGGCAGGCGGCGGCGATGGTGGCTCAGGAGGAGGAGGCGGTGTCGCAAGAGGAGAACCAGGAGGAGTTCGAGGACAACCCATTTGCTAATTGTTAAGGATTTTTTAGAGCTCATATTCTTTTTGTAGCATTACATCCCGTATTCTATCCACGGTTAAAAAATACAACGTAATTTTGCATATTTGGATGCAATCCGAACTGTTTTTAATCCCAAAATTTCGAGTCACATTCAAACTAGTTAAAAATAAATAGATTTATATCAATTTAAAATCCAACATAATTTTCCCCGCAAAAAAACAATGAAATTAAAATCTCGAAATCTTAAAAAAAACAATTTGAAACTAATTGCCGGTTTGTTGTGTTTTTAAAATTTACAGCCCATTTCATACTACTTATAGCCCATTTTCTTGGCAAGCTTAATACATCCTCGTCAAATGCGTCTTGTAAGATTTGCAGCCTAGTAGGGCTGAGAAAAGCAAGTAGGCCTTGGTTGGGTATTCTGTCAAAAAAATTGAACTGGGCTAGCCATGTTTGAAGAAAAAAACAACTGGGCTCGTCATGTGGTAAACATAAAATGAAACCATGCCTTCCCGACTCCGTTTTCTTCCCGAATACTTGTTTTTCAAGATAAATAATCATTATATATACTCCCCAATTTTTGTACCACCATATCACTAGTTCCTCCTCTATTCTTGTTTTGGGTTGGTTTTCTGACAGATCTAGATCGCCATGTCATCGTCAAGCTCGTCCAAGGACAAGTACTATGAGAAGGTCATCGAACCCTATCTTCCGGAGGTGATGAAGCACTCTCAAACCATGGAGTTGTGTGAGGAGTTGCTTCACATCCGAGATGTTGAAGGACCCAAGAAGGAGGGATGCGAGAAGGCCATGCTTGAAGCGGTGGAGGAGGAGATCTTCAAGTGCCAAGGGATGGTTGAGCGCGGACTCAGTGCCAACCACTCTATGATCACATGTTTCATTCAGGAACATAAGTGGGACAACAAGGAGATTGGAGAGGCCATCTTTAAGCTTCATGATCAATTTGATAATCTTGAAGCAAAAATCTTTGATCACCAAAACCAAAACTGTGAGTATGAATCCATGTTTAAAAGGATGAGCCTAGCTGCATATTTCAGAATTCTAAAGACTCGTTCTTCTTTCTTTGATGGGGAGCCCATGCCATGGAAGACGGAAGACAAGCCCACCACTTCATCACCACCATCAGTAAAGAAGGAAAATGAGTACACGGGTATGAGCACCACCCTTGGCTTGTTCGAAGCTTGGGGGAGGTGCCCGAGTATCGTATCACCATCACCGTTATCATCATTATCTATCTTAGTTCAATCCTAAGTTATTTCATGATTTAGAAGAATAAAGTTTTAGTATGAATTAGTTTCGAGTGCTTGTTTCATGATATATTGTGAGAGTTATATAATAAAGAGTAGATTGAGTTTTGATGCTTTACCCTCTTGTTTCAATCCTAGCAATGAAAAGTATAAAAGACCATATGATAATCCCATGGGGACTAATGACTTAACATAGAAGAAGTATAGTTGATAAAATTTATTGAAGAATAACAAACATAGCATTGGTAAATGATGCAATTTCATGAAAGATTAATAAAGGAAGAGAGGCTTCACATATTAATACACTATCTTGGACATCTTTTATGATTGTGAGCCCCCATCAAGTTTTTTTTAGCTCGATCAAATAGTTAATGTTGGACAAGGAAGACGACTTAATGAGTTATGTTTTCTTATATTCACATAGAATTTATATTTTCATATACCCTCTAACATTCGGTTCTTGCTTATACTCTTTTGCTAGACAAAACTTCGTACTAAGTAGAGATACCACATGTGCATCCAAAAACTCCTAAACCTAGTTTCTTGCCATGAGAGTCCACTATATCTACCTATGGATTGAATAAGATCTTTTAAGTAATTTGTCATCGGTGCATAAAGCAATAAAAAATGCTCCTAAATATGTATGATCTTTTATTGTAAGGGAAAATAAGCTTTGTACGAACTTGTGATGGTAAAGAAATAAAAGCGACGGACTGCATAATAAAGGTTGCTATCACACGAGGCAATATAAAGTGACATTACTTTACGTAAGAGCTTGCACATCCAAATGAAAAAGCACATGGCAACCTCTACTTCCCTCTATGAAGGGCCTATCTTTTACTTTTTAGTCTTTACTTTTATGCAAGAGTCAATTATGTTCATCCCTATTCATTCTTAATTATTCCCCACTCGACAGCTTCATGTGGTAGGGAAAGATCCAGGCACATATATCCAGTTGGATGTAGGTAATCATGAACTACTATTGTTGACATTATCCTTGAGGTAAATAAGTTGGGAGGTGAAATGATAAGCCCCCATCTTCCAATGTTTCTGACGGAAACATTTGTTCCAAAATTATTCTTTGAGTGTTAGTAATTATAGAAGACTATATGATAGTCGAGTATGTGGACCTTGCTTAAAAAGCTCTTACATAGATTCTTCTTGGAAATATGATGAATTGTAATTGTTTCAATGACTAAGAACAAAGTTTGTTTGTTTTCAAGAAAGTTTATGCTTCATACTTCAAGTTTGTGGATGAATTGTTACTTGATTATGAGAAGCTATATGGTGAATAATTGCTGCTATAATAATGATCATGATACTACTATGTCCATATTTTGTTTTATCGACACCTCTCTCTCTCTCTCTAAACATGTGGTCATGATTATCGATTTTGGCATTCGCTTGAGGGAAAGCGAGGTCTAAGCTTGGGGGAGTTGGTACGTCCATTTTGCATCACGTTTTCCTACTGTTATTTATAATGTTTTTGGTCATCATTTAACTTTATGATGCAATTCTAATGCCTCTTCTCTCTTAATTTGCAACATCTATATGAAGAGCGAAATTACCGGCAGCTGGAATTCTGGACCAAAAAGAGTTACATTAGAGATAGCTATTCTACAAAGCTCAAAATAACCTGAAATTTCATGAAGATTTTTTATTGAATATATGAAAAATACTGGAACAAATAACCACCAGAGGGGGGCCACCTGCTATCCACAAGGGAACATGGCATGCCCTAATGCCTTGTGGGGCTCACAATAGCCCTTCGGTGCCCTCCTTCTATTATATGAAGCCTTTCTTCCTAGAAAGAATAAGAGGAAGACATTCGAGACAAAGCGCCGCCATTTCGAGGCAGAACCTGGGTAAGAGCACTTTTCCTCTCCGGCGGAGCACTTCCGCTGGGGATACTTCCCTCTGGGAGGGGGAAATCGAAGCCATCGACATCACCAATGTTCCTCTTATCGTGGGAGGACCAATCTTCATCAGCATCTTCACCAGCACCATCTCCTCTCAAACCCTAGTTAATCTCTTGTATTCAATCTCTGTCTCAAAACCTCAGATTGGTACCTGCGGGTTACTAGTAGTGCTGATTACATCTTGTAGTTGATGCTAGTTGGTTTCTTTGGTGGAAGATTATATGTTCACATCCTTAATCATATATAATACTCCTCTGATCTTGAACATGAATATGATTTGTGAGTAGTTTTGTTTGTTCTTGAGGACATGGGAGAAGTCTTGTTATAAGTAATCATGTGAAGTTGGTATTCCTTCAATATTTTGATGATATGTATGTTGTTCTTCCTCTAGTGGTGTCATGTGAACGTCGACTACATGAAACTTCACCATGTTTGGGCCAAGGGTAAGGCATTAGGGAGTAATAAGTAGATGATGAGCAGCGAGAGTGATAAAAACTTTTATATGTCCATTTTGCATCATGTTTTCCTACTGTTATTTATAATGTTTTTATGCATAATAATGCTTTTTGGAGTATTTCTAATGCCCTTTCTCTCATATTATTCAAGAATTACACAAAGAGGGAGAATACCGGCAGCTGGAATTCTGGACCTGAAAAAGCTACGTCAGAGTTACCTATTCTGCACATCTCCAAATGAGCTGAAACTTCACGGAGATTTTTTATGGAATATTTAAGAATTATTGGAGCAAATAACTACCAGAGGGGGCCCACCAGGTGGGCACAACCCACCTGGGCGTGCCAGGGCCCCTAGGCACGCCAGATGGGTTGTGCCCAGGTGGGTTGTTCCCTCCTCAGCCCACCTCCGGTGCCCATCTTCTGGTATATTAGTCATTTTGAACTAGAAAAAATAAGGAGAGGACTTTTGAGATGAAGTGCCGCCGTGTCGAGGCGGAACTTGGGCAGGAGCACTTTTGCCCTCCGGCGGAGCGATACCGTCGGGGGAACTTCCCTCCCGGAGGGGGAAATCATCATCATCATCATCACCAACAACTCTCCCATCTTTGGGAGGGAAATCTCGATCAACATATTCAACAACACCATCTCCTCTCAAACCCTAGTTCATCTCTTGTGTTCAATCTTTGTACCGGAACCTTAGACTGGTACTTGTGGGTGACTAGTATAGTGTTGATTACATCTTGTAGTTGATTACTATATGATTTATTTGGTGGAAGATTATATGTTCAGATCCATTATGCTATTTAATACCCCTCTGATCTTGAGCATGATTATCATTTGTGAGTAGTTACTTTTGTCGTGAGGTCACGGGAGAAATCTTGTTACAAGTAATCATGTGAACTTGATATGTGTTTGATATTTTGATGATATGTATGTTGTGATTCCCTTAGTGGTGTCATGTGAACGTCGACTACATGGCACTTCACATTATTAGGGCCTAAGGGAATGCATTGTGGCGTCGTTATTAGATGATGGGTTGCTAGAGTGACAGAAGCTTAAACCCTAGTTTATGCGCTATTTCGTAAGGGACTGATTTGGATCCAAAAGTTTAATGCTATGGTTAGATTTTATCTTAATACTTTTCTCGTAGTTGCAGATGCTTGCGAGGGAGTTAATCATAAGTAGGATGTTCATTCAATTAAGAACAACACCTAAGCACCGGTCCACCCACATATCAAATTATCAAAGTAGCGAACACAAATCAAACCAACATGATGAAAGTGACTAGATTAAATTCCTGTCTACCCTCAAGAATGCTTTGCTTATCATAAGAGACCGTTTTGGCCTATCCTTTGCCACAAAGCGATTGGGCTACCTTGCTGCACTTTGTTTACCATTATCGTTACTTGCTCGTTACAAATTATCTTGCTATCAAACTACTCGTTACCGACAATTTCAGTGCTTGCAGAAAATACCTTGCTAAACCACTTGCCATTTCCTTATGCTCCTCGTTGGGTTCGACACTCTTACTCATCAAAAGGACTACGATTGATCCCCTATACTTGTGGGTAATCAAGGCTCTTTTCTGGCACCTTTGCCGGGGAGTGAAGCGCTCTTGGTAAGAAAAAAATTATTACTACATGCTGAAATTTATTGTCACTTGTTACTATGGAGAACAATACTTTAAGGGGATTGTTCGGGGTATCTTCACCTCGACCGGAGCCACAATTAATTTCCCATCAACCTACTATACCTACTGAAAATATTGGTTATGAAATTCCTTTGGGTATGATAGAACAACTACTAGCTAATCCTTATGTAGGAGATGGAACTGAACATCCGGATATGCACTTGATATATGTGGATGAAATTTGTGGATTATTAAGCTTGCAGGTTTGCCCGGAGATGAAGCTAAGAAGAAGGTTTTCCCTTTATCTTTGAAGGGAAAAGCATTGGCATGGTATAGGCTATGCGATGATAGTGGATCTTGGAATTGGAATCGATTGAAATTGGAATTTCACCAAAAAAATTATCCTATTCATCTAGTTCATCGTGATCGGAATTACATATATAATTTTTGGCCTCATGAAGGAGAAAATATCGCTCTAGGTCTAGGGAAGCTTAAGTCAATGTTATATTCATGCCCCAATCATGAGCAAAACTTATCATTCAAGATTTTTATGCTCGACTTTCTTGTGATGATCAATCCATGCTCGATACCTCTTGTACTGGTTCTTCTATGAAGAAGACTATTGAATTCAGGTGGGATCTTTTAGAAAGAATTAAACGCAACTCTGAAGATTGGGAACTCGACAAAGGTAAAGAGTCAGGTATTAAGCTTGAGTTTGATTGTGTTAAATCTTTTATGAATACCGATGCTTTTCAAAAGTTTAGCACTAAATATGGACTTGACTCTGAGATAGTAGCCTCCTTTTGTGAATCATTTGCTACTCATGTTGATCTCCCTAAGGATAAGTGGTTTAAATATCATCCACCTATTAAAGAAGAAATTAAAGAACCTGTATTAGCTTAGGATGAAACTATTATTTACAATGTTGATCCAGTTGTACCTACTGTTTATATTGAAAGACCACCTTTTCCTGTTAGGATAAAGGAACATGCTAAGGTTTCAACCGTGGTCAGTAAAAGCAATATTAGAACACCTAAACCATCGGAACAAATCAAAGTAGAACCTAGTGTTGCTATGGTTAAATATCTCTTGGTAGAAAATATTGATTGGCATGTTATTTACTTCTGTGATGAAGCTGCTAGAATTGCCAAACCCGATGAAAAAGATAAACATAGACTTGTCGTTGGCATGCCTGTTGTCTCTGTCAAGATAGGAGATCACTGTTATCATGGTTTATGTGACTTAGGTGCTAGCGTGAGTGCTATTCCTTTTACATTATATCAAGAAATTATGAATGGCATAGCACCCACTGAAATAGAAGACATAGATGTTACTACTCAACTTGCTAATAGAGATACCGTCACACCACTTGGGAATGTTAGAGATGTTGAAGTCCTATGTGGGAAAATAAAATATCCTACTGATTTTCTAGTTCTTGGTTCCCCACAAGACGAATTTTGTCCCATTATCTTTGGTAGACCTTTCCTGAACACCGTTAATGCTAAAATAGATTGTGAGAAACAACCCGCTGGTGTTAGTTTTGGTGATGAGTCTCATGAGTTCAATTTCTCTAAATTCAGTAGAAAACATCATAAGAAAGAATTGCCTAGTAAGGATGAAATAATTGGTCTTGCTTCTATTGCCATACCTCCTACTGATCCACTAGAACAATATTTGCTACACCATGAAAATGATATGCATATGCATGAAAGAAATGAGATAGATAAAATCTTCTTTGAACAACGACCTCTGCTTAAACCCAATTTGCCTATTGAAACTCTAGGAGGTCTGCCTCCACCTAAAGGTGATCCTGTGTTCGAATTAAAACAATTGCCTGACACTTTGAAATATGCTTATCTCGATGAGAAAAAGATATATTCTGTTATTATTAGTGCTAACCTTTCAAAACATGAAGAAGAGAGATTACTGGAAAATGTGAAGAAGCACCGAGCTGCTATTGGATATACTCTTGATAATCTTAAGGGCATTAGTCCCACTCTTTGTCAGCACAAGATTAATATGGAACCTGATGCTAAACTTGTTGTTGATCATCAACGACGTTTGAATCCTAAGATGAAAGAAGTGGTAAGAAGTGAAATACTAAAGCTTCTAGAAGTAGGTATAATCTATCCCATAGCTGATAGTAGATGGGTAAGTCCCGTTCATTGTGTCAGTAAGAAAGGAGGAATTACTGTTGTTCCTAATGATAAAAATGAACTTATTCCACAAAGAGTTGTTACTGGCTATAGAATGGTAATTTACTTTAGAAAATTAAATAAAGCAACTAGAAAAGATCATTACCCTTTGCCTTTTATTGATCAAATGTTAGAAATACTATCCAATCGCACACACACATTTGTTTTCTAGATGGACATTCTGGTTTTTCTCAAATACCTGCTTCACAACCTGATCAAGAGAAAACAACCTTTACTTGCCCTTTTGGCACTTATACTTATAGACGTATGCCTTTTGGTTTATGCAATGCACACGCTACCTTTCAAAGATGTATGACTGCTATATTCTCTGATTTTTGTGAAAAGATTGTTGAGGTTTTCATGGATGATTTTTCTTTGTATGGAACTTCTTTTGATGATTGCTTAAGCAACCTTGATCGAGTTTTGCAGAGATGTGAGCAAACTAATCTTGTCTTGAGTTGGGAGAAGTGCCACTTTATGGTTAATGAAGGTATTGTCTTGGGGCATAAAATTTCTGAACGAGGTATTGAGGTGGATAAATCTAAAGTCGATGCAATTGAGAAAATGCCATGCCCTAGAGATATTAAAGGTATTTGTAGTTTCCTAGGTCATGCTGGTTTCTATAGGAGATTTATTAAATACTTCTCTAAAATTTCCAGGCCTCTTACAAATCTTTTACAAAAGTATGTTACATTTGTTTTCGATGATGATTTTGTAGAAGCCTTTGAAACACTTAAGAAAGCCTTAATTTCTGCACCTATTGTTCAACCACCTGATTGGAACCCGCCTTTTGAAATTATGTGTGACCTATGTTGTTGGTGTTGTTTTAGGACAAAGAGTTGATAAGAAACTAAATGTTATTCATTATGCTAGCAAAACTCTAGACAGTGCCCAAAGAAATTATGCTACTACTGAAAAAGAATTTTTAGCAGTTGTGTTTGCTTGTGACAAATTCAGATCTTACATTGTTGATTATAAAGTTACTGTTCACATCGATGATGATGCTATTAAATATCTCATGGAAAAGAAAGATGCTAAACCTAGGCTCATTAGGTGGGTTCTCTCTTGCTATAAGAATTCGATTTACATATAACTGATAGAAAAGGAGCTGAGGACCCCGTAGCTGATAACTTATCTAGGTTAGAGAATTTCCTTGATGACCCACTACCTATTGATGATAGCTTCCCTGATGAACAATTAGCTACTATAAATGTTTCTCATAACACTCCTTGGTAGGCTGACTATGCTAATTATATTGTTGCTAAATATATACCACCTAGCTTCACTTACCAACACAAGAACAAATTCTTCTATGTTTTAAGACATTACTTTTTGAATGACCCACATCTTTATAAAGAAGGAGTAGATGGTATTATTAGACGTTGTGTACCTAAGAAAGAATAGGAGAAAATCCTACGAAAATGTCACTCTGAAGCTGGAGGAGTCTTATTCAAATCGAACTGTCAAGGGGATCCCATAAACCACCCAACCGCGTTAGGGACGCAAAATCCGGGAACATAATACCGATATGACGGAAACTAGGGCGGCAAGAGTGGAACAAAACACCAGGCATAAGGCCGAGCCTTCCACCCTTTACCAAGTATATAGATGCATTAATTAAATAAGAGATATTGTGATATCCCAACATAAACATAATCCAACGTGGAGCAAACTTCATCTTCCCCTGCAACTAGCAACGCTATAAGAGGGGCTGAGCAAAAGCGGTAACATAGCCACACAACGGTTTGCTAGGAAGGGTGACAAAGGTTAGAGGTTCATGGCAATTTGGGAGGCTTGATAAGCAAGTGATAGGTAACGCAGCATAGCGATAGAACGAAGCAACTAGCATAGCAATGATAGTAATGAGATCCAAGGTGACGGTCATCTTGCCTGAAATCCCGCAAGGAAGAAGAACGCGTCCATGAAGAAGATGAAGCCACGAAGACGAACCAAGCGTAGACGAACGAATCCTCACGATCGCAACAAAACGGGAAGTATCGAGAAGAAGCACACAACAAAGTAAACACACCACACATAGACAAGACATGATGCTCAACCAAGCATGATGTATGACAAAGGCTACATGAAGCTACTCATGGCAAGAGATGATGCAACCAAGAACAACACATCAAAGCAAGTTTAAATGAGGCCGGAAACAACATGGAACAGTTCCGGTAAGTCCTCATATGCAAATTTCGAAATTGGTTCAGATCTGAATAAACCTTATGTTCAAGTTGTTAAACAGCAAGTTAAGATGCACCAAGAGAATCTACACGAAATTCTAGTCAAGTTACATATAAAGTTCATTTAATTCAGAGCTACGGCCTAGAAGATATGAACAAAACAAGTTAAACATGGCATTGATGCAAATGCATACAAACATCAAGCAAACACCTCAAAACAAGGATGCAACATGATAATATGAAACTTCATGCAATTCTAAGCAAGTTTCATATAGAGCACACTCAAAACGGAGCAACAGTTCAACACATACACTATACAAGGCATAATAACAATATGTCCAAAACAGCAACTAGGCATCTTGCAAACATCAAAACAATAAGCTACATCATCCCAACGTGGAAACAAAGGGCATGGGCATGAAGTAAAGGTAAATCATGACAAAACATGAACATTGAGCTATCTCCATAAACTACTAGAACATGCTCAAAAAGACATGGAAAGATTGCAAATAATAATAGGTTCACAGACCTAGCAGAATTCACAGGGCATGGCAGAAACAACATCAGGTTGCAATGTTTAGAGCTATCAAACAACATATTACAGGAAATTATCATGTCAAACTAGAGCACGGCATGAATCTACTCAAAACATATAACAAAAGTCCTTTATTTACCATGAGCCAAAAAGGATCAGAAGATATGATGACACCCATGTAAACATAGCAAGTTATATTACAGATTCATACATGGCAGGAACAACAATAAGTAGGCATGTTGGTGAGCTTGGACCACTTACCACAGAGCAATACATGGCATAACAAGGCAACCAACAGTAAGAAGGCATGTTTATGAAGCTAAACATGGCAAGGGCAAGTTTATAGCATGCAAGGATCAACTACAACAACCTTGGCAAAATTGAATAACAATCTGCCAGGAAACATTTTATAGCAAAAGTAGAGCTAGATTAAGACATGATAGATCATTCTATAATTGCAACCAGAGACATAAATGGATTGAGCATAACCATATGAACAAAACACTCTTACTGAACATACTCAAAAGAGGTATGGATCTCACTGTAGCAACATGAATACATGGCAGAAAAATAACAGCAGAACAGGGACTAAAATCAGCAACATCACGAGGCCTAGTTTACATGCTTGTGCTAGTCACCACATTGATTACAAAAATACATGGAATACACCCCTGTAAAGATGGCATGGCATAGTACAAAACACATGTAGAGCTCATACTCATAGGATGCACACATCAAATGCAACAAAAATGACAAATCATCAAGTTATACCAGTTTCAGCAGATTAACATCACATAGCACTTCTGCAACGATGATTCGGGCATCAAGATGAACACAAATGAACATGATTCAATGGAATGAAATGATATACTCGTCGAGGCGAACAATTTGACATATTGCACGCACGAAACGCAGCAGTATGCAACAAGTTATGGCAGATCAAAGGGCGCACCAGAATATGCAAAATCACGGGGACAGAGGATTTCGGGGTCAACCTCAAATGGATCTGGATCTGGGGGGGCTCGGCACGTGAACCGAGGCAGAGCTGGCTCGCCAGAGAAAGGGCGGGGGCGGCCGGAGCAAGCGCCGGCTAGGTCGGGGCGAGGCGGCGGATCCGCCGCCCTCGCCGGATCTGCATCGGCGGAGGCTGGGCGGCGCTGGAGGCGCGGATGGCGGCGGATCACGCCGGGCGGCGGGTCGGGCGGTCCGGCCGAAGCGACGGGCGGCGACGGGCGGGATACGGCGGCGGGCGCTGGGGCCGGTCGCCGTGAAGAGGGCGGCGGCGGCGACGGCCGAGGCCGAGCGCGGCGGCGGGACGTATGCTGGGGGCAGCGGCGCGCTGGCCGGGCGGCGCGGGCGGCGGGACAGGTGGCGGTCTCGGATTAAGGCGGGCGCGGCGGACATGTCCGGCAGCGGTGGACGTGTCCGTCGGCGGGAGGAGGGAGAAGCTAGGGTTTCGGGGGATTCACCCGCGAATTTCGGGGGGAGGGGCATATATATAGATAGAGGGAGCTAGGAGAGGCCAAATGAGGCACGGTTTTCACCCACGCGATCGTGATCGAATGACCGAGAGCATGGAGGGGGTTTGGATGGGTTTTGGGCCACTTTGGAGGGGTGTTGGGCTGCAAGACAAAAGAGGCTTTTACGGTTACCCGGTTAACCGTTGGAGTATCAAACGACCTCCAAATGGCACGAAACTTGACAGGCGGTCTACCGGTGCTATACCAAGGCCGCTTGGCAAGACTCGGTCCATTCCGAGAACATTTAACACCCGCTCACAACGAGAGACAAAAAGGGGGACGCCGGAGGACATAGGATGCCGGATTGCAAAACGGACAACGGGGAAAAAGCTCGGATGCATGAGACGAACATGTATGCAAAATGAAATGCACATGATGACATGACAAAATGCAACACGCAAGCAAATGACATGGCAAGGACGGCAAATAACTGACGGACACCTGGCGCATCGAATGCGGGGCGTTACAACACTCCTCCACTAACAAGAGATCTCGTCCCGAGATCTTAGGACCGAGATGGAAGGGAAAAGGGATGAGGTGAAACAAAAACTCAAGAGAGAAGAGGGAAAGAATCGAGAGCACTCGAGAAGAAGAGAGGAACGACGAGAATGACGAGAATCGAAAGCTCACGTAATCAAGATAGACCTGAAAGCACTCCGGTTAGAACAAGATAAGAAACGAATAAGATTGAAAGGATTTAGGCAGCACTCCGGTTGAACAAGGAAAGAATAGAACATGGACTTGAGAGGATGGAATGATACTTGATGAAGACATGACACAAAACCTCCGGAAAGAATTAAAGAGTTGAATGAAAAGAACGGAGAAGAAAATGACAACTTGTGTCACGAATCAAATAGAAAGCAACCTTAGAAGAAAAGATTGAATGGAGTTGTTGAGAAAATTCAACAACGAAAAGAATAAGCTTGTCGTGGACTTATGGATAACATCTCAGAAATTATGAGAATAGCGGAGAAGAACGAAGGAATGCAAAACTCCACTTTCCAAGAAAAAGAAGAATTATTTGCTCTTCAAGACGGGAGAAGAAAAGATACTGGAACTCCTCCAACAAAATCTTGATGAACTCTTGAAGAAAAGATTAAATCATGAAGAACCACCATGAAGAACTCCGGTGACAAAAGGATGATGAGATAAAATGAAGGATGAAAGAATAAGATTAAGCCTTGCGGTGATTTAGATGGAGGTTCCGACGAAATGGCCGAGGAAATTTAAACTCCGGAAAAGAAAAGATGGAAAGACTTGGAACTAGAATTTATTCATCACGAACAAACTCTGGAGGAGGGGATTAAACACTTGGAGGAAATAAGAATAAGATTTATTGTATGCTTAACCTTCATCAAATTAAATTGATGACAAGACATGGATTTTGCATACTACTTATTCTTCTTGAAAAGGATTAAGAAGTGACATATTGCAGACTTGAGAAGGTCTTCATGAACCACCGGTAGGGTTGAAAAGAACGAATGAATATATGATAATCAAAGAAAAAGAATCTTGAACGAACCACCGTAAGAATTCGCAACTGACTAATGAAAGAGAATGAATCGCTAGGAAGAATTATAAAAGCACAAAGATACTTGAGGGAATTAAGAGACAAGATAACGAAGGGATCGCGAACTGATTGAAGAATACTTGAACCAAGCACCAGAATAATTGGATAACGGTAGCTGAAATGTGAGGACGAAGAATTCTTTCCGAACGATGGCCTCCGGCGAAAAGAAACGGGAAAACAACTTCTGACATACTCCGGATGTGTAAGAAAAGACTATCTGATAAATGGAATAATTCGCGAGGATAACATGAAGCTAGAACCATGAAACTTTGAGAGAACGGACAAGATTTAGAAGGAACTCTTCTTCTGTCTTCAAATGATGACGAGAAACACTACCAAAATTACTGGGATACTCCGGGAGGATGAAAAACAAAGAGGAAGGGTTGAACCAAAGATGAAAATAATTGAAATCGATCTTGAAAAGGCATGTGACTGATGAAATCCATTCTTACGTCACACTTGAAAAGAATTGAGAATAACTCCGGGAAAATCAGAAGAGTCAGGTAAGATCCTGGAAAAAGACCTGTGGGTTAGGGCCCACTAAAAGAAAAAACACCGTTGGAAAGGGATTGTTGAAGAGATAGATGATGCACCGGGATGATTGGAATATTTAAATGAGGTGACAACCCCGAGTTAATTCGAACACGTATTTAATCTCTGAGATGTCTTGAACTCCGGAATGATTGAATGGCGAGAGGCAAATAAGCAAGGAGAACACTTGATCCAAGGAAAAGAATATGATCAACACCGAAAAAACTTGAATTGAGTGCACCGGAAAAAGAAAGGGATGAAGAATGACGAACAAGACGAGAATTCACCGGTTGAAATAATTGAGGGAAGACTGAAGAGGCTCCACACGAATGGAATTGATGGTCGGAAGAAACTCAAACTCCGGGAATAATAGGGTGGGAGGGCGGGAAAACAAAGACAACTTGGAAGGGGGAACCGACGAATAACTTAAAAAGAAAGCACCGGTTGAAATCATTGAGGAAAGAAAGCAAAGACTTCGCACGAGTAGGATGGATACTCGATTACAGACTCCGGTTTCGAGAAGAAGAAGGGTGGGCGGGTGGAAAAAAACAAGGACAACTTCGGATGGGGAAAACAACATCGATTAAAAAGAACTGAGGATTGATCTCCCAAAGCCAAAGAGGGTCGAATTAGCTTGACGAGAAATGCGCCGGACAAAAGAGGATGGACAACTCACGAAGCTAACCACGTGATCCTAAAGAAAAATTTGAACGGGAAGAGGAGTAGTTCAAAACACCTACGCCAAGATTCCTTACCAGAGCGATTTAAGGCAGAGGAGTAAAAAGAATTCCTACTCTCCGATATAACTAGACTCAAAATAGTTTTCTTCTAGACTCAACAACGACCAAACTACACGATCAATCAAGGGGCTCCTAGGGTCGGTCGAGGCTCGATACCAACTTGTCACGCCTAATATGTGACCCTATCCAAAAGGAACTCGAAGGTCCCACCAAGGATAGACCCGCATATTGAAACGCTTTTGCAAGGTGGATATCATTACATCAACATTACATAATAGATGGGGATACATACATAAGGCATACAACGTCACATGAATACAACAATACAACATACAAGATCAACATCCGACTACGGATGAAACATAAACAAAAACTCAAACAATATCCACCCTGCTAGCCTAGGCTGCCAACCTGGAACCTATCCCCTGATCGAAGAAGAAGCAGAAGCATAACTCCAAGACAAGCAAACATCGCTCTCGCGTCATGATCATAGCAAAACCTGTACCTGCAACTGTTGTTGTAGTAATCTGTGAGCCACGAGGACTCAGCAATCCCATTACCATGGGTATCAAGACTAGCAAAGCTTAAAGGGAAAGGAAGGGGTAAAGTGGTGAGGTTGCAGCAGCGGCTAAGCATGATATGGTGGCTAACATACGCAAATGAGAGCAAGAAGAGAAAACAAAGGAACGGTCGCCAACTAGTAATGATCAAGAAGTGATCCTGAACTCCTGCCACGTCGGACATAACCCGTAAAACCGTGTTCTCCTCTCGATCAACCCCGAAAAGAGACACTCACTACGCATTACGGTTGGTGTATTTTAGAAGAGTTTACTTCAAGTTTACTACAACCGGATATTAACAAATTCCCATCTGCCACATAACCGCTGGCACGGCTTTCGAAAGTTCAAACCCTGCAGGGTGTCCCAACTTAGCCCATGATAAGCTCTCGCGATCAACGAAGGATATTCCTTCTCCCGAAGACCCGATCAGTCTCGGAATCCGGCTACAAGACATTTCGACAAGAATAAAACAAGACCAGCAAAGCCGCCCGATGTGCCGACAAATCCCGATAGGAGCTGCACATATCTCGTTCTCGTGGCAACACCGGATGAGACTAGCTACGAGTAAAACCAAGCCTCAAGTTTCCCCAAGGTGGCCCCAAGAAGCAGCTCGGTTCGAACCAGACTTAGAGAAGCAATCGGCCGGGGCTAAATAAGATGACCCTCGAGAGCGACTCCCAAGGGAAAAGTAGGTGGTGGTGAGGCAAATGGTAAAACCAAGGTTGGGCCTTGGCCGAGGAGTCTTATACAAATCGAATTGTCAAGGGGGTCCCATAAACCACCCAACCGCGTTAGGGACGCAAAATCCGGGAACATAATACCGATATGACGGAAACTAGGGCGGCAAGAGTGGAACAAAACACCAGGCATAAGGCCGAGCCTTCCACCCTTTACCAAGTATATAGATGCATTAATTAAATAAGAGATATTGTGATATCCCAACATAAACATAATCCAACGTGGAGAAAACTTCATCTTCCCCTGCAACTAGCAACACTATAAGAGGGGCTGAGCAAAAGTGGTAACATAGCCACACAACGGTTTGCTAGGAAGGGTAACAAAGGTTAGAGGTTCATGGCAATTTGGGAGGCTTGATAAGCAAGTGATAGGTAACGCAGCATAGCGATAGAACGAAGCAACTAGCATAGCAATGATAGTAATGAGATCCAAGGTGACGGTCATCTTGCCTGAAATCCCGCAAGGAAGAAGAACGCGTCCATGAAGAAGATGAAGCCACAAAGACGAACCAAGTGTAGACGAATGAATCCTCATGATCGCAACGAAACGGGAACTATCGAGAAGAAGCACACAACAAAGTAAACACACCACACATAGACAAGACATGATGCTCAACCAAGCATGATGTATGACAAAGGCTACATGAAGCTACTCATGGCAAGAGATGATGCAACCAAGAACAACACATCAAAGCAAGTTTAAATGAGGCCGGAAACAACATGGAACAATTCCGGTAAGTCCTCATATGCAAATTTCGAAATTGGTTTAGATCTGAATAAACCTTATGTTCAAGTTGTTAAACAGAAAGTTAAGATGCACCAAGAGAATCTACACGAAATTCTAGTCAAGTTACATATAAAGTTCATTTAATTTGGAGCTACGGCCTAGAAGATATGAGCAAAACAAGTTAAACATCGCATTGATGCAAATGCATACAAACATCAAGCAAACACCTCAAAACAAGGATGCAACATGATAATATGAAACTTCATGCAATTCTAAGCAAGTTTCATATAGAGCACACTCAAAACGGAGCAACGGTTCAACACATACACTCTATACAAGGCATAACAACAATCTGTCCAAAACAGCAACTAGGCATCTTGCAAGCACCAAAAAACAATAAGCTACATCATCCCAACGTGGAAACAAAGGGCATGGGCATGAAGTACAGGTAAAGCATGACAAATCATGAACACTGAGCTAACTCCAGAAACTACTAGAACATGCTCAAAAAGACATGGAAAGATTGCAAATAATAATAGGTTCACAGACCTAGCAGAATTCACAGGGCATGGCAGAAACAACATCAGGTTGTAATGTTTAGAGCTATCAAACAACATGTTACGGGAAATTATCATGTCAAAATAGAGCATGGCATGAATCTAATCAAAGCATATAACAAAAGTCCTTTACTGACCATGAGCCAAAAAGGATCAGAAGATATGATGACACCCATGTAAACATAGCAAGTTATATTACAGATTCATACATGGCAGGAATAACAATAAGTAGGCATGTTGGTGAGCTTGAACCACTCACCACAGAGCAATACATGGCATGGCAAGGCAAACGACAGTTAGAAGGCATGTTTATGAAGCTAAACATGGCAAGGGCAAGTTTATATCATGCAAGGATCAACTACAACAACCTTGGCAAAATTGAATAACAATCTGCCAGGAAACATTTTATAGCAAAAGTAGAGCTAGATTAAGACATGATAGATCACTCTATAATTGCAACCAGAGGCATAAATGGATATAGCATAACCATATGAACAAAACAATCTTACTTAACATACTCAAAAGAGGTATGGATCTCACTGTAGCGACATAAATACATGGCACAAAAATAACAGCAGAACAGGGACTAAAATCGGCAACATCACGAGGCCTAGTTTACATGCTTGTGCTAGTGACCATATTGATCACAAAAATACATGGCATACACCCCTGTAAATATGGCATGGCATAGTACAAAACACATGTAGAGCTCATACTCATAGGATGCACACATCAAATGCAACAAAAATGACAAATCATCAAGTTATACCAGTTTCAGCATATTAACATCACATAGCACTTTTGCAACGATGATTCGGGCATCAAGATGAACTCAAATGAACATGATTCAATGGAATGAAATGAAATAATCATCGAGGCGAACAATTTGACATATTACACGCATGAAACGGAGCAGTATGCAGCAAGTTATGGCAGGTCAAAGTGGGCACCAGAATATGCAAAATCACGGGGACTTACAGGATTTCGGGGTCAACCTCAAACGGATCTGGATCTGGGGGGGGCTCGGCGCGCGAACCGAGGCGGAGCTGGCTCGCCGGAGAACGGGCGGGCGGCGAGTAAGCGACGGCGACGCCGGGTGAGTCGGGCGGCGGATCCGCCGCCCTCGCCGGATTCGCATCGGGCGAGGCCGGCGGGGCTCGAGGCGCGGATGGCGGCGTATCACGCCGGGCGGCGGGTCGGGCGGTCCGGCGCCGGGCGGCGTGGCGGCGGGGTTTTCGGGCTGGTCGCCGGTGAAGAGAGCGGGCGGCGCACGGCCGGAGGCCGAGCGCGGCGGCGGGATGTGGCGCGGGCGGCGCGATGCTGCAAGGCCGGGCGCGCTATAAGACGGGCGCGGGACAGGTGGGGGTCTTGATTAAGGCGCGGGCGGACATGTCCGGGCGGCGGGTGGACGTGTCCGTCGGCGGGAGGAGGGAGAAGCTAGGGTTTCGGGGGGAGGGGCATATATATAGATAGAGGGAGCTAGGAGAGGCCAAATGAGGCACGATTTTCGCCCACACGATCGTGATCGAACGACCGAGAGCATGGAGGGGGTTTGGATTGGTTTTGGGCCACTTTGAAGGGGTGTTGGGCTGCAATACAAACGAGGCCTTTACGGTTACTTGTTAACCGTTGGAGTATCAAACGACCTCCAAATGGCACGAAACTTGACAGGCGGTCTACCGGTGCTATACCAAGGCCGCTTGGCAAGCTCGGTCCATTCCGAGAACGTTTAACACCCGCTCTCAACGAGAGACAAAAATGGGGACGCCGGAGGACATAGGATGCCGGATTGCAAAACGGACAACGGGGAAAAAGCTCGGATGCATGAGACGAACATGTATGCAAAATGAAATGCACATGATGACATGACAAAATGCAACACGCAAGCAAATGACATGGCAAGGACGGCAAATAACTGACGGACACCTGGCGCATCGAATCCGGGGCGTTACACTTATCGCATGTCATTACAGGATGAAACACATTAAATGCGCTACTTAGGTGTCCTCTTACTTTATCGGGGACGACAACGAGGCACATCCCATCCGTCGCCGCTTCGCCTTGCTCTGACATGCATCCAGACCAACGAGGCATGCAGCGCCATGTAGGCTAGCAGGCTGCTGAGCTGGTGTGGTGGCAGGGTCTTCACGAAGATCTGCATGCCACGACGTAGGTGCTTGACTAGTTGGCCCAAGAGCCACGTACTGCCACGTGGGTACCTGCTTAGTTGGTGGGTCGGCCACTGAGCTGGGTGCTACCTCTTGAGCATGCGTTGGTTTTCCCTTGAAGAGGAAAGGGTGATGCAGCAAAGTAGCGTAAGTATTTCCCTCAGTTTTTGAGAACCAAGGTATCAATCCAGTAGGAGACTACACGCAAATCTCTAGTACTTGCAAAAACAATCAAGAACCTTGCAACCAACGCGATAAAGGGGTTGTCAATCCCTTCAGGGCCACTTGCAAAAGTGAGATCTGATAGAGATAATAAGAAAAATATTTTTGGTATTTTTGTTGTATAGATTGAAACGTAAATATTGCAAAATAAACGGCGATAGAGATAGCACATAGGCGGGAGATTAATATGATGGAAAATAGACCCGGGGGCCATAGGTTTCACTAGTGGCTTCTCTCAAGATAGCAAATTCTACGGTGGGTGAACAAATTACTGTCGAGCAATTGATAGAAAAGCACATAGTTATGAGAATATCTAGGCATGATCATTAATATAGGCATTATGTCCGTGACAAGTAGACCAAAACGATTCTGCATCTACTACTATTACTCCACATATCGACCGCTATCCAGCATGCATCTAGCGTATTAAGTTCATAAGAACATAGTAACGCATTAGGCAAGATGACATGATGTAGAGGGATAAACTCAAGCAATATGATATAACCCCCATATATTTATCCTCGATGGCAACAATACAATATTTGCCTTGTTGCCCCTGCTGTCACTGGGAAAGGACACCGCAAGATTGAACCCAAAGCTAAGTACTTCTCCCATTGCAAGAAAGATCAATCTAGTAGGCCAAACTAAACCGATAATTCGAAGAGACTTGCAAAGATATCAAATCATGCATATAAGAATTCGTGAGAAGAATCAAATATTGTTCATAGATAATCTTGATCATAAACCCACAATTCATCGGATCTCGACAAACACACCGCAAAAAGTATTACATCGAAGCGAACGTTCGTTCGTTAGCATTTTCTTTTTATTTTATTTTCGGCCAGGGACCTATTCGCAATTATTTTTATCGCAGATTAGCCCCTGATCTTCAAACCCTCGCAAATTTTTAACCGCTCGTCCAAATCCAGTGAAACCAACGCCAAAATCTTCGTCTCGAACCCCTCTTTCCAGTTAATCAACTTGAACATGGTTTGACAATTTAAAAATTGGTTTCAAGCAGATTTGATTTCAAACTTCTTTTGATCGTAGTTTGAGTTTAGTAGCTCCGATTTGATTGATTCTTTTTGCAAATCGAAACTCTTCAGTTGAACTTCCAGTTTGAATCTTTTCTCTTGAGTTTTACCCTTGCATCTATGTTTGAGTGCTTATGTATGCTATTGTTTGTTTGCGATAGAGTTTCCGGAGTGCGAAGCGTGCTACTACGAGTCACTAGGGTTTTCAGATCGTTAGCAAGGCAAGTAACACTTTGATCATACCCCTTTATTACCCAGTTTGTATGCATTAGTTTCAACCCTCAAACATTGCATGGTTAGGATTTGTTAACATGTGGGTATTGGGAAGTAGATGATGAGGTAGAACCTATTGCCCTTTATTTGAAACCTTGGGAGTTACTTCTACGTTATGCTTATACTGCTATGCTATGCTCGTAGACGTGGATTGGTTGAGTGTATCCATGACAGATGTGAGAGTTGTTAATTAATGGTTAACTTAAGGTGGCTACTTTAAAACACTCTGGGTGGATTGGTTGAGGTACCCTGGAGCACCCAGTGGTTGTCTGGGCACCTGGAGCAATCCAGCGCTATCCTGGGATATCCCGGAGTACCCGTGTGATCATCCTATGGTTTGCCACCCAGGCTCAAAGGGATCATAAGATTATTCATGCTAGAAACTTCCGTGTGCAGCCACAAGCCATTATGGGCTCTGGCATAGTTGAGTAAGTTGTGGAAACCTTTCCACGATGGGCTAGCAGATGTAGGGGATTGTAGGTGTACCGCCTATCTATCGGTTAAGGGACCTCTTCGAAAGACTGGGTCATCCGTTTCTCAAACATCATGCAGTGCGAGAAATACAACGGAGGAGATCGAGTCTTGTGGGGAAAAGTGCGCAAACCTCTGCAGAGTGTACAAACTAATCATGGTTAGCCGTGTCCTCGGTTATTGACAACTTGAGTATCTGGTACTTTGAATTATTGATTTGATCTCATCACTCCTAATTAATTTTGTTGGGCTGTTAATTACTGTTTAATTGGGATTGAGTTGGAGGAACCTTCTCAATATATATCAACCAACTTGTTAGTTAAATAAAATATATTCCTTTGTAGTAGGGAAAAATTGGCTTTACGCAAACATGATAACCATAGAGCGTCCACCGGCCATATATGCATGTAGTAATAGCAGTTATCTTGTTCATTGCTCTACGGTGTTATTTTGCCAGCATATTCCATGTGCTGACCCGTTTCTGGCTGCAACGTATTATGTTGCAGACTTTTTAGACGAAAAGTAAGGTGCCCTAGGTCGTTGTCGTGCACTCAGTTATGTCGTTGGAGTTTATGGACTCATTTACCTTCGATCCTTCCGCAGTTATCTTATTTAGATGGCCTTAAGCCATATTATTGTAATAAGTTCTCTTTTGAAACATTCGATGTAATAAGTGTGTGATTGCACTCTGTTATAAATCCTTCAAGTACTGTGTGTGTCAGCATTACTGATCCAAGTATGTGTCTATAGCCTAATAAATGAAGTGTTGCACGCTGTTACTATATATGTTAAGTATGTAGATATGGACCATATGGTTGTTGGCCCTTAGCCTCTTAAAATGTGATAGTTGTTACTATGTTAAGTATGTAGATATGGACCATATGGTTGTCAAAACTGTGTTACGAAGATCCTCCTTTTGTCGAATAGTGTAACCACTATATATATGTTACTCAAATGCTATTACCCAAGTTCATAAATTTTCATGGAAAGTATTAGTATCGCATACGCTCATTGAGTTTAAGCGTGCAGGATGTCCAGAAGGCATTTGCATATTAACTATCCATATTGCAAATTCACACACATGTTCACATAAGGAAACGTATATGTAACATACTAATCATCGCACACGAGTACTCGCAGACGCGTCGTGTGCGATACTCCTAGCCACCGCAAGCAACTAGTTTGCATTTTTCGAAGTTTTTTGTACACATAGTATCACACACGAAGTAATTGTATTGACCGTCTGTGTTGTAATTTCTCATCACAAACAGTTCATCCGAGTCGGCTGTTTGCCATGTATCACACACATCTTGTTTACACGACTCGTTTGTGTTCTTTTGGCTCGTCGCAAACAGTTCAACCATGTGAACTGTATGCTGCATATCACACACACCTTGTTAAGTTGAACCGTTTCTGTTGTGTTCCCTAATTGAAATCAGTTCATCCGAGTTATCCGTATGCCGTATATTGCACACACATTGACATGGCTGCCCGTTTCTGTTGTTCTACCTCGTCGCAAACAGTTCGAATGCATTAACCGTGTGTCCTGCATCACACGCACATTGTTATGGCTGCCCGTTTCTGTTGTTTTCTCATCGCAGACAGTTTGAATGGATTAACCGTATGCCCTGCATCGCACACGCAACTAAAATCTTAACCGTGTTTGATGCATCCATCATCGCAAATGTTTTGCACCCTTTTTGACGGTTTTTTACACCACCGTTTGCGATTGTTGCATCGCACACAGTTTCGGCAAAGGGTCTTTGATCGTAGTGTCGCGTTAGCAGTCTCCTGCAGTAGTGCTAACTCGATTACATGATGAATCTCATCCAACTCCTCACCGACCAGCGAGCCTACAAAGCAATTACTCACTCCTGGTGGGGACCATCATGGAATTGGCAATGGAGAAGGGTTGGTGATGACAAAGAACGAAGATCCCCCTCTCCGGAGCCCCAAATGGACTCCAGATCTTCCCTCCCGAGGAAGAACAGGGCTTGGCGGCGGCTCCGTCCCGTGGATCGCGATAATTCTTTCTCCCTGGGTTTTTTCTGGAATAATGTGAATTTATAGTATCAGGGGGTCGTCAGCGTGCCACCAGGTGGGTACAACCCACCTGGGCGCGCCAGGAGAGGGGGGCGCGCCCTGGTGGGTTGTGCCCAACCAGGGGCCCTCTCTGGTAGGTCTTGGCTCCAGAAATTCTTATTATTGATATAAAAATTCCTCGCAAAGTTTCTTTCCATTCCGAGAACTTTTATTTCTGCACAAAAACAACACCATGGTAGTTTTGCTGAAAACATCGTCAGTCCGGGGTTAGTTTCATTCAAATCATGCAAATTAGAGTCCAAAACAAGAGGAAAAGCATGATAAAAAGTAGATACGTTGGAGACGTATCAGTGTCCTTAGCATTTTGAGGGGTCCACATCTCTAGTCCATGCCATGCCAATCATTGAACTTCCTGAAATGATTATCTTGAAAGAGTATTAGTTCAATGAGCTATATGTTGTTAAGAATTACCAAAACCACCCAGGGATAGTTGCACTTTCAAGATTGACCCTCCCTCGATGAGAGGATCGTTGGCGATGATGATGGCTTCGATTTCCCTCTCCCGGAGGGAAGTTTCCCCGGTAGAATAGCTCCATCGGAGCCCTAGATTGCTTCTGCCCAGGTTCCGCCTCGAGATGACGGCTATTCATCCCGAAAGCTTCCTTCTGATTTTTTTTCTAGGTCAAAACCTCCATATAGCAGAAGATGGGCACCAGACGAAGGCCAAGGGGGCCACAAGCCCTGGGGGCACGCCCCCAGGCTTGTGGACACCTGGTGGGCCCCCTTCTGTTGTTTCTTTGCCCAATATTTTTTTATTCAAAACAATTCTCTGTAAAGTTTCAGGACATTTGGAGTTGTGCATAATAGGTATCTCAGATTTGCTCCTTTCCGGTCCGTAATTCCAAATGCCAAAGATTCTCCCTCTTCATGTAAATCTTGTAAAATAAGAGAGAAAAGGCATAAGTATTGTACCATAATGTGAAATAACATCCCATAATGCAATAAATAATAACATAAAAACATGATGCAAAATGGACGTATCAACTCCCCCAAGCTTAGACCTCACTTGTCCTCAAGCGGAAGCCGAAATTGATAATCATGTCCTCATGTTTAGAGATAGTGGTGTCAATAAAATAAAATACGGACATGAGGGCATCATGATCATCTTTAGAAAAACAACATATTGTCATATAACTTCTTCTGCCAAAGTGATAATTCATTCAAAAGGTAAAGTATGAATCAAAAACTTTATTGAAAACTAACAAACTATGATCTCGGTCATTGAAACAATTTCAAATTATTATAATATCGGAAAGAGTCAATGTAAGAGATTTTATGTAGCAAGTTCATATACTCAACCATCATTTAATCTTTCATAATTATTAACACTCACGTGATACTTATGAGATCAAAGCTTCAATCGAACACATAGGAAGATAGGGGCTTATAGTTTCGCCTCCCAACCATTTACCTCAAGGGTAATGTCAACAATAATAATTTATGATCACCTACATCCGAGTGGTTATATATATTTGGATCATCCCCAACATATAGTGCTTGCCAAAAGGAGAAAATATAAAAGGAAGGGTGAAGATCACCTTGACTCTTATATAAAGATAGAAAGTAAAAAAAAAGATAGGCCCTTCACAGAGGGAAGCAGAGGTTGTCATGCGCTTTTATGGTTGGATGCACAAAATCTTAGTGCAAAAGAACATCGCTTTATATTGCCATTTGTGATAAAGAACTTTATTATGCAGTCGTCGCTTTTATTTCTTCCATATCACAAGTTTGTATAAAGCTTATTTTCCTCACACTAAAAGATCATACATATTTACAGAGCGATTTTTATTGCTTGCACCGATGACAACTTACTTGAAGGATCTTACTCAATCCATAGGTAGATATAGTGGACTCTCATGGCAAAAATGGGTTGATGGATTTTGGATGCACAAGTAGTATCTCTACTTGGTACAGAAGATTTGGCTAGCATAAGATGAGAAGCAAGCTCAACATGTTGGAGGATCCATGACAATATAACTTCTATTTGGATATAAGGAAACATAACTCATTATGTTGTCTTCCTTGTCCAACACCAACCTTTTAGCATAGAATATTTTAATGAGTGCTCACAATCTCAAAAGATGTCCAAGATAGTGTATTTATATGTGGGACCTCGCTTTCTTTATTACTTCCTATTAATTGCAACAATGACCAAAACTGTGTTTGTCAACTATCAACAAATTTCATGTGACATACTTCTTATATGTGAAGTCATCACCTTCCATAAGACTATTATATAATTTTTAATTCTTTTCCAAGATAAAAGCAGGAAACCGAAGCCCTCAACTCAAAATGAATCTTTATTATATAATTCTTGCACTCGATTACATAGATATAACACAAAGCAACAATCAAGGACTAGATCATACTAAAACTTTTATTCTACTAGATCAAGATTTAACCAAAAGAATTGAACTAAGATAAAGGGTAAAGATAAAGATGTGATGGTGATACGATACCGAGGCACCTCCCCCAAGCTTGGCACAAGCCAAGGGGAGTGCACATATCCGTGTACTCAAGTCTCCTTCTACGGAGGTGGTGGTGCAATATTATTGGCGATAATTCCTTTCAGGATACGATTCTCTTCTTCGAGCTTATAATTTTGTTGCTTGAGATCCATAATTTCCTTGTGAAGTTTGCCTTTGAAAGTTAGAGCACCGTCCACCCATGGATGCATCATGGCTGCGGAAGAAAAGGCAACACTCCTTTTCAAGTTATTGTAAGAGATAAATTTAGCACCAGGAGGTTTGACCGAATCTGGCAGGACTGAGCTCCTGAATTCTTCATTCCCACATTAGGTCGAGGGAGAGAGGTGACTTCTTGATCCTCTTGCATGGCATCTACTCTTTTCATGTCAGCTTCCATCTCTTCCTCTGTTGACCACCCAAAGGGATCAGCTTCGTTGTATTCTCTTGGATCTGGTGTCGGGTGAGAGACACGACTCTCCCCGACCGACTCTTGCAAAGACATCTTGCTCCGAATCTGCTGCAGAAATAGCACGAAACAAGAACAAAAGATATTGTTATGATACGGTGGTCAAAACCTTCGAGAGATTATATAATGAATTTTTACTATGCAAAGCAAGTATTCTGGGAGAAAACGGAGTCCGGAGGGCACACGAGGTGGCCACAGGCCTGGGAGGCCCCACGGCTTGTCGCCTCCTCGTGCGCTATTCGGACTATTTCTTATTTTCCTAATTTTTTTTAAATATTCCAAAACGGAGTAAAATTGCTTTTGGAAACTTTTGAAGTCGGTTTACTTACCGTATCACATACATATACCTTTTAAGGGTTCCGGAACGTTCTAGAAGGTTTCCCTTATGTATTCCTCCGGTGTTATGGTATGAATAATATTAGTTTCAACATTTATGGGCGTACCTGAGATATACTGTTTGATTCTTTGCCCATTCACTACCTTTGGCATTGTTGATCTTGATGGCACCGAAACGATAAACTTCTTCGATAATGTAATCCCACTTGGAGAGAAGTTTTCCTGCAAAAAAATCTTAAATGAGAATTGTATAGCAAGACATGGTCACCGACATTAAATTCCCGCTTTTGTATCCTTTTGTCATGCCATCTTTTAACCTTTTCTTTAAACAACTTGGCATTTTCATAGGCTCGGGTTCTCCATTCATCAAGTGAGCTAATGTCAAGTAACCTCTTCTCACCGACAAGTTTGAAATCATAGTTGAGTTCTTTAATTGCCCAATAAGCTTTATGTTCTAATTCAAGAGGTAAGTTACATGCTTTTCCATAAACCATTTTATACGGAGACATACCCATAGGATTTTTATAAGCAGTTCTATAAGCCCATAATGCATCATCAAGTTTCTTAGACCAATTCTTCCTAGATCTATTAACAGTCTTTTGCAAGATCAATTTTATTTCTCTGTTGCTTAATTCTACTTGAACGCTAGACTGAGGATGATAAGGTGATGCAATTCTATGGTTAACATCATACTTACCAAGCAATTTAAGGAAAGCACCATGAATAAAGTGTGAACCACCATTGGTTATTAAATATCTAGGGACTCCAAACCTCGGGAAAGTAACTTCTTTAAGCATTTTAATAGAGGTGTTATGATCAGCACTATGATACGTCTCCGTCGTATCTATAATTTTTGATTGTTCCATGCCAATATTATACAACTTATATATACTTTTGGCAACAATTTATATGATTTATTGGACTAACCTATTGATCCCGTGCCCAATGCCAGTTCCTGTTTGTTGCATGTTTTTTGTTTCACAGAATATCCATATCAAACAAAGTCCAAACGCGATAAAAATTTACGGAGAATGATTTTGGAATATATGTGATTTTTAGGACTTGGAATCAACGCAAACGGGGGCCCACAACCACCACAAGACACCAGGGTGCACCTGGGCCCCCTGGCGCGTGGTGGCGGGTTGTGCTCACCTCATACGTGGGTTGGAGCTCTACTTCGGGCGCAAGGAAGCTTATATCCAGAAAAAAATTGTGTTAAAATCTCAATGCAATTGGAGTTACGGATCTCCGTGAATATAAGAAATGGTTTTCAGCCAGAAAACAGGAACGCGGAACAGAAGAGGATAGAGAAGGAGATCCAATCTCGTAGGGGCTCCCGCCCCTCCGCCGCCATGGAGGCCATGGACCAGAGGGGGAACCCTCCTCCCATTTAGGGGGGAGGCCAAGGAAGAAGAAGAAGAAGAAGAAGAATGAGGGGGGGGGGGGCTCTCTCCCCCTCTCTCCCGGTGGCGCCGGAGTGCCGCCGGGGCTAGGATCGTGACGACGATCTACATCAATAATATTGCTACCATCAACACCAACTTTATCCCCCTCTTTGCAGTGGTGTAACACCTCTTCCCCCCGCTGGAATCTCTACTTAAACATGGTGCTCAACACTATATATTATTTCCCAATGATATGTGGCTATCCTATGATGTTTGAGTAGATCCATTTTGTCCTATGGGCTAATTGATGATCATGGTTAGTTTGAGTGTATATTTTACTATGGTGATGTCCTACGGTGACCACAGTCTCACGCAAACGTGAGGGGTCCCCGCTGTAGGGTGTTGCAATGCGTTCATAATTTGCTTATTGTCGGTTGCCGGAGTGACAGAAGCCTGAACAGGGATACGTGGGTTATTGCGTATGGGAGTAAAGAGGACTTGATACTTAATGCTATGGTTGGGTTTTATGACATTAATGATCTTTAGTAGTTGCGGATGCTTGCTATAGTTCCAATCATCAGTGCATATGATCCAAGTAGAGAAAGTATTTTAGCTCATGCCTCTCCCTCATATGAAATTGCAAGAATGATTACCGGTCTAGTTATTGATTGCCTAGGACAAATGACTTTCTTGTTGACAAAAACTATCTACTTTTGTTACCTTGCAATTTATTTGTAGTTTTATTCTCGCAAATTACTCATAGTTTTATTCTTGCAAAATAGTTTCATACTTGTTTTAGGTAAAGCAAACGTTAAGTGTGCATAGAGTTGTATCCGTGGTCGATAGAAATTGAGGGAATATTTGTTCTACCTTTAGCTCCTCGTTGGGTTCGACACTCTTATTTATCGAAGAAGGCTAAACATACGATCCCCTATAATTGTGGGTTATCAAGACCTTTTTCTGTCGCCGTTGCCGGGGAGCAATAGCGTGGGGTGAATATTCTCGTGTGTGCTTGTTTGCTTTATCACTAAGTAGTTTTTATTTGGGACAATTGCATTTTTACCCCTAGATGGTTCCTACCCACGGGTTTTGCCCTTACTTTTCGAGCTTGCTTAGTTTTGCCCTTACTTTTTCCGTCATGGTCCCTCGAATGCCCTTTGACATTTGACCAAAACTTTGAAAATTCATAACTAATTCATATGAACTCAGAAAAATGAAAATAAGATATCAAAATGTTCAGATAAACATTGCCTTTATGTGCATATCATTGGCATTCAAGACAAAAGCACCCTTTAAACTACCTGAGATAATTAGTGTTATTAACATTATTAAAAATAAAAAGGTATAAACAATATGTTTTCATGAATAAAAATTATATGCAAATGTAGGTGATGTTTTCTGAACATCCAGATACTTATTTGCATTTTTCTGAGTTCGTATCATCTTGTTAAGAATGTTCTTACGACTTTGACCATTATTTGGAAACTTCATAACAAGTTGATACCAACTCAGAAAAATGCAAATAAGATATCTGGATGTTCAGAAAACATCACCTACATCAGCATGTAATTTTTATTCATGAAAGATATTGTTTATACTTTTTTATTTTTAATAATGTTAATAACATTAATTACCTCAGGTAGTTTAAAGGGTGCTTTTGTCCTCAATGCAAATGATATGCACATAAAGGTAATGTTTATGTGAACATTTTGATATCTTATTTGCATTTTTTTGAGTTCATATGAATTAGTTATGAATTTTCAAAGTTTTGGTCAAACGGTCAAAGGGCATTCGAGGAACCTCGACGGAAAAAGTAAAGGTAAAACTGAGCAAACTCGAAAAGTAAGGGCAAAACCCGTGGGTAGGAACCAACTAGGGGTAAAAATGCAATTGTCCATTTTTATTTTGTGCTCTTGTTTTCTATCTTTAGTTATTGATAGGAAACGCAAAATACCAAAAAAATAGTTGTACCTACTAAAACAATGGCTGAAGAACCACCCAATTCTATCATACCACTGAAGCTTTCTACTTAGATCATCTTCGATCCCTATGTACTCGTGTTGAAACCCCAACTAGCTTAGTTGAGGGCAAATCATTAGATGAGCATGCTTACTATGCGCGGCACCACTTATCTCAAAAAGGGAAACTTTTACTGCATCAAATTAATACTATGCAATGCTATGCTTGGAATTTATGTGAAATACATGATTTTACTGGTTGCTGAAGACCCTAAGAAACACCTTCCTTATCAATGTGAGTTTAGAGATAATGGAATTCTATCTTCTTATGCTAAGGGTGTTTATAATTACTATGATGTTGAACAAATTGAAGAATTTGTTGCTTTTAAGGGTTCTTATGAAATTGCTTCTTTGGTTGAAAAGTATTATACTGCTCTTTATGAATCTGAAAATTTTGCCATACTTAAATATTGCTATGAAACTATGCTTCTAATTCTTATATTAATGAGTTTATTGAGAAAGTCTCCGTTGTCCAAGAAGAGACTAATATTTTGCAGGAGTCTATGGAAGAAGAAATTGATGAAACTGTGACCTCATTGGATGGAAAAAGTGATGAGGAGAGCGAACAACAAAAGGAGGAAGAGCAGATTAGCTACCCATGCCCACCTTCTAATGAGAGTAACTCTTCAACTCACACATTGTTTAATTTCCCTTCGTTCTTACCGAAGGATGATTGCTATTATCCCATTGATTCGTTTGAAATATCCATTTTTGATGAACTTGATGCTTGCTATGCTTGTGGCCATGATGCCAATATGAATTATGCTTATGGAGATGAACTTGCTATAGTTACTTATGTTAAGAATGAAATTGTTTCTACCACACCCACACATGATAGTCCTATTATCCTTTTGAATTATCCCAACTACACTATATCGGAGAAGTTTGCACTTATTAAGGATTACATTGATGGGTTGCCTTTTACTGTTGCACATGATAATTTTTATGAATGTAATATGCATGTGCTTGCTGCTCCTACTTGCAATTATTATGAGAGAGGAACTACATCTCCGCTTCTCTATGTTTCCAACACGATAAAATTGCAAGAAACTGCTTATGCTACGTATTGGCCTTTACTTGATGTGCATGAATTGTTCTTTTATGACATGTCGATGCATATGAAGAGGGTTAGACTTTGTCATTGCATGATATATGTTGCTTTGTGCTCACTACTAAATTATAAATCATTGCTAATTAAAATTGGCTTTGATATACCTTGGGATCCGGGTGGATCAATTACTTGAGCACCTTATGCCTAGCTTAATGGATTTAAAGAAAGCGCTGCCAGGGAGACAACCCGGAAGTTTTAGAGAGTCGTTTATTTCTGTTGAGTGCTTTTATAAAGTTTAAAAACAAAATAATATAGAGGGGAACCTAAAACTTCACAAAAAAGAAAAGTGAAAGTGAGAAAGACGAGCACCATGGAAGTGGGGGATATCCTTGAACTTTGTTCATGCCTATGGAAACTTTGTGAATCTCGATTACAGAAACTTTTCAACAAAAATAATTATCCCCTTGTACAAATCCATTGTATCATAAAATAATGTGCCAATATTTGCCTTCGGGATGATTAGATTTCTTGTTGGTATGTGCGGTGTAAAAATTGAAACTTTGGCTGTAGTGCGTGAATTTACATTTTCTTACTGGAACGTCAAAAGTTTCTGAAGTTTTTACAATTGTTTATTTTTTCTATTTTTCAGAATTTTTGGAGTTACATAAGTACAGTAGATGTTCAGATTGCTACAGACTGTCCTGTTTAAGATAGATTCTATTTTTGATGCATTGTTTTTGCTTGTTTTGATGAAACTGTCGATTGTATCGGTGTTATAAGCCATGGAGAAGTTATAATACAGTAACTAAAATGCAAAAACAAAATATGAATGGGTTTTCAACAGTACTTAAAGTATAGATTTGCTTTATTATACTAACAGATCTCACCGAGTTTTTTGTCGAGTTTTGTGTGGATGAAATGTTAAGAGATCGAGGAGGTCTAGATATGAGGAGAAGGAGGAGAGTCAAGAGTTCAAGCTTGGGGATGCCCAAGGCACCTCAAGTAAATATTCAAGGAGACTCAAGCATCTAAGCTTGGGGATGCCCCAGAAGGCATACCATCTTTCTTCAACAAGTATCGGTATGCTTTTGTCTTTGTTTGTGTAAATCTTCGAGCGTCTTTTGTGTTTAGTTTTCATTTTTCCTTTTATGCACCATGCTGGTATGAGATAGTCCATGGTTGATTTATAGAATGCTCAATGCACTTCACTTATATCATTTGAGTACGGCTTTATAGAATGCTTCATGTGCTTCACTTATATCATTTGAAGTTTGGATTTCCTGTTTCTCTTCACATGGAAAACCGTTATTTATAGAATGCTATTTTGCTTCACTTATATTTATTAGAGCATGGTATTTTGTAGAAAGAATTAAACTCTCTTGCTTCACTTATATCTATTTAGAGAGTCAATTGGAATTGGTCAATTGCATGGTTAGTCATAAAATCCTACATAAAACTTGTGGATCACTGAATATGATATGTTTGATTCCTTGCAATAGTTTTGCGATATAGAGATGATAATATGTGGGAGGTACTAGTGGATGATCGTGTTTAGTAAGATATTGGTGTTAAGGTTTGTGATTCCCGAAGCATGCACATATAGTCTCTCATTATGCTATGAAGTTGGAGCATGATTTATTATTGATTGTCTTCCTTTGTGTAGAGGTCGGGGGCGCGCGATGGTTAAATCCTACCAACCTCCCCCCTAGGGGCATGCATAGTATTACTTTGCTTCAAAGGCTAATAAACTTTTGCAATAAGTATATGAGTTCTTTATGACTAATGTGAGTCCATGAATTATACGGACTCTTACCTTTCTTCAATTTGCTAGCCTCTATGGTACCGTGCATTGCCCTTTATCACCTCGAGACGTGGTGCAAACTTCGCCGGTGCATCCAAACCCCGTGATATGATATGCTCCATCACACATAAGCCTTATTATATCTTCCTCAAAACAGCCACCATACCTACCTATTATGGCCTTTCCATAGACATTCCGAGATATATATCCATGCAACTTCCACCGCTTCCGTTGTGATGACTTGGGCATTCATTGTCATATTGCTTTGCATGATCATATAGCTGACATAGTATTTGTGGCTCAGCCACTATTCATCATTTTTTATACATGTTACGCTAGATCATTGCACATCCTGGTACACTGCTAGAGGCATCCATATAGAGTCATACTTTGTTATAGGTATCGAGTTGTAATTTTTATTTCTTTTGAGTTATAAGTAAATAGAAGTGTGATGAACATCATTATTCATTATTAGAGCTTTGTCCTAGTGATGAAAGGATGATGGAGACCATGATTCCCCCACAAGTCGGGATGATACTCAGGACAAAAGAAAGAAAAAAAGAAAAAAAAGAAAAAAAGAAGGGACAAAGAGAAAAGGGGCACGCTAATTCCACACTTGTGCTTCAAAGTAGCACCATGTTTTTCATATAGAGAGTCTCCTATGTTGTCACTTTCATATACTAGTGGGAATTTTTCATTATAGAGTTAGATGCACACCCCACTTAGTTTTCAGTTTGAGCTTTCATACACTTATTGCTCTTTGTGCATCCGTCGCATGGCAATCCCTACTCCTCGCATTGATATCAATTGATGGGCATCCCCATATCCCATTGGTTAGCCGCGTCGATGTGAGACTTTACTTTTTTGTCTTCTCGATATTTACCCCTATCATCATACTCTATTCTACCCATAGTGCTATATCCATGGCTTGCGCTCATGTATTGCGTGAGAGTTGAAAATGCTGAAGCGCATTAAAAAGTATGAACCAATTGCTTAGCTAACACCGAGGTAGTTCATGATGAATACTTTGTGTTAAGAATATAGAGCATGACAAGGCTATATGATTTTGTAGGGATAGCTTTCTTTAGCATTGATATTTCGAAAGACATGATTGTTTGTTGGGATGCCTGAGTATTGATGTCTTTATGTCAAATTATAGACTATTGCTTGGAATCACTCGTGTCTTAATATTCATGCCATGATTAGATATATGATCAAGATTATGCTAGGTAGCATTCCACATCAAAAATTATCTTTTTATCATTTACCTACTCGAGGACGAGCAGGAATTAAGCTTGGGGATGTTGATACATCTCTGTTGTATCTATAATTTTTGATTGTTCCATGCCAATATTATACAACTTTTACATACTTTTGGCAACAATTTATATGATTTATTGGACTAACCTATTGATCCAGTGCCCAGGTTAGTTCCTGTTTGTTGCATATTTTTTGTTTCATAGAATATCCATATCAAACAAAGTCCAAACACGGTAAAAATTTATGGAGAATTATTTTGGAATATATGTGATTTTGGGACTTGGAATCAACGCAAACGGGAGCCCACAGCTACCACAAGCCACCGTGGCGCCTAGGCCTGCGCGTGGTGGTGGGTTGTGCTCACCTCGTACGTCGGTTGGAGCTCTACTTCTGGCGCAAGGAAGCTTATATCTGGAAAAAATCAAGTTAAATTCTCAGCGCAATCAAAGTTACAGATCTCCGGGAATATAAGAAACGGTTTTCGGCCAGAAAACAGGAACGCGAAATAGAAGAGAACAGAGAGGGAGATCCAATCTTGGAGGGGCTCCCGCCCCTCTGCCGCCATGGACCAGAGGGGGAACCCTCCTCCCATGGACTAATTGATGATGGTGGTTGGTTTGAGTGTATATTTTATTATGGTGCTGTCCTACGGTGCCCTCCATCTCGCGCAAACATGAGGGGTCCCCGCTGTAGGGTGTTGAAGTATGTTCATAATTTGCTTATTATCGGTTGCCGGAGTGACAGAAGCCTGAACACGGGTACGTGGGCTATTGCATATGGGAGTAAAGAGGACTTGATACTTAATGCTATGGTTGGGTTTTACGACCTTAATGATCTTTAGTAGTTGTGGATGCTTGCTAGAGTTCCAATCATAAGTGCATATGATCCAAGTAGAGAAAGTATGTTAGCTCATGCCTCTCCCTCATATAAAATTGCAAGAATGATTACCGGTCTAGTTATTGATTGCCTAGGGACAAATGACTTTCTTGTTGACAAAAGCTATCTACTTTTATTACCTTTCAATTTATTCATAGTTTTATTCTCACAAAGTACTCATAGTTTTATTGTTGCAAAATAGTTTCATACTTGTTTTAGGTAAAGCAAACGTTAAGTGTGCGTAGAGTTGTATCGGTGGTCGATAGAACTTGAGGGAATATTTGTTCTACCTTTAGCTCCTCGTTGGGTTCAACACTCTTATTTATAAAATAAGGCTACAAACGATCCCCTGTATTTGTGGGTTACCACACTACTAGTTTGAATAGCTTCTACCCACTTAGTAACGTAATCAACAACAACTAAAATATGAGTATACACTGGTACATCGAGGTGCTATACAAACGGTTTTTAACCCTTTTCTGTGATGGCATTTGGAACCGTCGCCAAGTGAGTGTGGGCAATAGGGGGGTCCTTCCCACACGACCCAGAAACCGTTGGGGATAGGGTGCCTTGATGCATACAGTTGTTCCCTATATAACCATTTCCGATATCTTGAATATCCCAAATGCTTCATCCTTGTTGCTCGTTTGTGATCGCATTGCCATCGCAGTCGGAGTTTTGTGGTTTTACCTAAAACCAGGCAGATTCCAGGCACGGGAGTTTTCCAGGAACGTACCAAACTGGCTCTACGTTTACGATGCCTAGCACATCACAAACAGTTCATGATTATAAATCGTGTACGATAGGTAGACAATCACACACATTTAGTTTTCCCGCACCGTATGTAATAGTGTCTGACATCACACACGCTTTGCAAACGACAAATGTGTGCATTGTTACACACGTTTCCTCTTCGTGAACCGTGTCGGATTATGATGTATATGGCACACACTGTGCTTTATTAACCGTGTGCATCGTAATGACATGTACACCGTAATTTCGCCCTAATTTAATTGCTGCTATTTTAAATTGTACCTAACTTAAACTTGAAAGTAGGCTATAGCTTTATTCATATCCATCAGGTTGAAACAAGCAATGCATTACTCAATTCACAGGTACATTTGTTTAAGAATTACATAAGCACCAAATAAAGAATGATGAACCAGGGTTCTATACTTGTACTATTACAGATGGAAAAGAAAGAGGCGACAGACATTCTGGTTGCTGGACAAGGTGAAGCGGAATGGCCCTATTTTGCTCTCCTGGATTCAGAAGGCACGCACGACTCTAGTCCAACCCCTTGTGATGGTCGGCCGCCAATCATGTAGTTTGAGAGGTAATCTTGAGTAAATTGCTTCAGGATCCACTTCAAAGGAAAAAAGATTCAGACATTGTCATCTAACACAACTCATTACGGGCAGTAAAAAGAAGGTTACATGGTTCGTACTTACCATCCTGCAGTTCACTGTTGTCTTGCATAAAGTGTAAACAAATAGTTCGATTGTCGGGGAGGCTGATCGTACCCACGAACACCTATGGGGCCGGCGGACCAGGCCCCTTTGTGGTTCGGAGGGGGGCGGAGATCGCACGAAGAGCGGATCGAGGCAAAGCACACGAGCAGTTTACCCAGCTTCGGAGCTCTCCGGAGAGATAAAACTCCTACTGCTGCTTGTTTGATGTATTGTGTTCTTGCTAGGGAGCGATGCAAGCCACAAAACCTAGCGTGAGCGTATCTGGTCTCGAGTGAGTCGAATGAACCGAACCCTGTCTACATTGCGCATGGGCCTCCTTTTATATGCTCAAGGGGTCTCCGACAGGTGGCAACATATACGAGGGTACAAATGTAAAAACAGAAGTTGGTACACCTACTTGAACAGTGCACAGTGCAAAATACCTAACTCTGACGGCAAGGGACAAAAGCAATAAATGCCCGTCTGTGTCGCCTAAACAGTGCAACAGAGATCGTCAGGTGTGCCACCGCTCGCCACGATGGCAAGCTTGTTAGCGCCGCTTATCGCTGCTCTCCGCCGGCTGCACAGCCTCTTGACACGCTGCATGGAATGGTCCCATGGCGACACATTGTTGGATGAGCTGGAGCGGAGATGGAGAGAGGTTGCTTGCCGCGGCAAGCGCCTTTGCCGCTGCCGAATCCTTGTCGCGTCCGGAGGCTTGTCGCGCCTGAGCCTTCCCGCAAGCTCCTCTTGCCGGGGCCTTGTCTTCTGCATACCTCGAATGGCCTTCCCGGCAAGCTCCTCTTGCCGGGGCCTTGTCTTCTTAGTCAAATACTTTGTTCTTGAATGGCTCCAAAGGAGCCACGGAGGATCTTGGCGGTGACTAGGCAAACCACGCATGGTGCTGCAACTGTCCGTCTGCAAGATGCGGGATACTAGGGTACCCTACTCTAGTACACCGACAGGAGCCCCCGGGCCTGGGCCGTACACGGTGCCGAGCGCTGTCGGGCCAGGCCCAAAACAGTGCACGGTCACACGCGGCCTCGATCACGCCGTAACTCGCCCCGGACCCACCACGACCCCCACTAACGGCATGCACCGAACGTGGCGTCGTGCGAGAGATCGTGGGCGTGGTCGTGGGGGTTTCTTTATTAGGAAAAGCGGAACGTCCGCCCCCTCCCCCTCCTTATAAGCGAGGGAAATAGGGGCAGGCCGTCCACTCCGCCATTGCTGTCTTGTCAAGAAAACCACCGCCGCTCCCCCCTTCTTCTCCAGTGCGAAGAGAGCAGCGCCCCGCCCCCTTTCGCCACAAGCACACCCACCGCCGTCGGCCTCCTCCGCCGCCCCCGCCATGGCTCCGAAAGCCGACAAGGAGAAGGGCGTCAGTCGGCCGAGGCGCAGCGGCTCGCGGCGCTGCGCAAGGAGCGGGCCATCTTCTCCTCACTGGCGCAAAGGAGCTGCGGAGTTCTTCTATCTCTTTTGGTCGACGGAGACGCGTGCGCAACCGCGCACGAAGGTACTCCCCGCCCGCTTCGATTTGGCCCCAACTGGGTACCCTTTCTTTGCCCTTTTCTTCTATTGCGGGCTTTGCCCGCCCTTTTCCGAGTTCTTCTGCGATATCATGAACACATATGGCCTCCGCCTCCTTGATTTCACCCCCAACGCTGTCTTGACCATGGCAGTTTTCGCACACCTTTGCGAAAACTTTGTCGGGATCCACCCAAATGTGGCACTCTTCCGCCACTTCTTCGTGCCCTGCCGAGAGAGGAGAGCCACTTGCCGGAGGGATAGCTTGGGTCTCCAGGATCGGCAAGAAAGAAGCCTATCTGGAGGGAGAGTTCCGCAACAAGTGGGAGGAGTGGAGAGCCAATTGGTGTTGGGTCGTAGAGGAGAACCCGTAGCCCTTCACTGCCGTGCGCCAAACCCCAATAGTGCGCGGCAGAGATTGGAGTAGCTTGGCGCCGGAGGATGCTAGGTTGAAGATAGCCGTGACCCTGATTTTGCGCCTCAGACTTGCCGGACTAACCGTAGGCGCAGTTGGCGCAGACTTCCTTCGCCGTCGCATCGCTCCCTTGCAGGAAAGGAGGAGGCCTGCTTGGGAGTTCCAAAATGCGGCAGACATCATGAGGTTGCGCCCGGGTCTGAACTGGAATTTCACCGTCTTGGAGCTGGATGTGATGCTGCTAGAGCTATTCAAGAACGACCCCGATCACCCTGAGTGGTTTAGGTTGCCGAGGGGGGTCGTCCCATTGTGCAACAACTCGGCGCTCGACCGCATCCGCGCCATGATGCCGCCAGCGATTCCCATGGGATCGCTCCAACCTGGCAGGAGCCCCGACGAGGTCGTGCAGCAGTTCTTCGACGACTTGGAAGAAGTGCCGATCCGCCCGGACGAAAGCGTAAAGGCTCACTCGCGACACCACCGACGAGGAGATGGCGCGTATTGCCACCAGGGGAGGAGGCGGCAGCAGCCGCTGCCGCTGGAGCCTTCGGGTACACCGTGGAGGAGGCGGACGCTGCGAAGGCGGCAAGCCTTGCCGAGCGAAGGGAGATCGTCGGCGAGGACGAGCTTGTCGAGCCCGAGGCCGAGTCGAGTGGACCCGCCGAGGGCGCTTCTTCTCCATCACCCCGCGACTTGCCACCAGCGGAGCCCCCGGCTCCGCCGAAGAGGCGTCTCCGCAAGGCCGGAGACGAGTCGGGGCGGCAGACTGGCCCACAGCAGCAGCGCCTCACACTGCTGCGACAACCGGGGCGGGATCTTCCCAGGCCACCGCCGACGCCTCCGCCAAGCGGCCAAGAGAGCCCACTCCTCCGCCTCGTCGCACCGGAGGCGAGCCGGAGTTTGACTTCTCCGCGCTCAGCTCCGAGGAGGAAGATGAAGAGTAAGCTTTGAGATTGTGCTTGTATTTCTTCAATTTTGTTGCTTCGTCTTGAATCTGATTTGCTTGCTCGACTCTTTCCTTTTTCGTGACGCAGCCCGTAGAGCGTCGAAGAGGGCCAAGATCCCGACGGTCGTCGTTGAGGACGATTCTCCCGTGGCAACAGGGGACGCGTCTGAGACCCCTTGCCGGACCAGCAACCTTCCTCGTGAGCAGCCCCCAAAGACAGCCCCCAAAGTAAGTGTGCGGTTTTCTCCTTACTACTAGGTGTGCAGGGTGCTCCTTCTTCGTTGATACCGATTGTTTGCTTGTGTAGGAGCAGAGCAGCCTCATCGGGAGGGCTCGGAAGCCGCCCGAAATCATGTCTGCTGCCACTACGCCGCCAAGGGAGGATTCTCCGGCAAGGGCGCCCTCCGACAAGGGAGGCCACTCCGCAAGGGAGGCTACCCGGCAAGGGACGGCGCCCGGTGACCCTCCGGTGGTCGAGGCCATGGCTGCGGATCCCGTTCTGTGTAATTTCCTTACACGAAAATCTCCCTTGGGCTTGTTTTCTTTTGTTTCTCTTTTTGAACATTTGCTTGACTGCTCTTTCTTCGTCTGACGCAGAGGCGATGGAGGTCGAGGCTGCCGGCGAGGAGGAAGCGCGCGGCAACACCGACGAGGCCGCCGTCGTGGAAGAAGAGGTCGCTGTTGTGGAAGAAGAGGCCGTCGCCGACGAGCCTGTTGGCGAGAAGGCCACCGAGGCTGCCGACGCAGAAGTCGGCGAGGGGTCGGGCGATCGTGACCGACGGCAGACCGAGGCCGCAGGAGCGCCAGCGCTACACCGACAGCCGACTTCGCCGCTGTCAGCGGCCAGTTCGAGGAGCCCAGCCCGCCTACCAAGGCCGGCGAGGGTGTCTTCATCAAACTCCCCCGAGTCGAAGCTCAGGCGCCGGTCGAAGGAGAGGCCTTCGACGGCGGGCTACTCGCCTCATTGGCCGACGCTGGTGGATGCGCCAAGCAGCAAAGAAGGCGAAGTTCTGAGGAGGAGCAGCCGAAGAAGCTGTTGTCGCTCTACCGCTACCGGCAAGCCAAGTTGGAGTCCCGGAAGCACTTGTCGCGAGGGCGTGAGCGGACATGGAGAAGCGCATGTAAGAGCTCCGGGCGCCAACCAAGAAACTCTCCGCGACATAGCGTAAGCGCGGGGCAACTTTGAAGAGCGCACGGCCTTCATCCTTGAGAAGGCCGCAGCCGAGAGGAGCAGCCGGCTGCCGAGAAGCTCTCCGCGCAGAAAGCGAGTGGCGCAGCGGAAGGTCAACCTGGACAGCCACGAAGAAGACCTTGCCGCGAGGAGTCACTTGGCGGGCGCTTAAGGAAGCGAAGGATGCTGCCGCAGCCGCCGAGGCCGCCAAGGAAGAGTTGAAGGCGAAGGTGGCACAGCCGAGGCCAGCCTCAAGAAGAGTGGCGAGGAGCTTGCAGCGCTCAAGCACGAAGCGCCGAGAAGGACGCTTACACCCTTGGCGAGCTGCAGGCCGTCTCGCCGATAGGGGCAAGGATCTCGGCGCCGCCAAAGATTCCAAGGCGGATCTTGAGCTGAAGCCGACCACTCGACGCAGACGTTGGACGGCGCCCAGAGAGCGGAAGTGGGCCTGTTGGAGACGATCAAGGCCAAGGAGGAGCTGCTAGCGAATGTTGTCTCCACCAGGCGCCTTGAGGGAGAGTGTGGAGCATCGGATCAAGATCTTGTGGACACCGCCGCCGACATCCACAACGAAATGATGGAGCTGGGATGGCGGACCTTGCATACTCCTCCGACGAGCATCTCCAACCCAGCGCCAAACTCAGTTTATTCTTCAAAGGCGTGGTGGCGGGCCTCCAGCCGACTCGGGAAGAGGTCCCAAAGCAGCTGGCCGAGGAATCACGCCAGATCTGCGGCAGAGCCCTCGAGAAGGTGTTGATAAAGGTGGCCTTCCGCAATCCGGGCCTCAACCTTAACGGCGTCCTCAGATCCTTGCCGCCAGATGCCAACGTGGAGGAGCTCAAAGCCCTTGTCGCACCCATTGTGGACAAGGTGAACAAGATCAAGCGGGTTGATGGCGACCGCGTAGACTAGGCCGCCAATTTTATCTTTCCCTTGTCGCTGCTTATCATGTTTGGAACACTTTGTTAGATCAGCGACAAGTTATTTTGTAATATACTCTATCTTAGGCGATCAATGCAACGTTATTTCCTCTACTTGATTCCTTCCTTTGTACGTTTCTGCCCTACGCATTTAGGGGACTTGTCGGTGCGGGCACCTTTTGTCATGAAGGCCGAGTGCGAACGTCGGCCTGCTGGCCGTCCGCCTCCGACAAGCAACCTTGTCGCTACTAGCCGCAGCTCACTTAAGTTGTTGAGCGGACTCGAAACAAAGTAAGGGTGCGACTAGCCTGCGAGTTGGTTCCTCTGCGCACAGGTTTTCCATACAAGGTACTCTCGTTCGAGGAAGATAACTTCAAAATTTAAAAATTGATTGCTCAAACTTTGGCAACTTAGCTTTTCTGTCTTTTGCTTCCTGATAAGGCGAAACTTCCTCGAGCGATGCCTGGTCCATAGTATTATCTTCTCCTTCCCCCCTGGTTAACTTGTGCGCGAGGGAGCCTTCCTTTCTTTGAGAAAAGAGAAAGAAGAGAAAATAAAGTTATGGAGCCCAGCGGCTCGATATTGCTTACCGGGTGTGGTTGTTGCACAAAGTGTTAGCCAAAACGTGCAATAAAATGATGAAAGCATGAATTTGACAAGTTGTGCACAACACATGAGCTTTACTGATGCACGGGGTCTGCGCCCGGCTTTGTACAAAGGATTACATGCAACAGCGGCAAGACTTGTACAAAAGGTGGTTGCCGGAACAGGTTCCGGAACCGCGCCCTACGGGTAAAACTTACGAAGATGCTCAATGTTCCAGGAGTTGCTCACCGATGCCATCTTCGGTCTCAAGCATGACAGCCGTGCCTAGTGACTCGTTTCACCCGATAAGGGCCTTCCCACTTCGGCGTCAACTTGTTTGAATTCTTGGCGGACTGGGCGCGCCGAAGAACAAGGTTGCCTTCCTCGAGGCTTCTGGCAATAACTTTGCGGCTATGGTAGCGACGCAAAGCTTGCTGGTAGCGAGCAGCTCGCACAGCGTCCTGAAGACGATCCTCCTCAAGGAGCAGCGCGTCATCTTGTCGCAGCTGCTCTTGCTCAAGCTCATCATAAGTGAGCACTCGAGGTGATCCGTATACGAGTTCCGTGGGGAGAACTGCCTCTGCTCCATAGACTAGAGCAAAGGGTGTCTGGCCAGTGGCTCGATTTGGCGTCGTCCTGATCGACCAAAGAACCACCGGTAGCTCCTCGATCCAGTTTCTTCCGCACTTGTGCAGCCTGTCGAAAGTTCTGGTCTTGAGCCCGCGTAGCACTTCAGCATTTGCCCTCTCTGCTTGACTGTTGCTTCTCGGGTGAGCAACAGAAGCAAAGCAGACCTTGGCGCCAAGATCTCGGACGTACTGCATGAAGGTGCGACTCGTAAACTATGTGCTGTTGTCGGTGATGATCCTGTTAGGGATTCCGAAACGGCAAACAATCGACCTGAAGAACTTGATCACGACCGTGCCGTCACCTTCCTCATCGCTTCCACTTCCGGCCACTTTGTGAACTTGTTGATGGCGACGCATAAGTACTCAAAGCCCCGACAGCTCGGGGAAAGGGCCGAGGATGTCGAGCCCTGCATCGAAAAGGGCCGTGATAAAGGGATCGTCTGGAGAGCTTGAGCTGGCTGGTGTATCTGTTTGGAATGGAACTGGCACGCTTCACACTTGGTTACTTGTGCAGTTGCATCCTGGAGGGTTGTCGGCCAGAAGAAACCTTGCCGGAAAGCTTTACCAGCAAGCGCTCTCGCGCCAATGTGGTGACCACATATGCCTCCATGTATCTCTGCCAGCAGCTTTTATCCATCTTCCCTGGGAATGCATTTCAATTTCACACCATTGAGTCTTCTTCTGTACAGTATGCTGTCGACAAACTGGTACATACTTGACTGCCGGGCTACTCTTTCTGCTTCTTCTTGCTCTTTGGGAAGTTCTCCTGTCTGAAGGAAAAGGACAATCGGCTGCGCCCATGCTGGAGCTTGTGGCTCGACAACAAGGACTAAAGGCACATCTGCTGCTGCGGGAACGTCGGCTTCTACGGCAAGAACCTGCGGCTCTGCCGAGCTTGATGCTCCCGGCAAGCTTGCCGGAGCAAGACTTGTCGGAAGCGTGCGCTTCAACGAAACAAACCTCGGGCTTGTCGGAGCAGACTGCCCCCAAAGATCGTTGGTGTTGATCTTGGGGACCTTGGGCGGCTTGAAGCTCTGCCGGAAGTAGTCACCAGAGAGCAACTTCCTCTTCTTGCTCTGTCCGATTGACGGTGTTACGGTTGGTTGGGTCAGCTTGAGCACGAAAATCCTGGTTCCACAGTGCAACTTAAGTGCAGCACACTTTGACAGCCGTCAAGAATATCATTCGAGCTCTTGGAACATGTTCCATTTGCAGGCCGTCAAAGTGCTCTTCTAGCTTCCTCACTTCATCGACGTAGGCTTCCATCAACGGACTCTGATAATCTTTGTTCACTTGGCGGACGACAAGCTGCGAGTCACCCCTGACAATAAGCTTCTTGATCCCAAGGTCTACGGCGATCCTGAGACCGGCAAGCAAACCTTCATACTCTGCAGTATTGTTTGTTGCTTGCTCCTTGGGAAAGTGCATCCGACCCACGTGCTTGAGGTGCTCTCCGTGGGTGCGATAAGCAAGACGCCGCACCGGGCGCCTTTGCAGCGAGAAGGCACCATCAAAGTACATTAGCCACTCTTTGCTTGCTTCCTTGACGGGAATGCTCGTCTCCTAATCTCTTCTTCCGGCGTTGGCGTCCATTCTGCTATGAATTTCGCCAATGCTCGCTTTGGATAGTTGAAGTGCTTTCAAACTTGAGACCAAAGCTTGATAGTTCCAAAGTGCCCATTCGACAATCCTGCCTGTTGCCTCTGGATTCTGCAGTATCCTCTTGAGCGGAAAGCGAGTGACAACTGTGATCTCATGTGCTTGGAAGTAATGGCGCAGCTTTCGAGGCCATGAGGAGGCCGAAAAGCAATTTCTGCACACCAGAGTACCTTGACCTAGCCCCCTGCAGGAGGGAACTGACAAAGTAAACTGGGCGCTGCACCATCCTTTTCCGCATCTGTTCATGCGTCTGCGCGGATTCATCCTTGTCGGGACCAGAGCTTGTCGGCGAAGCCCCCCGCTTGTCGCTGGATGTGGTTGCCGTGGTTGCTGGCTCGTCATCCGCCTCCCTCTCCGCTACTAACGCAGCACTAACCACTTGATTGGTTGCTGCTATATATAGCAGCAACTTCTCTTGTGGTTTAGGTGCGACAAGTGTTGGAGTGGAGGACAGGTATCTCTTTAAGTCCTGCAGCGCAGCCTCCGCCGAGTCCATTTCATTGGACCTGCCTTTTTCAAAATCTTGAAAAATGGCGGTGGTGCGCCAGCAGACCTAGAAATAAACCTCGCTGAGAGCAGCTACGCAACCGCAAGTCTTCGTGACATCCTTGACACGCTTTGGTGCTTCAATCACTCAATGGCCTTGATCTTGTCGGGATTGGCTTCAATCCTCGCCGAGATGAAGAACCCGAGAAGCTTGTCGGAAGGAACTCCAAACACGCACTTCTCGGGTTGAGCTTGAGGTTGATCTTGCGCGCAAATTTGCAAAGGTCTCGGCCCAAATCTTGAACCAGAGTTGCTTTGTCCTTGCTTTTGACCACTATGTCGCCCATGTAGGCTTCTACATTTACGTGCATTTGCGGCTCAAAAGCGTCATGGACTACCCTTGCAAACGTTGAACCAGCATTCTTCAAACCGAAAGGCATCCGTATGAAACAGTATGTGCCACACGGTGTAATGAATGCGGTCTTCTCCTCATCTTCTTCAGCCATGAAGATCTGATGGTATCCTGAGTATGCATCAAGAAACGAAAGCAAATCACATCCAGCCGTGGAGTCAATAACTGGTCGATGCGCCGTAAGGGAAATGGATCTTTGGGACAAGCTTTATTAACATCCGTGAAGTCAATACAAAGTCTCCATTTTCCATTTGCTTTGGCGACTACGAGGATTGGCCAACCACGTAGGATGGAGCACTCCTCCGACAAGGCCTGCCGCTTCCGGTTCTTGATCTCTTCTCGCTATGAATTCTTGGCGCCCACCGCTTGCTTCCTGACTTTTTGCTTGACGGGCGGCGCGATGAGGACAGACGGCCAGCGGTGCTCAATCACTTTCACAGGAACACCGGGATGTCGACGGTTGCCATGCAAACACGCCGACATCCGCCCGCGCAGGAAAGCAACGAGCGCGCCTTCCTATTTAGGGTCGAGAGAGGCACCGATGGTGAAGGTACCACCGGCCGTCCTCCTTGGCGGGCACCTTCTTGGTCTTTAGCGGAGCTACCATCTTCTTCTTGCACTTGCCGGTGGAGCTCGATGGTGCGTCCTCGACGGTAGCACAAAGCACCAAGAGGTGCGCTTGCCGGAGTGGGCATCAGAGCTCTTGCCGGACTTGGACTTTGTCTTCTTCCCCCCGGGAGCTTCAGCGGCAAGTGTTTGGCAATCTGTCGCGGTCGCTGCATCCCGGTAGATCTTGTCGGCACGTATAAGGGCATCCTTCTTGTCGCCATGGACAGAGATGACGCTTATCGGGCCCGCATCTTGAGTAAGTTGTAGGCGTAGTGAGAGGCTGCCATGAACTTGGCGAGTCTTTGGGCGACCAAGTATCCCATTGTAAGGCAATGGGAAATCGGCAACGCCGAATGTGACCCTCTTAGTCCTAAAGTTCAGCTCGCTGCCAAATGTTACCGCAACGTAATCTTCCCCTTCGCTTGCTCCTTCCCGGATTGATCCCTTGAAGGTGCCAGTCTCTTTCGAGCTTGCGTCGAGGATTTGAAGCTTCTGGAGCACCGCGGAGGAGATCAGATTCAAGCCGGCCCCGCCGTCAACTAGCATCATTGTGACCTTGAGGTTGCGGATGGTTGGTGAGACCAACATCGGCAAGCACCCGACCGCAGTAATGCGATCAGGGTGGTCCTCAATATCAAAGACGATAGGCGTGCTGGACCACTTCAGAGGCTTGTGTGACTCTACGGATGGTTTCGCTGCATTGACCTCCCGCATACATTGCTTGAGTTGGCGGTGGGAGGTATGCAGGGAAGCACCTCCGTCAACGCAGAGGACCTCTGTGGCTTTCTGAAACTCCTGCTCATCGGCGTCGCTGCCTTCCATATCCTCGTCGTCGTCATCATCTTCATCCTTGTCGCGCGGCGCTGGGAGGTCTGTCTCCTTGCCGCTGCTTGGCCTTGCCAAGGCGTCCTCCCCGGCCGGACGTTTCTTGCTTGCTCCCCTGCACCTTCCTGGGCCTTCTCCTTGTCGCACCGCCAGATTTTCAGCCCTCTGTTGTTCGACAAGCTGCTCGACCTTCTTGCAGCTCTGGAGGTCGTGGGCCCTTGGTGCGGTGGATCTTGCAAGATCTTGCTTGCCGGAGCCGTCACATTGTCGGCGGCCGCCACAGACCGGTGGTTGGCGTCACGGCAACCTCCTTGCCGGAGCCACCAGCCTTGGCGTTCTTGTCGCCACCTCCGTTGCGGACTGCTCAACAGCTAACACTTCTCCGCTTTCTTCTTCCTGTTGCCTCGCCGCTGCCCTTCTTTTCCGGGGAGGCCTCCTCACTGTCAGATCCTGCTTCTGCATTCTCTCCTGGGAGTCTCCTCCCTTCCTCAGCACGTGCACACTTGTCGGCCAAGGCATACAGCTCACTGACGTCCTTGACTTTGCACATCGCCATCTCCTCCCTCATCTTGCGGTTCCGCATGTTACGATGAACGCTACCGATCACCGGCTGCAGGTGGACATCCGATGTTGTAGTGCACACGGCTGAATCTCTGAATGAACTTGCGCAGGACTCTCCTTCTTTTCGGGCGGCGGATGAAGGTCACTCTCTTGGCCATGAGGTTTGTGGCCACCGTGAAGGCACCAACAAACCGATGGCATAGATCTGCCCAAGAGGATATGGAGCTGTCCGGCAAGTGCATGAGCCAAGATCCGGACGTTGGGCTTGAGCACGAGCGGGAAGTAGTTGGCGAGGATCTTGTCGTCCCGTCCCCCCGCCTCGCACTGCGATGGTGTAGATGCCGAGGAACTCCGACGGATGCGTCCTGCCATCATACTTCTCCGCACGTCTGGTTTGAAGTTTTTGGCTGGGCCCTTTGGACTTGCCGCAGCTCATGAGTGAACGCAGGGCAACCTACAGCGTCACGGCAAGTCGGTAGCTCCTCCGGTAGCGCGCATGTCAACAGAAGGCCCAGCGCTTGTCGGATCGACGTCGCGCTTCTCTCTGGCGCTCGATGCGAAGTTCGAAGCGTCCTCTTGTTGTCGTTCATGAAGAACTTGGCGCTGATCGCGGCGAGCTCGCGGATCCGACGACGCGGTGGAGTCGCTGTCGAGGTGGATCCGGTGAGTCGGCGATCTTGGCCTCCGGGGCGGAGAGTGCATGGTAGTTGCACGTCCGACAGTCTCGTCGCCACCGGCTCGTGCCTTGTCGTCTTGCCGCGGCAATGATGGCGTTGGTTGCCGCGGAGCGTCGCCGTTGGCAAAGCCGATGAGGCTCTGGATAGTGGCCCTTCCACCGTCGACCTTGTCGGCCGTTGGAGGGTAGTCGAGAGCAGCCGAGCTCTCGCCAGAGCTTCGCCTGGAGTAGTGGGTGGCATTGGCGAGCGGTGTGAGGAGCGGATATGCTCGGACTTCTAACTATGTTAGAAGGAGCAGCACTTCGCCCAGCGCGATCAGATTCGCTTCGTGCCGGCATGTTGGCGCGCACATGCTGGTCTTGAGGGTTTCGATCCAACGAACGTATGGCATTGTGAACGCCATGACGTTGTTGGTCCCGCGTCTCCTGAGATGGGCGTGGGGGATGCGCGGACGGCGAGGTTTGCGGGGCCTTGTCCTTGGACTTGGAAACGTCGCGAACACCTTCGTCGGCGCCCGTTCCTCCGTCGGCGTCTGCCCCACCACCCGTTTGCTGCGGTGAGGGTGGGTACGACGCGGATGGCTCTGCTGCCGCCGAAGCCTTCTTTTTCGGCGGCATGTTGAGGAACATGTTGAGGACGCTGCTCGTGTGAATGTCGGATCAGATGCACACGGCCTCGACGCCCCCTACCTGGCGCGCCAAAGATGTCGGGGAGGCTGATCGTACCCACGAACACCTATGGGGCCGGCGGACCAGGCCCCTGTGTGGTTCGGAGGGGGCGTAGATCGCACGAAGAGCGGATCGAGGCGGCTAACACGAGCAGTTTACCCAGCTTCGAGCTCTCCGGAGAGATAAAACTCCTCGCTGCTTGTTTGATGTATTGTGTTCTTGCTAGGGAGCCGATGCAAGCCACAAAACCTAAGCGTGAGCGTATCTGGTCTCGAGTGAGTCGAATGAACCGAACCCCTGTCACGCTATGCATGGGCCTCCTTTTATATGCTCAAGGGTCTCCGACGGTGGCAACATAGACGAGGGTACAAATGTAAAACAGAAGTTGGTACACCTACTTGAACAAAGGCCGCGATTGCAAAATACCTAACTCTGACGGCAAGGGACAAAAGCAATAAATGCCCGTCTGTGTCGCCTAAACAGTGCAACAGAGATCGTCAGGTGTGCCACCGCTCGCCACGATGGCAAGCTTGTTAGCGCCGCTTATCGCTGCTCTCCGCTGGCTGCACAGCCTCTTGACACGCGTGCATGGAATGGTCCCATGGCGACACGTTGTTGGATGAGCTGGAGCGGAGATGGAGAGAGGTTGCTTGCCGCGACAAGCGCCTTGCCGCGGCCGAATCCTTGTCGCGTCCGGAGGCTTGTCGCGCTTCGAGCCTTCCCGGCAAGCTCCTCTTGCCGGGGCCTTGTCTTCTGCATACCTCGAATGGCCTTCCCGGCAAGCTCCTCTTGCCGGGGCCTTGTCTTCTTAGTCAAATACTTTGTTCTTGAATGGCTCCAAAGGAGCCACGGAGGATCTTAGCGGTGACTAGGCAAACCCTCGCCACAGGTGTCAAGAATCGTCTGCGGCACGCAGTAATGGGATACTAGGGTACCTCTACTCTAGTACACCGACATCGATTGACATCTTTTGACCCATTTTAATAACAATCTTTATCAGTTTCCTCACTTGATGCTGGTTCATGAATATCTCATTGCCCCATACGTAGAAAGGGTCGAAGTGTGGATCTTTGGCAATGACATATGTACCTAAAAGCACCAAGTTAATATTAGAAGCTAAACAACAATTGCAAAATGATGTAGTACAACACTCCCTCCATCCCATTATATAAGATTTTATTATATGTAACTATAGACATCATCGGAACATTAAGGTAACACTCTTCCTTGTTGCTATGTAGCCTGGGATTGCATATTTAGTCATTCAGTACAATGCATGTTGCTATGTAGCTTCAGTGTGCAGGCTTAAGCATGCTAGTTAAGCAAAACAAGAAGTGGAAAGGTGTGTTAACTACATCAGGCATAACATTTAAATACAAGCAAATAGTCATTCAAACTGGTATTGTGCAGGTCTAAAGTACAATAGTTATTGTTAAAAAACGAAAAGGCATGTTAACTGCAATATCCTTAATAAAGAACCAAATATCGTAATTCATAGTGGTATTGTTGAAACTGTTATTGATGAAATTGAAGTGCACGGCAAATATTTGCACATATAGAGCATCACATTGTGAAGAACTGAAATAAACAAGTCATAAGGCCATCTATAGCCGATCCTTTAAAAGTTAAAGGACTAAAACCCTTAGTGGATATATATATATATATATATATATATATATATATATATATATATATATATACTACAGCAATTTTTGGCCTTTTCTACTCGATCCCCTAAACTTAACGTTGTAAACTTCAATTTGATCAAGTTTACAGCAGGTTCAACCGAAAGTAGCATGCATTCAAACATAAACATAGATAGTTTTGCATAACCAAACATAAAACATAAATTTAAACTAAGTTAAACAACTTTCTGTCGAAGTAGAGGTTGAGCCAATCCTTCCCCGTCATGTACGGTGTGCCGCGAGCCGGGTCCGGGTCGGTGCCATCGTCGGGGTCGTTGGGGAAGGCACTCCTCCACTCGTCAATGTCGATCTCCTCGTCCTCGGGGACCACCTCAACGCCCTCTGCACCGCCGTCCTCGCCGCCTTCGACCTCGTCATCGGAAGAGAGCGCGATAACATCGCCGCCTTCCGCGCCGCCGTCCTCGCCTCCTTCGACCTCGTCATCGGAGGAGAGCGTGATAACCTCGCCGCCCTACACGCTGGCAAAGATCGCCCGCTCCGCCTCCACGAGCTCCGGGTGTTGCCGGTGGAGCTCTTGCATGTAGGCCTCATTGGCGGCCTCGGCCTCGAGGAGGTCCCACGCCTCGCAGTCCTCCCACACCATAGCCGAGCTCACCACCCCTGGCTCCGGCAACGAGGTCGACCGGATGTGTGCCGAAGGGGAAATTGAGCCTAGCCGACACGCCGTGGTAGCGGACCTGCCCGCGGTCGTACTCCATGGCCGCGAGCTCGGCCGTGTAGAAGCTACCGAGCCACCGGCAGGTGTGGGTCTCCCGATCTGTAATCTCGGTGACCCACGTCCCCCACCGCTACTGCCGGACCCCAAGGTAGGACCTCGTCCGCTGCCGGGTCCGAGGGAGGACGGGGAAGTCCTCGAACCGGCGTAGGGGCGCGGCGGCGGGCGGATCGGGAGACCGGCGCTGGTGTATTGAGCCCGCGGAGGGTGACAGGGACACCTCGGCGGCCACCTCGCCGGTGTCGGGCGAAAATGCCGCAATAAACCTCTTTTTGGCCATTGGCTCCTCGAGCTCCCCGGCACACAGGCAGGTTGAGGATGGAGGCGATGGCGGAAACCTACCAATGGTTTCGGGGATGGTGTGTGTCAGTGTGAGCGGAGGTTTTGGGGAGTGTGTGGTGTGTGTGGAGGGGGGCAAGGTGGTGTTTGAGGAAATACTACGGCAACTGAAATTTTTACTAGGCGGGAGTAACAAGGAGGGGCTACTGAAAATTTGGATCAACGGCGAGCAGATATTTTTGAGATTGCGAGGGATGCAGAGGCGGGAGTAAAATGTCGGGGCTACTGAAAATTTGAATCAAGGGACTGAAGCAGAGTGGGAGTAACAGACATCACAGACGGTCCGCAGTATGCACATACTAATCATGTGCTATTAAACATTAAAACCTTCCAGGCGGTAGATATTTTCGAGATTAGGAGGCAGTAATATTTTCAAGACTGCGAGGGGTGTAGAGGCGGGAGTATTTGGGGAGCGAGCTAGTGTGCTTGACACACCAGCTGTGGACTGTAGCCGATGCACCTTCTCGCGTAAGCCATAGGCGTACTATACACCGACGGTGCTCCAGGATTTTTTTACTGCATCTCACAGGGTGGTGGATAATAAACTGTGTGGGATCTACTTGATTTTTCATCTTCATTTGAATTACATAATGGGGTCACAGCGGCAATGGACGGTGTTTGAATTGCTAGAACTTTTATCTGCAGTGAACATGCAACTATATGTGTGTCGTAAAAGAATTGGAATTATTCAGGGTTCATTTGGACATTTTATACATGAAATTGGTTTTCTAGCCATTTCAGGTGCACAATTCAAAATTAAACTACATGCACATGCTCTGGTGCACCAACATGGGTTGTAAAATCATATATGTGTCCATGGGTTTATGCTTATGTCCCATGCAAGAAATGGGGATGAATTTCGAACACCGCGACACCATGGCTCTCCGGCCAACATCGACATACTTGCTTTTGTAATTCTAGTAAATCCAAAAGTCGTCCGAAATTCATGAAATTTGGCATGCTATCATGGAGCGGCATCAACATGTCGTGGTAAAATTTTTGTCCCATTTGGGGCAGGTTTGGGTATAAGTTTCTCACAAACCAGAGCTTCTCACAACAAGTGTGATGGTTTCGGTCGGGAACATTTCGCCTTTCTGTACGAAACGATATCCGTTGCCTCTTCTTGATTTCAATTATTTTCCTAGTGTCGACATAGAACAACAGGAGTGTTGTGTTAATGTTTGGAATTTTTTAGGGTTCGTTTGGACATTTTTATACATTAATCGAGTTTTCAATGCATTTATGTGCATGCACATGCTCTAATGCATATAAATTGGTTGTAAAATCAAATCCGTGCCCTTGGTTGCATGTTAGGTCCCATGCAAGAAATGAGAATGAATGTCAAACACCCTGCAACCATCACTCGGCCGCAAACGTTGAGATACCTGGTTTTTAAATTCTAGTAAATCGAAAACTCATCTGAAATTCATGAAACTTGGCATGGTATCATGGAGCGGCATCAACATGTTGTGGTAATTTGTTTGTCCCATTTGGGGCAGGTTTCGGTATAAGCTTCTCACAGCAAGCCTGATGGTTTCGGTAGGGAATGTGCCACCTTTGCGGACGAAACGATATATGTTGCCTCTAATTCCTTTCAAAAAAATTCTAGTGTAAACATAGAACAACAGGAGTGTTGTGTTAAGTTTTGGAATTTTTCGGGGTTCGCTTGGACATTTTTATACATTAACTGTGTTTTCTAGGCATTTTATGTGCATAATTCAAATTTGATATACATGCACATGCTCCAGTGCATATAAATTGGTTGAAAAATCAAATGTGTGTCCTTGTGTGCATGCTTAGGTCCCATGCAAGAAATGGAATGAATTTCAAACACCAGGGCACTGTTGATTGCCGGCAAAACGTTGAGATACCTGGTTTTTAAATTCTAGTAAATCCAAAACTCGTTTGAAATTCATGAAACTTGGCATGCTATCATGGAACGGCATCAACATGTCGTGGTAAATTTTTTGTCCCATTTGGGGCAGGTTTGGGTATAAGCTTCTCACAACAAGCCTGATGGCTTCGGTAGGGAACGTGCCACCTTTGGGGACGAAATGATATCCGTTGCCTCTTATTGCTTTCAAAAAATTTCTAGTGTCAACATAGAACACTAGGAGTGTTGTGTTAAGTTCTGGAATTTTTCGGGGTTCGTTTGGACATTTTTATACATTAACTGGGTTTTCTAGGCATTTTATGTGCATAATTCAAATTTGAAATACATGCACATGCTCCAGTGCATAGAAAGTGGTTGAAAAATCAAATATGTGTCATTGGGTGCATGCTTAGGTCCCATGCAAGAAATGGGAATGAATTTCAAACACCAGGGCACTATTGATTGCCGGCAAAACGTTGAGATACCTGGGTTTTAAATTCTAGTAAATCCAAAACTCGTATGAAATTCATGAAACTTGGCATGATATCATGGAGCGGCATCAACATGCCATGGTAAAATTTTTGTCCCATTTGGGGCAGGTTTGGGTATAAGCTTCTCACAAACCAGAGCTTCTCACAACAAGCCTGATGGTTTCGGTAGGGAACGTGCCACCTTTGGGGACGAAACGATATTCGTTGCCTCTTATTGCTTTCAAAAATTTCTAGTGTCAACGTAGAACAATAGGAGTGTTGTGTTAAGTTTTCAAATTTTTCGGGGTTCGTTTGGACATTTTTATACATTAACTGGGTTTTCTAGGCATTTTATGTGCATAATTCAATTTTGAAATACATGCACATGCTCCAGTGCATATAAATTGGTTGAAAAAACAAATATGTGTCCTTTGCTGCATGCTTAGTTCCCATGCTAGAAATGGGAATGAATTTCAAACGCCAGGGCATTGTTGATTGTCGGCAAAACATTGAAGATACCTTGTGTTGAAATTCTAGTAAATCCAAAACTCGTCTGAAATTCATGAAACTGGGCATGCTATCATGGAGCGGCATCAACATGCCGTGGTAAATATTTTTACACTGGCATTTGCTATCATGGAGCGGAATCAACATGCCATGGTAATTTTTTTACACAGGCAGTTTAGACCAAATAGAAGTATCGTGCTAAATTTTGGAATTATTCCGGGTTTGTTTGGACTTTTTATTCATTAGTTGAATTTCTGGGAATTTAATGTGCATAATTCAAATTTGAACTGCAAGCACATGCTCCGGTGCACCAAAGTTGGTTGAAAAATCACATGTGTGTCCTTGGGTGAATTTCTAGATCCCATGCAAGAAATGGGAATGAAATTCATGTTGGGGAACATAGTAATTTCAAAATTTTCCTATGCACACGCAGGATCATGGTGATGCATAGCAGCGAGAGGGGAGAGTATGTCCACGTACCCTCGTAGACCAAAACCAGAAGCGCTAGCACAACACGGTTGATGTAGTCGTACGTCTTCACGATCCGACCTATCCAAGTACCGAACGTACGGCACCTCCGAGTTCAGCACACGTTCAGCTCGATGACGTCCCACAAACTCCAATCCAGCAGAGCTGCACGGGAGAGTTCCGTCGGCACGACGGCGTGATGATGGTGATGATGTTGCTACCGACGCAGGGCTTCGCCTAAGCACCGCTACGATATGATCGAGGTGGAATATGGTGGAGGGGGCACCGCACACGGCTAAGAGATCAAGAGATCAATTGTTGTGTCTAGAGGTGCCCCCGCCTCAGATATAAAGGAGGGAGGAGGAGAGGGCCGGCCAGGAGAGGCGCCAAGACAAGGGGCAATCCTACTCCAAGTAGGTTTGGCCCCACCTTTCCTATTCCAAGAAGGAGAAGGGGAAGGAGGAGGTGGAGAGAAGGAAGGAGAGGGGGCCACGCCCATTCCCCTTGTCCAATTCGGATTGGGGCAAGGGGGGCCGCGCGCCACCTCCTGGCTGCCCTCTCTCTTCTCCACTAAGGCCCATAAGCCCCAATAGCTTCCCACGGGGGTTCCGGTAACCCCTGGTACTCCGGTATATGGCCGAAACCTCCTGGAACCTTTCCGGTGTTCGAACATAGTCATCCAATATATTGATTTTTACGTCTCGACCATTTCGAGACTCTGCGTCATGTCTGTGATCATATTCAGGACTCCGAACTACCTTCGGTACATCAAAACACAAAAACTCATAATACCGATCGTCACCAAACTTTAAGCGTGCGGACCCTACGGGTTTGAGAATTATGTAGACATGACCAAGACACATCTCCGGTCAATAACCAATAACGGAACCTGGATGCTCATATTGGCTCCCACATATTCTACGAAGATCTTTATCGGTCAAACCGCATAACAACATATGTTTTTCCCTTTGTCATCGGTATGTTACTTGCCCGAGATTTGATCGTCGGTATCTCCCGTTACCGGCAAGTCTCTTTACTCGTTATGTAATGCATCATCCCACAACTAACTCATTAGTCACATTGCTTGCAAGCCTTATAGTGATGTGCATTACCGAGAGGGCCCAGAGATACATCTCCGACAATCGGAGTGACAAATCATAATCTCGAAATACGCCAACTCAACAAGTACCTTTGGAGACACCTATAGATCACCTTTATAATCACCCAGTTATGTTGTGACGTTTGGTAGCACACAAAGTGTTCCTCCGGTAAACGGGGGTTGCATAATATCATAGTTATAGGAACATGTATAAGTCATGAAGAAAGCAATAACAACATACTAAATGATCAAGTGCTAAGCTAACGGAATGGGTCAAGTCAATCACATCATTATCCTAATGATGTGATCCCGTTAATCAAATGACAACTCATGTCTATGGCTAGGAAACATAACCATCTTTGATCTACAAGCTAGTCAAGTAGAGGCATACTAGTGACACTCTGTTTGTCTATGTATTCACACATGTATCATGTTTCCGGTTAATACAATTCTAGCATGAATAATAAACATTTATCATGGTATAAGGAAATAAAAAATAACTTTATTATTGCCTCTAGGGCATATTTCCTTCAGTCTCCCACTTGCACTAGAGTCAATAATCTAGTTCACATCGCCATGTGATTTAACATCAATAGTTCACATCTTTATGTGGTTAACACCCATAGTTCACATAAATACGTGATCAACACCCAAAGGGTTTACTAGAGTCAGTAATCTAGTTCACATTGCTATGTGATTAACACCCAAGGAGTACTAAGGTGTGATCATGTTTTGCTTGTGAGATAATTTTAGTGAACGAGTCTGTCACATTCAGATCCGTAAGTATTTTGCAAATTTGTATGTCTACAATGCTCTGCACGGAGCTACTCTAGCTAATAGCTCCCACTTTCAATATGTATCTAGATTGAGACTTAGAGTCATCCTGATCGGTGTCAAAGCTTGTATCGACGTAACTCTTTACGACAAACTCTTTATCACCTCCATAACCGAGAAATATTTCCTTATTCCACTAAGGATAATTTTTGACCGTTGTCCAGTGATCTACTCCTAGATCACTATTGTACCCTCTTGCCAAACTCTTGGTGAGGTACACAATAGGTCTGGTACATAGCATAGCATACTTTATAGAACCTATGACTGAGGCATAGGGAACATCTTTCATTTTCTCTCTATCTTCTGCAGTGGTCGGGCATTGAGTTTAACTCAACTTCACACCTTGTAACACAGGCAAGAACCCTTTCTCTGCTTGATCCATTTTGAACTTCTTCAAAACTTTGTCAAGGTATGTGCTTTGTGAAAGTCCTATCAAGCGTCTTGATCTATCTCTATAGATCTTGATGCCTAATATATAAGCAGCTTCACCGAGGTCTTTCATTCAAAAACTCTTATTCAAGTATCCTTTTATGCTATCCAGAAATTCTACATCATTTCCAATCAACAATATGTCATCCACATATAATATTAGAAATGTTGTAGTGCTCCCACTCACTTTCTTGTAAATACAGGCTTCACCGCAAGTCTGTATAAAACCATATGCTTTGATCACTTTATCAAAGCATATATTCCAACTCCGAGATGCTTGCACCAGTCCATAGATGGATTGCTAGAGATTGCTCACTTTGTTAGCACCTTTAGGATCGACAAAACCTTCTGGTCGCATCATATACAACTCTTCTTTAAGAAATCCATGAAGGAATACAGTTTTGACATCCATTTGCCAGATTTCATAAAATGCGACAACTGCTAACATGATTCGGACAGACTTTTAAGCATCGATACGAGTGAGAAAATCTCATCGTAGTCAACACCTTGAACTTGTCGAAAACATTTTGTGACAATTTGAGCTTTGTATATAGTAACACTACTATCAGTGTATGTCTTCCTCTTGAATATCCATTTATTTTCTATGGCTTGCCGATCATCAGGAAAGTCAACCAAAGTCCACACTTTGTTCTCATACATGGATCCCATCTTAGATTTTATGGCCTCAAGCCATTTTGCAGAATCTAGGCTCATCATCGCTTCCTCATAGTTCGTAGGTTCGTCATGGTCAAGTAACATGACCTCCAGAACAGGATTACCGTACCACTGTGGTGCGGATCTCACTCTGGTTGACCTACGAGGTTCGGTAGTAACTTGTTCTGAAGTTACATGATCATCATCATTAGCTTCCTCACTAATTGGTATAGGAGTCACAGGAACATATTTCTGTGATAAACTACTTTCCAATAAGGGAGCAGGTACAGTTACCTCATCAAGTTCTACTTTCCTCCCACTCACTTCTTTTGAGAGAAACTTCTTCTCTAGAAAGGATCCAGTCTTAGCAACGAATGTCTTGCCTTCGGATCTATGATAGAAGGTGTACCCAACTGTCTCCTTTGGGTATCCTTTGAAGACATATTTCTCCGATTTGGGTTTGAGGTTATCAGGATGAAACTTTTTCACATAAGCATCACAACCCCAAACTTTAAGAAACGACAACTTTGGTTTCTTTCCAAACCACAGTTCATAAGGCGTCGTCTCAATGGATTTAGATGGTGCCCTATTTAACATGAATGTAGTTGTCTCTAATGCATAACCCCAAAACGATAGTAGTAGATCGGTAAGAGAGATCATAGATCGCACCATATCTAGTAAAGTACGATTATGACATTCGGACACACTATTACACTGTGGTGTTCCAGGTGGCGTGAGTAGTGAAACTATTTCACATTGTTTTAACTGAAGGCAAAACTCGTAACTCAAATAGTTTACCTCTGCGATCATATCGTAGAAACTTTTATTTTCTTGTTACGATGATTCTCCACTTCACTCTGAAATTCTTTGAACTTTTCAAATGTTTCAGACTTGTGTTTTATCAAGTAGATATACCCATATCTGCTCAAATCATCTGTGAAGGTTAGAAAATAATGATACTTGCCGTGAGCCTCAACACTCATCGGATTGCATACATCAGTATGTATTATTTCCAATAAATCAGTTGCTCGCTCCATTGTTCCGAAGAACGGAGTCTTTAGTCATCTTGCCCATAAGGCATGGTTCGCAAGCATCAAGTGATTCATAATCAATTGATTCCAAAATCCCATCAACATGGAGTTTCTTCATGCGCTTTACACCAATATGACCTAAACGGCAGTGCCATAAATAAGTTGCACTATCATTATTAACTTTGCATCTTTTGGCTTCAATATTATGAATATGTGTATTACTACGAACGAGATCCAACAAAAAACTATTTTCATTGGGTGTATGACCATCGAAGGTTTTATTCATGTAAACAGAACAACAATTATTCTCTAATTTAAATGAATAACCGTATTGCAATAAACATGATCAAATCATATTCATGCTCAACGCAAACACCAAATAACATTTATTTAGGTTCAACACTAATCCCGAAAGTGTAGGGAGTGTGCGATGATGATCATATCAATCTTGGAACTGCTTCCAACACACATCATCACTTCACCCTTAACTAGTTTACATTCATTACGCAACTCCGTCTCGAAGTTAATACTCTTAGCAACCGAACCAGATCAAATACCGAGGGGTTGCTATAAACACTAGTAAAGTACACATCAATAACATGTATATCAAATATACTTTTGTTCACTTTGCCATCCTTCTTATCCGCCAAATACTTGGGGCAGTTCCGCTTCGAGTGACCAGTCTCTTTGCAGTAGAAGCACTTAGTCTCAGGCTTAGGTCCAGACTTGGGCTTCTTCAATTGAGCATCCACTTGCTTGTTGTTCTTCTTGAAGTCCCCCTTCTTCCCTTTGCCCTTTTCTTGAAACTAGTGGTCTTGTTAACCATCAAAACTTGATGCTTTTCTTGATTTCTACCTTCGTCAATTTCATCATCACGAAGAGCTTGGGAATTGTTTCCGTTATCCCTTGCATATTATAGTTCATCACGAAGTTCTAGCAACTTGGCGATAGTGACTAGAGAACTCTATTAATCACTATCTTATCTAGAAGATTAACTCCCACTTGATTCAAGTGATTGTAGTACTCAGACAATCTGAGCACATGCTTACTGGTTGAGCTATTCTCCTCCATCTTGCAGGCAAAGTAATGTCAGAGGTCTCATACCTCTCGACACGGGCATGAGTATGAAATACCAATTTCAACTCTTGGAACATCTTATATGCTTTGTGGTGTTCAAAACATTTTTGAAGTCCCGGTTCTAAGCCGTAAAGCATGGTGCACTAAACTATCAAGTAGTCATCATACCGAGCTTTTGTCAAAATGTTCAAAACGTCTGCAACTGCTCCTACAATAGTTCTGTCACCTAGCGGTGCATCAAGGACATCATTCTTCTGTGCAGCAATGAGGATAAAGCTCAGATCACGGACCAAGTACGCATCATTACTACTATCATCTTTCAACATATTTTTCTCTAGGAACATATCAAAATAATAATAAACAGGGAGCAACATCGCGAGCTATTGATCTACAACATAGTTATGCAAATACTATTAGGACTAAGTTCATGATAAATTAAAGTTCAATTAATCATATTACTTAAGTACTCCCACTTAGATAGACATCCCTCTAATCATCTAAGTGATCACGTGATCCATATCAACTAAACAATGTCCGATCATCACGTGAGATGGAGTAGTTTTCAATGGTGAACATCACTATGTTGATCATATCTACTATATGATTCACACTTGACCTTTCGGTCTCCAGTGTTCCGAGGCCATACCTTCATATGCTAGGCTCGTCAAGTTTAACCCGAGTATTCTGCGTGTGCAAAACTGGCTTGCACCCATTGTAGATGAACGTAGAGCTTATCACACCTGATCATCACGTGGTGTCTCGGCACGACGAACTTTGGCAACGGTGCATACTCAGGGAGAACACTTTTATCTCGAAATTTAGTGGAGATCATCTTATAATGCTACCGTCAATCAAAGCAAAATAAGATGCATAAAGGTTAAACATCACATGCAATCAATATAAGTGATATGATATGGCCATCATCATCTTGTGCTTGTGATCTCCATCTCCAAAGCACCGTCATGATCACCATCGTCAACGATGCGACACCTTGATCTCCATCATAGCATCGTTGTCGTCTCGCCAACCATTTCTTCTACGACTATCTCTACCGCTTAGTGATAAAGTAAAGCAATTACAGGGCGATTGCATTGCATACAATAAAGCGACAACCATATGGCTCCTGCCAGTTGTCGATAACTCGGTTACAAAACATGATCATCTCATACAATAAAATATAGCAACATGCCTTGACCATATCACATCACAACATGCCCTGCAAAAACAAGTTAGACGTCCTCTACTTTGTTGTTGCAAGTTTTATGTGGCTGCTACGGGCTGAGCAAGAACCGTTCTTACCTACGCATCAAAACCACAACGATAGTTCGTCAAGTTAGTGATGTTTTAACCTTCTCAAGGATCGGGCGTAGCCACACTCGGTTCAACTAAAGTTGGAGAAACTGACACCCGCCAGCCACCTGTGTGCAAAGCACGTCGGTAGAACCAGTCTCGCGTAAGCGTCTGGCGTAATGTCGGTCCAGCCGCTTCATCCAACAATACCGCCCGAACCAAAGTATGACATGCCGGTAAGCAAGATGACTTGTATCGCCCACAACACACTTGTGTTCTACTCGTGCATATAACATCTACGCATAAAACCTGGCTCGGATGCCACTGTTGGGGAACGTAGTAATTTCAAAATTCCTACGCACACGCAGGATCATGGTGATGCATAGCAACGAGAGGGGAGAGTGTGTCCACGCACTCGTGAGACCGAAAGCAGAAGCGTTAGCACAACGCGGTTGATGTAGTCGTACGTCTTCACGATCCGACCGATCCAAGTACCGGACGTACGGCACCTCCAAGTTCAGCACACGTTCAGCTCGATAACGTCCCGTCAACTCCTATCCAGCAGAGCTTCACGAGATAGTTCCGTCAGCACGACGGCGTGATGATGGTGATGATGTTGCTACCGACGCAGGGCTTCACCTAAGCACCGCTACGATATGATCGAGGTGGAATATGGTGGAGGGGGGCACCGCACACGGCTAAGAGATCAAGATATCAATTGTTGTGTCTAGAGGTGCCCACTGCCCCCGTATATAAAGGAGGGGAGGAGGAGAAGGTCGGCCAGGGGAGAGGCGCGCCCAAGGGGGCGCAATCCTACTCCAAGTAGGTTTGGCCCCCACCTTTCCTATTCCAAGAAGGAGAAGGGGGAAGGAGGAGGTGGAGAGAAGGAAGGAGAGGGGGGCCGCCGCCCCCTTCCCTTGTCCAATTCGGACTGGGGCAAGGGGGGCCGCGCGCCACCTCCTGGCTGCCCTCTCTCTTCTCCACTAAGGCCCATAAGGCCCAATAGCTTCCCGGAGGGAGGGGGTTCCAATAACCCCCGGTACTCCGGTATATGTCCAAAACCTCCCGGAACCTTTCCGGTGTCCGAACGTAGTCATCCAATATATCGATCTTTACGTCTCGACCATTTCGAGACTCCTCGTCATGTCTGTGATTATCCGGGACTCCAAACTACCTTTGGTACATCAAAACACAAAAACTCATAATACCGATCATCACCAAACTTTAAGCGTGTGGACCCTACGGGTTCAAGAACTATGTAGACATGACCGAGACACGTCTCCGGTCAATAACCAACAGCGGAACCTTGATGCTCATATTGGCGCCCACATATTCTACGAAGATCTTTATCGGTCAAACCGCATAACAACATACGTTGTTCCCTTTGTCATCGGTATGTTACTTGCCCGAGATTTGATCGTCGGTATCTCAATACCTAGTTCAATCTTGTTACCGACAAGTCTCTTTACTCGTTATGTAATGCATCATCCCGCAACTAACTCATTAGTCACATTGCTTGCAAGGCTTATAGTGATGTGCATTACCGAGAGGGCCCAGAGATACCTCTCCGATAATCGGAGTGACAAATCCTAATCTCGAAATACGTCAACTCAACAAGTACCTTCGGAGACACCTGTAGAGCACCTTCATAATCACCCAATTACATTGTGACGTTTGGTAGCACACAAAGTGTTCCTCCGATAAACGGGAGTTGCATAATCTCATAGTCATAGGAACATGTATAAGTCATGAAAAAAGCAATAGCAACATACTAAACGATCAAGTGCTAAGCTAACGGAATGGGTCAAGTCAATCACATCATTCTCCTAATGATGTGATCCCGTTAATCAAATGACAACTCATGTCTATGGCTAGGAAACATAACCATCTTTGATCAACGAGCTAGTCAAGTAGAGGCATACTAGTGACACTCTGTTTGTCTATGTATTCACACATGTATCATGTTTCCGGTTAATACAATTCTAGCATGAATAATAAACATTTATCATGATATAAGGAAATAAATAATAACTTTATTATTGCCTCTAGGGCATATTTCCTTCAATTCAAACATCTGGGCGTCGTGGATCGGCCGGAAAGATTGAGAAACTTGTTTTTTTAATTCATGTAAATCCAAAACACGCCTGAAAATCATGAAACTTGGCATGGTGTCATGACATGGCACCAACATGCTGCGGTATTTTTTTTTGGACGAATTGGGACAAGCTTTGGTATAAGCTTCTTGCAAACCTGAGCTTCTCTCAAGAAGGCTCGTGGTTCGGAGAGGGAACGTGTCACCTCCGTGTGCGAAACGACATACGTACACTGCCTTCTCCCGCCTTAATTTTTTACACAGGCATATTAGACCAAATAGAAGTATCGTGCTAAATTTTGGAATTATTCCGGGTTCATTTGGCCTTTTTTATACATTAATTGAATTTTTGGGCATTTAATGTGCACAATTCAAATTTGAACTACAAGCACATGCTCCAGTGCACCAAAGTTGGTTTAAAAATCACATGTGTGTCCTTGGGTGAATTTCAAGGTCCCATGCAAGAAATAGGAATGAAATTCAAACATCTGGGCATCATGGCTCGACCGGAAATATTGAGAAACTTGGTTTTTAATTCCTGTAAATCCAAAACACGCTTGAAAATCATGAAACTTGGCATGGTGTCATAACATGGCACCAACATGCTGTGGTAATTTTTCTATCCGATTTGCGAAGGCACACACATTAACAATCAACAGTCATTTTGGAACAAGTGTTGTCACGTTACAAATCGGAAACACAAGTATTATTGAAACCGTGGGCGTTCTACTTACCAATTACGTGCCGCCACGTGTCCCCTTTTTTATTGGCTAGGAGGTGTCGTGCGGGGTAGCTATTTGAGTAGAGGAGGCGTGCGATCAGACCCCTGTGCGTGCTCATCGGGAGGAGAGCCCTTTGACCTCTATCCGCCGCGCACCTCCCTCCTAACGTCTCCATTAATGGCACCGGAGCCCCTGTTTCACGATGTGGCTATGTCTCACTGGACTGAGATTTAAGAGAGAGAAATGAAAATCTAAAAATAAAGTTTTGCACGGATCTCGATGTAAGATCCGACGGACCTATATAGCATCGACTGCGACTTATAGCAAGCATGATGAATATAAGGACGATGAAAGTGGATAATAATTGTCTTACATATTTAGGAACATAATTTTAAAAAGCCACATGCAGCAACGCCCGAAATACACAAGGGCAAAAGAAGAAGGAAGACAACGATCTGGCTCGCTGATGTCTACTTTCTTGATGCGTTGTTGTAGGCCGCGGGAACTAGTCTCTACGGCGAGCGGCGATGAGTTCTTTCTTGTCCTCAAGATGCTGCTTGAGAGCATCCACGGATTCCTCCACCAACCTTCTGCGCTTGATGCACAGCATGGCATTCTCGTCCATAAGTTTCTCGACAATGACGCCGGTCCTCTTAAACAAGGCAGTGGTCTCCTCCTACTACTCCACACTTCCGACGATCTTCGCCCTCAGCAGTTCGCGCTCGGCCAGGAGCTTCACATTGCTCTCATTTAGTTGTCGGATGACGCCGGTAGCCTGTTCAAAAGAGGCTTCCATGTCGTCCTGCAACCTCGCCTAGCCGGAGACTGATCCATCTGGCTATGGACGATCGCATGCATGCGCCTGTAAGAGTCCCCGCTTTCCCGCGAGACATTTTCCCAGGCCGCCGCAGTGCGGGAGGACATCTCTGCTGCATTCGCGGTGCGGCGGGACATCTCTTCTGCTTCTGCAACACGGCCGAACTAGTCTGCTGCATCGACGGCGCGGTGGGACCTCTGTGCTGCTACGGCCGCGTGGAGGGACATGTCGGCTGCTTTCGCGGCGAGGCGGGACATCTCTCGTGCTTCCGCTTTCATGCTCGCCTCTCCCTGGTGGCAATCTCTCGACCCATAACTCACGCTGGCCATGGCAGACGCAAGGGAACGATGATGAATGACTTGTTTGTTTTTGCGGATGAGGAGTTGAGGAGGAATGTGCAGTCATCTTGGAGTAGTAGTATTTATAAATGAGTACTAATACGCTCCTATGTGTGAAACTGTTTAGGTTTTGATTGGTGTGAACAGGTTTGCATTTAAATAATGCGTGACAGTAATTTGGAATGTGACGGGACGCAGGCTCAAAATTTATTGATGGTTCTAAGTGCGGCACTATTCCCAGAAGGCGTAACGTGGGCACGCTTTCTCAGCCACGTATGTGGCGTTAGCACCATAGGGTGCACCGCAATAGGCAATGTCAGCACACGTCTTGTTCCAAGAACCATGTGCGCTCGTTATTACCATCATGCACGCTTCTTTAAATTAGAATGTGTGCCTGTCTAGCGCACACATGTTGATATGTCTAACTGTTTCTGTTTGTTGTGGCTAATCGCAAACAGTTGATACGTGTGAAGTGTATACGATCAATCGCAGACACTTTGATCTGGCTGGCCGTTTCTGTTCTGTTGCCTAATCGCAACTAGTTAATCCTTCTGAAGCGTATGCCCTCAATCGCACACACCTTTATGTAGCTGCCCATTTCTGTTGTTCCGCCTCATCACAAACAGTTAATCCGAGTGAATTGTATGTCGTATATCGCACACGCCTTCATCTGGCTGCCCGTTTCCATTCTTCTTCCTCATCGCAAACAGTTCATTGAACTAAATTGTATGCCCTACATCGCACACGCAACCAAAATCTAAACCGTGTATGATGCATCCGTCATCGCAAACGTTTTACACCTTTTTTGCGGTTTTTTACACCACCGTTTGCGATTATTGCATCGCACACAGTTTCGTCGATGAGTCTCTGGTCGTAGTGTCGCGTTAGCAGCATCCTGCAGTAGTGATACCCATTAGAGGATGGAAAAGGTCCCATATAATCAAAACCTCATACATAATGGTTCAATAACAAGTGAATAATTCATAGTCATTTCCTGATGTCTACTAATGTTACCAATTCTTTGACATTCATCACAAGACAAGACAAACTTACAAGCATCTTTTAAGAGAGTAGGCCAATAAAAACCAGATGGTGTCCTCTGTAAGCCTCTGAGTGACACTTGCATAGGATTTGTTCTTGTTCATGCTCAGGTACACAATGTCTAATAATACCATATACTCCTTCTTTATAAAGGTGTGGGTCATCCCAGAAGCAATGTCTTAAATCATAGAAAAACTAGGTGGTATAAATTTAGCAACAATATAATTGGCATAGTCTGCATACCAAGGAGTACTACGAGAAGTATTATAACAGCTAATTGTTCATCAGGAAAGCTATCATCAATAGGTAGTGGGTCATCAAGAATATTTTTCTAACCTAGACAAGTTATCTACTACGGGGCTCTCATCCCCTTTCCTATCAGTAATATGTAAATCAAATTCTTGTAGCAAGAGAACCCACCTAATCAGTCTTGGTTTAGCATCTTTCTTTTCCATAAGGTATTTAATAGTAGCATGATCGGTGTGAACAATTACTTTGGAATCAGCAATATAAGATCTGAATTTATCACAAGCAAACACAACTGCTAAAAATTATTTTTCAGTAGTAGCATAATTTCTTTGAGCACTTCTAGAGTTTTACTAGCATAATGGATAACATTTAATTTCTTATCAACTCTATTTCCTAGAACATCACCAACAGCATAACCACTAGCATCACACATAATTTCAAAGGGTAGGTTCCAATCACGCGGTTGAACAATAGGTGCAGAAATTAAGGATTTCTTAAGTATTTCGAAGGCTTCTAAACAATCATCATCGAAAACAAATGGAACATATTTTTGCAAAAGATTAGTGAGAGGCCTAGATATTTTAGAGAAGTCTTTAATAAATCTCCTATAGAAACCAGCATGACCAAGGAAACTTCTTATACCTTTGATATTTTTAGGACATGACATTTTTTCAATTGCATCAACTTTAGCTTTATCAACTTTAATACCTCTTTCGTATATTTTATGCCCCAAGACAATACCTTCGTTAACCATAAAGTGGCACTTCTCCCAATCCCAGACAAGATTAGTTTGTTCACATCTCTATAAAACTCGATCAAGGTTGCTTAAGCAATCATCAAAAGAAGTTCCGTAAACGAAAAAATCATCCATGAAAACCTCAACAATCTTTTCACAAAAGTCAGAGAATATAGCAGTCATACATCTTTGAAAGGTAGCAGTTGCATTGCATAAACCAAAAGGCATAAGTCTATAAGCAAAAGTACCAAAAGGGCATGTAAAAGTAGTTTTTTCTTGATCCTGTTATGACACAGGTATTTGGGAAAAACCAGAGTAACGGTCTAGAAAGCAAAAGTGTGTATGTTTTGATAGTCTTTCTAGCATTTGATGAATGAAAGGTAAATGATAATGATCTTTCCTAGTAGCTTTGTTTAGTTTTCTAAAATCAATTACCATTCTATAAACTATAACCGTTCTTTGTGGAATCAATTCATTTTTATCATTAGGGACCACAATAATACCTCCCTTCTTAGGGACACAATGAACATGACTTACCCATCTACTATCAGCAATAGGATAAATTATACCTGCTTCTAGAAGCTTCAGTATTTCATTTCTTACCACTTCTTTCAACTTTGGATTTAAGCGTCGTTGGTGATCAACAACGGGTTTAGCATCAGGTTCCATATTAATTTTATGCTGACATAGAGTGCGATTAATGCCCTTCAGATCATCAAGAGTATATCCAATAGCGGCTCGGTGCTTCCCCGGAGTTTTCAATAATCTCTTTTCTTCATGCTCTGAAAGGGTAGCACTAATAATAACAGGAAATATCTTCTTTTCATCAATATAAGCATATTTCAAAGTATTAGGAAATTGTTTGAGATCGAACACGGGATCACTCTTGGGTGGAAGAGAATCTCCAGGAGTCTCAACAGGCAAATTATGTTTCAAGACAGGCATTTTTTTAAAGAATATCTCATCTATTTCGTTTCTTTTATTCATAAACATGTGATTTTCATTGTCTAGCAAGTATTGTTCTCGAGGATCTGTAGGAGGAACAACAATAGAATTAAGACCAATAATTTCGTCCTTATTAGGTAATTCTTTATCACGAGGTTGTCTACGGAATTTGGAGAAATTAAACTCATGAGACACATCCTCAAAACTTACACTTGCAGTTTCTTTCTCACAATCTATCTTAGCATTAACGATGTTCAAGAAAGGTCTACCAAATATAATGGGACAAAAATCATCTTTTGGGGAACCAAGAACTGGAAAATCGGTAGGGTATTTTATTTTCCCACACAAGACTTCAACATCTCTAACAATCCCTACTGGTGAATAGTATCTCTATTAGCAAGCTTAATAGTAACATCAATATCTTCCATTTTAGTAGGTGAAATGTCATTCATAATTTCTTGATATAAATTAAATGGGATAGCACTCACACTAGCACCTAAATCACATAAGCCATGATAACAATTATCTCCTATTTTAACAGAGACAACAGGCATGCCAACTACAGTTCTATGTTATCTTTTACATCGGGTTTAGCAATTCTAGTAGCTTCATCACTGAAATAAATAACATGCCCATCAATATTTTTAGCCAAGAGATCTTTAACCATAGCAATATAAGGTTCAACTTTAATTTGTTCAGGGAGTGTAGGTGTTCTAGTATAACTCTTACGAACCACAGCTGAAGCTTTAGCATGTTCTTTATCCTAAAAGGAAAAGGTGGTTTCTCAATGTAAGCAGTAGGAATAATAGTGGTGGTTTCTTCTCTAGCTTCAATGGGTTCTACTATTTTTACTTCAATGGGAGGATGATATTTAAACCACTTCTACTTCGGGAGATCAACATGAGTAGCAAACGATTCACAAAAAGAAGCTACTATCTCAGAGCCAAGTCCATATTTAGTGCTAAATTCATGAAAGGCATTGGTATCCATAAAAGATTTAACACAATCAAACTCGATATTCATACCTGACTCCTTACCTTCGTCGAGCTCCCAATTTTCAGGGTTGTGTTTAATTCTTTCCAAAAGATCCCATCGGAATTCAATAGTCTTCTTCATAAAAGAACCAGTACAAGAAATATTGAGCATGGATTGATGATTACGAGAAAGCCAAGCATAAAAATTATGAATAATAATTTCTCTTGAGAGCTCATGATTGGGGCATGGATATAACATTGACTTAAGCCTCCCCCAAGCTTGAGCGATAATTTCTCCTTCATGAGGCCAAAAATTATATATATATATATATATATATATATATATAAAATTCTGAACACGATGAACTAGATGCATAGGATAAACCTTCTGATGAAATTCCAATTTCAATCGGTTGTAATTCCAAGCTCCAATGTCATCACATAGCCTATACCATGCCAATGCCTTTCCCTTCATAGTTAAATGGAAGACCTTATTCTTTACTTCATCTTCGGGCAAACCTGCAAGCTTAAATAATCCACAAACTTCATCCACATAGATTAGATGCATATTAGGATGTAATGTTCCATTTCCTACATAAGGATTAGCTAGCAGTTTCTCTATCATACCCGAAGGAATTTCATAATAAATATTTTCAGTAGATGCAGTGGGTTGAGGAGAAACTCTTTGCTCTTCCGTTCAAGGTGAAGATTGATGTTGCTTGAACTACGTCGGTATTTCCCCAAAGAGGAAGGGATGATGCAGCATAGCTACGGTAGGTATTTCCCTCAGTTATGAAACCAATGTAACAATCCAGTAGGAGAACGAAGCAACACTATGTAAACGGTACCTGCACACAAAGATGTAACATCCCAAAATTCTAAATTTTGGAATGTTATAAATAAATAGATTGATTTGATTGATTGTTTGATTGATTGTGTGAAATTGAGTGAAATTCGAAACTTTTTGAAAGTTAAGTGAGAGGGAATAAAAGGACTTTCCCAAACTTTCATTTTTGCTTTTATGATCTTCGGGAATTCAAATTCTTTTCATCACAAAACCCTGGAGAGAAGATGCATTGACTTCTTCCATTTATTTAAATGACAAGGGGTGTTGAAAATATTTGAATTTCATTTGAGAATATTTCCAATTCTGAAACTTTATGCAACTCAATGATTTTCACGAGCGAAGATAAAATGACTTCTTCAAAACATATGAAATATGAGTTGGGAGTTTCAAAGAATTAAATTCAAAGTTCTTTTGAATTTATTTTTCAATTTGGAGTTATTTGAGTTTTATTCAAATTATTTTTGTCCAAAAATAAAATACATAGAAAATAGGGTAACATGATTCCCTACATCAGAAAATTGGAGAGAAATAAATTTGAAATCATTTTGGTATTTTTAAAATGATTTTTATTGGATTTTATTAGAGCAGAAACACTCTTTGCTTTATTTGAATTTGTGTGTATTTTATTTGACTCTAGAATAAAGTCCATCTTGTAGGAAAACTTTTTCTGAAAATTTTGATATATTATATGCCTATATAATATATTTGTTTTATTCTTTTTTTTTTGTATTTTGTCTGAGAAAATGTTTCATTAAAAAACTCTTGACCGACCGGGTCAAGCCCGATCGGCCAGCGTCGTGCCGGCCCACTCCGGGTCGTCCCCGATCTCCAGCGGGAGACCCGCCCGACCACGGCCGTCGCTGCCGTCCCGGAGGCGGACTCCTCCGCCGCCTCTCCGTGCCCCCTTCCCCAAGGCCGTCGTCGCCCCCCCTCTTATAAATCCCCCCTCTCTCTTCTCTCTTCGCCGCCCTTGCGCGCATCTCGCCGCCCGGCGAGATCCAGCCGTCGTCGCCCGCTCCGTTCGTCATGGGAGCCACCGCCGACGCCAAACTCCTCCTCGCCAGACCGCCTCCATGTGCTCTCCGTAGTCCTCTGCGATCACGGAGCATACCTTGCCGGAGTTTCACGCCGCCCTTGCCGGAGTAAACCGCCGCCGCCGCCGGTTTTCTCAACAAAAACCGCCAGACCGGCGCCGACCGGTAAAACCGCCCGGTCCGATCCGGTTTATTTTTTTCAGTTTCGTTTTTTTTTTAAACCGGTTTTTCTTTTAATCTAGTTATTTAGTGTACGTTCGCCGGTTAGGTTTTCACAGCGAACGAATCCATTCGTTAGGTTTTAGCAGTGAACGTTCGTTCGGTAGGATTTTTCTTTTTATTTTAGATTTTCTGCCAGGGACCTATCTGTAGTGTTATTTTTACAGATTAGTCCCTAATTTTGAAACGACCATAACTTTTTGCTCGTTAGTCGGAATTCAACGAAACCAATGCCCACGTCTTCGTTATGATCTCCTCTATCCAGTAATCCAATTCAAACATGTTTTTGAAAGTTTAAAATTTGAATTAGATCAGATTTGAATTTGAACTTCGTTTGATCATAACTTGAGTTTCGTAACTCCGATTTAGTTGATTCTTTTTGCAAATCGAAGCTCTTGACCTAAACTTTCTGATAAAGCCAAATTCACATAGTTTTGGTTCTGTTAGATAATTGCTTTATGTTGCAAGAGTTATTTGCTCGGTTTTGAAGTTCTTCGATTTGTTTTCTTCGTTCTCTCCAATGTTTTGAGTGATTGCTTATGTGTGGCTACTATTGCTTGATTACGATAGATTGACCGGAGTGTGACGAGTAGAACTATCAAGGGTTTTGAGTGCGTATCATCTTCATCAACATTGCAGGCAAGTAACACTTTGATCATATCCCTTCTCATACCCAGTTTTTATGCATTAGATCTATCCTCAAACACTTGCATGATTAGGATCTAATTAAACTGTGGGTTATGGGAAGTAGATGAGGTAGTACCTATTACCTGTTTAATTATAAACCTTTGGGAGTTACTTCTACGTTTGCTTATTATGCTATGCTATCCTAGTAGACGTGGATTGGGTGAGTGTATCCATGATGTATGTGAGATTGTTATTTAATGGTTTATTTAAGGTGGCAACTTAAACACACATCCGGGTGGATTGAGGCACTGGTTTCTATCAGGACTTGCCTCAGCATTTCTTGGACCGCCACCCGTGCTCAAAGGGATCATGAGATTATTCAAACTAGAAACTTCCGTGTGCAGCCACAAGCCATTATGGGATCTGGCGTAGTTGACTAAGTTGTGCGAACTCTTACGGGTAGACTAGCGTATGTAGGGGAAAGTAGGTGTGCGGTCTACCCCCATGTAAGGTGCTAGCGCTTAGAAAGACTATGTCTCGGTCATCCGCTTCTCAAACATCATGCAAAGGCGAGAAATACAACGGAGGCGATCGAGTCTTGTGGGGAAAAGTGCTAAACCTCTGCAGAGTGTATAAACTAATCATGATTAGCCGTGTCCCCGGTTATGGACATCTTGAGTATCTAGTACTTGGATTATCCTGTTGATCTCATCATGTTACTCTAATTAATTTTGTTGGGTTGTTAATGAGTATTTTTAATTGGGATTGAGGATGCTGTCAACCATTCTCAATGTTCAACAACCACCATGATAGTTAAATAAATTTATTCCTTTGCAGTAGGGAAAAATTGGCTTTTCGCAAAAAACATTATAACCATAGAGCTTTCCACCAGCCATATATGCATGTAGTATATGCTTATTCTTTCATTACTCTCTATGTGTTACATTGCCAGCATATTCCATGTCTTTGACCGTTTCGGGCTGCAAATTTTCATGTTGCAGACTTTTCAGACGACAAGTAAGTGATACGTTAGGGTTACGATTTCTACACTCAACTTTGTCGTTGGTGTTGATGGGAATCCACAACCTTGTTACTTCCGCTATTTTGATTGAGGTAATAGTATTTACGTTACTTTATACATGTGATTTACCTCATTATAAATCCTCGAAATCTTGTGTGTGTCAAAGATACCGATCCAGGGATGACACTTAAGCACAGAGACTTGATCCATTCGGGTCGGGTCGCTACAAAAGAACAAATACTTGCAACCCGATGCTTATGAGGGGTTGTCAATCCCTCTTACGGGTAACGGCGTAGGAAGTTTTCAAGTTGACGGGATAAAATTGTGATAGATTGGATATAGATCTCGAAATAAAATATCTCGAATAAACGCGAAATAAAAGATGCAAATAAAAAGCACAACAAGGTATTTTTGGGTTTTTGGAATAATATATCTAAAAACAGAAGCAAATAAAAATAGATCTCAAAGCAAATATGATAAAGAATAGACCCACGGGCCATAGATTTCACTAGTGGCTTCTCTCAAGAAATAGCACACGGTGGGTAAACAAATTACTGTTGGGCAATTGATAGAACCTCAAATAATTATGACAATATCCAGGCAATGATCGATATATAGGCCTCACGTCCAAGATTAGTAGACCGACTCCTACCTGCATCTACTACTATTACTCCACACACCGACCGCTATCCAGCATGCATCTAGTGTATTAAGTTCATGGAAAAATGGAGTAATGCAATAAGAACGATGACATGATGTAGACTAGATCTATTCATGTAGGAATAGACCCCATCTTGTTATCCTTAATAGCAGCGATCAATACGTGCCTTGCTGCCCCTTCTGTCACTTGGAAAGAACACCGCACGATCAAACCCATCACAAAGCAGCTCCTCCCATGGCAAGAAAAATTGATCTAGTCGGCCTAACTAAACCGAAGATTCGAAGAAGAAATACGAGGCTATAAATAATCATGCATATAAGAGATTAAAACTCAAATAACTTTCATGGATAAAATAGATTTGATCATAAACTCAAAGTTCATCGGATCCCAACAAACACACCAGAAAAAAGAGTTACATCAAATAGATCTCCAAGAGACCATTGTATTGAGAATCAAAAGAGAGAGAGGAATCCATCTAGCTACTGCCTACAGACCCGTAGGTCTACAATGAACTACTCAAGCATCTGAAGGAGATATGCCCTAGAGGCAATAATAAAGTTATTATTTATTTCCTTATATCATGATAAATGTTTATTATTCATGCTAGAATTGTATTAACCAAAAACATAATACATGTGTGAATACATAGACAAAGCAGTGTCACTAGTATGCCTCTACTTGACTAGCTCGTTGATCAAAGATGGTTAAGTTTCCTAGCCATTGACATGGGTTGTCATTTGATTAACGGGATCACATCATTAGGAGAATGATGTGATTGACATGACCCATTCCGTTAGCTTAGCACATGGTCGTTTAGTATGTTGCTATTGCTTTCTTCATGACTTATACGTGTTCCTATGACTATGAGATTATGCAACTCCCGTTTACCGGAGGAACACTTTGTGTGCTACCAAATGTCACAACGTAATTGGGTGATTATAAATATGCTCTATAGGTGTCTCCGAAGGTACTTGTTGGGTTGGCGTATTTCGAGATTAGGATTTGTCACTCCGATTGTCGGAGAGGTATCTCTGGGCCCTCTCGGTAATGCACATCACTTAAGCCTTGCAAGCATTGCAACTAATGAGTTAGTTGCAGGATGATGTATTATGGAACGAGTAAAGAGACTTGCCGGTAACGAGATTGAACTAGGTATTGAGATACCGATGATCGAATCTCGGGCAAGTAACACACCGATGACAAAGGGAAGAACGTATGTTGTTATGCGATCTGACCGATAAAGATCTTCATAGAATATGTGGGAGCCAATATGAGCATCCAGGTTCCGCTATTGGTTATTGACCGGAGACGTGTCTCGGTCATGTCTACATAGTTTTCGAACCCGTAGGGTCCGCACGCTTAACGTTACGATGACAGTTTTATTATGAGTTTATGTGTTTTGATGTACCGAAGGTTGTTCCGAGTCCCGGATGTGATCACGGACATGACGAGGAGTCTCGAAATGGTCGAGACATAAAGATTGATATATTGTATGACTATATTCGGACATCAGAAGTGTTCCAGAGAAGTTCCGGATAAAACAGGAGTGCCGGAGGGTTATCGGAACCCCCGGGGGAACTAATGGGCCTCGATGGGCCTTAGTGGATAGAGAGAGGGGTGGCCAGGGCAGGCCGCGCGCCCCCTTCCCCTTGAGTCTGAATTGGACAAGGAAGGGGGGGCGACGCCCCCCTTCCCTTCTCCCTCTCCTTCCTTCCCCTCTCTCCTTTTGGTGGAAACCTACTAGGACTTGGAGTCCTAGTAGGATTCCCTCTTGGGGCGCGCCATAGAGGGCCGGCCTGCCTCCCCTTGCTCCTTTATATTAGGGGCAGGGGCACCCAAAGACACAACAATTGATCATTGATCTCTTAGCCGCGTGCGGTGCCCCCCTCCACCATAGTCCACCTCGATAATACTGTAGCGGTGCTTAGGCGAAGCCCTGCGTCGGTAGAACATCAACATCGTCACCACGCCGTCGTGCCGACGAAACTCTCCCTCAACACTCGGCTGGATCGGAGTTCGAGGGACGTCATCGGTTGAACGTGTGCTGAACTCGGAGGTGTCGTACGTTCGGTACTTGATCGGTCGGATCGTGAAGACGTACGACTACATCAACCGTGTTGTGCTAACGCTTCCGCTTTCGGTCTACGAGGGTACGTGGACAACACTCTCCCCTCTCGTTGCTATGCATCACCATGATCTTGCATGTGCGTAGGAAATTTTTTGAAATTACTACGTTCCCCAACAGTGGTATCAGAGCCAGGTTTTATGCGTTGATGTTATATGCACGAGTAGAACACAAGTGAGTTGTGGGTGATATAAGTCATACTGTTTACCAGCATGTCATACTCTGGTTCGGCAGTATTGTTGGATGAAGCGGCCCAGACCGACACATACGCTTACGCGAGACTGGTTCTACCGACGTGCTTTGCACACAGGTGGCTGGTGGGTGTCAGTTTCTCCAACTTTAGTTGAACCGAGTGTGGCTACACCGGGTCCTTGTGAAGGTTAAAACAGCACCAACTTGACAAACTATCGTTGTGGTTTTTGATGCGTAGGTAAGAGCGGTTCTTGCTAAGCCCGTAGCAGCCACGTAAAACTAGCAACAACAAAGTAGAGGACGTCTAACTTGTTTTTGCAGGGCATGTTGTGATGTGATATGGTCAAGACATGATGCTAAATTTTATTGTATGAGATGATCATGTTTTGTAACCGAAGTTATCGGCAACTGGCAGGAGCCATATGGTTGTCGCTTTATTGTATGCAATGCAATCGCCCTGTAATGCTTTACTTTATCACTAAGCGGTAGCGATAGTCATAGAAGCATAAGATTGGCGAGACGACAACAATCCTACGATGGAGATCAAGGTGTCGCACCGGTGACGATGGTGATCATGGAGGTGCTTCGGAGATGGAGATCACAAGCACAAGATGATGATGGCCATATCATATCACTTATATTGATTGCATGTGATGTTTATCTTTTATGCATCTTATCTTGCTTTGATTGATGGTAGCATTATAAGATGATCTCTCACTAAATTTCAAGATAAAAGTGTTCTCCCGAGTATGCACCGTTGCCAAAGTTCGTCGTGCCTGCACACCACGTGATGATCGGGTGTGATAAGCTCTACGTCCATCTACAACGGGTGCAAGCCAGTTTTTGCACACGCAGAATACTCAGGTTAAACTTGACGAGCCTAGCATATGCAGATATGGCCTCAGAACACTGAGACCGAAAGGTCGAGCGTGAATCATATAGTAGATATGATCAACATAGTGATGTTCACCATTGAAAGCTACTCCATTTCACGTGATGATCGGTTATGGTTTAGTTGATTTGGATCACGTGATCACTTAGAGGATTAGAGGGATGTCTTTCTAAGTGGGAGTTCTTAAGTAATATGATTAATTGAACTTAAATTTATCATGAACTTAGTACCGATAGTATCTTGCTTGTCTATGTTTGATTGTAGATAGATGGCCCGTCTTTGTTGTTCCGTTGAATTTTAATGTGTTCCCCGAGAAAGCAAAGTTGAAAGATGATGGTAGCAATTACACGGATCGGGTCCGTAATTTGAGGATTATCCTCATTGCTGCACGTAAGAATTACGTCTGGAAGCACCGGCTGGGTGCCAGCTCGCCGATGTAAACCGACGACGTTAAGAACGTCTCGCGAGCAAAGTCGATGACTACTCGATAGTTCAATGTGCCATGCTTTACGGCTTAGAACAGGGACTTCAATGACATTTTGAACGTCATGGAGCATATGAGATGTTCCAGTAGTTGAAGTTAATATTTCAAGCAAATGCCCGGATTGAGAGATATGAAGTCTTCAAGAAGTTCTATAGCTGCAAGATGGAGGAGAATAGTTCACAAGGAGCATATACTCAAGATGTCTGGGTATAATAATCACTTGATTCAACTGGGAGTTAATCTTCCGGATGATAGCGTCATTGACATAATTCTCCAATCACTGCCACCAAGCTACAAGAGCTTCGTGATGAACTATAACATGCAAGGGATGGATAAGACGATTCCCAAGCTCTTCGCAATGCTAAAAGCTGCGGAGGTAGAAATCAAGAAGGAGCATCAAGTGTTGATGGTCAACAAGACCACTAGTTTCAAGAAAAAGGGCAAAGGGAAGAAGAAGGGGAACTTCAAGAAGAACAGCAAGCAAGTTGTTGCTCAGAGAAGAAACCAGTGTCCGGACCTAAGCCTGAAACTGAAGTGCTTCTCACGCAAAGGCATCGTCACCGAAGCGGAACTGCCCCAATTATTTGGCGGATAAGAAGGATGGCAAGGTGAACAAAGGTATATGTGATATACATGGTATCGATGTGTACCTTACTAGAGCTTGCAGTAGCACCTGGGTATTTGATATTGGTTCTGTTGCTAATATTTGCAACTCGAAACATGGACTATGGATTAAGCAAACACTGGCAAAGGACGAGGTGACGATGCGCGTGGGAAATGGTTCCAAAGTCGATGTGATCGCGGTCGGCACGCTACCTCTACATCTACCTTCGGGATTAGTATTAGACCTAAATAATTGTTATTTGGTGCCAGCGTTGAGCATGAACACTATATCAGGATCTTGTTTGATGCGAGGCGGTTATTCATTTAAATCAGAGAATAATGGTTGTTCTATTTATATGAGTAATATCTTTTATGGTCATGCACCCTTGAAGAGTGGTCTATTTTTTATGAATCTCGATAGTAGTGATACACATATTCATAATGTTGAAGCCAAAAGATGCAGGGTTGATAATGATAGTGCAACTTATTTGTGGCACTGCCGTTTAGGTCATATCGGTGTAAAGCGCATGAAGAAAGTCCATACAGATGGACTTTTGGAACCACTTGATTATGAATCACTTGGTACTTGCGAACCGTGCCTCATGGGCAAGATGACTAAAACGTTGTTCTCCGGTACTATGGAGAGAGCAACAGATTTGTTGGAAATCATACATACAGATGTATGTGGTCCGATGAATGTTGAGGCTCGTGGCGGATATCGTTATTTTATCACCTTCACAGATGATTTTAAGTAGATATGGGTATATCTACTTAATGAAGCATAAATCTGAAACATTTGAAAAGTTCAAAGAATTTCAGAGTGAAGTTGAAAATCATCGTAACAAGAAAATAAAGTTTCTACGATCTGATCGTGGAGGAGAATATTTGAGTTACAAGTTTGGTCTACATTTGAAACAATGCGGAATAGTTTCGCAACTCACGCCACCCGGAACACCACAGCGTAATGGTGTGTCCGAACGTCGTAATCGTACTTTACTGGATATGGTGCGATCTATGATGTCTCTTACAGATTTACCGCTATCATTTTGGGGTTATGCTTTAGAGACGACCGCATTCACGTTAAATAGGGCACCTTCAAAATCCGTTGAGACGACGCCTTATGAACTGTGGTTTGGCAAGAAACCAAAGTTTTCGTTTCTAAAAGTTTGGGGCTGCGATGCTTATGTGAAAAGGCTTCAACCTGATAAGCTCGAACCCAAATCGGAGAAATGTGTCTTCATAGGATACCCAAAGGAGATTGTTGGGTACACCTTCTATCACAGATCCGAAGGCAAGACATTCGTTGCTAAGAATGGATCCTTTCTAGAGAAGGAGTTTCTCTCGAAAGAAGTGACTGGGAGGAAAGTAGAACTTGATGAGGTGTAGCGACCAGACCCGAATGGATCTAGTGCTCTATGCTCAGTGTCATCCCTGGATCAGTAATGCTGACACCACACAGTACTTTGAAGGATTTATAGCAGAGTAGCAATCACACACTTATTACATCGTTGTCCACAAGGGAACTTAATACAATAATATGGCTTAAGGCCATCTAACAATAACAGCGGAAGGCTTGGAAGATAAGTGAGTCCATCAACTCCATCGGCATCACCGAGTATAGAACCACGACCTAACACCTTACTGTAAATGCAGAAAAGTCTCTGCATACGTGAAAGTTGCAGCCAGCGAAACGGGTCAAGACATGGAATATCTTTGGCAATGTAACACATAGAGAACAATGAAGCAACAAGCCTATACTACATGCATGTATGGCTGGTGGTAAGGCTCTACGGTTACATTTTTGCATAAAGCTGGTTTTTCCCTACATCAAACGAATAATTTTATTTAACTATCATGGTGGTTGTTAAACATTGAGAATGGTTGACAAAGATCCTCAATCCCAATTAAAAAGTACTCATTAAAACCCAATAACTTTATTATTAGAAGTAACATGTTGAGATTCACATGATATTCAAGTACTAGATACTCAAGATGTCCATAACCGGGACACGGCTAATCATGATTAGTTTATACACTCTGCAGAGGTTTAGCACTTTTCCCCACAAGACTCGATCGCCTCCGCTTGGTTCTCGCACTACATGGTGTTTGAGAAAGCGGATGACCGAGACATAGTCTTTCGTAAGCGCTAGCACCTTACATGTGGGTAGACCGTACCAACCTAAATCCCCTACATCAGCTAGCCTACCCGTAAGAGTTCGCACAACTTAGTCAACTACGCCAGAGCCCATAATTGGCTTGTGGCTGCACACGGAAGTTTCCAGTTTGAATAATCTTATGATCCCTTAGAGCACAGGTGGCGGTCCGAAGAAATACAGGCAAGTCCTGATAGAAACCAGTGCCTCAATCCACCCAGATGTGTGTTTAGGTTGCCACCTTAGATAAACCATTAATTAACAATCTCACATCCGTCGTGGATATTCACTCACCCAATCCACGTCTACTAGCATAGCATGGCATAATTAAGCAAACGTAGAAGTAACTCCCAAGGTTTCATAAGTAAAACAGGTAATAGGTACTACCTCAATCTACTTCCCATCCCACAATTTAATTAGATCCTAAACATGCAAGTGTTTGGGGGTTGATCTAATGCATAAAAACTGGGTATGAGAAGAGTATGATCAAAGTGTTACTTGCCTTGCTGATGATCCGCGAGTCCTAGAGATTCAAGTAACAAGCGGCGCGCCTCGGGTGATCTAACGCAGACAAACAACAAGCATACAATAAGTACTCATCTAATGCACGGGAAATCTCGAATAAAAGATCTAACCAGATAGTTCAACTTAAGAACCCTGGTTGCAAAAGAATCGAATCAAATAAAGCATCGAAAGTCGGAACTCGAGAGAACGACTCGGTTTAGCAAATCTGAAACTAAGTCAAAATTTTACAGTAGCAAAACTCTGTGTAAGTAGGTTAGTCGGAACGGCGGTTTAAATATGAAACTCCGGTAGCTTGAATCACCTGATTCCGATAAACGAGCAAGAAATAAAACAGATTTGAAAATCGGATCGTAAATCGAATCGAAAAATAACGGATTAAATCCGATTAAAAGGAAAACGAAGAACGGATTAAATAACGGACGTTCGTTAACAGAACTAATCCAACGAACACATTCATTGAAACGAACGGGTCGGTGAACGTTCGTTAATTAAGAAAACCGAAAAATTAAAACCATCTAGGGTTTTGAAAAAAAAACCGAACAACGCTAAAAAAACCGGATCGGGTCTTTTAAAAAAACCGGATCGGGGGGGGTTGTGGCGGCGGCTTCCTCCGGCGGGTCGCCGGCAGGGCTCCGGCCTCCGGCGGGTGGCGGGTCGGGCGTGGGCGGCGAGGCGGTGGAGTGGCGGCGTCGAGGCGGCGGCTCGAGGTGAGGAGAGAGGGGGGCGGCCAGATAAATAGAAGGGGGGCCGGCTTGGGAAGGGGCCAGGGCGGCGGCGACGTGGCGTGTCCGACCCGGACACGGGCGGCGGCGTGTGGCGTCTTGATGGCGGGCTCACGGCGGGCGGCGTCTTGTGAGGAGAGAGAGGAGGTGGGCCAAGGCTGGGCCGGGCGCGGCCGGTTGGCCGGGGCCTTGGGCCAGTATTTTTTTTTAAACAAAACAAAACGGATTAAAAAATACCAAAGCGAACTCCGATTTTAATAAAGATAATTTTCCCGACTCCTAAAAATGAGTCGAACAAAATGAACTTTAAAAAGCGGCAAACATGCATAAATTTTTAAAATGTTCATTTTTGCCTAAGCAAAATAAATCTTCCAAATCCAAATTTGATTTATTTATAAAATCTCCATTTTTCCTAAATGTTGGGAAAGTCATATTATTCCCTCTCTTAAGTTTTTATAGGAAAAACTTTATGAAGATAATTAAATAAATCCAATGATCCTATTTTCAAAATTTGAGAAATCCCAAATATGAAAATAATGAAACTTCCAACTCTCTCCGAGGGTCCTTGAGTTGCGTGAAATTTTCTAGGATCGGAAAAATGCGAGAAAATATGATATGCATGATGACCTAATGTATAACATACCAAATTGAAAATTTGGGATGTTACATGAGGTAACTGTACCTACTCCCTTATTGGAAAGTAGTTCATCACAAAAACCGGTTTCTGTGACACCTACGCCAATTAGTGAGGAAGTTAATGATGATGATCATGGAACTTCAGATCAAGTTGTTACTGAACCTCGTAGATCAACTAGAGTAAGATCTGCACCAGAGTGGTACGGTAATCCTGTTCTGGAAGTCATGCTACTAGATCATGATGAACCTACGAACTATGAAGAAGCGATGGTGAGCCCAGATTCCACAACATGGCTTGAGTCCATGAAATCTGAGATGGGATCCATGTATGAGAACAAAGTGTGGACTTTGGTTGACTTGCCCAATGATCGGCAAGCAATTGAGAATAAATGGATCTTCAAGAAGAAGACTGACGCTGACGGTAATGTTATCATCTACAAAGCTCGACTTGTTGCGAAAGGTTTTCGACAAGTTCAAGGGATTGACTACGATGAGACCTTCTCACCCGTAGCGATGCTTAAGTCTGTCCGAATCATGTTAGCAATTGTCGCATTTTGTGATTATGAAATTTGGCAGATGGATGTCAAAACTGCATTCCTGAATGGATTTCTGGAAGAAGAGTTGTATATGATGCAACCAGAAGGTTTTGTCGATCCAAAGGGAGCTAACAAAGTGTGCAAGCTCCAGCGATCCATTTATGGACTGGTGCAAGCCTCTCGGAGTTGGAATAAACGCTTTGATAGTGTGATCAAAGCATTTGGTTTTGTACAGACTTTTGGAGAAGCCTGTATTTACAACAAAAGTGAGTGGGAGCTCTGTAGCATTTCTGATATTATATGTGGATGACATATTATTGATTGGAAATGATATAGAATTTCTGGATGGCATAAAGGGATACTTGAATAAGAGTTTTTCAATGAAAGACCTCGGTGAAGCTGCTTACATATTGGGCATTAAGATCTATAGAGATAGATCAAGACGCTTAATTGGACTTTCACAAAGCACATACCTTGACAAAGTTTTGAAGAAGTTCAAAATGGATCAAGCAAAGAAAGGGTTCTTGCATGTGTTACAAGGTGTGAAGTTGAGTAAGACTCAATGCCCGACCAACTGCGAGAAGATAGAGAGAAAATGAAAGATGTTCCCTATGCTTCAGCCATAGGCTCTATCATGTATGCAATGCCGTGTACCGGACTGATGTGTGCCTTGCTATAAGTCTAGCAGGGAGGTACCAAAGTAGTCCAGGAGTGGATCACTGGACAACGGTCAAGAACATCCTGAAGTACCTGAAAAGGACTAAGGATATGTTTCTCGTTTATGGAGGTGACAAAGAGCTCAGCATAAATGGTTACGTTGATGCAAGCTTTGACACTGATCCGGACAATTCTAAATCGCAAACCGGATACGTGTTTACATTGAACGGTGGAGCTGTCAGTTGGTGCAGTTCTAACAAAGCGTCGTGGCGGGATCTACATGTGAAGCGGAGTACATAGCTGCTTGAAGCGGCAAATGAAGGAGTCTGGATGAAGGAGTTCATATCTGATCTAGGTGTCATACCTAGTGCATCGGGTCCAATGAAAATCTTTTGTGACAATCTTTGGAGCAATTGCCTTAGCGAAGGAATCCAGATTTCACAAGAGAACCAAGCACATCAAGAGACGCTTCAATTCCATCCGGGATCTAGTCCAGTGGGAGACATAGAAATTTGCAAGATTCATACAGATCTGAATGTTGCGGACACATTGACTAAGCCTCTTCCACGAGCAAAACATGATCAGCACCAAGGCTCCATGGGTGTTAGAATCATTCTTGTGTAATCTAGATTATTGACTCTAGTGCAAGTGGGAGACTGAAGGAAATATGCCCTAGAGGCAATAATAAAGTTATTATTTATTTCCTTATATCATGATAAATGTTTATTATTCATGCTAGAATTGTATTAACCGGAAACATAATACATGTGTGAATACATAGACAAAGCAGTGTCACTAGTATGCCTCTACTTAACTAGCTCGTTGATCAAAGATGGTTAAGTTTCCTAGCCATTGACATGGGTTGTCATTTGATTAACGGGATCACATCATTAGGAGAATGATGTGATTGACATGACCCATTCCGTTAGCTTAGCACACGATCGTTTAGTATGTTGCTATTGCTTTCTTCATGACTTATACATGTTCCTATGACTATGAGATTATGCAACTCCCGTTTACGGAGGAACACTTTGTGTGCTACCAAAGCGTCACAACGTAATCGGGTGATTATAAAGGTGCTCTCTGGTGTCTCCGAAGGTACTTGTTGGGTTGGCGTATTTCGAGATTAGGATTTGTCACTCCGATTGTCAGAGAGGTATCTCTGGGCCCTCTCGGTAATGCACATCACTTAAGCCTTGCAAGCATTGCAACTAATGAGTTAGTTGCAGGATGATGTATTACTGAACGAGTAAAGAGACTTGCTGGTAACGAGATTGAACTAGGTATTGAGATACCGACGATCGAATCTCGGGCAAGTAACATACCGATGACAAAGGGAACAACGTATGTTGTTATGCGGCCTGACCGATAAAGATCTTCGTAGAATATGTGGTAGCCAATATGAGCATCCAGGTTCCGATATTGGTTATTGACCGGAGACGTGTCTCGGTCATGTCTACATAGTTCTCGAACCCGTAGGGTCCGCACGCTTAACGTTACGATGACAATTTTATTATGAGTTTATGTGTTTTGATGTACCGAAGGTTGTTTGGAGTCCCGGATGTGATCACGAACATGATGAGGAATCTCGAAATGGTCGATACATAAAGATTGATATATTGGACGACTATATTCGGACACCAGAAGTGTTCCGGAGAAGTTTCGGATAAAACCGGAGTGCCGGAGGGTTATCGGAACCCCCGGGGGAACTAATGGGCCTCGATGGGCCTTAGTGGAGAGAGAGAGAGAGGCGGCGGGGCAGGCCGTGCCCTCCCCCTTGAGTCCGAATTGGACAAGGAAGGAGGGGGGCGCCCCCCTTCCCGTCTCCCGCTCCGGCTCCGTCCTTCCCCCTCTCTCCCTTTTGGTGGAAACCTACTATGACTTGGAGTCCTAGTAGGATTCCCCACTTGAGGCGCGCCATAGAGGGCGGCCGGCCTCCCCTTTCTCCTTTATATATGGGGCGGGGGCACCCCAAAGACACAACAATTGATCATTGATCTCTTAGCCGTGTGCGGTGCCCCCTCCACCATAGTCCACCTCGATAATCTTGTGGCGGTGCTTAGGCGAAGCCTGCGTCGGTAGAACATCAACATCGCTCGTCCTGCCGTCGTCGATTTAAACTCTCCCTCAACACCGGGCTGGATCGGAGTTCAAGGGGCGTCATCGGGCTGAGCGTGTGCTGAACTTCGGAGGTGCCGTCGTTCGGTACTTGATCGGTCGGATCGTGAAGATGTACGACTACATCAACGCGTTGTGCTAACGCTTCCGCTTCGGTCTCTGAGTGCGTAGACAACACTCTCCCCTCTCATTGCTATGCATCACCATGATCTTGCATGTGCGTAGGATTTTTTTTGAAATTACTACGTTCCCCAACAGCATCATCGGAGAGGCACCAATGAGGATGATGAACCCCTCCGTGATGGTGTCTACATTGGATCTCGTGGTTCTAGAACTTGCGGTGGCTGGAATTGTGTTCCGTTGACTCCCCTAGGGTTTCTGAAATATTTGGGTATTTATAGGGCGAAGAGGTGGTGTGGGAGGCCACCAAGGTGGGCACAACTCACCAGAGGGTGCCTGGCACACCTAGGTGGGTTGTGCCCCCCTTGGGGCACCCCTATGGTACTTCTTTGGCCCAACAAGTGTCTTCTGGTCCAGAAAAAATCTCCAAAAAATTTCGCTGCGTTTGGACTCCGTTTGGTGTTGATTTTCTGCGATGTAAAAGACAAGCAAAAAACAGCAACTGGCACTAGGCACTATGTCAATAGGTTAGTCCCAAAAAATGATATAAATTTGCTATAAAATGATTGTAAAACATCCAATAATGATAATATAACAGCATGGAATAATAAAAAATTATAGATACATTGGAGACTTATCAAAGATACCCCAAACAAGCCCCTCAACGGATGACTTTCCATAGTAACAAGTGATAGTAAATTTTAGCACGTAATATAAATTTTTCCTTACCAATTCCACTCACCAAAGGCGCTTCACTCCCCAGCAACAGCACCAGAAAAGAGTCTTGATGACCCACAAGTATAGGGGATCAATCATTGTCCTTTCAATAAGTAAGAGTGTCGAACCCAACGAGGAGCAGAAGGAAATGACAAGCAATTTTCAGCAAGGTATTTTCTGCAGGCACTCAAATTATTGGTAACAGATAGTTTTGTGATAAAATAATTCATAACGGGTAACAAGTAACAAATATAGCAAAGGTGCAGCAAGGTGGCCCAATCCTTTTTGTAGCAAAGGATATGCCTGGACGAACTCTTATATAAAGTAAAGCGCTCCCGAGGACACATGGAAATTACCATCAAGTTAGTTTTCATCATGCTCATATGATTCACGTTCGTTACTTTGATAATTTGATATGTGGGTGGACCGGTGCTTGGGTGCTGTCCTTACTTGGACAAGCCTCCCATTTATGATTAACCCTCTCACAAGCATCCGCAACTACAAAAGAAGAATTAAGATAAATCTAACTGAGGGAGTCCCGGATTAGGGGGTGTCCGGATAGCCGAACTATCACCGTTGGCCGGACTCCTGGACTATGAAGATACAAGATTGAAGACTTTGTCCCGTGTCCGGATGGGACTTTCCTTGGCATGGAAGGCAAGCTTGGCAATACGGATATGTAGATCTCCTACCATTGAAACCGACTCTGTGTAACCCTAACCTATCCGGTGTCTATATAAACTGGAGGGTTTTAGTCCGTAGGACGAACAACAATCATACCATAGGCTAGCTTCTAGGGTTTAGCCTCCTCGATCTCGTGGTAGATCTACTCTTGTACTACCCATATCATCAATATTAATCAAGCAGGAGTAGGGTATTACCTCCATCGAGAGGGCGAACACTGGGTAAAAACATCGTGTCCCTTGTCTCCTGTTACCATCCGCCTAGGCCTTGCAGTTCGGGACCCCCTACCGAGATCCGCCGGTTTGACACCGACATTGGTGCTTTCATTGAGAGTTCCTACGTATGCGTCATCTTTAGGCCCGATGGCTCCTCCGATCATCAACAACGATGCAGTCCAGGGTGAGACTCTTCTCCCCGGACAGATCTTCGTATTTGGCGGCTCTGCACTGCGGGCCAATTCGCTTGGCCATCTGGAGCAGATCATCCCGTCTTTAAAGACGATTCTATCGCCAAAGGAGCCTTGGCCACTGGCCAGACTCTCCGGCTAGGTGGTTTTCTTATGACCGCCAGTTCGGCCGTCGCGCCGACGGTGACTTCTCGAGTCATCGAAACCAATCTTCACGTCAATTCGGAACTTGCCGAACAGTTAGATCCGATCGAGCTCTCCTCCGTAAACGAGCTCTTAGATCGCGCGCCGCATACAGGAGTCGCCACAAACTACGACCAGATCGGGCCTAAAACCGATCTGAGAGAGATCAACTCTCCCCAAGCTACCCATCATGTTGCCGTGATAGAGGAGCAGTGCGGCGATTCTTCTTCTGTCTTAAGGACTAGCTACGTCCGGATTCCCGATCCCTCCATGCCGGATTCCCACAGAGGGGCGGATGTCGATCAAGCCCTGAATTTAAAGTCAGGCGGCGGGTTAGACTCATTGGATAGCATTCAAAAATCCAAGCTTTCGAGTTCGGAAACTTCTCGGCCCCTGAGTCTTAAATTGGACAAGGTTCGGATCTAGTTCCACCCGCCCACCCAAACATTAGCGATCTATCCCGAATTCGGCAAGAGCCAACTGAAGCGATTACATCATTCTTGGGCGATTCCTCCTGGTTATGGACAGGATAAAGGACTGCCGAGAGGAAGACGCAATCTCACTTTTTGCAATAATTGCACGGACAAAGGAATCCTAAGCGCCAAAAAGCCGTCAGCGAAATTACACGCTTGGATGACTTGGTGACCATAGTACAAAAGAAATCTTGTGCGATGGAGAGTGCTTGGAAAACCGAAAGTCAATTTTGGGATAATCCGGCCCCGAATACATCCCTAGTCCGGAATAAAAGGGTGCATCATCACCAAGCACCTGGATTAAATATCAAAAAACAAAAACCCCCTAAAGGGTACGGAACCGTACTGGAGGGTTGGCTAAAGCGGACCTGCAAAATTCATAGCGCCAGTATGCCACTCCAACTCACATCCTTGAGCATGTTGGATACTTGGCGGGTGGCCAAAAGTGGCGAAGAGCTTCTAGCTTCAGAATCCCAGCCCAGCAATACCAGTACAGTGTTAACAGTCTTCGAGACTTTCGCATCAAATAACATGCGGAAACGAACACTCCGCAACCTTGCCGAAGTCTACCAAGTAGCAACAATACATCCATGGAGTGACACGGCCATTACCTTTAACGCCGATGAAGAACCCAAATTCGAACAGCCGGAGCACCGGCCGCATTGGTTCTCGGTCCAATAGTGGATGGCTTTAAGCCTTCTAAAGGTACTCATGGATGGCGGTAGCGGACTGAACCTCATCTCTGAGGAAACCCTCCGAAAAATGGAAATAGACTGGAACCGCATTGAGCGAAGCAGCACAACCTTTAGAGGAATAATCTGGCCGGTAAGCATCTTTGCCTGCAGGAAAAATCACACTGGCGTAGTGTTATTTCATGGGACAATTCTGAATCCGAGGAGGTCACATTTCAAGTGGCCCCATTCAGCAGCGGATATCATGGTTTATTAGGGCGAGAGGCATTCACAATTTTTCAAGCTATACCCCATTATGGGTACATGAAGCTTAAAATGCCTGGACCTAACGGAATCATCACTCTCGCTAGTGATCCGAACATAGCACTCCGTGCCGAAAACAAGACAGCCGCACTAGCCCTCGAGGCACTATCTGAAGCCCTAGCGGCCGAGGAACTCGCCGCGATGCGCTCCACGGTGAACAGGGACAATGTGATACTTGATAAAAGATCCAAATCCACCTCTTTCAAACCAGCGGATGAAATAGTCAAATTCCAAGTCCACCCAACGGACCCTGCAAAGACGACCTCCATTGGGGCACAATTGAACCCTGATGTAGACGCCACACTACGAGAATTTCTGCGAGAAAATTGGGACATTTTTGCCTGGCACCCTTCAGACATGCCAGGAATCCCTGACAATTTGGTGAGCACAGCCTAAATATCCTAAAAGGATTCAAGCCAGTCAAACAGGCTCTTCGGCGCTTTTCCGAACCCAAGAGACAGGCCATGGGAGAGGAGCTAGCCAAACTTCTGGAAGCCGGATTTATCAGAGATATAAAACATCCGGACTGGTGAGGAAATCTGGTGATGGTACCAAAAAAGGACAAATCCTGGTGCCTATGTGTTGATTTCAAAGACCTTAATAAGGCTTGCCCAAAGGAGGGGTGCCCCCTCCCTCGAATTGATCAAATTATCGGCGCTTCTGACAGGACACGACTCATTGTGCTTCCTCGACGTGTACTCCGGCTACCACCAAATCAAGATGGCGGAGCGGACCAAGCTGCTTGACATTCATCACTCCATACGGCCCATTCGCTTCAACACAATGCCCTTTGGGCTCAAAAACGCCGGCGCAACATATCGGTAGCATGATTCGGACATGTCCGCTAACCGGATCGGCAAAAGCGAGTGGAAGCATATGTAGATGACGTGGTCGTCAAATCCAAGCATGTCGAAACTATAATAGATGATTTGAGGCTCACATTCGACAATCTTGAAAATATGACATCAAGCTCAATCCGGAAAAATGCGTATTCGGCGTTCGGTAGGAAAGCTCCTGGGCTTCATTGTGTCCGGTAGAGGAATTGAAGCAAACCCAGCCAAAATCCGAGCTCTGTCACAATTGGATATTCCAAAAGACCTCAAACAAATACAAAAAATGACGGGATGCGTAGCGGCTCTAAGCCGCTTTATTTCTCGTTTGGGAGAAAAGGTGTTACCCCTTTACCACCTCCTCCGCCGCACCGAACACTTCGAGTGGACGGATGCCGCCACGGCCGGACTCGAAGAGATAAAAGCCATATTGGCAACTAATTCGGTCCTGGCCGCGCCCAACATGGGCGAACCAATGCTATTATATATCGCCGCAACACATCAAGTTGTCGGTAGCGGTGCTCGTCGTCGAGCGAAAGCAGACGGACACGGTTCCCTCTTCAAAAACCAGTTTACTATGTGTCCACCGTCCTAACTCCATGCAAGTCCAGTACCCACACTTTCAAAAAGATAGCATACGCGGTGTTCATGGCATCCGGAAGCCGACACTACTTTCAAGAGTGTTCGATAACGGTAGCCTCCGAAGTACCTCTTAACGACATTATAAACAACCGCGACGCGACGGGCCGGATTGCTAAATGGGCCATAGAGCTCCTTCCATTCGATATAACCTATAAGCCACGGCGAGCTATCAAGTCGCAGGTCTTGGCCGACTTCGTGGCCGAATGGACCGAAGCCGAACTCCTAAAGAGTACGGGCGATACTCCAATTGGATCATGCACTTTGTGGCTCCAAAATGTTGGCGGCTGGGGCTGGCGTCGTCTTCGTCCCCAACCGGGGACACAGTCCAATCGTCCTTGAGATAATGTATCACGGACTCCAACAACACAGCCGAATCTGAGGCCCTCCTGCACGGCCTCCGGATGGCAGTCTCCATGGGCATTAAACGCCTAGAGGTGTGCGGGGATTCGAACCTCGCGATATCTCAAATAAACGGAGACTTTGATGCCAAAGATCCGAAAATGGCAGCATACCGCAACGCGGTCCTAAAAATGTCAGCACGGTTCGAAGGGCTTGAATTTCATCATATAGCCCGGGATAACAACCAGGCAGCGGATATATTGGCACGCATCAGTGCAAAACGCGATGCCGTCCCGTCCAACATATTTCTGGAACGGCTGTTCAAGCCATCCGTACTATGGGAAGGGGAGTCCGGCAATAACAATCCGGACCCAACCGCACTGCCTAACGCCGAACACTCTGACACAATCGGAGGCTCTGCCACCGAGATAACACCCTCCACCCATGAAATAATGGCGGTCATCGCCCCGTGGACGGAGCCATTCCTAGCCTACCTAACTAGGCAGGAACTCCCTGAAGACCAAAACGAGGCCCGCTGCATAGTACAGCGATCTAAAGCCTGTAAAGTCCATGAGGAGAGCTTTATAAGAAAAGCACTACGGAGTCCTTCAAAGGTGTATCTCCGAAGAGGAAGGGCGAAACCTCTGGCTGAAATTCATGCCGGACTGGGTGGGCACCACGCCGCAGCCCGGGCCCTTGTAGGCAAGGCCTTCCGTGCAGGATTTTATTGGCCGACAGCCGGGCGAGATCTGTGAGGACTTAGTCCAACGATCGTCGGTTGCTAGCTTTTGCTAACCAAAGCCACATGCCACCCACCGCCCTCAAAACTATACCCATCACCTGGCCGTTACGCAATCAGGGGGCTTGACATGGTTGGACCCCTCAAGGGAGGAACCCACAAGCAAAAATACCTATTGGTCATGGTGGATAAATTCACCAAATGGATAGAGGCCAAGCACATTAAAAGCGGCGAATCCGGACCAGTGATAGACTTCATATCAGGGGTAGTGCACCGTTACGGTGTCCCCCACAGTATCATCACTGATAACGTCACCAACTTCACGGCCGACGAGGTCAAATTATGGTGCAAAAACATGGGCATCAAGCTCGATTACGCCTCAGTCTATCACCCTCAAACCAACAGTCAAGTTGAGCGAGCAAACGGTCTAATCATGAGCGGCATCAAACCCTGAATAGTGCGGTCCCTCAAGGAATCTAACACGCACTGGGTTGAGGAGCTCGACTCCGTACTCTGGGGGCTGCGGACCACGCCAAATCGTACTACCGGATTCACACCATTTTTTATGGTGTATGCGCAGAGGCGATCTTGCCTGCGACATAATTCATGACTCACCTCGGCGTGCGCATGTATGAAGAAAGAGAAGCGCGCTCGATCGGCGGGACAGCTTGGGCGCATTGGAGGAGGAGCGCGGCGTGGCAAAAGCTCGTTCCACATTCTATCAACAGCAGGCTCGAAGATATCAAAGCGAGGAAATGCACGGGCCAAAGCTTATAACATTGGCGAACTAGTTCTCGCTGCGGACAAGAAAAAGGACAAACTCAAGCCCAAATGGGAAGGTCCCTTCATCATCGACCAGGTCGACGGCGGAGCATACCGTCTGCGAAACTCATCGGATAACCAACTCGAGCCGAACCCATGGAACGCGGCCCGCCTACGAAGATTCTACGCCTAAGCGCCGGACTCCAAGTTCGTCTCCTTCCTCCGTCCACATTTTCTATTTTTGATGTCTTTTATTTCTCTCCGTGCTCCCCTTTCTTTTTAAAGCCTTTAGAGGCTCGTTCGCGCTTTGTTCGCACATATTTAACGTGCTCTCCGCGCTCATTATACCTGGGGGCTTCTTTGACAGAAGCTTATTTATATGGGCTTCATGCCCAACACATGTGTCAAACTTCCGCATGTACCTTTTATTCGCCATTATATGCATCGATATGACTTAAGTTTTGGCCAAGCTGGGTTGCCTGGCTCCTGTGCTTACCCATACGATCCCGATTGTTCGGCTAGGTGGTAATGGGAGCACCTCTGCGATTATTCTTGCCGGGTCAGCCGGATGTGTACCTCGGTGGGTGAAGCCGAAAGCTAGCGTTCTTAAGGGAATATTTGGTCGGTGAACTGAAAGATGATTTTAACTATTTATCCATCTGCCCCCAGATGATTTTCTGCTTTTTTAGCAGCTTTGACATGCACTTTAGGGCATGCATCCCACCGAAAGGAACCCTTAACGGAACTATTCTCCCTGGAAGATGTTTCTTACTATCCATGTAATATAACATAAATAGTTGGGCACTTATGCGTCATGACAATAATGACCCCTACGCCTTGTCTCCATGCATACCCGGTTCTTATATAACCACGAAGGTATTCGGACACACTCCGGACTATTGGGTCCACGAGGTCGGGCGAAAAAGGTCCGCTATGACAAACAATCTACAATCCGGCTAGAGGACATTTTTCATGTCATATTTAATTACAAAGTCAACTTGACTCATTGTATTCCTCCTCAATGCCATCTAATAGGCTATCTAATTTACAATCTTGCTGAGAATACTTGGCGGCCAATTCTACTTGGTCATACACTAAGCTTACGGGGATCTCCTTCCCATCAGGCCCCACAGGTCCGACCTCGGCCATGCGGTTTGGGTCAGCCTTCGTGTACCGCGTCTTCACCATGGCCCAGGCCTCCCTGGCGCCTCGGCAGCCGATATCTTCCATAGTCGGAAGCGCCGCCCGTGCTCCTTGAAGCCGCTCCGCCATGACTCTCCAATGCCTTCGGAAGGGAGACAGATGGCCACAAGACCTGGCCGACGCCTTTCATCACCTGCCGAACTTCGTTATTGCGGTAGCGCATGATTCGGGAAGAAGATCACCCAAAGAATGGGCATCTCCTCTTGAGACGACACAGTGAGCAAACCTATATACATGTTTATGTTAGTCGCCGAACTCTTTCAAAGTTCGCTCAAGCACTTCTTGAAAATGCCGCGATGAAGCCGTCGATTCTCCTTTCTGGTCGGACAACCGAGCACGAACATCCTTTAGTTCCTCACCCGGTTGGGTGTTGGCATCTTGGAGGTTATTTTTCTCCTGCCGCACCCTTGTAAGCACGCTCTCGCCAGACCTTTAGGCGGCGTAAGAGCTGTTGCTTGTCTGGATCTAGTCCGGCGCCATCTGCAATATTTTTGTCGATTTACACACCGCCGCACTTCACAAACTATTTATCTTTTGAAACATATGTTACCGGAGGGGTTTCGTGGCTCCCCAGATGGCGGCTAGTGCGGCCTCAAGTTGGGCCTTGCATTCTTCAAGCTCACAGGGACGATCGGGCATTCTTCTGTAAGATCCTGCATAACAAATGATCCTTAAATCAGTTATTCTAACTATTTTAAGTCTCGAGGGCTCTTGGCATATATAATCATCAAATCTCCTTACCGTATGTCCTTTACATACCGCTCCGTGGCTCTGGCTAGACCATCTTGAGCGACGGAGGTGCGCATCTCCGAATTGAAGGCATTCAAGGCCTCTTGGGAGAAACACGCGTCACGAAGAACTGTCTGGCGGCGCCTATGATTCATGGCGCTCTCCACCTCAGAGTTGGTGGCGGACAATTTGTCGGCATCCTCTGTCGGAGGAGCATCCGGCCTTGCGTCTCGTGCTCGCTTGACCTCTGGACCCGGCTTTGAAGCCTGGCGGTGAAGGTTCGATTAGCAACCTCTCCGGACTCGGTCCGTGAGCTCTCTTTTTCCTTAAAAGAGCACCGGCGTTAATCGCCTTCCAGAATCAATCACAGGAGTATGGTGACACGTCGTACCGTTGCGGCGGAGTTTCGATCCGGACCACATTTCTTTTTAGCCTGCGGGGCCGCATTGCCCCTTGTTGGCTGGCCACCGCGGGCTCGGCTTCCTGCCTCAAAGGTACCCCCTGCGAAGCACCATTGGTATACGGTGATCAAAAAATAAGCATGGGTGGGTCATTATTGTTGGAAATATGCCCTAGAGGCAATAATAAATTAGCTATTATTATTATATTTCCTTGTTCATGATAATCGTTTATTATCCATGCTATAATTGTATTGATAGGAAACTCAAATACATGTGTGTGGATACATAGACAACACCATGTCCCTAGCAAGCCTCTATTGGCTAGCTCGTTGATCAATAGATGGTTACGGTTTCCTAACCATGGACATTGGATGTTATTGATAACGGGATCACATCATTAGTGGAATGATGTGATGGACAAGACCCAATCCTAAGCCTAGCACAAAGATCGTAGTTAGGTATGCTAAAGCTTTTATAATGTCAAGTATCATTTCCTTAGACCATGAGATTGTGCAACTCCGGATACCGTAGGAATGCTTTGGGTGTACCAAGCGTCCTGGCGTAATCGGGTGGCTATAAAGGTGCATTACGGTATCTCCGAAAGTGTCTGTTGGGTTGGCACGAATCGAGACTGGGATTTGTCACTCCGCTTGACGGAGAGGTATCACCGGGCCCTCTCGGTAATGCATCATCACAATGAGCTCAAAGTGATCGAAGTGTTTGATCACGGGATCATGCATTCTTGATAGCGAGAAAAGTGACTTGCCGTGCTTGAGATTGAGCGAGGTATTGGTATACCGACGATTGAATCTCGGGCAAGTAAAATGCCGATTGACACAGGGAATCGTATACGGGATTAATTGAATCCTTGACATCGTGGTTCATCCGATGAGATCATCGTGGACCATGTGGGAGCCAACATGGGTAACCAGATCCCGCTGTTGCTTATTGCCCGAGAGCCGGCTAGGTCAAGTCTGCTAGTCTCCCGAACCCGTAGGGTCTACACACTTAAGGTTCGATGGCGCTAGGGTTATAAAGGAAGCTTGTATGTGGTTGCGAATGTTGTTGAGTCCGGATGAGATCCGGACGTCACGAGGAGTTCGGAATGGTCCGGAGGTAAAGATTTATATATGGGAAGTGCTGTTTGACCATCGGGACAAGTTTCGGGTTATCGGTATTGTCTGGGGACCACCGGAGGGTCCCGGGGCCCACCGGGTGGGGCCACCTGCCCGAGGGGGCCACATGGGCCCTAGGTGGTGCGCCTAGGCCTGCATGGGCCAAGGGAACCAGCCCCAAGAGGCCCATGCGCATGAAATACTTGGAGGAAGAGTCCATGTGGGGAAGGCACCTCAGGGTGCCTTGGGGAGGATGGACTCCTCCCCCTCTTGGCCGCACCCTCCCTTGGAGGAGGGGCAAGGCTGCGCCCTCCCCCTCCTTGGCACCTATATAAAGGGGGGAGGGAAGGGGCAGCAACACCTTTGCCACTGGCGCCTCCCTCTCCCTCTCCAACACCTCCTTCTCCTCCGTGGGTGCTTGGCGAAGCCTGCAGATCCACGCTCCTCCATCACCACCATGCCGTTGTGCTGCTGCTGGATGGAGTCTTCCTCAACCTCTCCCTCTCTCCTTGCTGGATCAAGGCATGGGAGACGTCACCCGGGCTGTCACGTGTGTTGAGCAGCGGAGGTGCCGTCCGTTCGGCACTAGGATCTCCGGTGATTTGAATCACGGCAGTCTGACTCCTTCAACCCCGTTCACTTGAACGCTTCCGCTTAGCGATCTACAAGGGTATGTAGATGCACTCTCCTTTCCTCTTGTTGCTAGAATCTCCATAGATTGATCTTGGTGATGCGTAGAAAATTTTGAATTTCCGCTACGTTCCCCAACAGTGGCATCATGAGCTAGGTCTATTGCGTAGATTCTTTGCACGAGTAGAACACAAAGTAGTTGTGGGCGTTGATTTTGTTCAATATGCTTACCGTTACTAGTCCAATCTTGTTTCGACGGTATTGTGGGATGAAGCGGCCCGGACCGACCTTACACGTACTCTTACGTGAGACAGGTTCCACCGACTGATATGCACTTGGTGCATAAGGTGGCTAGCGGGTGCCAGTCTCTCCCACTTTAGACGGAACGGATTCGATGAAAAGGGTCCTTATGAAGGGTAAATAGCAATTGGCATATCACGTTGTGGTTTTGCGTAGGTAAGAAACGTTCTTGCTAGAAACCCAAAGCAGCCACGTAAAACATGCAAACAACAATTAGAGGGCGTCTAACTTGTTTTTCTTTGGGTATGCTATGTGATGTGATATGGCCAAGAAGAATGTGATGAATGATATGTGATGTATGAGATTGATCATGTTCTTGTAATAGGATTCACGACTTGCATGTCGATGAATATGACAACCGGCAGGAGCTATAGGAGTTGTCTTTATTTATTGTATGACCTGCGTGTCATTAAACAACGCCATGTAATTACTTTATTGCTAACCGGTAGCCATAGTAGTAGAAGTAATAAGTTGGCGAGACAACTTCATGGAGACACGATGATGGAGATCATGATGATGGAGATCATGGTGTCATGCCGGTGACAATGATGATCATGGAGCCCGAAGATGGAGATCAAAGGAGCAATATGATATTGGCCATATCATGTCACTACTATATAATTGCATGTGATGTTTATCATATTTATGCATCTTGTTTACTTAGAACGACGGTAGTAAATAAGATGATCCTTACAACAATTTCAAGAAGTGTTCTCCCCTAAGCGTACCTTTGTTGCTAAAGTTCGTCGTTTGAAGCACCACGTGATGATCGGGTGTGATAGATTCTTACGTTCGAATACAGCGGGTGTTGTGAGCCTAGCATGTACAGACATGGCCTCGGAACAGATGCAGAACACTTAGGGTTAACTTGACGAGCCTAGCATGTACAGACATGGCCTCGGAACACAGAAGACCGAAAGGTCGAGCATGAATCGTATAGAAGATACGATCAACATGAAGATGTTCACCGACGTTGACTAGTCCGTCTCACGTGATGATCGGACACGGCCTAGTTGACTCGGATCATGTAATCACTTAGATGGTGGAGGGATGTCTATCTAAGTGGGAGTTCATAAGATGAACTTAATTATCCTGAACATAGTCAAAAAGATTTTGCAAATTATGTCGTAGCTCACGCTATAGTTCTCTTTGTTTAGATATGTTCCTAGAGAAAAATTAGTTGAAAGTTGATAGTAGCAATTATGCGCATAAAGAAAAGGCTTATGTCCTTAATGCACCGCTCGATTGTCTTTGAACCTCGAACGTGGTCTGTGGATGTTGCGAACATCTGACATACACGTTTTGATAACTACGTGATAGTTCAGTTAAACGGTTTTAGAATTGAGGCACCAAAGATGGTTTTGAAACGTCGCGAAACATATGAGATGTTTTGAGGGCTGAAATTGGGATTTCAGGCTCGTGCCCACGTCAAGAGGTATAAGACCTCCGACGATTTTCTTAGCCTGCAAACTAAGGGAGAAAAGCTCAATCGTTGAACTTATGCTCGATCGTCTGAGCACAAAAATCACTTGAATCAAGTGGGAGTTGATCTTCCAGATGAGATAGTGATGTTTCTCCAAAGTCATTGCCACCAAGCTGCTAGAGCTTCGTGATGAACTATAACATGTCAAGGATAGATATGATGATCCTTGAAGTATTCGCGATGTTTGACACATGAAAGTAGAAGTCAAGTAGGAGCATCAATTGTTGATGGTTGGTAAAACCACTAGTTTCAAGAAGGGCAAGGACAACAAGGGATACTTCATGAAACAGCAAAACAGTTGCTGCTCTAGTGAAGAAGCCCAAGGTTGAACCCAAACCCGAGACTAAGTGCTTCTGTAATAAGGGGAACAGACACCGGAGCAGAACCACCCTAGATACTTGGTAGATGAGAGAAGGTGGCAAGGTCGATAGAAGTATATTTGATATACATTATGTTAATGTGTACTTTACTAGTACTCCTAGTAGCACCAATTATTAGATACCGGTTCGGTTGCTAAGTGTTAGTAACTTCGAAATAAAAGGCTACGGAATAAGCGGAGACTAGCTAAAGGTGAGTGACGATATGTGTTGGAAGTGTTTCCAAAGTTGATGTGATCAAGCATCGCCGCTCCCTCTACCATCGAGATTGGTGTTAAACCTAAATAATTGTTATTTGGTGTTTTGCGTTGAGCATAGACATGATTGGATTATGTCTATCGCTCACTTGTCTGATTATTCATTTAAGGAGAATAATGGTTACTCAATTTATTTGAATAATACCTTCGATGGTCTTGCACCTAAATAAATGGTTTATTGAATCTCGATCATAGTGATACACATTTTCATGCCAAAAGATATAAGACAGTAATGATAGTACCACTTACTTGTGGCACTGCCATGTAAGTCATATTGGTGTAAAACGCATGAAGAAGCTCCATGTTGATGGATCTTTGGACTCACTCGTTTGTGAAAGGTTTGAGACATGCGAACCATGTCTATTGGTGTATATGCATGAAGAAACTCCATGCAAATGGATCGTTTGGACTCACTTGATTTTTGAATCACTTGAGACATGCAAATCATACCACATGGGCAAGATGACTGAAAAGCCTCGGTTTCAGTAAGATGGAACTAGATAGCAACTTGTTAGAAGTAACACATTTTGATGTGTGCAGTCCAATGAGTCTTTGAGGCATGCGATGAATATCATTATGTTACGACTTCACGAGATGATTCGAGTAGATGTTGAGTATACTTACTTGATGAAACACAAATCTGAATTATTGAATGGTTCAAGTAATTTCAGAGTGAAGTTTAAGATCTTCGTGACAAGAGGATAGAATGTCTATGATATGATCATAGAGATGAATATCTGAGTTCTGAGTTTTGGCACACAATTGAGACATTGTGCAAATTGTTTCACAATTAATACCGCTGGAACACCATAGTGTGATGGTGTGTCCGAACATCATAGTTGCACTCTATTGGATATGGTGCGTACCATGATATCTCTTATCGAATTACCACTATCGTTCATGGGTTAGGCATTAGAGACAACCGCACTCACTATAATAGGGCACCACGTAATTCCGTTGAGATGACACCGTATGAACTATGGTTTAGAGAAACCTAAGCTGTCATTTCTTAAAGGTTTGGGGCAATGACGCTTATGTGAAAAAGTTTCAGTTGATAAGCTCGAACCCAAAGCGGATAAAATGCATCTTCATAGGACACCCAAAACAGTTGGGTATACCTCCTAATTCAGATCCGAAAGCAATAGGGATTGTTTCTTGAATCGGATCCTTTCTCGAGGAAAAGTTTGTCTCGAAAAGTTGAGTGGGAGAATGGTGAGACTTGATGAGGTTATTGAACCGTCACTTCAACTAGTGTGTAGCGAGCACGAAGTTGTTCCCGTGGCACCTACACCAATTGAAGTAGAAGCTTATGATATTGATCATGAAGCTTGGATCAAGTCACTACCGAACCTCGTGGGGCGACAAGGACGCTGCATCGCTTCAGAGTGGTACGGTGATCCTGTCTTGAAGGTCATGTTGCTAGACAACAATGAACCTCTGAGCTATGGAGAAGCGATGGTGGGCCCAAATTCCGACAAATGGTTAGAGGCCATGAAATCCGAGATAGTATCCATATATCAGAACAAAGCATGGACTTTGGTGGACTTGCCCGATGATTGGCAAGCCATTGAGATAAATGGATCTTTAAGAAGAAGACGGACGTGGACGGTAATGTCACCGTCTATGAAGCTCGACTTGTGGCGAAGAGTTTTTTTCACAAGTTCAAGGAGTTGACTACGATGAGATTTTCTCATCCGTAGCGATGCTTAAGTCCGTCGAATCATGTCGCGCATGAGCTGCATTTATGAAATCTGGCGGATGGATGTCAAAATGAGTTTCCTTACCGGTTTCGTAAGGAAAGGTTGTATGTGATACAATCGAGAAAGTTTTGTCGATCCTTAGGATGCTAAAGGTATCTTGGCTCGACAATCCTTTCTAAGGACCGGAGTAAGCATCTCGGAGTTGGAATGTGCGCTTTGATGAGATGATCAAAGATTTTGGGTTTATACAAAGTTTATGAGAAACTTGTATTTCCAAAGAAGTAAGTGGGAGCACTATAGAATTTCGATGAATATATGTTGTTGACATATTGATGATCGAAATGATGTAGAAATTCTGGAAAGCATATAGGGTTATTTGAAAGATGATTTTCAATAGAAAACACGGATTAGGCTACTTGAACAATAAGCATCAAGATCTATAAGATAGATCAAAATGTTTAATAATACTTTCAAATGAGCATGTACCTTGACATGATCTTGAAGGTGTTCAAGATGGATCGATCAAAGAAGGAGTTCTTAGCTGAATTGTAAGGTATGAAGTTAAGACTTAAAGCTCGACCACGGCGGAAGCGAGAGAGAAAGGGCGAAGATCGTCCCCTATGCCTTAGACATAGGCTCTACGGTATGCTATCTTTGTGTACCGCACGGAAAGGTGCCTTGCTATGAGTTAGTCAAGGGTACAAGAATGATCCAGAATGGATCATTGGACAATGATCAAAATTGTCCTTGGAGTAAATAAGGACATGTTTCTCGATTATGGAGGTGATAAAGAGTTCGGCATAAAGGGTTACGTCGATGCAAGCTTTAACACCTATCCGAATGACTCTAAGTAGCAAGCAGGATACGTATAGTGGAACAACCATTTGGAATAGCTCCAAGTGGGCGTGGAAGCGACATTTACAATATGACATAGAGAATTGCGAAGTACACACGGATCTGAAAGGTTCAGACCCATTGACTAAAACCCGTTGACTAAAACCTCTCTCACAAGCAAAACATGATCAAACCTCAGAACTCATTGAGTCTAAATCACATGATGATGTGAACTAGTTTACAGACACTAGTAAACTCTTTGGGTGTTGGTCACATGGCGATGTGACCTATCAGTGTTAATCACATGACGATGTGAACTAGATTATTGACTCTAGTGCAAGTGGGAGACTGTTGGAAATATGCCCTAGAGGCAATAATAAATTAGCTATTATTATTATATTTCCTTGTTCATGATAATCGTTTATTATCCATGCTATAATTGTATTGATAGGAAACTCAAATACATGTGTGTGGATACATAGACAACACCATGTCCCTAGCAAGCCTCTATTGGCTAGCTCGTTGATCAATAGATGGTTACGGTTTCCTAACCATGGACATTGGATGTTATTGATAACGGGATCACATCATTAGTGGAATGATGTGATGGACAAGACCCAATCCTAAGCCTAGCACAAAGATCGTAGTTCGTATGCTAAAGCTTTTATAATGTCAAGTATCATTTCCTTAGACCATGAGATTGTGCAACTCCGGATACCGTAGGAATGCTTTGGGTGTACCAAAGCGTCACAACGTAATCGGGTGGCTATAAAGGTGCATTACGGTATCTCCGAAAGTGTCTGTTGGGTTGGCACGAATCGAGGCGGGATTTGTCACTCCGCTTGACGGAGAGGTATCACCGGCCCTCTCGGTAATGCATCATCACAATGAGCTCAAAGTGATCGAAGTGTTTGATCACGGGATCATGCATTGCTGGTAACGAGAAAAGTGACTTGCGATAGCGAGATTGAGCGAGGTATTGGTATCACAAGCGATCGAATCTCGGGCAAGTAAAATGCCGATTGACAAAGGGAATGCGATATCTGGGATTAATTGAATCCTTGACATCGTGGTTCATCCGATGAGATCATCGTGGAACATGTAGGAGCCAACATGGGTATCCAGATCCCGCTGTTGGTTATTGCCCGAGAGCCGTCTCGGTCATGTCTGCTTGTCTCCCGAACCCGTAGGGTCTACACTTAAGGTTCGATGGCGCTAGGGTTATAAAGGAAGCTTGTATGTGGTTACCGAATGTTGTTGAGTCCCGGATGAGATCCGGACGTCACGAGGAGTTCCGGAATGGTCCGGAGGTAAAGATTTATATATGGGAAGTGCATGTTTGACCATCGGGACAAGTTTGGGGTTATCGGTATTGTCTGGGACCACCGGAGGGGTCCCGGGCCCACCGGGTGGGGCCACCTGCCCCGGGGCCACATGGGCCCTAGGTGGTGCGCTTAGGCCTGCATGGGCCAAGGGAACCAGCCCCAAGAGGCCCATGCGCATGAAATACTTGGAGAGGAAGAGTCCATAGAGGGAAGGCACCTCCAGGGGTGCCTTGGGAGGATGGACTCCTCCCCCTCTTGGCCGCACCCCTCCCTTGGAGGAGGGGCAAGGCTGCGCCCTCCCCTCCTTGGCACCTATATAAAGGGGGGAGGGAAGGGGGCAGCACCTTTGCCAGGCGCCTCCCTCTCCCTCTCCAACACCTCCTTCTCCTCCAGTAGGTGCTTGGCGAAGCCTGCAGAGTACCACGCTCCTCCATCACCACCATGCCGTTGTCTTTGCTGCTGGATGGAGTCTTCCTCAACCTCTCCCTCTATCCTTGCTGGATCAAGGCATGGGAGGCGTCACGGGCTGTACGTGTGTTGAGCAGCGGAGGTGCCGTCCGTTCGGCACTAGGATCTCCGGTGATTTGAATCACGACAATGCGACTCCTTCAACCCCGTTCACTTGAACGCTTCCGCTTAGCGATCTACAAGGGTATGTAGATGCACTCTCCTTTCCTCTTGTTGCTAGAATCTCCATAGATTGATCTTGGTGATGCGTAGAAAATTTTGAATTTCTGCTACGTTCCCCAACAATTATCAGGGTTTTGGGACCTCGGTTTCAATTACCTGTGAGGCTGGAAGTATTCCGGGGTAATCGGCCGTGATGGCAACCAAAGCATTGTCGATGCTAAGTTGGTAGAACACCCCGTCGATCAACTCCACCTTTATAACCGGATCCTCTTGGAGGCGGATCGAGGGACCGTTAGGATCCTCGGGTTGTGAAGCGGTATGTATCTTCTCCACGGTCCGTGATTCTGTGAGAAACCATAAAATGAGATATTTAATCAGGGGAACATGGATTGGACGGGCCACAAAGATGTTTACTTACCCAGCTTCGAGGATTATTCGAAGAAAATTCGCTCAGTGGGTTGACGCGGAGAAAATCCTCCTCCTCCCCTTTATACATGGCAGACAAGATCTTCACCAGTTCGGTGACCTATACCGACCCGTTGCGGCCGTGGCGGGTGGCGTCGTCCTCCCCGTTGTACTCCCACATGGGGTGGCCCCTATATTGAAGCGGCTGCACTCCCCTCATAATGCAGATTGCCATGACTCCAATCATGGTCAATCCGGCATGAGCCAGTAATCTTATTCGGCTCATCAAGTAAAGGACATCCCGATCATTTTCCCTCTGGGGGCTCCGCAGGCGCCAGCTTAGGCGCTTCTTCAGAGGGGCATTGCTAAACTCCGGAAGGCCGATCCGAACAGGATCCGGCAGCGGGACGTCCTCCATGTAAAACCATTCTGAAGGCCAGTCTTCGGACGCCTTCATCGGGGTTCCGGATAGATATACGGTCCCGGCGATGCGCCATAGTTCGGCTCCGCCCACTTGATATATTGACCCATCATGAGAACGGGGTACTAGGCAGAATAATCTCTTCCATAGCGCGAAATGAGCCTCGATGCCCAAGAACAGCTCGCAGAGGGCCACGAAGCCCGCGATGTGCAAAATGGAGGCAGGCGTAAGGTGGTGCAACTGGAGGCCGTAGAACTCCAAGAGCCCCCGGAGAAACGGATGGATTGGAAATCCGAGTCCTCTTACTAGATAAGAGATGAAGCATACCCGCTCTCCTTTAGAGGGATCGGGACACTCTCCGCTTGCTTTCGGCCCTTGTAGGTGGCGAGTCCGCTCGAACCGGAACCATGAAGGCCGGGGAAGGAATCCCTTGGTTTGGAGTATAACTAGCTCGCTATGCGGGCCGAGCATCTCTCCCAATTTCAGTGAAATTTGGGGCCTTGAGAGGAGGAGCCGCGTCGACTGTCCATGATGGAATGGGCTTTGGTCAGAGGCGCTCCGATGAAAGCTCGTGAAGGGGGGATGGTGTGACTCAGATCTAGATCCTCTCCCCTTTTATAGGCAGCTCATTTGTGCAGCTAGGGGGGTAAGTGTAAAAATACCCTGGCTTTTCGCATTCGTTCAAACACGTGGAAGATGGCCATTATTGGGCGTAGGAGCCAAGGAGCGCAACATTTATCAGAAGCCGGACACTATTCAACAAGTATGTGGAATTTGGAGAAGAACCCGCCTCGCAATGCCGAAGCCAATCAACGCGCCGGACTCATCGTCATTGAAGCCTGGTCCGGGGGCTACTGAGGGAGTCCCGGATTAGGGGGTGTCCGGATAGCCGAACTATCCTTTGTTAGGCGGACTCTGGACTATGAAGATACAAGATTGAAGACTTCGTCCCGTGTCCTGGATGGGACTTTCCTTGGCGTGGAAGGCAAGCTTGGTGATACGGATATGTAGATCTCCTACCATTGTAACCGACTACATGTAACCCTAACCTATCCGGTGTCTATATAAACCGGAGGGTTTTAGTCCGTAGGACAAACAACAATCATACCATAGGCTAGCTTCTAGGGTTTAGCCTCCTCAATCTCGTGGTAGATCTACTCTTGTACTACCCATATCATCAATATTAATCAAGCGGGGAGTAGGGTATTACCTCCATCGAGAGGGCCCGAATCTGGGTAAAAACATCGTGTCCCTTGTCTCCTGTTACCATCCGCCTAGACGCACAGTTCGGGACTCCCTACCCGAGATCCGCCGGTTTTGACACCGACACTAACCATAGCATGAAACATGTGGATCCAAATCAGCCCCTTATGAAGCAACGCATAAACTAGGGTTTAAGCTTCTGTCACTCTAGCAACCCATCATCTACTTATTACTTCCCAATGCCTTCCCCTAGGCCCAAATCATGGTGAAGTGTCATGTAGTCGATGTTCACATAACACCACTAGAGGAAAGAGAACATGCATCTCATTAAAATATCGAACAAATACCAAATTCACATGATTACTTATAACAAGACTTCTCCCATGTCCTCGGGAACAAACATAACTACTCACAAAGCATGTTCATGTTCAAGATTAGAGGGGTATTGAATATCATTAAGGATCTGAACATATGATCTACCACCAAATAAACCAACTAGCATCAACTACAAAGAGTAATCAACACTATTAGCAACCCACGGGTACCAGTCTGAGGTTTTGGGACAAAGATTGAGTACAAGAGATGAACTAGGTTTTGAGAGGAGATGGTGCTGCTGAAGATGTTGATGAAGATTGACCCTCCCTCGATGAGAGGATCATTAGTGATGACGATGGCTTCGATTTCCCTCTCCCGGAGGGAAGTTTCCCCGATAATAGCTCCGTCGGAGCCCTAGATTGCTTCTGCCCAGGGTCCGCCTCGAGACGGCGGCGCTTCGTCCCGAAAGCTTCCTTCTGATTTTTTCTAGGTGAAAACCCTCCATATAGCAGAAGATGGGTACCAGACGATGGCCAGGGGGCCCACAAGCCCTAGGGGCGTGCCTTGGGGGTAGGGAGTGCCCCCAGGCTTGTGGCCACCTGGTGGGTCACCTTCTGTTGTTTCTTCGCCCAATATTTTTTTTATATTCCAAAACAATTCTTCGTGAAGTTTCAAGGCATTTGGAGTTGTGCAGAATAGGTATCTCAGATTTGCTCCTTTCAGGTCCAGAATTCCAGCTGCTAGCATTATCCCTCTTCATATAAATCTTGTAAAATAAGAGAGAAAATGCATAAGTATTGTACCATAATGTGAAATAACATCCCATGATGCAATAAAGAACAACATAAAAACATGACGCAAAATGGACGCATCAGTAATCTATGCATAGGGGTTGATGTGTGATACGTCTCCAACGTATCTATAATTTATGAAGTATTCATGCCATGTTTACAACGATTCTATATGGTTTTGGTATGATTTGAATGGAACTAACCCAGACTGACGTTGTTTTCAGCAGAACTACCGTGATGTTGTTTTTTTGTTGCACACATAAAAGTTCTCCAAATGCAATGAAACTTTTTGATGATTTTTTTTCGAATAAAAGAGGCACTAGAAGCTTCATGGGAGGACCAGAAGGTGAAGGAGGTGGCCACCACCCTCCAGGGCACGCCAGGGTTCTTGCTCGTGTGCTGGTGGGTGGTGGGCTCCTCGAAGCCCATCTTCGCGTGAAACCAACACCAAGAAATCATATAAATATAGAAACCCCCAGAAATAACCCTAGATCAGAAGTTTCGCCGCCGCAAGCCTCTGTAGCCACGAAAAACCAATATGGACCCTGTTCCGGCACCCTGTCGGAGGGGGAAATCATCACCGGTGGCCATCTTCATCATCTCGGCGGCCACCGTGAAGAGGAGGGAGTAGTCCACCCTCGGGGCTAAGGGTTTGTACCAGTAGCTATGTGTTTAATCTTTCTCTCTCTCGTGTTCTTGATTTAGCATAATCTTGATGTATCGCGAGCTTTATTAATACAGTTGGATCATATGGTGTTTTCCCCTCTCTATCTTGTTGTGATTAATTGAGTTTTCCCTTTGAGATTTCGTTATTATCAGATTGAATACTTTTATGGATTTGAGAACACTTGATATATGTCTTGCTATGAATACCCGTGGTGACAATGGGGTATCATATTGATTCACTTGACACTCAACTCGCGGATTCCCGAGGTGACATTGGGGTAATCTATGCATAGGGTTGATGCACGTTCTCGTCTTTGTTTCTCCGTTAGAAATCTTGGGGCACTCTTTGAGGTTCTTTGTGTTGGATTGAGTATTATGAATCTGAAATTGTTTGATGCATATCGTATAATCAACTCACAGATACTCGTGGTGACATTGGAGTATTTAGTTGACATTAGAGTTGGTTGATGTGTATCATATGTTGTTATATTAGTACGAACTCTTAGATAGATCTATTAGAAAGGATAATTTAGTGTTATTTTAGTACAAACTCTTTGATAGATCTATCGGAAAGGATAACTTTGATGTGGTTCCGTATCCTATAAACAATTTCGTCTTATGTTCTCCGCTAGATAAGGACTTTGGAGTGATTCTTCATCGCACGTTGAGGGATGGTTATATGATCCAATTATATTAGCATTGTTGAGAGATTGCATTAGCGAAAGTACGGACCACAGGCCTCATTTTCAAGCATTGCGATCTGTTTGTGCTCACTTGTTTTACTTGCTACCTTGCTGTTTTTATTTTTCCTATTACAAAAATCAATATCTACTATCATTACTACACTTGTATTACCATCTCTTCCCCGAACTAGTGTACCTATACAATTTACCATTGTATTTGGTGTGTTGGGGACACACAAGATTCTTTGTTATTTGGTTGCAGGGTTGTTAGAGAGAGACCATCTTCATCCTACACCTCCCACAGATTGATAAATCTTAGGTCATCCACTTGAGGGAAATTTGTTACTGTCCTACAAAACTTTGCGCTTGGAGGCCCAACACGAGTCTACAAGAAAAAAATTACGTAGTAGACATCAGACCCACATGGAAGAAGCCACGTCAGCAACTGCTGGCCCCAACTGTTAGTATCTTTGACCGATCAAACCTACGGGCCGATCACGGGTGACGGGAATATCGTCGCAAAAAGATCGTACGCAACCGATTGGGCTATCATAGGTGACATTATGGGTCATCACCGAAAATGGTCATCGATGACATTTTTAGGTTAAATCACACCAAATGCGATCTCGTGTGATGAAAAAGTGATACCGGCCAAAATTTTATTTTCTATGAGGACGTTTGGCGATGGTGGGGGTGGACGGAAAAAGCCGCCAACTTATTTTCCATGACAAAAAAGGGTTATACATGACACAAGTGAAACGTCGCAAAAATAGAGCAAATTTTGTAGTGGATGAACATGCAAAGAAGTGGCTTGCAGAGAAGAAGAGGGATCAACGACCGTAGGGAGTACGACGTGGCGAGGGCGGCTATGGCAGCAGCGGAGAATGCGGCAAGGATACAGGCAGAACAAATCATAGTTCAACAATCTGGACATGCCAAAATGAAATCAATGTCTAGATTGTTAAACTACGATTTGTTTTGCTTTCTCATATTTGTTTCGAATTGTTGAATTGAAATGATTTGTATTGTATGATCGACGTGCGTAGATTGCATAGATTTGAAATTCCACATTTAAGGTATATGGATGTACCCAGCCCAGACGAGGGGTCATTCGAAGCTGTCTACGGACGCGCGCACGGGAGTATATGGGTGGATTTGCCGAATTCCGACTGCAGATGCTCTAATTACACGATGGAAGAAATTTCACGCACCTGAGATTTAGCAAAACCGCAATTCATTAGCTTTCCCGTATTAAAACTACACCCCTGCGCCTCGTTCGTGGCAGATCGGGACACTTGTAGGGAGTAAATCAGAAAACCACACCACCACTTCCCGGAGGGAAGAAGAAGCATCTCCTCAACCCGCCTGCGAGATGCATCCCGCCGGTGCGGCCTCCGCCTCCACCGCCGGCGAGGATGGGAACGAGCGCGTGCTGAGCTACGGCGACGTCGTGCTCCTCCGCTCCGACCTTTCCATCCTCCGTGGTCCCCACTTCCTCAACGACCGCATCATCGCCTTCTACCTCGCCCACCTATCCGCCGCCTTCGAGGGCGACGACGACAGCGACCTCCTCCTCCTGCCGCCCTCCATACCCTACCTCCTGTCGAATCTCCCGGACCCGGACTCCGTCGCCGCCGTCGCTGAGCCGCTCCGCCTTGCCTCCCGCAGCCTCGTCCTCCTCCCCGTCAACGACAACCCCGACGCCTCGGTCGCCGAAAGCGGCTCCCACTGGACCCTCCTCGTCCTCGACGCCACAAACGGCGCCTCCCTCCCGCGCTTCGTCCACCACGACAGCCTCGGCGTCCTCAACTTCGACGCCGCGCGCCAGCTCGCCGCCGTGCTTCGCCCGCTGCTCCCCGGTGCCGCCAACGGGGCCCCGCTCGTCGAGGGCCCTACCCCGATGCAGGCCAACGGACACGACTGCGGCGTCTACGTCATTGCATTGGCCAGGGCTATCTGTAACTGGTGGAGGGACCGTCGAGGGCAGCAGCAGGAGGGTGGAGCAGATTGGTTCGACACGGTGAGGAAGGAGGTGGACGCCGAAAGCGTCAAGGCAATGAGGGCCGAGCTGCTGCACCTGATCGCTCGCCTCATCCAAGACAAGGAGGATGAGAAGAAGAACAAGGCCGGTGAGGGCCGCAAGGAAGATTGACCTCTTACTTGGTCAGTGTTCCAAGTTCTGTAGCAGCTTGCCTTAGTGTTGCCTGTCATGTTATGAACGATTGATTTCGTAGTGCGCTTCAAAGTAGAAGAAATAGCGTAGAACAGAGCTTGTGTAAGTAAAGTTTTGGACGAGTTTCAGAGTCAAATGTTAGTTCTCGAGTGTGGTCAATACTTAATACTGCGATTTTAACCGTGCTTATGTTCGTAAGGTTTTGAAGTATAGTGGATCACACCTGTTGGAGTTCATGTCCTCTTTATGATAGCAGAGTAATTCTGTATATCTTAGTACTGTATAAGATGTGTTCCTGTTCTTTGCTCTTGGATGTTAATCGATCCCATGCACAAGTTCTGTTACTACTGCTCTTTGCTAAAATGTTGCAATAAGCATGTTAGCATGCATATTTCAGTTGCAAGCTTCAGCTATGTCTACTTTGCAATCCTTGGTTTACAAGACGACGCTGGAAACAGAGCTGACGAAATGTAGTTTGGGGGCAAGACAGGAAGAACAAAGCTATGACAGTTGAATGTCTATTCTGTTCTTCATTTGTAGTGTACGTTTCTTCTGTTGGTGTGGCAGTCTAATTTTCTCAGCAGGCCTACCAGCATCATGTAACTATTCTTGCACGTCTCTTGTGCCCTGCAAGAATTCTCTGAAGATGCATATACTTCCTTTCACCTGGAACATTTTCAGTGCTGTAAATTTCTGCTCCCATTTATATATTCATCTTATAAGAAACATGTTTCTTTGTACTTTTCTGTTTCTGGAACTTTCAGTACTCTATAATTAGCTTGTTCATTTTGATCATTGATGTGAAGTGACGATAAACAAACACTGTGATGTCGCATTCCGTCATTTCGGTTCTGTTTGATTGGTATTTGAATGATGAGATTGTTTGCTGCAAAGTATTCTATCGTATTGAATGTTTATAACATTTTGGTACAATGATTACAATGGGCTACTGTGGTGTGCAGTTTCCCTTACAGGCAAGAGTACATGTTCCAGATCTATGATACTCTGCAAAGTGAAACATGCAGACAGTGAGTACTGATGAGGTTAGCCATCTGGCGTCTACCTAACCCCTGGAGCCCAGACCTAACAGTCATGCATGCACCCCAACTATCTTCCTTTTCTCCTCTTATTGTCAACTCTGCAATTCAACTTCCTTCTTGCCCTTCCATTGCATCTACCAGTCTACGGCTGTGACCGAGCGAGCACAGAGCACAAGGGCCTAGGTATGCGGACCTTATATTTCCATTGTTTTTGTTGCTCAATTTATTTTGAATGGTTCTTCCTTGCTCAAGTTGTTCATACGTGCATAACAGGAAAAGTAAGTTAGCACTTTGAAGTTGCGTTGTTACATTAGTATGTTCTGCTGTTGTTGTTGCTTGATCAACCTTCAAAATTCAGCTAAAATTTGCTTTATTTCATAATTTAGTTGGTTCATTCATTCATGTTCTAATCTAGCAAGGTTCTTTACTTTGATCCTCCATTTCCTTTTACAAGGGTTTTCTCTTTTCTCTCTTGTCATCTCAAATTCTCAATGGTTTCATACATATACCTGTAATCTCCATTAAAAGCACACACCTGTGTTTTATTGTGCTCTGCTCATAAGTTAATGCAATCCCAGTCTCTTTCTTTAACTTGGTTCATATCTTGATATTTGATTTGCAATTTTCAGCACAGAATTTTCTGTTACTAGCTGAAAGATATTGACGATAAACTTGATTTTCACGTAACCTAGCGTGATTGATTAGGTTTAATAGTTCATGAATTTTCCCCCCTGCTCTTTTGTCAGTGGAAGATGCAAAGTCAAGAGAAGATAACACCTGTGAAGCCTGTAGCCTCCAGGCCTTTCTCCAGTTTCACTTCCTTCTCGAAGCTATTGAAAGACTTCACTGCGACTGGTTCTGCAAAGATCACCTCTCCAGGAGAGACTGTTATAGTTAGGCGGCCAAAGGTAACACGTTTCGCACCGCCACCAAGTGATCTATCTGCAGGAATTGCTGCAACCATGGTTAGTGCTTCACTGAAATTCAGTTTATTCTTCTTCTGAATTTAGAAATAAAATTTGTGTTCATCTGATAGCGTCAAATGTTTGCTACTCACTCCGGTCCATAATAATTGTCGTAGTTTTAGTCCAAATTTGAACTAAAACCACGACACTTGTTATGGATCTGAGGGAGTACTTCCCAAGAATGACACTTCAAATCAAGTATACCTATGTTTCATCTATTGGATGATTTTGAAAATATCCCTTGATCTTATAACGTTACCATGTTATAACATTGTGCCAAACTTCAGTTACAGGATGCTGGTTTAGATACCACACATGAAAAAATGGTCATCGATCCAGAACAAGTAGTCTCCTGTGACCAGATGACAGCATTCCACGATATCAACAAGCCAATTCACGGTGTGAAAAACCGTCTGTCCTATGATGGCTACAATTGGAGGAAGTATGGGCAGAAGCAAGTGAAAGGGAGCGAGTTCCCGCGGAGCTACTACAAGTGCACTCACCCAACCTGCCCTGTCAAGAGGAAAGTGGAGACAACAGTAGATGGCCAAATTGCGGAAATTGTGTACAACGGTGAACACAACCATCCCCAGCCACATCCACCAAAAAAGCCAGCGTCATCAGCAAGTACAGAAGTTGTGGTCCCTGACGCCCATGGCAGCAATGATGCTGGAGCAGAAAGCCAGCTAGGAGGGTGCAACCTCGCTCTTGTTTCAGATCCTGTTGCCGCGGCATCCAAAAGCAGCTGTGATTACGTCGATGAATTTGGAAACACTAGTCCGGTCTATCACTGCAACACAAGGTATGCTAATGTTGTTTAATATCGGGATTCAAAACTTTGTTAGTTTCCAGAACATGTGGAGGTTGTGGGTTAGAATGGCAAAGATCATACTACAGTTATGTTTTTTTTAACAGTTACGTTCTCATCGTATTCTGTTATGAACAAGCACCATGTCGTGGTTGCCAATTTGTTACCCCGTAATGATGATGAAAATTATACTTATGAACTATTACTGCATTGTGCTACCCTTGCAACACTGAGTGGACTGCAACTTTATGGTAAACAAGAAATAAATCCTAGGTGTCCTTGGTCCACTGAGCTGACTGCTGTAAACAATGCAGGGTGTCTACCTGTTGAATTCATGGGGTTTCCATCTTGGAGTAGAATACTAACTCTTAATGTAAGAGAACTATGGTACAAAATTTTGTATTTTGAGTTAAAACCTAGTAGTACAATATGGTCAGGAAAACAGCAGTCTCTCAAGGTTCAGGTCTAGTCAGTAGCCTCAGCTGCAAAAATAGGACGAATATCTGTCAGACTTGTTGCTTTCTTGGTTTTTGTTTTGTTTTGGAAATGAGTATGTCTAGTCAAAACTCTATATTGTGAAGAACGCATGTTACCTACATCTGTTTGAAAATTCGTTTGAAATTTACCTACATCTGTTTGAAAATTCGTTTTCAGCCGAAAGGAGAAGCAAACAAGCATCACAAATGGCCTGACTTCTTCTGGTGAGGCTGCTCCTGCATTCCAGTCTCCAACAGAACGCGGGTCGTCTGGGGATGCAGCATTCCGTTGGCGCAAGTATGGTCAGAAGGCTGTTAATGGTAATTCATTTCCAAGGTAATACAAATTGAGAACATAACAGCCACCTCCATGAATTCATGTCCCTTGTGTTTTTCTTTCGGGCATAGTATAATTTTTGGGGTACATACCAGTTATAATATGTAGTGTTTGTGTTTAAGGTGTGAAACATAGAACTGCATTCAACAAACACAAGTAGTATGAACTGAATTATAGAGCTACATCATCAACTCCTCTACCTGAAGACTTGTTTACATGTGGTTGCTGGATATGCAGGAGCTACTACAGATGCAGCACAGCAAGATGCAACGCACGCAAGTTCGTGGAGCGTTCATCGGACAATTCGCTGGTAACCACATATGAGGGAAAGCATAACCATGTGCAACTTCGATGAAGACGAAAGAAGAAAGCAACAAAGAAGAAAGTACAACGCTCTATAGTGCGTTTGTGATGATGATAAAATATTCAGAACAAAAAATAATACAATATGTATCTTTCCCTTCATAATAGCGCTACCGAATGGCCAACCCCAGACTTTGTATTCTGAAACTCAGTGATATCCTTGAGCAGCCGTGGACAAGTATTAGATGTAATTTGCGACAAAAGAAGCTCGTTGAATCAAATCAATTTGTCCCACACGCAAGTATCAGGCACAAGATTACAATGAATAGGTCTAGCTCACTATAAAATCTCATCTCAGGTGCATAATTAGCTGGATTACAACACACACACGCAGTCTAATATCAACCGAAAGTGGATACAGAAATCCCAGGGGAACCAAGCAAGCCAACAGCGCATTGGAGCTCTTCCACCTTAAGATTCTACTCGGCACCATTGCCTGGATGCCTGCAAGGATATAAATTATCATCCCAAAGGCAAAGGCAAAGAAAAGAAAAAGGGAAGGTACAAAAGCAAACAACTCTGATAACCGTCCTGACCTCCAAGATGTTGTCAGGTTTCGGGCTTTCCGGTCTAACTGGATGTTCTCTAGAGCAGTGGATGTACGCAATACTTCCTCCGAGAGATCATCAGCATCATATCCCCAGTTGTACTCATCTTTCCTTGTATTGGAAGCGGAAGAGCCCCCTCTTCGGTCTGAATGTCCAAAGCATTTATTTTGGAATTTATTTAGGAAAGAAACAGCATGGGTATGTGACAAGATGAATGAATTAAATGTCAGGTACCTGATATCTGCGATGGTGGCATTTGCCTGGCAAATTAAAAGTCAAGTGTTAACCACATTTACAGGGAAGGGAAGACAAACCGCTGCAACAAAATTATAAAGGTGGAACATTGGTAGGTTAAGTGATGCCCACCTTCCCATAGGAGGCATGCCAGCGACTGAAGATGAAGATGGTGGCCTCCTCATGTTCCGGTGCTCAGTATTCAATGTTGGCTCAGGTTCAGAATTGATCATTCTCCTACCAGCCATCCTCGTTTGAGACAAATTCTACACAACGGAATAATTTCAAGTAAACAAGTATGCACCGATGGCAGATAAAGGTTTTTATTGACTATATTTAGAGAATGATAATATAGATGTTATCAAGAAAATAGGCAAAGTATTTTGTAACTTCCACACTGAGATCCAAACCAAATACATTTAACTTCCTTACACAGTTAGGATATCCTTATTGAGCATCATAAGACTTGTTTACAAAATTAGAATGCCCTTACCAAGCCTCATAAAGCTTTTTCTTATGGCTAGACATGCATTTTTTTGACAGATTGGTTAATCCACATACAAATACTAAATCAAGAAATGTGCCATTCATCAATTTAAGACAGGCCCATTTTGATGAACTTCTGAGTAAGCAAGAGATTAACCTCATATTTAAGATATCCTTCAAGAACATCTAGAAGCATGGGACCACTCTCAGCGCTCCTGCTCCCTTCAGCTCCATTTTTGTTAGAGAAATCCTTTAGCTCATTCTTCCAAAAGTCCTTGGGCTGATTTACAGTACAAGGCACATTAGTGGATGCTATGTTTTTTTTTTATAAACGGGACTAGATCCATAAATACAAGAAATGGTTACCAGATTACATTCTGGCAAATAAACTTTCATCGTGTGACTTAGCTGGGCCCACTCCAAGTATTCACCTATAAGTGCTGTTAATAACCTACCTGAAAGCAACAGAAACTCTAGAATGTGAACCAGTCACATCCAACATAACTTGCAAAAAACATTTTGCCGAATATTGATGACCTTCAACATTGAAGGCATATGTGATTGAGACTGGAAGCAACATAAACAAATGCAATAAGTTGCATTTTACAAATGCTTCTTTCAGTTAACATCAGTGCAGAAGCATGGCAGCTAAAGACTCATTCGTCAGTTGGTCATACCAGAGGAGAAACGAGGATAGATATTTCAGAAGTGCAGAAGAAAATGAAAAAGGTATGCAACAAGTCTAAGTAATTTGAGTTCCATTATTGTTAGCTAAAAACAGTTACTAAGCTAAAATCTGCCAATATCTACAGCAGAGAAAAATATTATCATGCAATACAGTGTCGATCTAGTATACATCTGGAATATATATTCACCAGCAACAGTACAAAATCCTAGAGCATTGCATATACCAGACCAGATCTGGCAACAGGTACAGTTTATTGATCCATTCACTAAGTACCATTTGTTGAAAGCAGGCACAAACCTGACGGTGAAGCATGCAGCTGCTTAGCACGGTCGTTGCAGCTACCAAGCAAAGCAGGATTCCCGCCATCTTCGTTCTCCTCTATCACACGGTCCTCCTCTTCTATAGCCTCAAACACACTTGCTCTCAGTTCAGCCTGGTCATGCAAGGCAACAGGTGAGAAAAATATGATGTTTTCTGCCAGAATGAGCAATTCCATGTAGATCTAACAACTCACGGAGGTATGTACATTCCGTCGAACATGGAAGCAATGGATGTAGTTTTTATGGAACATGACCTAGGTTTAATGGATAAGGAAACAACAACACATCTTCTGTTCTTTACCAACAACCCATTATATATGTAAATTTCTTGCATACATTTAACTGAACCACACACCCAACTGTTCTACTCCCTTCGTTCCTAAATATAAGTCTTTTAGAGATTTAAATATGGACTACATATGGAGCCAAATGAGTGAATCTACACTCTAAAATAGGTCTACATACATCCGTATGTAGTCCCAATTAAAATCTCTAAAATGACTTATATTTAGAAACGGAGGGAGTATATCCTTGCAGAATAACAAAAGGAGCACTGTAAAAATAATAACAAAAATATAGAAACTGTTGATGCTTAATGCTTATTGTGCAAACAAAGATGCTGTCGCCTCGTAGCATTGAGATCATCTGATGATTCAGATAACTCACAAGAACATTTTCTGCAAAGTAATGTAACCGAAACTACAGTTGAGCGAGCTAGGATACTGTTTGGCTGTCCAGCAATCTGAACAAGAAACGGAGCAGTAGCACCCACACTAAAGCTGGACTCTCCCAATCCCAAACTATCAAATGGTTACATGTAGAATCTGAAGCGCATAGTGAATCTAACAGGAACGGGGCGCGAAGGGTCAAAACTTTCTACACACAAAGGGGTCATTTGCGCGCATTTCAGTTCCAATGGGGGGAAAGGAGACAAGATGTACTAGAAGATTCGGTGAAGGGGGTCGCGGAAGCACGAAATGTGGAGATCCTGGAAGGACGCGGGAAGAGAGTAGAGGCAGATCCGCCCTAGCCCCTAGCCCTAGTGGATCGGAAGTGAGAGGGGGGTGGGGGAGTGACAGACCCTAATCTTGGCGAGGACGCCCTTCTTCTCGAGGGTGCGGGTGACGAGCGTCTTGAGCTCCATCATCTCCCGCGCGTAGTCGTCCATGTCGTCTCTTCCCTTCCCTCGGGGCGGCCTCCCTCCCTTCTCTTTTGTGCTCGGGGCGGGGGAGGCGGAGCGGAACTGCCCTGCGATGCAGGAGGAGGGAGAGAGATGGGAAGAAGAGGAGCAGTGAAGGGAAGTATTTACCAGACGACCCCCGCCGGTGAATTTATGACAAGCGGGTCCTCGAGATGCACGGATTTTGGAAGGGTTCAATACTTAGGGATTTTGACTTCATTTAATCTCCCCTCGACCCATTTCAATCCCCTTCACGGCATTTTCAACGCGCCCCCTAAAACAGACACGGTATACATCTATGGACGCGTTCGGACAATGATACAGAAGTCGGACATTCAACCGTGTACCTCAAATATCCGCACATTTTCAAGCGGAATTTGAACAAATCGGATGATTTTAATGCAAACCGGATGATTTTTATTTAAATTGGACGATATTCATTACATTTTCAACATATCTAATTAAACAAATGCATTTGGAAGTTAAGCTAATCGAAATCTTTGTCAGTGTCTGTCCTCCAAGTCCTTGTTGTTCCCCATGTCCACCATCTTCGCCACCCGTGAGCTCTGGGAAGTGAAGTTGTGGGTTGCCGGCGAGGAAGAGTAAGACATGAAACACATACGCCTTCATCTTCCATGTCCCACTCTTCCTCGCTGGAGTCCATGGCCTGGACGTCGTCGGTGGAGGTGAGGTCCACGATGGACGTGAACGGGCCGACCTTGTTGTCGTAGTGGCCCGGTGCGAACCACAACTGCCGGGCGTTCTAGTCCATAGCCACCACAGTCTCCTCGCTCACGAACTCGCTATACAGTTGGCCCTCTGCGAGAAGGGAGAGGTTGTAGCGGTGCTGCTCCTACGCTTGCCGGAACGTCGACACCGGCAATGTTGGCTGCTCCTTCGCCATTACGGCGTTGAAGTGCGCATGCGCCTGCTCCATGGTGAAGCCGACATAGACAGGTGCGGGCATTGGCTCGTCATCGAATGCCTCCTAAATCATCGGGTCGTCGTCTCTCACCTCCAACAAGATCGCCGGCAAGCCAACCTCTATCCGTCGCGCACGACGAGCCTGCCAGCCGGCCAAGTCGTGCTTCTACTAAGTCAAGAGGCTCACCCACATCACTTTAGAGCTCGCAGTCATGGCGAAGGTGTTGCACAGAGGAGGAAAGGAAGAAGACGTGGTGTTGTGCAGATCGTGTCAGACATGGCAACGTATAAATAGCGGGTGCCGGTCATGCCAACGAATGGGTTGTTTCAATGCGGATGCCGGAGTTGGTTTCTCGGTCGCCGCCCTGTTTAATGCCAACAGGCAGACAGGCGGGCAACTGGTTTGAATGCGCTAGATAGTCGCCCGTCTCGTTCAGTCACGTCTCTCCGACATTGAACAGGCACGGAGACCAGGACACGACGTGGGAAGCGCTCTCGGCCGGTGCGCGGCTTCAATGTCGGCTCCAGTGACCTATTGCGCCCCTCTGGACTAGCATGATTGCGACGCAAAGAGCGGAGGTGCGTTCACATGGGAGAGGGTTTTGGGGTGGGTGTCGGTGTCGAAACCGGCAGATCTCGGGTAGGGGGTCCCGAACTATGCGTCTAAGGATCGAAGGTAACAGGAGGCAGGGACACGATGTTTACCCTCGTTTGCGCCCTCTTAATGGAGGTAATACCCTACTTCCTGCTTGATTGACTTTGATGAATATAGGGGTTACAAAGAGTTGATCTACCATGAGATCGAATGGCTAAACCCTAGATGTCTAGCATGTATGATTATGATTGCCTCTACGGACTAAACCCTCCGGTTTATATAGACACTGGAGGGGGCTAGGGTTGTACAGAGTCGGTTTACAAAGAAAGGAATCTTCATATCTGCACGCCAAGCTTGCCTTCCACGCCAAGGAGAGTCCCATCCGGACACGGGGGAAAGTCTTCCATTTTGTAACTTCACGGCCCACCAGTCCGGCCCACGTCACATAGCCCGGACGCCCGAGGACCCCGTAATCCCAGACTCCCTCAGTAGCCCCTGAACCAGTCTTCAATGACGATGTGTCCGGCGCGCAGATTGTCTTCGGCATTGCAAGGCGGGTTCTTCCTCCGAATACTTCAAAGTAGTTGATCGTCAGTACTATATCCGGCTCTGTACAGTAGTCACACCTCTAAATCACAACGGAAAAAATACAGATAAGCTTTGTCCTCTAGAGATTTCACTGGTGAGATGTTACGTCCGGTCACTTTATTATTTCAAACCGTTTTTTGGCCTCCCATTTCGCGTTTCGACACGCAACCACCGACGACACGTCTTGTCAAAGCAAAGATCGTGCCCCCTTATTACGGGATTCTCATCAATGCGGGTTTGGGAATCCCAACCGTGCCGTTTCGCACGACCCCTTGGAAATAGGCGAGTTTTAAGGCTTGAGAGGGGGGACGCTCCATATTCGCAGTCCATATAAGTGGATAGAATCCAACTCTTCCGCCCCACACCTCATTCTTTCTCTGCCTCTCCATCCTCAAGCTTCAGCGCCCGAGTTCCAAGCCTTCCTCCCTTCCGCAACTCCTCCGACCATGGCCGGCTCCCAGGGCAAGTGGATGGCCTCCTCCGTTACAGAGGAGAACATTAAGGAGCTGCAGGAAGCGTGGTATCTAACTGCGGAGATCAAGCATAGGCTTCCCGATCCGGAGTAGGTTATCCCCACTCCGGAGCCCGGCAAGAGGGTGGTGTTCATCCCCCACTTCCTCCGCGGACTGGGATTTTCCCTTCGCCCCTTTGTAAGGGGTCTCATGTTCTACTACGGGCTGGATTTTCACGATATGGCCCCAAATTCATTCCTCCACATCTCGGCGTTTATCGTTGAGTGCGAAGCCTTCCTCCGTATCCCACCACACTTCGGCCTATGGCTCAAGATTCTTAATGTGAAGCCAAAGGTGGTCGACGGGCAACACGCGGGCTGTGGTGGAGCCATGGTGAGCAAGCTCCCCAAAGTCAATTGGCCAAAGGGAGTATTTGTGGACACCGTCAAGATATGGCAATAAGAATGGTTCTATATCACGGAACCCCGCGGCTCCAAGTGGGCGACCGCCCCGGCCTTCAGATCCGGACCCCCGCTAAGGCTCACATCCTGGACTGACAAAGGTCTGGACTGGGGGTCGGTCCCTGAGGTGTTGCGTCTGCAGAAACGCGTCAAGAGCATGATAGAGAAGAACATTACCCTCGTTGATGTAATCCAAGTGATGTTAATCCGCCGGATACTTCCCTGTCAGCGGCGGCCCCTCAAAATGTGGGAGTTTAATCCGGAAGGTCCGCGGACCCTACAACGGTTCTATGGCACAACGCACAAGGGGATCTGGAAGCTACTTTTTAAGAAGCAGAAATCATGGCCAAAGTGCTCAGACGACACCGGCATCGATTGCAACCATCCGGCCTCCGAGGTAAATTCCTAAACCTCCAAACACCATTTGACTTTGTCAACCCAACAGAGAAGTATTGAGCAATCCCTCCCCAAACAGGTCTGGACTAAGAAGGCAGAAAGAATCCGTGTCCGCTCCACTTCCAAGACCCGCCAGTCCTCTACTAATGAGGATCTGGTCGGCGCCATACCAAAGCGCCGGCCAAGAGGGACAAGAAGAAGAAGAGAAAGAAAGAAGAGGGCTCTTCAGACACAGTGTCCGGAGAGGTTGATGCCCAGTCCTCTCACGAGGACGACGACGACGAGGATGAGGAGGAGGAAGAAGAAGATCCTCCCTGCAAGGGCAAGAAGAGGGTGGCCTCTGAAGACCTAGAAGCTGAAGCGTCCAAGAGGGACAAAATTACCCTCCCCGATGACTCGGAGTCAGACGCCGAGGTCACCCCGAAGCATCGTCGCCGAACTAAGCCCCAGGCTGACTCGTAAGTAGTCCAGGATTTATCACACTCATTCAATCTTTTATGCAATGTGATAATAACTCTAAGTTCTATCTCTTAGTCTGGCGCGTAATCTCTCCCAACTATCCTCATCCTCCGGGGATCTGCCGCCAGAGATGATGGAGAGCGATTCGCCTCCACTAGCTTCCCCACCGCCTAGAACGGATGACGCCGAGGTGTCATCCCGTAGGCCCTTCCCGGGCCTCGAAGAGATACGGGGGGGGGGGGCAATGTAACGGCGCCGGAGGGCAATACCTTGGCTGCCGAAGGCCTGGGGGGTATAGTCGCTCCGAAGAGCGGGGATGAGCCAAGGAGCAAGCGCGGGAAAGCAAGGCAGCTACTGATAAGGCGGCCGCGGACTTAACGGCCGAACAGGCCGCTCGGCGTCGCTTTGCGGAACAGGTGACCGAGATGGAGCAAAAGCTCAAGGATGCTGCCGCCAAGTGCGAGTCCTTGGAATCGAAAAATAAGGCGAAGGGGACCGAACTCGCCAAGGCCCTTCACGATGCTTCGGAGGCGCTATCCAAATCCCGCGCCGCGCGCGAGGAAATCTGTCAAGCCGGACAGATAGCGGCTGGTAAGCCCTTTCTTTTACAGGCTAAATTTGGGAATCCGAAGTATGCCTTGCTTAATCGACCGTGGAGTTCTCCAGACGTTTATGCGGATCTGCCAAAGAGTGTCGCGGACGCCGTCCAATTCTTCCAAGCCCAGGAGGGGTATGCGACAGAGAAGCTCTTCTGGTCACAGTTTGTGGGGCAGGAGCGTGCCGTGCTGCTAAATGACCAGATGGCACAATGGGCGGAGCTGCATAAGATGTCCAGCGCGGCCATGAAGGACGTCATAGTCCGGTTGTGGCCTGCCAAATCCATTCCGGACAGCTATTTTGGCCTCGTGCGGCGTCTCGTCGATGCACTACCCCGGATTGACGCCGTCAAGAGGTGGTCCTATATAGAAGGAGCGCGTATGGCTTTCTCCCGTGTCAAGATGCACTGGGTGAATATGAATGTCGAAAAGGTGGCAGTTGAGGGCCCTCCCGAAAGCAAGGCCCACCGCACACCGGAGCGCTATTTTGAAGACGTGCTAAAAGGTGCTCGCCTTATAGAGGGCCAATGCTCTAAGGATGTAGTGTTTGAATAAAAGAATCTGAACTGTCCAGGTATTTGTATTATGAACTAAGTATTTTGTAATATATTCATTCCGTGATGAAAAAGTTTTATCCTCATGTGCGGCCGTTTATTATATATGAGAGTTCCTAGTCGTCGGCTTCAGCCCCCATGTAGATACCACTGCGGTGTTCGGAATTGCACATGACTACACTTAATCCAACGTCTTGGTCCCTAAAGGAGGTGTCAGTGAGGCAAACTAGGCAATCAAACTATTCGGTTTTATTGCTCTCACTTAGCTATAGGAGTTTGACAATGGGTCTATTAGGTAGCCCCTGGTATGTACACGGCTACCCTGATGCGGATGCGTTACATATTTGACTGGGAAACAGTCCTTCATGTAATACGGAAAAATCTCTAAGGATTGTAATGAATCGCCGAGTGGCTGACTAGCTCTCGCCGCATCATGACAATCAGTTTTTGGCTTGACCGGACGAACCAGAAACACAATCGCAGTAGTTCTACCTTTACTACCCTAGTCGATCAGACGAAACGTAAGGTAGCAAGCACAGGAGCCGGGCAACCCAACTTTGACCAAAGACATGATTCGGAGCCGATGCATATAATGCCAGACTCGGGACGCCAAATTTTGCTGTGAAGTTGTTCGGACTTTTGTTTGACAACACATATGCTGCCTTATAGAGCCCTTGGAGCTTTTTTATATCGAGGTGCGTGCGTGAAACAATTTAACAGGCAGAATAAGGTCTATAAGTAAAGACGATACCAATTAAGAATTCTGGTTCACTAAAATCTGATTGAAATGTCAAAACGTAATCTTAAGGAAGGTACCATAATCACCAAGGCCATTTTACATGCCAGGGGTCTAGGGCTAAGGGAAAAGCTCTATACAGGTTCTTGAGGAAGGTTGTGGTCTGCGAAATGCTTTGCACCTTCCTGTCGCACGTCTACGCCACTTTCGCCCAAATAAGGAAGAATCCTTTAGAGGAATGGTCTTCAGCTATGTATATGGAACCGGGCTCGGAGAGAGTCCCTATGAGTCCGGAGAGCGAGTAGGTTTTGATTCACCTGTGGTAAAAAGGAAAAGATGATTAAATAAGGACCTCAATAAGTCTCGAAGTTCGGAATTTAAGCATGTCATTCCGAACATTTTTTGATGGCAACTTTAGTTGCTGCGAGATGGCAACTTTAGTTGTTAACACATGGCAACTTTGTTCCAATTCGATTTTTTGTCAGGAAATTGTCATGTTTGTCAACATCGCCTTAACTAAAGTTGCCATTAAAAGAGTTCTTATTAGCATGCTTAAAAATCGAACGTTCGGGATTTATCTATTCCGTTAAATAAAGGGGAAGGCCATGTAAGGTCGAACCGTGTAATAGGCATGTCCGTATATTGCCTCCGCCGATGCCCAAGGTATTTTGAGTGCATAATTATGCACGCGCGGTACGAATTTCGCGGAAGTACGCGGTGGTCGATGGAGGCGAGGCTGCTAATCCAGCCCTGAAGTTGTCGGACTGTCGGCATGCAAAACTGACCGGTCTTGCACGGTGAAGTCTGGTGACTTAATAGCCGATGAGGTGTGCGGCTTGACTGGGCCGCTTTGTACTTCAGCCGCAATGGCCGCGGTGTGCTCCTCAGTGCGGAGGGAGCGGTCCATGTTTCCATTGATTATAATGATGCCAGGTGGACCGGGCATCTTGAGCTTCAAATAGGCGTAGTGTGGGACCGCATTGAAGCGGGCAAAAGCGGTTTGTCCGAGTAGTGTGTGATACCCGCTGCGAAACGGTACGATGTCGAAGATCAAGTCTTCGCTTTGGAAGTTGTCCGGCGAGCCGAAGACGACCTCCAGCGTGATTGAGCCTGTACAGCGGGTCTCTACGCCAGGTATTACTCCTTTGAAGGTAGTTTTAGTGGGCTTGATTCTTGACGGATCAACGCCCATTTTGCGGACATTATCTTGATAAAGTAGATTTGAGACTGTTGCCGCCATCCATGAGGACTCGCGTAAGATGGAATCTGTCGATGATTGGATCGAGGACCAGAGCTGCCGAACCTCCGTGACGGATACTAGTTGGGTGGTCCTTTCGATCGAAGGTGATCGGACAAGCCGACTAAGGGAGTCCTGGATTAGGGGGTCCTCGGACAGCCGCACTATATACTTTGGCCGGACTGTTGGACTATGTAGATACAAGATTGAAGACTTCGTCCCGTGTCCGGATGGGACTTTCCTTGGCGTGGAAGGCAAGCTTGGCAATTCGGATCTGTAGATCTCTTCCCTTGTAACCGACTCTGTGTAACTCTAGCCCACTCCGGTGTCTATATAAACCGGAGGGTTTAGTCCGTAGGACAACAACAATCATAGGCTAGCTTCTAGGGTTTAGCCTCTACGATCTCGTGGTAGATCAACTCTTGTAATACTCATATCATCAAGATCAATTAAGCAGGAAGTAGGGTATTACCTCCATCAAGAGGGCCCGAACCTGGGTAAACATTGTGTCCCCCACCTCCTGTTACCATCCGCCTTAGACGCACAGTTCGGGACCCCCTACCCGAGATCCGCCGGTTTTGCCACTGACATTGGTGCTTTCATTGAGAGTTCCACTGTGCCGTCACCATAAGGCTTGATGGCTCGTCTTGTTGTCAAGGACAACATCACCTCTGGGGGAGCCCTGGCTGTAGGTCAAACTCTCCGACTAGGCGGCTTCGTCATGACCGCCCATTCGGCCGTTGCGCCGACGATGACTTCTCGGGTCATCAAAAACAGCCTCCACGTCGGCTTGGGATTCGCCGAGCAGATGGATCCAATGGAGCTCTCCTCCTTGAACGAGCTCTTGGATCGCATCGCCGCCTTGGGAGTCGCTACGGACTATGATCGGACCGGGCTTAAACCCGACCAAAGGGAGATTAACTCTCCGCCGGTCACCCATCAGATAGCGGTGGTGGAGGAGCAACGCAGCAATTCTTCCTCTATCTTGAGGACAAACTATGTCCGGATTCCCGAGCTCTCCGAGCCGGATACCCGTCTACGAGAGGACATGGCCCAAGCTTTGGACCTAGAATCAGACAATGTGCCAGATCTATTGGGAAACATCCCGGAGCCCGAACTGCCAAGCTCGGAAACTCCTCCGCCCTTGGGTCTCAGATCGGGTCAGGGTTCGGACCTAAATCTACCCGCCCACCCAGATATAAGTGATCTTTCCCACATTAGACAAGAGCCCCAAGAGACAGTACATCACTATTGGGCCAGATTCCTCCTTATAATGAGCAAGGTCAAGGATCATCGCGAGGAAGACGCAATTTCATTCTTTTGCAAAATTGCACGGACAAGGAATCCTCAACGCCATAAGTCGCCGTGACATAGCACACTTCACTGACTTGGCGGCCATAGTACGTATCTTGTGCGATGGAAAGCGCTGGAAAACCCAAACAAAATTCAGGATCCTCCGACTCTCACTAAACCCCTGCTCGAACTAAAAGGGTGTACTCTAAGTAAGTCACCCGATCCAATTACAAAGAAACAAAAAGCCCACTACAGGCGTGGAACCGTGATGGAGGGATGGCTCAATGGGCCATGCAAAATTCACAAGACAACGGATACCATACCAACACATAGCCTTAGAGCATGTTGGATCCTCCGGAGTGGCCAAGAGCGGCGAGGATATCCTCATCAACAATACAACGAGCACCATCCCGTGGAAAATAACAATACAAGATTGACAGTCTTGAGACCTTCGCCTCAAACAATAGGCATGGCGAGCACTCCATGACCTTGCGAAGTCTGCCACATGGCAGCAATAAATCCATGGAGCAGTACGGCTATAACCTTCAATGCCAGTGACGAACCTAAATTCCGAATAGCCCGAGCACCAGCCACCTTGGTCCTTAGTCCAATTGTGGACGACTTCCGGCTCACTAACGTGCTCATGGACGGTGGCAGCGGATTAAACCTCATCTATGAGGAGACTCTTCGAAAAATGGAAATGGACAAGAGCCGCATTGAGCAAAGCAGCACGACCTTCAGAGGAATCATCCCTAGTGGGGAGGCACGATGTGCAGGAAAAATCACACTAGATGTGGTATTCAGCACGCCGGGGAATTATAGGTCCGAAGAAATCACATTCCAAGTGGCCCCGTTCAGTAGCAGATACCACACCCTTTTAGGGTGGGAGGCATTCACGATCTTCCAAGCTATACCCCATTACGGGTACATGAAGCTAAAAATGCCCAAGCCCAATGGAATCATCACTCTAGCTAGTGATCCGGACATAGCACTCCGCGCCGAAAATAAAACCGCCGCACCAGCCCTCGAGGTGTTATCCGAAGCCCTTGCGGCCGAAGAACTAACTGCGCTGCGCTCCACAGTGGACAGGGATGACGTGATACTCGACAAAAGACCCAAGTCCACCTCTTTTCACTACAAAAAAAATACACTTCCGTGATGATACGTGTTTGTCACAGTAGGTCGTGTTTTTTGTCATGCATGTACATCCATGACAAATTTATGACAGAATCAAGATAGTCATACATGTGTTGTCGTAGAAGTGTTCAATGACATTACCAAAATTATCATCACGGAAGTGTCCACTTCCATGACGATAAATCGCACGTCACAAAAGTGCTTTCGTCAAGGGTGACCGACACGTGGCATCCACCGTAACGGAACGCCATTAAGCTATCGGGTCGGGTTTTGGATCCGATAACCCATTAACTTCCGACCAATGGGGATTTTCCACGTGTAAAATCATCATTGGCTAGAGGAAACACGTGTCGACTCATCGTTGGGACATATGTCATCCACTCATTGGATGTATAGGCGCCTATGATACGTCGACACGTGGCACGCCCAACAAAGGGCCCATTCCTGTGAAAAGGCCGGCCCGTTTGACTTGGTCAAAAGCTGGCGGGCCCGCCCATGGAAAGCCTGTTAACGGCCTGTTCGCATATAGCCCATTTACAACCCGCTAACCCAAGGCCTGTTACGCCCTATCCGAATTAGGCCCAGTAGCGTCATCTGGGCCGTCCAATATGATTCCAAATTGCTTTCACTTCCGCCCATGTATAGCCCATGATGTCTTTCGGCCCATATGAGGCCCTTTGTAACTCTTGGCCCATTAGTGGCCCGTGCTGAAACTGGCCCGTAATGAATAGTGTATTACTTTACACCCATTAACGGCCCATGGTGAAACTGGCCCATAATGAACAGTGTATCACTTTATACCCATTAACGGCCCGTTATTCCGTTGGGCCGCTTCCAACCCAACTTAACTTTCGGCCTTCTGAGGGCCCATTTATTCTTGGGCTCATTTGTAGCATTCGGTTACTTACAGCCCGTTACTGTCATTTTCTGCTTGTGGGCCAAATTTAGCCTGTCGTTACAGTCGGCCCGTTTGTGGACCGTTAGTCTATTGGGCCATTTTCATAGCATCACCAAATACGGCCTATTAACGGCCTGTTATGGTCAACCCATAAAACGTACGATTCCCATTAAAGGCCCGTCTACGGCCCATTAAAGGCCCGTACAAGAACCATAAATGAGTCGGCGGCCCATGGATCCTACGAGACGTAGAAGGCCCATGGATCCTACAAGACGTACAAGGCCCATGGATCCTATGAGACGTAGAAGGCCCATGGATCCTACGAGACGTTGAAGGCCCATGGATCCTACGAGACGTAGAAGGCCCATGGATCCGATGGCCCATGAGGGCCATGGTCGGGTGAGTTGGCCCTCGTTTGAATGATATAGCATATTCAAAGAATTATCCTACTCAATACTATCACCTCTAAAAAGCATACACTATACAACAAAGAGATCAAGGCATAGAAAGGTAGAATAATCCTACACTATACAATAAAGAAATTAAAACCGATTATACCCACTGGGCATTATGGTTCGGCACAGGTGATAAAAAAGCATACACAAACAGCAAATAACATACACACGGCCAATACACATCATACATCAAGCACTCCCATCAACTTAACACCATTTGAACTATAAACTCTTCAGAAAAAAGGATTGGCGGATTCGAGATAGCACAAATTTCATCTGCAAAATCTCCAATTCCTTCATGGTTACCTCGGTGTCTTGTTTCATTTTTTGACTCTGCATCTAATACCTGCATGTCCAGTCTCAACTTGTTGATTATACGTTGACAATCATGTACACGTTGTCTTGCCACCTCTAGTTAATGCTCGAGAGCATCGGCACATTCAATTCCAATCCATAATCATTCGATAGCAGCCATGCCGCTTTGCTCCAGATCTTTGTGTTGATGTCACTTCATCCTGAAATGTTTACGTAAGTACACATGACTAGGGCCAAAATATAGTTGCAGCGAAGGAAGCGAACAAGACACTATTTTGTACTACATGGCAAAACAGGACTAACAATAATGTTACATCGTCACTTTTGTCGGCGTTACGGGAACAGGGGTACCCAGACTTGCTGCCTGCGGCTGCGGCGTGGCTCAAGGGGTGGCCCAAGACGGCCCATCTTTATCGGCACAAGCTCAAGACCCTCGCGAGGCCAAGCCTCATGAGGCGGATGACAGAAGCTTCCTCGGTAGCGGCCTCGTCAGTGGCTCGCGAGGCGGAGAGATCAAGGCGGGGTACCTCACGAGGCGCCCATGGCGCAAGCCATGACGACCAAGGCGCGCCAGTGGGCGCCACCACGCAGTTGTCCTCATTTCCTCTTTGGTGCAAAGGAGGCAAGCGCAGCGAGAGCATCAAGCAAAGGCAACCGTTTGATTGCAACAAGACCAAGACCAACATAGCGGCAGGAAGGAGGTCATCGTGGAGCCAAGCCGGCGTCACCGCCAGAGCCTTTGACCGAGGACCAACTTTAGTCGAGGATAAGTGTATTAGATGTTCCCCTTCAAAATGGCCAATTGTTGGCGCCCTTCCCGCTCAATATTTGGGAAGAGGCCCAGGGCCTCTTCCTATAAATAGGACTAGCCACCCACAGGAGAGAGGATCGGAGATCCAGAGAATCCAGAACAGAGCTAGAGATCAAGCAATCTAGAGAGAGAGAGAGAGAGCGACCGAACTCCCCCTAGCAGTTCGTCAGACCGCCAAGAATGACCCTCACGAGGCTGTTCTTCCTTGTATTGTTCATCATCAGCCCTGAGGCAATCCACCACACCACACACTTGGGTAGGGTATTACACCACAATGGTGGCCCGAACCAAGATAAACCTTGTGTCTCTTGTGTTGCTCTTTGCGTAGTTTAGATCCTTGCGGCGACGAGGTGCAGGTAGGTAAGGGTGAGATCTCCACGCACCCCGAGTTCGAACCTAGAGGGTCCGCAGGAACCCGAAATCCGACATTTGGCGTGCCGGTAGGAGTGCGCCGGAATCCGCCTTTGCCCGCTTCGCCCGTCAGATCGTCATCATCATGTCCGGTGACCAGCGGGCAACCCCGATCCTGGCGGCTGGCCCGCCCACGCAGAGCCGCTTCGCCCGGGCGACCCGTGCTCGAGACAGCTCCACGGCCCGCGGCGCTGCGGGCCGTGGCGACGCCTCGAGCAACGACAGCTCTCACGCCAGCGGTAAGCGCGGTCGGCGGCGAGGCCTCGAACCACGCCGCGGCCACGACGCCGTACACCCGACGGGAGCAGGCAAACTCAAGGGCCGCGCTCACAGTGGCCCGAGAGCTACTACAATGCAGGCTGATGGAAGGTGGTCGCGACGTGCTGCTGGAGTGGGTGGCAGAGCTCCTGGGCTTCGCCGCATCGGGGGCTCACCCCTTCTGCACCCAACTGCCACCTCAGGTCCAGGGCGGCACACGCGGAGGCCCCACGCACGCCCGCGCAGCTCCAAGCGGACTCCAAGGCCACTCCAACGCCACCAGGCCCGTCGGCCACCGGGCTAGCAGCTGCCTCCGCCCCGGCAGCAAGGAGGACTTCGCCACGGCCCACGGCCCCGATGGGCCGCCAGCATTACCACCCGAGGCGCCTCAGGCAGGGCTGCGTGGCACACGGGCACTACGGTGCAAAGCATTCGGGATGGCGGCCCAGGAAAATGCGTGCCCCACATGATGGATCAAGGGCACGCGCAGGAGGACGGACACGGCTCGCTCCTCGGCCCAAGCTGGGGGGACGAGGCACCCGAAGCTGAGCTCTTCTAGGAACCCCGGGGAAGCCCCGTCAACCGCGCCGGGAGCAACGATTATCGGGTACCGCTAATTCCTCAGGAGCAGGCATACGCTAACCATGGATCGCAGGAGGTACAGATTGTCGCAGCGGACGGCTGCCCCAATCCCACAGTTTCCTACCCCTCATGAGGAGGGCGCCGGGGCTGCAGGAGAGGGCCGAGATCCGCATCACCACCACGGCGTTGAACAAGGCGTCCTCGGAGGTAGGCCCTCTGTCGGGAGGTGCCTCGAGGCCTACCCCGGTAGAGGACCCGTGGTCGTCGGGGAACATTGGCGACCGCTCTACCCCATCGGCGGCGTCTTCGGTCTCCGGCCGTCATCGATGGCACTAGAGTGTAAGCGCAAAGGCGGGGCCCTCGTCTGGCGATATGAAACAAGGCAGTACACTGTGAAGAAGGCCCGGTGCTGTGAAGCTTCGCTGCCCGTGACACTCTCACGTAATAATGAGTGGGGCTGTACCGCGCCCGGAGTCTCGAGGCGCCGGCCTCGGCCCCGGGCTCCCTCCCATGCCGATGGCAGCACTTAACCGTCTTTGGTGAGAAGACGTCAAGACTAGACTAGGTGCGGACGCGGCTTTTTCTGCTTTTCTTGCTTTTCCCCTTGGCTGTCGCTTTTCCCCCGTTTGGATTTAAGTTGGATTTGAGCTTGCAAGTTGCGTGTGTTCGGGGAAGGGGTGTTTAGTCTCGTTCGAGAAATCTCTCGCGTTCTGGTTACCACTCTGCCTCAGCTGCCTCCCCTCGTGAGCCCCTCATGGCCGGGCGAGCCTAGCATGCGTCTGAGACCGGACCGCCATCACCGCACCCTCTCAAGAGGTTCTCATCATAGGTTAAATGGGCTCGTTCGGGGAGCACCACAGGCGCCACTGACCCTCCCAGGCTATCTCGGGGCCACCTTGGTCGAAGGTAAACAAGCCAGCCAGCTCGTTGCCGGGCCGGCCACTAGGTCTTTGGCGCCACGAATGATATCGCATCTACTAATACGCTAAGCGCAAGTTTTTACACGAGGGCTCCCCCTCCCAAAATGCTCTTACAACCTTGAGGCCAAGCCCGAACTCTGTCTGTCAGGATAAGAAATCGAGGAAGCGGCCTGTGATCAATCGGATAAATCCTCCAATGCATCCTCAAGGTCACCTCCTAAATCGTCGCTGGCGTCGCTGGCCTCGCCATCGCCCTCCGCGTCGTCGTCAGCGGCGTCAGGGCCGTTCACCACGCCGCCTTCATCAGCGGCCATGACCACGCCGTCGTCGTCGATGGCGAAGGCCACAGCGAGGGCATCCACGTTGTCTTCCACCCAATGCGCCAGTCGTCCGGACGGCACAGGATCTTGAAGCGATAAGCGGCATCAAAATCGAAGTTGGGGTCCATGTCGAAAGATGGTGAAGACGCGAGAAAAGGCATGCCCGGCGGTAGCGACTCCTCTCCTCCACTAACACTGGCTACTGCCGACCGCACCTCCGACCACGTCACCACATCGGTGAAGAACTGGAGGTTACCGGCCTATAGTTAATCGCATGAGGCTGCCGACGGCCGCCTCGCGAGATGTTGCCCCAAAGCGGTGTTAGCTCTTTCGGGCGTGCGAGCATAGGGCCATGCTCGTGCTCTAGGATCTGCCGGGCGTATCTAAATCCTCGTTAAAATCGCGCAGCGGCCTCGGCGCGTCCACCGGCCAGCGTAGAAGAAGCATCTCGGCGCGGAGGAAGTCGGCTCCTCTGCGCCACGCCAAGGCGGCAGGAAGCGTCGGCCGCCGCGTCTCTTCGTCCAGCTTGGCCCTTAGGGCGGCGGTCCTGCCTTCCACTTCGGCCCTGATCAACCCAAGCCTCTCCTCGAACTCGCGCTCGAGGTTCAAGTGGGCCGCTGCCACTCGGCGATCAACCTCTTCCAGGACTCGGGCCTCCCGCGCAGCGACATCGTCCTCCGCCCGCGTCACCAAGCGCTCCCTCCTCTCCGGCTGCTCAAGATCGGCGAAGCGCTCGGCGACTTCGGCGTCGATGCCTCCTCACATCTCTGGAGCTCCGCCTGGTCGACCGAATCCCCCTTCATCGACGGAAGGGCCGTCTCACGCAGCTCCACCTGCTGCTCCAGGGAATCGCTCCAGGTCTGGAGCTTTCGCGCCCGCTCCTCCGCCGCCTCACGCTGTTGGTCAGCCTCCCGGGCCTCCTCGACGGCCTGGGAATGGGCCGCCCGTGAGGCCGCCAGCGACACCTCAGCTTTCTCATTGTCGAGGTCGCACTGGTGGCGCGCAAGGGCAACGGCTACCTTCAGCTTGCGCCCCTCTTCAGCTAGGCACAGGCCCTCAGCTTCAAAGGCGGCAGCGTCTTACGTCGGCGAGCTCTACACCAAAGGCGGCTAACTGCGTCGGCCGCCCTCTGGAGAAACCCTTGGCGAAGGCACGCAGCGCTCCCGGCACGCTCGAGCACGTCTTCCCGCGTCGTCATCCGCCCTAGGTGTCTGTTGGGGACCATGAATCAGCCTCCCCTCAGGCGAGGGGGCAGGGCTGGCGCCCTCACGATGGCAGGCGGGCCTCGCCGAGCTTGACCTAGAGCCGGCTCGTCCCCGAATGAAGAACGAAGGGCCGACCTTAGCCAATCACTGTCCACAACCATTCATGGAGCCCAAGGCAGGCTAGCTATGCCCCGGGAAGGCTCGCGAAGGAGGGTCGCGAGGTGCGCAGAACCATGATTCGCCACAAGATGGCTCACCTCTCCGACCGGCCTCACCACAAGGGCAGTGCTTGAACTCGGGGCGTTCGGAGACAGTGGAGAGGGCGAAGTCTGGGGGGATGGCTCCCCGGCCATCTCCGTGAGCTCGACAGGAAGGGCCCTGCAAAGCGAGGATCAGCTGAAGCAATGGGAAAATAAGGAACTAGGAAAGGAGAAGGCTTACTCATCAATGGCGAAATACTCCCTGCACTTGAGCAGGCGGCAAGGGTAATCATCACCCAAGGCCTCCCTTCTCTTCCGGAGAGCCTCGAAGTCCACGCGGAAGCGGCCCAGAGTTCAAGCCGAGGTCACCTGCGATGAGGAAGAAGCACCAAGGTGACCAGCGTCAGGGGCGTCGTCCTGGCACACGCCGCCGGTCGCCTCACCAAGAGGGGTAGCCGGGGCCTCAGGGGCCTCGGCCACGGGAGCCGCGGGACGTGGCTCAACGCCTGCAGCCATAGCAGTGCGGGCCTCAGGAGCTGCCGCCTCAGGAGTGCCGCCTGGCGTCGCCATCCGTGAGGCCCCTCGGCCTCCGGTGGCCCTTGCCTCCCTGCTCCACCACTCGAGGAAGGACCCGTGGGCAAGCTGGGAGGCAGATCATCTGGCCCAGGTTCTCGCGAGGTCCCATGAGGCCTGTGGGGCGCAGCCCCCATTCGTCGATGCTGGGCATCTGCTTCACGAAGTCACCCCTGTTCGAGCAAAGATATAAAAGGCACCCCCTTGCCGGATGCTGCCAGGTGAAGGGTCTCCAGTCAGGATCATGAGAACCTTCCTCAGCACTTCAGGCGTCAGGTCCTCCTCCTGAAGCCTCATGCGGTCCTCACGCCCACCAAAGGCCCACATCCGGCGGGAATGGCGCTGAAGAGGGGCAATGCAGCATAGGAGGAACTCGTTCACCACCTTGGGTGCCGTCACGCCGAGCGCCCTCAAGTACGCGAAGAGATGCCAGACGAAGACGAGCCGGGGGCTCGTGAGCGTCTCCTGGCTCTAGCCCGAATTGGGGATAGCGGGCAATGCCGGCTCGAGCGAGGGGCTGGGCACCCGGCGTCCACATACGACCACCGCTCCACGGATCCCAGAGCCAGGCGGAGGAAGGCTGAAATAAATCCTGAAGACACAGTTTACAGTGCGGCAATGAAGCTCACGCACCCGAGCATTGGGTGGGGTCGATGAGGCGCAAGAGAAGAAGTGGCGCGACAAGGCAACAGGAGGATGTTCATCATCGCCTCGCAGACAAAGGCGAAAACGGCAAGAAGAGTAACGGATTCAGGACCCAAATGCATCATATGGATCTGGTAATGGGAAAGCACAACATTGAAGAAATTGGAAAAGGGGGGAACCAGTCCCGCCCATAGAGGCGTCGGTGAAATCTGGGACCTTGGTTACTATTACATCAATGGAGAAGTGAGGCAGAGCTGAACCGTCGTCCTCCGCGTCGTTGAAGATAGTGGCGAGGGCAGAACTGACCTTGTCCAAGCCTTCTCGGTTGAGTATGATCGACCGATCGACGGCAGGAGCCGTCGGGACCGATCGACGGCAGGAGCCGTCGGCGACGGCGAGCGGGGCGGAGGCACATGCTTTTTCCCTTTCCCCTTCTTCGTCGGAGCCATGGCGACAGGAAGGGGAAGATTCGAGATTGGATTGGAAGCGGAGACTGGAGCTCGAGAGGAGGAAGCGAGGAGGCGGTCGGCGGCGAGAAGAGGGACGTATGTGCAACCAGGTCCGTCTAGCTGGGTGCAAAATAAGGGCGTGGGGAACAGGGCGCCCATGTCAATCAACGCCCACGTGGCGCCCGAGGGCCCTTGAGGTGTTAGGGCCAGCGGCGGTTACACTGCCCGCCGGCTTCTCTGCTCGGCCAAGTCCGAGCGCCGCCTTGGGCTCGGGGGGCTCTTGTCGGCGTTACAGGAGCAGGGGTACCCGAACTTGCACACTGCGGCTGCAGCGTGGCTCAAGGGTGGCCCAGCCACGACCCATCTTCATCGGCACAAGCTCAAGACCCTCGCGAGGCTAAGCCTCGCGTGGCGGACGGCGGAAGCTTCCTCGGCGCGGCCTCGTCGAGCTGGCTCATGAGGAGGCGGAGAGATCATGGCGGGTACCTCACGAGGCGCCCATGACGCAAGCCATGACGACCAAAGGGCGCCGGTGAGCGCCAGCCCGCCAAGATGTCCTCATTTCCTCTTTGGTGCAAAGGAGGCAAGCGCAGACGAGAGCATCAAGCAAAAGGCAACCGTTTGATTGCAACAAGACCAAGACCAACATAGCAGCGGGAAGGAGGTCATCGTGGAGCCCAAGCCGGCGTCACCGCCAGAGCCTTTGACAAAGAGGACCAACTTTAGTCAGGATAAGTGTACTAGATGTTCCCCTTCAAAATGGCCAATTGTTGGCGCCCTTCCCGCTCAATATTTGGGAAGAGGCCCAGGGCCTCTGCCTATAAATAGGACTAGCCACCCACAGGAGAGAGGATCGGGGATCCAGAGAATCTAGAACAGAGCTAGAGATCAAGCAATCTAGAGAGAGAGAGAGAGAGAGAGAGAGAGAGAGAGACCGAACTCCCTCTAGCAGTTCGTCGCACCGCCCAAGAACATACCCTCGCGAGGCTGTTCTTCCTTGTATTGTTGATCATCAGCCCCTGAGGCAATCCACCACACCACACACTGGAGTAGGGTATTACACCACAATGGTGGCCCGAACCAGTATAAACCTTGTGTCTCTTGTGTTGCTCTTTGCGTAGTTTAGATCCTTGCGAGGCGACGAGGTGCAGGTAGGTAGGGGGTGAGATCTTCGCGTGCACCCCAGAGTTCGAACCTAGAGGGTCTGGCGGAACCCAAAATCCGACAACTTTCAAAAAAAATGTTACACGTCATGAAGCATAAGCAGGTGATATTTTAAAAATTATAAAAAAGATAGTCTGTGCAGCCTGCATACAGAAATCCCTCTTAGCTCACCAGAGGAGCATGATGTTGGGGCCCAATCGAAAACATAGACAAGTTACAAATTTAGACAGCACGTTGCGTATAAGTAAGCAAGCAGTTGGCCATTCTGTGCCTCAACTAAAGTCTTAGGGAGCATATTGAACACCAGAGGGTTTCATACAAACATACTACAATAGGCAAAACTATGCAATTATTAGTGTAGTATAAACTAGATTGTGAGCCTCATGCAATAATAGTTGGTTAATAGACTTCAAAGCTTCAGGCACACTTCAACAGAGTAATTAAATGGTAAGGCATTTAATTAAGTCAACTAGTAGTGATACAAGTACCGAACATTAGGCATGATTATTTGGGCATCTCATTAACTGAGGACAAATAAAGCAATTGAAAAGAGAAAATTAACTATGCCTGAAACAAACAAGGAATTGAACTTTTGAGTTGCATACAGTGACTTACCTTAGCAGGTTGAAGAGGCTCAGCGCAGCTCCTACTTCTCTTGCAAGGATCCTTCCTAACATCTTGTACTTGGAAATCCTCAATCTTATCTTCATTGCACCCCCTCTGCAAGGTGACACAAACTAGTTACTCGTCTCCTTGGAAGATAAATATGCATACTTTCCAGTCTGTGAACACAAAATGATGAGATTATAACAAAACAACACCACATAATGAAACATGCCGTATCTCTTGCACTTGCACACAATGAAATGAGCATTTACTATGTCTGCACTATGTAAAAACTAGGCATACCTTCGAACTGGATCTCCAGGTACTCTTGGAGAGCCTACTGTTATCTCTGAAAAGGTAGCAGCACAAACAGAAGGCCTTATGCACTTTGTCACTATACTCAAGCCAACGATCATATTTATCAAATCAATCTGGATTAAATATTCGTTGAGTATCTCCAATCTCCCTCTACGCGTAATCAAAATTAGCCGATGGCCTGAAGGGCCCCTTGTGAAATATATGCGCCTAATATCATCTTGCTTCTTTGGATTTTTTGTGTACTCTGAAATTCTCTTTCAGTCAGCCGAATCATAAGGCAACTCATCTAAATTAATTTTTGTATGAATAGTAGGCTTCACGAGAATAGTTGTAGCGACATTTCATGCACTTTGTCTACGTCTAATAGATGACCTCGATGTGTCTGTATCATTATCTGGATCTGATGACCAAGTCTCTTCAAATAATACCGACCCATAGCCTAGATCATTCAAAGTTCATGGAGAAAAACAAATTGGAAAACTAGGGCAAAAAAATCACTATCATACTAGGATATTAGGCTAGATAAATCAAACACAAGAGAAAGAAGATACGGTAATGTAATTTAATTACCTCAAATTTCTACCTGCAATTGTTGGCGTTGTCTACGTGCGGCGATCTGCTTGCCGCCAGGCGCTATCGTGGGCGGCAGAGGCGCCGAGCAACACGAAGAGACGAGGAGAGATGAGAATTGGAAACGAACAGCGAGAGACGAGGCGTGCGTGCGCTGTTACAAACTAATCACGATTTAGGCCGGTGCGTGGGTGTACACTCATGCGCGGTGGGCTTTTGGGCCCTTTGTCACGTACTCACGTTATTTAATGGGGTCAACAAGGATTTTTTATTGGGTTCACCCGAGGCATGTATGTACCTACTAGCACGTACGTGACAAAATTCATTGGGTTCACTTGAACCCAATGCCTGTACGCTGGCTCCGCCGCTGGCTTTGCCATGGCAACCAGAGAAGGAAGGGAATGGAGGTAGGGGATCGAGAGGTAGGAGACGACGGCGGCGGGTGGAACTGGGGATCGAAAGGAGGCCGGGACGACTGGCGTGCTGGGTCGTGCGGGCAGCGCGGTCGTTTGCCTGGACGTGTGGGCGATTTTGCCACACATCGGACATGCGGGCTGTGGCTGCGCGCGCCCGGACGCGGTCGTGCGTGTGGGTTCGTCTTCGTGCCACACAGGGCGTGCGACACAACCATCCGATACACCACACGTGTGGCGGTTATCGGCATTCTAGATATATTGTCATGATATAAGAACGCATTACACAAAGAAACGAAAATCAAACTGTATGTACACATAACCCATTTCACGAATCTTGGTGTAAATTGGCAGCACATGATTCGCGTGCACCTGGACCCGCGTGCTCCCGGTCAATGCTCCAGCTTGCGCACAGGGTGGGTATATTACTGGAGTAGTAATTAGCTCGATCTTGCGTAATAACTCGGAGGGGTCAGACTATTCCAAATCCAAAGATAGAAAAGAGAAGAAAGCAGTTACGTTCCTAGACAGAATAGGAAGCAAATAATTACTTCCCCCTTCCGAATCTTATTGGAGAAGTAACTTTGCTCTATATGTATGCAAAGGAGGATGATGTCTCTCGCCTCCATTCGGCAGCAAACTTAACTAGAGTTATATAGATGTGATAGTTATGATTGAGTAGATGGAAGGAGATCTGCGAGGTCAACCGGCGGAGGCGAGAGAGAAACGCCGGGATGCAGCCAGTTCGGCCGCCATCGTCATCATCTTCTTGCTGGTCGCGTTGACGCACCTGCTCGTGCTGGCCTCCCACTTCGGTGCCGCCGACCCTCTGATCTGGTGGCAGCAAAGGGCGTACGCAGCAGATGACGGGCCTGGCGGCAACGCGGTGGCGCCCGACCAGCTCCTCCCCCCGGACTTGGAAGACAACAATCCGGCGGCGTGCCTCAGCCGGCACGAGGCCTGCAGGCGCTGGAAGCCCACACAGTTCCCTGTTCCCCCCTACCTGGTGGAGAGGCTGAGGCGGTACGAGGCCAACCACCGTCGGCGACCAGCGCCACGGCGCTTCTACATGAGGCCGTTTTGCGGCTCCAGTCTGGCGCCCGCAACGCAGACCAAGCCGCCACCGGCGATCATCGTCGTACATGTAAGTACGTGGTGTGGGTCCCAACCGAGGGCCTCGGCAACCGGATGCTCAGCCTCGTTTCCACCTTCCTATACGCGCTCCTCACCGACCGCGTCCTCCTCGTCCATGAGCCCCCGGAGATGGAGGGCCTCTTCTGCGAGCCCTTCCCCGGGACCACGTGGCTGCTCCCGCCGGTCGATTTCCCCCACAAGCTCGACGCCGCCGCCTTCTCCTCCCGCTCCAAGGAGAGCTACATCAACATGCTCCATAACAACATCACCCGCTACGGCTACGGCGACGACGCTCGCGCGCAGGTGCTGCCGGCTTACGTCTACCTCCACCTGGAGACCGTGTTTCTTCTCACCGAGAGCGTAAAGCTCCGGCTCCAGAACCACACGTTCTGCGAAGAGGACCACCGTTTGCTCAACAAGTTCGACTGGATGGTGGTCAAGTCCGACAACTACTTTGCGGTGGCGCTGTTCATGATGCCCATGTACCGCCGCAAGCTTGAACGGATGTTCCCGGCGAAAGGGGCGGTGTTCCACCATCTTGGCAGGTACCTCCTTCGCCCGGGAAACTGGGTGTGGGGGATGGTGGACAGGTTCTTTGAGGGGTACCTCGCCGGTGCCGACGAGCGTCTCGGCATGCATGTGCGCAACAAGCAGATCTTCCCAGTGCCGCTCGAGATCATGTTCGAACAGATCCTCCGGTGCACACGGGAGCAACATCTTTTGCCGCAGGTACTACCCACCAGCGAACAACCGACGACGAAGGCGAAGAAGAAGAAGAAGAGGAAGAAGAAGAAGAAGAGGAAGAAGAAGAAGGCCGTCGCAGTCCTGATGCTTTCCCTGAAGCCTGAGTACCATGACAAGCTGCACGCCATGTACTACACGAACGCGACGACGACCGGCGACGTGATGGTGTCGGTGCACCAGCCGAGCCACGACGGGAGCGGCGATCGGGCAGCGGGCACACAACGAGCGCGCTGGCGGAGATCTACCGCTGAAGCTTCGCGACAGGATGGTGACGATCGGGTGGTCCACGTTTGGATGCGTCAGCGCGGTATTGCTGGGATTCGGCCGTGGATGCTGTTGCCGGTGAACCGGAGCAAGATGAGAGCCGGCGTGGCGCGTCGTGAGGCCGCCGTCTGTGGAGCCCTGCATGCATCCGCAACCGTCATTGCTCACGTGCCAGCAGGGGCCGCGGCATCTGGACGACCCCGTGAAGCGTGTGCCGTCCTGCGCCACTGCGAAGACGTGCCTCTTGGTCTCAAGCTCTTCGATTGAGCTAAAAACTTACTCCACTTTGTTGTATCCCTGGAATTATAGATATATATTTTCGCAGCGGGAAATCATTTCACCACTCTTCCACCAAACGCATCATCGTTATTTTTGGACGCCGATAGATGCCCCACGTGTGGTGTATCGGGTGGTTGTGCCGCACGCCCTGTGTGGCACGAAGACGAACTCGCCCGCATGACCGTGTCCGGGCGCGCGCAGCCACAGCCCGCATGTCCGGTGTGTGGCAAAATCGCCCACACGTCCGGGCAAACGACCGCCACTATAAAAAAAATACACTTCCGTGATGATACGTGTTTGTCACAGTAGGTCGCGTTTTTTGTCATGCATGTACATCCATGACAAATTTATGACAAAATCAAGATAGTCATACCTGTGCTGTCGTAGAAGTGTTCCATGACATTACCAAAATTATCATCACGGAAGTGTCCACTTCCATGACGATAAATCGCGTCACAGAAGTGCTTTCGTCAAGGGTGACCGACACGTGGCATCCACCGTAACGGAACGCCGTTAAGCTATCGGGTCGGGTTTTGGATCCGATAACCCGTTAACAGCCCCGATCAATGGGGCTTTTCCACGTGTAAAATCATCATTGGCTAGAGGAAACACGTGCCGGCTCATCGTTGGGACAGATGTCATCCACTCCTTTGAATGTAAGGCGCCTATGATACATCGACCGTGCACGCCCAACAAAGGGCCCATTCACGTGAAAAGGCCGGCCCATTTGACTTGGTCAAAAGCTGGCGGGCCGGCCCATGGAAAGCCTCTTAATGGCATGTTCGCATATAGCCCATTTACAACCCGCTAACCCAAGACCCGTTCCGCCCTATCCGAATTAGGCCCAGTAGCGTTATCTAGGCCATCCAATATCATTCCAGCCCATTTTCACTTCTGGCCCATGTATAGCCCATGACGTCGTTCGGCCCATATGAGGCCCTTTGTAACTCTTGGCCCATTAGCAGCCCGTCTTTGGCCAGCCCGTAATGAACAAAGGTATTACTTTACACCCATTAACGGCCCGTGGTGAAACTGGCCCGTAATGAACAGTGTATCACTTTATACCCATTAACGGCCCGTTATTCCGTTTGGCCGTTTCCAGCCCAAGCTAACTTTCGGTCTTCTGAGGGCCCATTTATTCTTGGGCTCATTCGCAACATTCGGTTACTTACGGCGTGTTACTGTCATTTTTTGTTTGTGGGCCAAATTCAGCCCGTCGTTACAGTCGGCCCGTTTGTGGACCGTTAGTCAGTTGGGCCATTTTCATAACATCACCAAATACGACCTATTAACGACCAGTTATGTCAGCCCATAAAACGTACGATTTCCATTAAAGGCCCATCTACGACCCATTAAAGGCCCGTACAAGAACCATAAATGAGTCGGCGGCCCATGGATCCTATGAGACGTAGAAGGCCCATGGATCCTACGAGACGTAGAAGGCCCATGGATCCTACGAGACGTAGAAGGCCCATGGATCCGACGGCCCGTGAAGGGCCATGGTCGGGCGCGTTGGCCCCCGTTTGAACGATATAGAATATTCAAAGAATTATCCTCCTCAATACTATCACCTCTAAAAAGCATACAATATACAACAAAGAGATCAAGGCATAGAAATGTAGAATAATCCTACACTATACAATAAAAAATTACAGCCGATTATACCCACTAGGCATTATGGTTCGGCACAGGTGATAATAAAGCATACACAAACAGCAAATTACATACACTGGGAAAATACAGCTCATACATCATGGACGCGCATCAACTTAACTCCATTAGAACTATAATCTCTTCAGAAAATAGGATTGGCCGGATTCAGATAGCACAAATTTCAGTCTGCAAAATCTCCAATTCCTTCATGGTTACCCCTGTGTCTTGTTTCATTTTTTGACTCCTGCATCTAATACCTGCATGTCCAGTCTCAACTTTTTGATTATACGTTGACAATAATGTACACGTTGTCTTGCCACCTCTAGTTGATGCTCGAGAACATCAACACATTCCAATTCCAATCAATAATCATTCGGTAACGGCCATGCCGCACTGCTCGCAGATCTTTGTGTTGATGTCATTTCATCCTGGAATGTTTCTTTAAGTACACATGACTAGGGCAAAAATATAGTTACAACAGTGAAGCGAACAAGACACTATTTTGTACTACATGACAAAATAGGACTAACAATAATGTTACACGTCACTTTCAAAAAAAATATTACACGTCATGAAGCATAAGCAGGTGATATTTTAAAAATTATAAAAAGGACAGTCTGTGCAGCCTGCATACAGAAATCCCTCTTAGCTCACCAGAGGAGCATGATGTTGGGGCCCAATCGAAAACACATACAAGTTAGAAATTTAGACAACACATTGCATATAAGTATGCAAGCAGTTGGCCATTCTGTGCCTCAATTAAAGTCTTAGGGAGCATAATGAACAAAATAGGGTTTCATACAAACATACTACAGCAGGCAAAACCATGCAATCATTAGCGTAGTATAAACTAGATTGTGAGCCTCATGCAATAATAGTTGGTTAATAGACTTCAAAGCTTCAGGCACACTATTAAATGGTAAGGCCTTTAATTATGTCAACTAATAGTGATACAAGTACCGAACATCAGGCATGATTATTTGGGCATCTCATTAACCGAGGACAAATAAAGCAATTGAAAAGAGAAAATTAACTATGCCTGAAACAAACAAGGAATTGAACTGTTGAGTTGCATATAGTGACTTACCTTAGCAGGTTGAAGAGGCTCAGCGCAGCTCCTACTTCTCTTGCAAGGCTCCTTCCTAACATCTTGTACTTGAAAATCCTCAATCTTATCTTCATTGCACCCCCTCTGCAAGGTGACACAAACTAGTTACTCGTCTTCTTGGAAGATAAATATGCATACTTTCCAGTCTGTGAACACAAAAGGATGAGATTATAACAAAACAACACCACATAATGAAACATGGCGCATCTCTTGCACTTACACACAATGAAATGAGCATTTACTATGTCTGCACTATGTAAAAACTAGGCATACCTTCGAACTGGATCTCCAGGTACTCTTGGAGAGCCTACTGTTATCTCTGAAAAGGTAGCAGCACAAACAGAAGGCCTTATGCACTTTGTCACTATACTCAAGCCAACGATCATATTTATCAAATCAATCTGGATTAAATATTCGTTGAGTATCTCCAATCTCCCTCTACAGGTAATTAAAATTAGCCGATGGCCTGAACGGGCCCTTGTTAAATATATGCGCCTAATATCATCTTGCTTCTTTGGATTTTTTGTGTACTCTGAAATTCTCTTTCGGTCAGCCGAATCATAAGGCAACTCATCTAAATTAATTTTTGTATGAATAGTAGGCTTCACGAGAATAGTTGTAGCGACATTTCATGCACTTTGTCTACGTCTAATAGATGACCTTGATGTGCCTTTATCATTATCTGGATCTGATGACCAAGTCTCTTCAAATAATACCGATCCATAGCCTAGATCATTCAAAGTTCATGGAGAAAAAACAAATTGGAAAACTAGGGCAAAAAAATCACTATCTTACTAGTATATTAGGCTAGATAAATCAAACACAAGAGAAAGAAGATACGGCAATGTAATTTAATTACCTCAAATTTCTAGCTACAATTGTTGGCGTTGTCTACTTGCGGCGATCTGCTTGCCGCCAGGCGCTATCGTGGACGGCAGACGCGTTGAGCAACACGAAGAGACGAGGAGAGATGAGAATTGGAAACAAACAGCGAGAGACGAGGCGTGCATGCGCTGTTACAAACTAATCACGATTTAGGCCGGTGCATGGGTGTACACTCATGTGCAGTGGGCTTTTGGGCCCTTTGTCACGTACTCACGCTATTTAATGGGGTCAACAAAGATTTTTTATTGGGTTCACCTGAGGCTTGTATGTACATACTAGCACGTACGTGACAAAATCCATTGGGTTCACTTGAACCCAATGCCTGTACGCTGGCTCCGCTGCTGGCTGTGCCATGGCAACCAGAGAAGGAAGGGAATGGAGGTAGGGGATCGAGAGGTAGGAGACGATGGCGGCGGGTGGAACTGGGGATCGAAAGGAGGCCGGGACGACTGGCGTGCTGGGTCGTGCGGGCAGCGCGGTCGTTTGCCTGGACGTGTGGGTGATTTTATCACACATCGGACATGCGGGCTGTGGCTGCGCGCGCCCGGACGAGGTCGTGCGTGTGGGTTCGTCTTCGTGCCACACAGGGCGTGTGGCACAACCATCCGATACACCACACGTGGGGCAGTTATCGGCGTCCTAGATATATTGTCATGATATAAGAACGCATTACACACAGAAACGAAAATCAAACTGTATGTACACATAACCCATTTCATGAATCTTGGTGTAAATCGGCAGCACATGATTCGCGTGCACCTGGACCCGCATGCTCCCGGTCAATGCTCCAGCTTGCGCCTGCAGGTGGGTATATTGCTGGAGTAGTAATTAGCTCGATCTTGCGTAATAACTCAGAGGGGTCAGACTATTCCAAATCCAAAGATAGAAAAGAGAGGAAAGCAGTTATGTTCCTAGCCAGAATAGGAAGCTAATAATTACTTCCCCCTTCCGAATCTTATCAGAGAAGTAACTTTGCTCTATATGTATGCAAAAGAGGATGATGTCTCTCGCCTCCATTCGGCAGCAAACTTAACTAGAGTTATATAGATGTGATAGTTGTGATTGAGTAGATGGAAGGAGATCTGCGAGGTCGACCGGCGGAGGCGAGAGAGAACGCCGGATGCAGCCAGTTCGCCGCCATCGTCATCATCTTCTTCTTTGGTCGCGTTGGCCTTTTGCTCGTGCTGGCCTCCCACTTCGGTGCCGCCGACCCTCTGATCTGGTGGCAGCAAAGGGCGTACGCAGCAGATGACGGGCCTGGTGGCAACGTGGTGGCGCCCGACCAGCTCCTCCCCCCGGACTTGCAAGACAACAATCCAGCGGCGTGCCTCAGCCGGCACGAGGCCTGCGGCTGAAGCCCACACGATTCCTGTGCCCCCCTACCTGGTGGAGAGGCTGAGGCGGTACGAGGCCAACCACCGTCGGTGCGGCCCGCGCACGGCGCTCTACCGCGAGGCCGTTTCGCGGCTCCGGTCTGCCGCCCGCAACGCAGACCACGCCGCCGCCGGCGATCGTCATCGTACATGTAAGTACGTGGTGTGGGTCCCAACCGAGGGCCTCGGCAACCGGATGCTCAGCCTCGTCTCCACCTTCCTATACGCGCTCCTCACCGACCGCGTCCTCCTCGTCCATGAGCCCCCGGAGATGGAGGGCCTCTTCTGCGAGCCCTTCCCCGGGACCACGTGGCTGCTCCCGCCGGCCGATTTCCCCCACAAGCTCGACGCCGCCGCCTTCTCCTCCCGCTCCAAGGAGAGCTACGTCAACATGCTCCATAACAACATCATCCGCTACGGCTACGGCGACGGTGCTGCCGGCTTACGTCTACCTCCACCTGGAGACCGTGTTTCTTCTCACCGAGAGCGTAAAGCTCCGGCTCCAGAACCACACGTTCTGCGAAGAGGACCACCGTTTTCTCAACAAGTTCGACTGGATGGTGGTCAAGTCCGACAACTACTTTGCGGTGGCGCTGTTCATGATGCCCATGTACCGCCGCGAGCTTGAACAGATGTTCCCGGCGAAAGGGGCGGTGTTCCACCATCTTGGCAGGTACCTCCTCCACCCGGGAAACCGGGTGTGGGGGATGGTGGACAGGTTCTTTGAGGGGTACCTCGCCGGTGCCGACGAGCGTCTCGGCATGCATGTGCGCAACAAGCAGATCTTCCCGGTGCCGCCCGAAATCATGTTCGAACAGATCCTCCGGTGCGCGCGGGAGCATCATCTTTTGCCGCAGGTACTACCCACCAGCGAACAACCGACGGCGGAGGCGAAGAAGAAGAAGAAGAAGGCCGTCGCAGTCCTGATGCTTTCCCTGAAGCCTGAGTACCATGACAAGCTGCACGCCATGTACTACACGAACGCGACGGCGGCCGCCGACGTGGTGGTGTCGGTGCACCAGCCGAGCCACGACGGGGAGCAGCAGTCAGACGCGCGGGCACACAACGAGCGCGCCCTGGCGGAGATCTACCTGCTGAGCTTCTGCGACAGGATGGTGACGACGGGGTGGTCCACGTTCGGGTACGTCGCGCAGGCGCTGGCTGGGATTCGGCCGTGGATGCTGTTGCCGGTGAACCGGAGCAAGATGAGAGCCGACGTGGCGTGCGTGAGGCCGCCGTCTGTGGAGCCCTGCATGCATCCGCAACCGTCATTGCTCACGTGCCAGCAGGGGCCGCGGCATCTGGACGACCCCGTGAAGCGTGTGCCGTTCCTGCGCCACTGCGAAGACGTGCCTCTAGGTCTCAAGCTCTTCGATTGAGCTAAAAACTTACTCCACTTTGTTGTATCCCTGGAATTATAGATATATAATTTCGCAGCGGGAAATCATTTCACCACTCTTCCACCAAACGCATCGTCGTTATTTTTTGGACGCGGATAACTGCCACCCGTGTGGTGTATCGGGTGGGATTGCCGCACGCCCTGTGTGGCACGAAGATGAACCCGCCCGCACGACCGTGTCCGGGCGCGCGCAGCCACAGCACGCATGTCCGTTGTGTGGCAAAATCGCCCACACGTCCGGGCAAACGACCGCCACTATAAAAAATACACTTCCGTGATGATACGTGTTTGTCACAGTAGGTCACGTTTTTTGTCATGCATGTACATCCATGACAAATTTATGACAAAATCAAGATAGTCATACCTGTGCTGTCGTAGGAGTGTTCCATGACATTACCAAAATTATCATCACGGAAGTGTCCACTTCCATGACGATAAATCGGCGTCCGCGAAGTGCTTTTCGTCAAGGGTGACCGACACGTGGCATCCACCGTAGCGAACGCTGTTAAGCTATCGGGTCGGGTTTTGGATCCGATAACCCGTTAACAGCCCCGACCAATGGGGATTTTCCACGTGTAAAATCATCATTGGCTAGAGGAAACACGTGTCGGCTCATCGTTGGGACATATGTCATCCACTCACCGGACAGAAGGCGCCTATGATACGCTGACACGTGGCACGGCCCAACGGTGGCCCATTCCTGTGAAAAGGCTGGCCCATTCGACTTGGTCAAAAGCTGGCGGGCCGGCCCATGGAAAGCCTGTTAACGATATGTTCGCATATAGCCCATCTACATCACGCTAACCCAAGGCCCGTTCCTCCCTATCCGAATTAGGCCCATTAGCGTCATCTGGGCCATCCAATATAATTCCACCCCGTTTTCACTTCTGGCACATGTATAGCCCATGTATAGCCCATGACGTCTTTCGGCCCATATGAGGCCCTTTGTAACTCTTGGCCCATTAGCGGCCCGTGCTGAAACTGGCCCGTAATGAACAGTGTATTACTTTACACCCATTAATGGCCCGTGGTGAAACTGGTCCGTAATGAACAGTGTATCACTTTATACCCATTAACGGCCCGTTATTCCGTTGGGCCGTTTCCAGCCCAAGTTAAGTTTCAGCCTTCTGAGGGAACATTTATTCTTGGGCTCATTCGCAGCATTCGGTTACTTACGGCCCGTTACTGTCATTTTCTGTTTGTGGGCCAAATTCAGCCCGTCGTTACAGTCGGCCCGTTTGTGGACCGTTAGTCTGTTGGGCCATTTTCATAGCATCACCAAATACGGCCTATTAACGGCCCGTTATGGTCAGCCCATAAAACGTCGATTTCCATTAAAGGTTCGTCTGACCCATTAAAGGCCCGCATAAGAACCATAAATGAGTCGGCGGCCCATGGATCCTACGAGACGTAGAAGGCCCATGGATCCTACGAGACGTAGAAGGCACATGGATCCTATGATACGTACAAGGCCCATGGATCCTACGAGACGTAGATGGCCCATGGATCCTACGAGACGTAGAAGACCCATGGATCCTACGAGACGTAGAAGGCCCATGGATCCGACGGCCCGTGAAGGGCCATGGTCGGGCGAGTTGGCCCCTGTTTGAATGATATAGCATATTCAAAGAATTATCCTACTCAATACTATCACCTCTAAGAAGCATACACTATACAACAAAGAGATCAAGGCATAGAAAGGTAGAATAATCCTACACTATACAATAAATTAATTACAGCCGATTATACCCACTGGGCATTATGGTTTGGCACAGGTGATAATAAAGCATACACAAACAGCAAATTACATACACTGGGCAAATACAACTCATACATCATGGACGCGCATCAACTTAACTCCATTTAAACTATAATCTCTTCAGAAAATAGGATTGGCTAGATTCAGATAGCACAAATTTCAGTCTGCAAAATCTCCAATTCCTTCATGGTTATCTCAGTGTCTTGTTTCATTTTTTTGACTCCTGCATCTAATACGTGCATGTCTAGTCTCAACTTGTTGATTATACGTTGAAAATCATGTAAACATTGTCTTGCCACCTCTAGTTGATGCTCGAGAACATCAGCACATTCCAATTCCAATCAATAATCATTCGGTAACGGCCATGCCGCACTGCTCGCAGATCTTTGTGTTGATGTCACTTCATCCTGAAATGTTTCTGTAAGTACACATGACTAGGGCAAAAATATAGTTACAACAGTGAAGCGAACAAGACACTATTTTGTACTACATGGCAAAACAGGACTAACAATAATGTTACATGTCATTTAAAAAAGATGTTACACGTCATGAAGCATAAGCAGGTGATATTTTAAAAATTATAAAAAAGATAGTCTGTGCAGCCTGCATACAGAAATCCCTCTTAGCTCACCAGAGGAGCATGATGTTGGGGCCTAATTGAAAACACAGACAAGTTACAAATTTAGACAGCACATTGCATATTAGTAAGCAAGCAGTTGGCCATTCTGTGCCTCAATTAAAGTCTTAGGGAGCATAATGAACAGCAGAGGGTTTCATACAAACATACTACAGCAGGCAAAACTATGCAATCATTAGCGTAGTATAAACTAGATTGTGAGCCTCATGCAATAATAGTTGGTTAATAGACTTCAAAGCTTCAGGCACACTTTGGCAGAGTAATTAAATGGTAAGGCCTTTAATTATGTCAGCTAATAGTGATACAAGTACCGAACATCAAACATGATTATTTGGGCATCTCATTAACTGAGGACGAATAAAGCAATTGAAAAGAGAAAATTAACTATGCCTGAAACAAACAAGGAATTGAACTGTTGAGTTGCATACAGTGACTTACCTTAGCAGGTTGAAGAGGCTCAGCACAACTCCTACTTCTCTTGCAAGGCTCCTTCCTAACATCTTGTACTTGCAAGTCCTCAATCTTATCTTCATTGCACCCCCTCTGCAAGTGGACACAAACTAGTTACTCGTCTCCTTGGAAGATAAATATGCATACTTTCCAGTCTGTGAACACAAAAGGATGAGATTATAACAAAACAACACCACATAATGAAACATGCCGCATCTCTTGCACTTGCACACAATGAAATGAGCATTTACTATGTCTGCACTATGTAAAAACTAGGCATACCTTCGAACTGGATCTCCAGGTACTCTTGGAGAGCCTAATGTTATCTTTGAAAAGGTAGCAGCACAAACATAAGGCCTTATGCACTTTGTCACTATACTCAAGCCAACGATCATATTTATCAAATCAATCTGGATTAAATATTCGTTGAGTATCTCCAATCTCCCTCTACGGGTAATCAAAATTAGCCGATGGCCTGAAGGGCCCCTTGTTAAATATATGCGCCTAATATCATCTTGCTTCTTTGGATTTTTTGTGTACTCTGAAATTCTCTTTTGGTCAGCTTTATCATAAGGCAACTCATCTAAATTAATTTTTGTATGAATAGTAGGCTTCACGAGAATAGTTGTAGCGGCATTTCATGCACTTTGTCTACATCTAATAGATGACCTTGACGTGCCTGTATCATTTTCTGGATCTGATGACCAAGTCTCTTCAAATAATACCGATCCATAGCCTAGATCATTCAAAGTTCATGGAGAAAAACAAATTGGAAAACTAGGGCAAAAAAATCACTATCATACTAGGATATTAGGCTAGATAAATCAAACACAAGAGAAAGAAGATACGGCAATGTAATTTAATTACCTCAAATTTCTAGCTACAATTGTTGGCGTTGTCTACGTGCGGCGATCTGCTTGCCGCCAGGCGCTATCATGGGCGGCAGAGGCGCCGAGCAACACGAAGAGACGAGGAGAGATGAGAATTGGAAACGAACAGCGAGGCGAGGTGTGCGTCTTGCTGTTACAAATTAATCACAATTTAGGCCGGTGCGTGGGTGTACACTCATGCGCGGTGGGCTTTTGGGCCCTTTGTCACGTACTCACGTTATTTAATGGGGTCAACAATGATTTTTTATTGGGTTCACCTGAGGCATGTATGTACTTACTAGCATGTACGTGAAAAAATCCATTGGGTTCACTTGAACCCAATGCCTGTACGCTGGCTCCGCCGTTGGCTGTGCCATGGCAACCAGAGAAGGAAGGGAATGGAGGTAGGGGATCGAGAGGTAGGAGACGACGGTAGCCGGTGGAACTAGGGATCGAAAGGAAGCCGGGACGGGGCGTCTTTGGAGTCGTCGCGAGCAGCGTGATCGTTTACTGGACGTGTGGGTGATTTTGCCACACATCGGACATGCGGGCTGTGGCTGCGCACGCCCGGACGCGGTCGTGCGTGCGGGTTCGTCTTCGTGCCACGCAGGGCGTGCGGCACAACCATCCGATACACCACACGTGTGGCGGTTATCGGCGTCCTAGATATATTGTCATGATATAAGAACGCATTACACACAGAAACGAAAATCAAACTGTATGTACACATAACCCATTTCACGAATCTTGGTGTAAATCGGGAGCACATGATTCGCGTGCACCTGGACCCGCATGCTCCCGGTCAATGCTCCAGCTTGCACACAGGGTGGGTATATTGCTGGAGTAGTAATTAGCTCGATCTTGCGTAATAACTCGGAGGGGTCAGACTATTCCAAATCCAAAGATAGAAAAGAGAGGAAAGCAGTTATGTTCCTAGCCAGAATAGGAAGCAAATAATTACTTCCCCCTTCTGAATCTTATCGGAGAAGTAACTTTGCTCTATATGTATGCAAAAGAGGATGATGTCTCTCGCCTCCATTCGGCAGCAAACTTAACTAGAGTTATATAGATGTGATAGTTGTGATTGAGTAGATGGAAGGAGATCTGCAAGGTCGGCCGTCGGAGGCGAAAGAGAAACACCGGGATGCAGCTAGTTCGGCCGCCATCATCATCATCTTCTTCTTTGGTCGCGTTGGCCTTTTGCCGTCTTGGCCTCCCACTTGATTGCCGCCGACCCTCGATCCTGGTGGCAGCAAAGGCGTCGCAGCGGATGGCGAACTGGCGGCAACGCGGTGGCGCCCGACCAGCTCCTCCCCCCGGACTTGGAAGACAACAATCCGGCGGCGTGCCTCAGCCGGCACGAGGCCTGCAGGCGCTGGAAGCCCACGCAGTTCCCTGTGCCCCCCTACCTGGTGGAGAGGCTGAGGCGGTACGAGGCCAACCACCGTCGGTGCGGCCCGCGCACGGCGCTCTACCGCGAGGCCGTTTCGCGGCTCCAGTCTGCCGCCCGCAATGCAGACCACGCCACCGCCAGCCATCGTCATCGTACATGTAAGTACGTGGTGTGGGTCCCAACCGAGGGCCTCGGCAACCGGATGCTCAGCCTCGTCTCCACCTTCCTATACGCGCTCCTCGCCGACCGCGTCCTCCTCGTCCATGAGCCCCCGGAGATGGAGGGCCTCTTCTGCGAGCCCTTTCCCGGGACCACGTGGCTGCTCCCGCTGGCCGATTTCCCCCACAAGCTCGACGCCGCCGCCTTCTCCTCCCGCTCCAAGGAGAGCTACATCAACATGCTCCATAACAACATCATCCGCTTCTGACTCTGGCGGCGGCCTTCATGTGCCAGCCGTCTTTGTCGGCTTACGTCTACCTCCACCTGGAGACCGTGTTTCTTCTCACCGAGAGCGTAAAGCTCCGGCTCCAGAACCACACGTTCTGCGAAGAGGACCACCGTTTGCTCAACAAGTTCGACTGGATGGTGGTCAAGTCCGACAACTACTTTGCGGTGGCGCTATTCATGATGCCCATGTACCGCCGCGGGCTTGAACGGATGTTCCCGACGAAAGGGGCGGTGTTCCACCATCTTGGCAGGTACCTCCTCCGCCCGGGAAACCGGGTGTGGGGGATGGTGGACAGGTTCTTTGAGGGGTACCTCGCCGGTGCCGACGAGCGTCTCGGCATGCATGTGCGCAACAAGCAGATCTTCCCGGTGCCGCCCGAGATCATGTTCGAACAGATCCTCCGGTGCGCGCGGGAGCATCATCTTTTGCCGCAGGTACTACCCACCAGCGAACAACCGATGACGGAGGAGAAGAAGAAGAAGAAGAAGGCCGTCGCAGTCCTGATGCTTTCCCTGAAGCCTGAATACGATGACAAGCTGCACGCCATGTACTACACGAACGCGATGGCGGCCAGCGACGTGGTGGTGTCGGTGCACCAGCCGAGCCACGACGGGGAGCACCAGTCAGACGCGCGGGCACACAACAAGCGCGCCATGGTGGAGATCTACCTGCTGAGCTTCTGCGACAGGATGGTGACGACGGGGTGGTCCACGTTCAGGTATGTCGCGCAGGCGCTGGCTGGGATTCGGCCGTGGATGCTGTTGCCGGTGAACCGAAGCAAGATGAGAGCCAACATGGCGTGCGTGAGGCCGCCGTTTGTGGAGCCCTGCATGCATCCGCAACCGTCATTGCTCACGTGCCAGCAGGGGCCGCGACATCTGGACGGCCCCGTGAAACGTGTGCCGTTCCTGCGCCACTGCGAAGACGTGCCTCTTGGTCTCAAGCTCTTCGATTGAGCTAAAAACTTACTCCACTTTGTTGTATCCCTGGAATTATAGATATATAATTTCGCAGCGGGAAATCATTTCACCACTCTTCCACCAAACGCATCATCTTGGACGCTGATAACTGCCACACGTGTGGTGTATCGGGTGGTTGTGCCGCACGCCCTGTGTGGCACGAAGACGATCCCACCCGCACGACCGTGTCCGGGCGCGTGCAGCCATAGCCCGCATGTCCGGTGTGCGGCAAAATCACCCGATACAATCAAGGGGGCTCCTAGGGTCGGTCGAGGCTCTGATACCAACTTGTCACGCCCAAGATGCGACCCTATCCTAAAGGAACTCGATGGTCCCACCAAGGATAGAAGCGCATCTTGAAGACGCTTTTGCAAGGTGGATATCATTACATCAACATTACATAATGCATAGGGATACATACATAAGGCACGAGTGCCACAAGAATACATCAACATCATATACAAGATCAACATCCGACTACGGATGAATCATAAACAGAAACTCAAACAACATCCACCCTGCTAGCCCAGGCTGCCGACCTGGAACCTATCCCCTGATCAAAGAAGAAGCAGAAGAAGAACTCCAATACAAGCAAACATCGCTCTCACGTCATGATCATCGCAAACCTGTACCTGCAACTGGTGGTGTAGTAATCTGTGAGCCACGAGGACTCAGCAATCCCATTACCATGGGTATCAAGACTAGCAAAGCTTAAAGGGAAAGGAAGGGGTAAAGTGGTGAGGTTTGCAGCAGCGACTAAGCATATATGGTGGCTAACATACGCAAATGAGAGCGAGAAGAGAAACAAAGGAACGGTCGTCAACTAGTAATGATCAAGAAGTGATCCTGAGCTCCTACTTACGTCAAACATAACCCAAGAAACCGTGTTCTCCTCTCGATCAACCCCGAAAAGAGACACTCACGGTTACGCATTACCTGCGTTGGTGTATTTTAGAAGAGTTTACTTCAAGTTTACTACAACCGGATATTAACAAATTCCCATCTGCCACATAACATGAGCACGGCTCTCGAAAGTCTATACCCTGCAGGGTGTGCCAACTTAGCCCATGATAAGCTCTCGCGATCAACGAAGGATATTCCTTCTCCCGGGAAGACCCGATCGATCTCGGAATCCGGCTACAAGACATTTCGACAAAGAATAAAACAAGACCAGCAAAGCCGCCCGATGTGCCGACAAATCCCGATAGGAGTTGCACGTACCTCGTTCTCGAGGCACACCGGATAGGTCAGCCTCTGAGTAAAACCAGCCCTCGAGTTGCCCGTGGTGGCCCCTGATCTGCCCGTTTCGGACCAACACCGAAGGAGCACCGGCCCGGGGGCTAAAATAAAGATGACCCTTGGGCTCAAAACCCAAGGGAAAAAAAAAAAGGGCTAGGTGAGGCAAATGGTAAAACCAAGGTTGGGCCTTCTTTGGAGGAGTCTTATTCAAAGCGAACTGTCAAGGGGGTCCCATAAATCATCCAACCGCGTTAGGGACGCAAAATCCGGGAACATAATACCGATATGACGGAAACTAGGGTGGCAAGAGTGGAACAAAACACTAGGCATAAGGCCGAGCCTTCCACCCTTTACCAAGTATATAGATGCATTAATAATATAAGAGATATTGTGATATCCCAACATAAACATAATCCAACATGGAGCAATCTTCATCTTCACCTGCAACTAGCAACGCTATAAGAGGGCTGAGCAAAGCGGTAACATAGCCAAACAACGGTTTGCTAGGAAGGGTGCAAAGGTTAGAGGCTGGCATGGCAAATTGGGAGGCTTGAAGAGCAAATGATAGGTAGCGCAGCATAGCGATAGAACGAAGCAACTAGCATAGCAATGATAGTAATGAGATCCAAGGTGACGGTCATCTTGCCTGAAATCCCGCAAGGAAGAAGAACGAGTCCATGAAGAAGACGAACGGATGAAGCCGAACCAAGCGTGAGCGAGCGAATCCTCACGATCATAGCAAGCAGGAACTATCGAGAAGAAGCACACAACAAAGTAAACACACCACACATGAACAAGACATGATGCACAACAAGCATGATGCATGACAAAGCTACATGGAGCTACTCATGGCAAGAGATGATGCATACAAGAGCAACACATCAAAGCAAGTTTAAATAAGGCCGGAAACAACATATAACAATTCTGGTAAGTCCTCATATGCATATTTCGAAATTGGTCCAGATCTGAATAGACCTTATGTTAGTTTTTAAACAGCAAGTTAAGATGCACCACGATGATCTACACGAAATTCTAGTCAAGTTACATATAAAGTTCATTTAATTGAGACTACTGCCTAGAAGATATGAGCAAAACAAGTTAAACATGGCATTGGTGCAAAATGCATACAAACATCAATCAAACACCTCAAAACAAGGATGCAACATGATAATATGAAACTACATGCAAAATCAAGCAAGTTTCATATAGAGCACACTCAAAACGGAGCGACGGTTCAACACATACACATGAAACAAGTTTAAAGGACAAGCTGTCCAAAACAGCAACTAGGCATATTGTAAGCATCAAAACAACATGCTACAGCATCTTAACATGAGAACAAAAGGCATGGGCACGATGTACAGGTAAAGCATTACAAAACATGAACACTGAGCTATCTCCAGAAATCACTAGAACATGCTCAAACACGCATGGCAAGATTGCATATAATAACAGTTTCAGACTTATCAGGAAATAACATCAGGTTGCAATGTTTAGAGCTATCAAACAACATGTTACAGGAAGTAATCATGGAGAACAAAGGCATGGCATGAATCTACTAATTGCATAGTACAAAAGTCCCTTACTGACCATGAGCCAAAAAGGATCAGAAGATATGATAGCAGCCATGTAAACATGGCAAGTTATATTACAGATTCATACATGACAGGAACAACGATAAGTAGACATGTTGGTGAGATTGAACCACTCACCACAGAGTAATACATGTCATGGCAAGGAAACCAATAGTAAGAAGACATGTTTATTAAGCTAAGTATTGTAAGAGCAAGTTCATAGAGTGCATGGACCACTAGTAAATCACATGGCAAAACTGAACTTCATGTTAACATGCTGACAGCAAATTATTTAGCAACTTTGTAGCAAGATTATAACAAGCTACAACAGGCTATAAATGCAACCAGGGGCATGGATGGATAGATCATGACATGTAGAACAAAACACCTTTAATGAACATCTCCATATTATGCATATAATGACTTGTAGCAGCAGGTTAACATAGCATCATGATATAGCAGATTCTGTCAGGAAAACAGCAACAGCAAGTACCCTACTTAACAAACTTGATGCACTCACTACACAAATCACAAAAATACATCGCAAGCACCCCTGAGAAGATAGTGTGGCATAGATCAAAACACATGTAGACATCAACCTCATAGGATGCACACATCAAATGCAACAAAAATGACAAATCATCAAGTTATAACAGTTTCAGTAGGTTAACATCATATAGCACTCTTGCAACGATGATTCATGCATCAAGATGAACTCAAATGAAAATTATGCAATAGAATGAAATGAAGTACTCGTCGAGGCGAACAATTTAACATATTACACGTACGAAACGGAGCAATATGCAGCAAGTTATGATGCGATAAACATGGCATGAAAATGCAAATATTACGGGACAGGCAAAAAAACGGGGTCAACCTTAGGGTTCATCCGGATCTGAATCTGGCGCGTTTCACGGGGATCGCCGGAGCTGCACGCCGGCGAGCTCGGCGGAACAGCGGGACGGCGCGGAGGACGAGGGGAAGGGCGGATCCGGGGCGGTGGCGACCGTCCGGCGAGGAGCGGGCCGGCGAGGAGCGGGCCGCGGATCTGTCGGGCGGCGATGGCTGCCGCGACGGCCGTGGAGGCGCGCCGGGCGCGAGGCGGCGCCATGAGCGTCGCTGACCCTCGGTGGGCGCGGCGAAGCGTCTGCGGCGCCGACGAGGCGGCGGACGGCGGCAACCGGCGGACGCTGGTTCGCGGGCGGCGGGCGGCTGCCCGGCGGCTCAAGGGTTTCGCGATGGGCTCCTCGGCTGGCGGCGCGGGGTGGAGAGAGAGAGAGAGAGGACGAGGTGGCGGCGCGCGAGTGGCTGAGGCGGCGGGGTTGCTGACGTGGCGCGACGGGATTGGCCGGAGCGACGTGTCCGGCGGACATGTCCGGCGCGGATGGACATGTCCGGCGGCGCGAGGAAGACGAAGCTAGGGTTTGGACTGCGAATTTTCGGGGGGAGATACATATTTATAGGTAGAGGGAGCTAGGAGACTCCAAATGAGGAGCGGTTTTCGGCCACGCGATCGTGATCGAACGACCGAGAGCATAGAGGGGAGTTTGCTGGGTTTTGGGCCACTTTGGAAGGGGTGTTGGGCTGCAAAGAGAAGGGGGTTTTGCGATTACCCGGTTAACCGTTGGAGTATCAAACGACCTCCAAATGGCACGAAACTTGAGAGGCGGTCTACCGGTGCTATACCAAGGCCGCTTGACAAACCTCGGTCCATTCCGAGACCGTTTAACACCCGCACATGAAAAGAGGTAAAAGGGGGCGCCGGGGAACATAGGAGTGCCGGATTGCAAAATGGACAACGGGGAAAATGCTCGGATGCATGAGACGAACAAGTATGCAAATGCGATGAACATGACGACATTATAAAAATGCAGATGATGACATGGCATAGGAGAGACACTCAAGCAAATGACATGGCAACGACGGCGAATAATCATGGCGGACACTGGCGCGCATCGAATCCGGGGCGTTACAACACTCCTCCACTAACAAGAGATCTCGTCCCGAGATCTTAGGACCGAGACGGGAGGGAAAAGGGATGAGGTGAAACAAGAACTCAAGATAAAAGAGGCAAAGAATCGAGAGCACACGAAAAGAAGAGAGAAGCGACGAGAATGACAAGAATCGAAGGCTCACGGAATCAGATAGACTATGAAACCACTCGTTCTAACCGGAGTGGTTAGAATGAGAAAAGAAACGGATAAGACTGAAAGGATTTAGGCAGCACTCCGGCTAAAACATGGAGGAATAGAACTTGAAATTGAGAGGATGGAATGATACTTGATGAAGACATGACACAAAACCTCCGGAAAGAATTGAAAAAGTTGAATGAAAAGAACGGATAAGAATACGACAACTTGTGCCACGAATGAAATAGAAAGCATCTTTAGAAGGAAGGTTATAACAAGTTGTTGAGAAAATCAACAACGAAAAGAATATGCTTGTTGTGGACTTATAGGTAACATCTCAAGATCATAAGGTGATAACCGGCCACAAACGAAAATGATTTGATAGCTGAGAAGAACGAAGAAATGCAAAACTCCACTTCAAAAGAAAACGGAGAATTAATTGCACTTCGAGAAGCAAGAAGGAAAGATACTTGAACTCCGCCAACAAAATCTTGATGAACTCTTGAAGAAAGAAATAAATCATGAAGAACCACCATGAAGAACTCCGGTAATAAAAGGGATGATGAGATAGAATTGAAGGAAGAAATAATACGATGAGCATTGCGATGATTTAGATGGGGTTTCCGACAAAATAGCCGAGGAAAATTTGAACTCCGGAAAAGAAAAGATGAAAGCACTTGGAACTAGAATTTATTCCTCAAGAATAAACTCCGAAGGAAGGGATTAATCACTTGGATGAAAATAAGAATAAGATTTATTGTATGCTTATCCTTCATCAAATTAAATTGATGACAAGCAATGGGTTTTGCATACTACTTATTCTTCTTGAAAAAGAATTGAGAAGTGACATATCACAAACTTGAGAAGGTCTTCATGAACCACCGGTAGGATTGGAAAGAACGAATGAATTAATATGATAATCAAAGAAAAAGAATCTTGAACGAACCACTGTAAGAATTCAAAAATGACTGATGAAAGAGAATGAATCACCGGGAATAATTCGAGAGGATAATATGAAGCTAGAACCACGAATCTTCGAAAGAACGGGCAAGATTTAGAGGAAAACTCTTCTTCAATCTTAAAATGGCAACGAGAAACACCGCATAAATTATTGAGATACTCCGGGAGAATGAAAAGAGGAAGGGTTGACCCAAAGATGAAAAGAATTAGAAAGCGATCTTGGAGAAGGCATGTGACTGATGGAATCCATTCTTACGTCACAACTTGAAAAGAATTGAGAATAACTCCGGGGGAATTAGAAGAGTCAGGTAAGATCCTGGAAAAAAACCTGTGGGTTAGGGCCCACTGAAGAGATAACACCGTTGAAAGGATTATCGAAGAGATGATACACCGGAACGATTGAAAGACTTGAATGATGTGACAACCTCAAATTAATTGGAACACCGAAAAAATCTCCTGAGATGTCTTCCGAACTCCGTAATGATTGAATGGCGAGAGGCAAACGAGCAAGGAGAACACTTGATCGAAGGAAAAAAATTGTGATCAACCCGAAAACTTGAATTGAGTCCACCGGAGAAGAAAAGAGATGAAGAATGTCGTACAAAACGAGAATTCACCGGTTGAAATAATTGAGGGAAGACTGAAGAGGCTCCACATGAATGAAATTGATGGTCGAAAAAGACTCAGGCTCCGGGAATAAGAGGGTGGAGGGCGGGAATAACAAAGGCAACTTGGAAGGGGAAACTGACGAATGAGTTCAAGAGGAAACACCGGTTGAAATCATTGAGGAAAGAAAGCAAAGACTTCGCACGAGTAGAATGGATACTCGATTACGGACTCCGGTTCCGAGAAGAAGAAGGGTGGGCGGGTGGGAAAAGAAAACAACTAAGGATTGAACTTGACAACGATGAAGAGGCTCGAGTCAACTTGACGAGAAATGCACCGGATAAAAAGAGCTGAGACCCAACGAACGAAAAACTAACCACGTGATCCTAAAGAAAAATTTGAAGGGGAAGAGGAGTAGTTCAAAACGCCTACATCAGGATTCCTTACCAGAGCGACGAAGGGGCTGAGGAGTAAAAAGAATTCCTACTCTCTGATATAACTAAACTCCGAAATCAGTTTTTTTCCAGACTCGACAACGGCCAAACTACACGATCAATCAAGGGGGCTCCTAGGGTCGGTCGAGGCTCTGATACCAACTTGTCACGCCCAAGATGCGACCCTATCCTAAAGGAACTCGATGGTCCCACCAAGGATAGAAGCGCATCTTGAAGACGCTTTGCAAGGTGGATATCATTACATCAACATTACATAATGCATAGGGATACATACATAAGGCACGAAAGTGCCACAAGAATACATCAACATCATATACAAGATCAACATCCGACTACGGATGAATCATAAACAGAAACTCAAACAACATCCACCACCTTTAGCCCAGGCTGCCGACACAGAACCTATCCCCGATCAAAGAAGAAGCGAGAAGAAGAACTCCAATACAAGCAAACATCGCTCTCACATCATGATCATCGCAAACCTGTACACAACTGGTGGTGTAGTAATCTGTGAGCCACGAGGACTCAAAGAATCCCATTACCATGGGTATCAAGACTAGCAAAGCTTAAAGGGAAAGGAAGGGGTAAAGTGGTGAGGTTGCAAAGAGCGACTAAGCATATATGGTGGCTAACATACGCAAATGAGAGCGAGAAGAGAAACAAAGGAACGGTCGTCAACTAGTAATGATCAAGAAGTGATCCTGAGCTCCTACTTACGTCAAACATAACCCAAGAAACCGTGTTCTCCTCTCGATCAACCCCGAAAAGAGACACTCACGGTTACGCATTAACGGTTGGTGTATTTTAGAAGAGTTTACTTCAAGTTTACTACACCGGATATTAACAAATTCCCATCGCCACATAACCGCGGGCACGGCTCTCGAAAGTTTATACACCGCAGGGTGTCCCAACTTAGCCCATGATAAGCTCTCGCGATCAACGAAGGATATTCCTTCTCCCGGAAGACCCGATCAGTCTCGGAATCCCGGCTACAAGACATTTCGACAAGCAATAAAACAAGACCAGCAAAGCCGCCCGATGTGCCGACAAATCCCGATAGGAGTCGACGTACCTCGTTCTCGAGCACACCGGATAGGTCAGCCTACGAGTAAAACCAGCCCTCGAAGTTGCCCGTGGTGGCCCATGATCTGCCGTTCGGACCAACACTCGAAGGAGCACCGCCCGGGGGCTAAAATAAAGATGACCCTTGGGCTCCTAAACCCAAGGGAAAAAAGGGCTAGGTGAGGCAAATGGTAAAACCAAGGTTGGGCCTTCTTTGGAGGAGTCTTATTCAAAGCGAACTGTCAAGGGGTCCCATAAATCACCCAACCGCGTTAGGGACGCAAAATCCGGGAACATAATACCGATATGACGGAAACTAGGGTGGCAAGAGTGGAACAAAACACCAGGCATAAGGCCGAGCCTTCCACCCTTTACCAAGTATATAGATGCATTAATAATATAAGAGATATTGTGATATCCCAACATAAACATAATCCAACATGGAGCAATCTTCATCTTCACCGCAACTAGCAACGCTATAAGAGGGCCGAAAGCAAAGCGGTAACATAGCCAAACAACAACGGTTTGCTAGGAAGGGTGCAAAGGTTAGAGGCTGGCATGGCAAATTGGGAAGCTTGAAGAGCAAATGATAGGTAGCGCAAAGATAGCGATAGAACGAAGCAACTAGCATAGCAATGATAGTAATGAGATCCAAGGTGACGGTCATCTTGCCTGAAATCCTGCAAGGAAGAAGAACGAGTCCATGAAGAAGACGAACGGATGATAGTAATGAGATCCAAGGTGACGGTCATATAGAGCACACTCAAAACGGAGCGACGGTTCAACACATACACATGAAACAAGTTTAAAGGACAAGCTGTCCAAAACAGCAACTAGGCATATTGCAAGCATCAAAACAACATGCTACAGCATCTTAACATGAGAACAAAAGGCATGGGCACGATGTACAGGTAAAGCATTACAAAACATGAACACTGAGCTATCTCCAGAAATCACTAGAACATGCTCAAACACGCATGGCAAGATTGCATATAATAACAGTTTCAGACTTATCAGGAAATAACATCAGGTTGCAATGTTTAGAGCTATCAAACAACATGTTACAGGAACTTATCATGGCAAACAAAGGTATGGCATGAATCTACTAATTGCATAGTACAAAATTCCTTACTGACCATGAGCCAAAAAGGATCAGAAGATATGATAGCACCCATGTAAACATGACAATATTATTACAGATTCATACATGGCAGGAACAACGATAAGTAGGCATGTTGGTGAGATTGAACCGCTCACCACAGAGCAATACATGTCATGGCAAGGCAACCAACAGTACGAAGACATGTTTACGAAGCTAAGCATGGCAAGATCAAGTTCATAGAGTGCATGGACCACTAGTAAATCACATGGCAAAACTGAACTTCATGTTAACAGACTGACAGCAACATTATTTAGCAACTTTGGAGCAAGATTGTAACAAGCTACAGCAGGCTATAAATTCAACCATGGGCATGGATGGATAGACCATGACATGTAGAACAAAACAACCTTAGTTAACATCTCCAGATTATGCATAGAATGACTTGTAGCAGCAGGTTAACATAGCACCATGATATAGCAGATTTTGTCAGGAAAACAGCAACAACAAGTACCCTACTTAACAAACTTGATGCACTCACTACACAAATCACAAAAATACATGGCAAGCACCCCTGAAACGATGGCATGACATAGATCAAAACACATGTAGACATCAACCTCATAGGATGCACACATCAAATGCAACAAAAATGACAAATCATCAAGTTATAACAGTTTCAGCAGGTTAACATCATATTGCACTCTTGCAACAATGATTCAGGCGTCAAGATGAACTCAAATGAAAATGATGCAATGGAATGAAATGAAGTACTCGTCGAGGCGAACAATTTGACATATTACACGCATGAAACGGTGCAATATGCAGCAAGTTATGATGCGATGAACATGGCATGAAAATGCAAATATTACGGGACTTGGGCAAAAAACGGGGTCAACCTTAGGGTTCATCCGGATCTGAATGTGGCGCGTTTCACGGGGATCGCCGGAGCTGCACGCCGGCGAAGCTCGGGCGGAACAATGAGCGGACGGCGCGGAGGACGAGGGGAAGGGCGGATCCGGGGCGGTGGCGACCGTTCGGCGAGGAGCGGGGCCGCCGGATCCGGTCGTTGGGGCGGCGACGGGCTGCGACGGCCGGGGAGGCGCGGCCGGGCGCGGAGGCGGTGCCGGCGCGGAGCGGCAGCGCGGCCCTCTGGTGGGCGCGGGTGACGAGGCGGCGCCGACGAGGCGGCGGACGGCGGCGGTCCGGCGGACGCTGTGGTTCTGGGCACGGCGGCGGCGGCCCGGGCGGCCGGCATGGGCTCGCGATGGGCGGCTCGGGCGGCGGGTGGAGAGAGAGAGGACGAGGTGGCGGCGCGCGAGTGGCTGAGGCGGCGGGGTTGCTGACGTGGCGCGACGGGATTGGCCGGAGCGACGTGTCCGGCGGACATGTCCGGCACGGATGGACATGTCCGGCGGCGCGAGGAAGACGAAGCTAGGGTTTGGACTGCGAATTTTCGGGGGGAGAGACATATTTATAGGTAGAGGGAGCTAGGAGACTCCAAATGAGGAGCGGTTTTCGGCCACGCTCTCGTGATCGAACGACCGAGAGCATAGAGGGGGGTTTGCTGGGTTTTGGGCCACTTTGGAAGGGGTGTTGAGCTGCAAAGAGAAGGGGGTTTTGCGGTTACCCGGTTAACCGTTGGAGTATCAAACGACCTCCAAATGGCACGAAACTTGACAGGCGGTCTACCGGTGCTATACCAAGGCCGCTTGACAAACCTCGGTCCATTCCGAGACCGTTTAACACCCGCACATGAAAAGAGGTAAAAGGGGGCGCCGGGGAACATAGGAGTGCCGGATTGCAAAACGGACAACGGGGAAAATGCTTGGATGCATGAGACGAACACGTATGCAAATGCGATGCACATGACGACATGATATAAAATGCAGATGATGACATGGCAAAGAGAGACACGCAAGTACATGACATGGCAACGAGGGTGAATAACTGGCGGACACCTGATGCATCGAATCCGGGGCGTTACACGGCCCGTTTGTGGACCGTTATTCTGTTGGGCCATTTTCATAGCATCACCAAATACGGCCTATTAACGGCCCGTTATGCTCAGCCATAAAATGTACGATTTCGATTAAAGGTCCGTCCACGGCCCATTAAAGGCCCGTACAAGAACCATAAATGAGTTGGCGGCCCATGGATCCTACGAGACGTAGAAGGCCCATGGATCCTACAAGACGTAGAAGGCCCATGGATCATACAAGACATACAAGGCCCATGGATCCTACAAGACGTAGAAGGCCCATGGATCCTATGAGACGTAGAAGGCCCATGGATCCTGCGAGACGTAGAAGGCCCATGGATCCGACGGCCCGTGAAGGGCCATGGTCGGGCAAGATGGCCCCGTCACGAGCGATATAGCATATTCAAAGAATTATCCTACTCAATACTATCACCTCTAAAAATCATACACTATACAACAAAGAGATCAAGGCATAGAAAGGTAGAATAGTCCTACACTATACAATAAAGAAATTACAGCCGATTATACCCACTGGGCATTATGGTTCGGCACAGATGATAATAAAGCATACACAAACAGCAAATTATATACACTGGGCAAATACAACTCATACATGATGGACGCGCATAACTTAACTCCATTTGAACTATAATCTCTTCAGAAAATAGGATTGGCCGGATTCAGATAGCACAAATTTCAGTCTGCAAAATCTCCAATTCCTTCATGGTTATCTGAGTGTCTTGTTTCATTTTTTTGACTCCTGCATCTAATACGTGCATGTCCAGTCTCAACTTGTTGATTATACGTTGACAATCATGTACATGTTGTCTTGCCACCTCTAGTTGATGCTCGAGAACATCAGCACATTCCAATTCAATCCATAATCATTCGGTAACGGCCATGCCGCATCGCCGCATGAGACCTTTGTGTTGATGTCACTTCATCCTGTAATGTTTCTGTAAGTACACATGACTAGGGCAAAAATATAGTTACAACAGTGAAGCGAACAAGACACTATTTTGTACTACATGGCGAAACAGGACTAACAATAATGTTACACGTCACTTTCAAAAAAAATGTTACACGTCATGAAGCATAAGCAGATGATATTTTAAAAATTATAAAAAGATAGTCATGCAGCCTGCATACGAAATCCCTCTTAGCTCACCGTGAGGAGCATGATGTTGGGGCCCAATCGAAAACACGGACAAGTTACAAATTTAGACGGCACGTTGCGTATAAGTAAGCAAGCGATTGGCCATTACAGGCCTCAATTAAAGTCTTAGGGAGCATAATGAACAACGAGAGGGTTTCATACAAACATACTACAACAGGCAAAACTATGCAATCATTAGCGTAGTATAAACTAGATTGTGAGCCTCATGCAATAATAGTTGGTTAATAGACTTGAAGCTTCGTGCACACTTGGCAGTAGTAATTAAATGGTAAGGCCTTTAATTATGTCAACTAATAGTGATACAAGTACCGAACATTAGGCATGATTATTTGTGCATCTCATTAACCAAGGACAAATAAAGCAATTGAAAAGAGAAAATTAACTATGCCTGAAACAAACAAGGAATTGAACTGTTGAGTTGCATACAGTGACTTACCTTAGCAGGTTGAAGAGGCTCAGTGCAGCTCCTACTTCTCTTGCAAGGCTCCTTCCTAACATCTTGTACTTGGAAATCCTCAATCTTATCTTCATTGCACCCCCTCTACAAGGTGACACAAACTAGTTACTCGTCTCCTTGGAAGATAAATATGCATACTTTCCAGTGTGTGAACACAAAGGGATGAGATTATAACAAAACAACACCACACAATGAAACATGCCGCATCTCTTGCACTTGCACACAATGAAATGAGCATTTACTATGTCTGCACTATGTAAAAACTAGGCATACCTTCGAACTGGATCTCCGTGTACTCTTGGAGAGCCCTCTTTGTAGTGTACAACCAAACCTTTATGTCACCTATGAGTTAGACAAGGCCCCACTACAGCAGCCCTTAGTGTTTAAATCGTTGACAAGCTATGTTAGAGTTTTAGGTCAAGAACAACAAGTAATCAAAGCAAACCGTCCTAGTATGGCTAGCTGATGCAAACAAGCAATTGAACAGATGTGTGAGCAAATCTTACATATCAAGAAAAGAAGCAAAGAAGGAGGCTTAAAGACCATCACTTGACTGACCAGATTTAAGGGGCATTTAAACAACATGTGCAACGTATGAACTAACATAAACATTGCATATTCCAGATTCTACAATGGAATGCACATGTATTAGGTTATGCCACGTATGATGATGCCTAAATGTACATATAGCGGTGAGTGATTCATCATTGCACGCACAATTGAATTGCGTGTTAAGGGCCGATTCGATTCCGCCTTTTCGTGGCATATTGTCAAAATAAGCCATAAAAGATGTAAAGAAATCATTTTTGAGTTATGGGCTTGGGCTTAACTAATTTCGCTTTGGAGGGGGTTGTTTCGGGTAGAACCTCACTAAAAATTGAAGGGAAGGGGAATAGTCAAATGACTCCGTTTTCTGCCTATATTACACTCAAAATGCAACTGCTGACACCCGTGTCACACCTAACCCTCAAGTAAAAACAAACACGCAAGCATTCATTGCCCTGCCCGCTTGCATCTCCTCTCCCCTTTCCCTCTACCTCGATCCCACTGCAGCACTAGGGTTCCTCCAGTGAGCCGTCGCCATCGTCCCATCTGGCCTGGTCCTCGGCGATGCTATGTCCAGCTAGGCTACATGGCGGCGGGTGAGCAAATCTCCTGGCTGCTCCTCCCTCTGGCGCCGCCCCTCATTCTCATGGTTTCCGGCAATGCTCCACTATGGTTCGTCCAACGACTACTCCGACGGGCGCCGCACAACTACTGTACCGATGCCACACTGTGGCGAAGGCACCTTATTCCCTCCCTCCTCCCGGGCCATGGCCTTGAGGTCTTTGTTGAAGGATGAGCTCATCCAACAAGGTGAGGATCTCCTCTGATTTTTTGCCAAATTTTCATTCGATCCACTATACGATGAATTGCTATGAGTCGCTTCTGCTGCTATATGATGCATTGCTAGCTGCTCCTGCTGCTACTATATGATGAATTGCTATGAGCTGCTGCTGCTGTATGATGAGTTGCTATGAGGTGCTGCTGCTGCTATATGATGAATTGCTATGAACTGCTGCTGCTGCTATATGATAAGTTGCTACAAGCTGCTCCTGCTGCTGCTATATGATGAGTTACTACAAGCTGCTCCTGCTGCTGCTATATGATGAATTGCTATGAGCTGCTCCTGCTGCTGCTATATGATGAATTGCTATGAGCTGCTCCTGCTGCTGCTATATGATGAATTGCTATGAGCTGCTGCTCGTATATGATGAATTGCGATCACCGACGCCGTATGATGAGTTGCTATGAGCTGCTTTGCTGCTATATGATGCTTTCAGTGGTGCTGCTATACGATAATAACCAGCCACTTGGACCATCGAATTTCAATAAATAATTGTTCTTCATTTAAATGTGGGTCATGCGTTCTTCGTTTAAATTAGGCAATGTGATCTCTATGGAAAACATTGACCAAAGTAGATTGTGCCAAGTAGATGGTATCTTTGTATTTGCATTTTGAGCAAATAGTGATGGTCTGTTTTCCTATCATATTAATTACTGCATTGGGTTCAATTTTTGATGTTTGCAAGTCAAATTAATTTCCATATGGGCAGCAAAATGAAAAAAATATAATGCAATCTAGACTTTCCACTGATCATACCAAAGATAAGCTGAAAACGCAATGAAAAGAACTGGTTGACTTATTACATGGAGCTTATATTCACAAGTGCTTATTTTCTTAGGATAACTCATAATAACTGTCCCTAAGAAACTTGGCTAATAGAACTGGCATACAAATAACATGTCACGATGATTGCAATGGAGGAGTGATGTACCATAGCACCTTTGTATAGGCTCACCGCTGCCTCTCCTTTTTTGCGATGTTCCATGAAATTGCCACATACATCTTGTACTTTTTCATTGTGTAACCCTATGCGCAAGTTGACACGACTAATTTCAGACATCTCTACATGATACTACATTGCATATCCCTTGCATATTTAAACCACCAATTAACGATTGTGTGCGTACCATAAACTAGCCACGACTACGTATGCCGGACTAGCAGGCACTCTAAGGGAGCCTAATGTAGTGCAATCGGAATTCCTACATGCCACCTACGATTTTGTGTAATGTCTTGCCGCTGTTCCTAAATATATGTCTTTGTAGAGATTCCAGTATGGACCACATACAGATGTATATAGATGCATTTTCGAGTGTAGATTCACTCATTTTGCTCCTTATGTAGCCTATAGTGGAATCTCTGCTACGTCTTGAGCTTGCGTTGGTTTTCCCCGAAGAGGAGAGGATGATGCAGCACAGTAGCGTAAGTATTTCCCTCAGTTTTTGAGAACCAAGGTATCAATCCAAGAGAGGAGGCCACGCTGAGTCCCTCGTACTGCACAAAACGATAGCTACTCACAACCAACGCGATTAGGGGTTGTCAATCCCTTCACGGTCACTTACGAGAGTGAGATCTGATAGAGATAATATTTTTGGTATTTTTGGTATAAAGATGCAAAGTGAAAAGTAAAAGCAAAGTAAAAACAAAGTAAGTAAATAAAGTGATGGAGATTGATATGATGAGAATAGACCCGGGGACCATATGTTTCACTAGTGGCTTCTCTCAAGAGCATAGGTATTCTACAGTGGGTGGACAAATTACTGTTGAGCAATTGACATAATTGAGCATAGTTATGAGGTTATCTAGGTATGATCATGTAACGCCCTCGATGCGGCCATATCTCCCACGTGTCGAAGCACGACTTAGAGGCATAACCGCATTGAAAGCAATGTCGCAAGTGAGGTAATCTTCACACAACCCATGTAATACATAAGGGAAAGAGATACATAGTTGGCTTACGATGCCACTTCACGCAATACATAAATAAACATCCATCATCCAGATTACACTCAAGGTCCGACTACGGAACCAAAATAAAAGAAGACTACCCCAAATGCTACACAGATCCCCGATCGTCCCAACTGGGCTCCACTCATCGATCATCGGGAAAAAGACACATAGTAACGACCACGTTCCTCATCGAACTCCCACTTGAGCTCGGTTGCGTCACCGTGCTGGCATCATCGGCACTGCAACTGTTTTGGTAGAATCAGTGAGTCACGGGACTCAGCAATCTCACACCAGCGAGATCAAGACTATTTAAGCTTATAGGAAGGACAGAGTTGTGAGGTGGAGCTACGACAGCGACTAGCATATATGGTGGCTACATTCGCAAAAGAGAGCGAGAAGAGAAGCAAGGCGCGGTCGTGAAGCTAGTAGCGATCAAGAAGTGATCCTGAACTACTTACGTCAAACATAACTCCAACACCGTGTTCACTTCCCGGACTCACGAGAAGAGACCATCACTTACACACTTGATTGATGTATTTTAATTAAGGTCAACTTCGGGTTTTCTACAACCGGACATTAACAAATACCCATCTGCCTCATAACCGCGGGCACGGCTTTCGAAAGATAATACCCTGCAGGGGTGTCCCAACTTAGCTCATTATAAGCTCTCACGGTCAACGAAGGATATTCCTTCTACCGGAAGACCCGATCGATCTCGGAATCCCGGACTACAAGACATTTCGACAAAGAATAAAACAAGACCCGGCAAACCCGCCCGAAAGTGCCGACAAATCCCGATAGGAGCTGCACATATCTCCTACTCAGGGCACACCTTATTAGCAGTCAGTACAACAAAAACCAGAACTCAAGTTTCCTTAAGGGCGCTGCAAAGCGCTCTAGTTTGGGCCAACACTCGAGGAGCATTGGCCGGGGGTTAAATAAAGATGACCCTCGGGCTCGCGAAAACCCGGGGAAAAAGGCTTAGGTGGCAAATGGTAAAACCAATGTTGGGCCTTCTTTGGAGGAGTCTTATTCAAAGCGAACTGTCAAGGGGGTCCCATAAATCACCCAACCGTGTAAGGAACGCGAAATCAAGGAACATAACACCGGTAAGACGGAAACTAGGGCGGCAAGAGTGGAACAAAACACCAGGCATAAGGCCGAGTCTTCCACCCTTTACCAAGTATATAGATGCATTAATTAAACAATAGATATTGTGATATCCCCAACAAGTAAACATGTCCCAACAAGGAACAACATCTCCATGTTTCAACAAGGAACAAACTTCATCTTCACCTGCAACTAGCAACGCTATAAGAGGGGCTGAGCAAAGCGGTAACATAGCCAATCAACGGTTTGATAGGAAAGGATGGTTAGAGGTTGGTCATGGCAATATGGGAGGCATGATATAGCAAGTGATAGGCATCGTAGCATAGGCATAGCAAAAGAGCGAGCATCTAGCAAGCAAAGATAGAAGTGATTTCGAGGGTATGGTCATCTTGCCTGCAAGGTTTTCAGAGTTGTCGAAAGCTTGATCCTCGAAAGCGTTCTCAACAGGTTCCTCGTTCACGTACTCGTCTCCCGGCTCTACCCAAAGCAAGAACACAAACAATGGAACCACAATAAATCACGGTGCAATGCACAAGCAACATGATGCAAAACATGACATGATATGCGAGATGTGTTATGCAATGCGTATGCGTGATCCGGAAGGAAAATGATGAACCAGGCATCAACTTGGCAAACCAAGTATGCCGCTGGAAAGGTGAGATGATTTCGGTTGAAATTGATATAAAGATCACCGGAATCGGATGCACGGTTTGCAAATGACAAGCAAAACAAGAATGGCACAAATCTGCCATTAACAGCATGATACCACTTAGCAAGCAACAAGAAATTAAGCTACTGCATCCAAACGTACTAACAAAGCATATGGCAGTGATCTACTCAAGATGCTTGACAAAAGATGAACCCTGAGCTACGGCTAAATCACATCATAACAGGTCCAAACAAGCATGGCAAAAGTGCAAAATATATCAGCTTCACAGACGGTGAAAAACTGAACATGGCAGAATCAGCATCAGGAAGCAATGTTCAGAGCAAGCAAACTACATGCTACAGGAACTTATAATAGCAAAAAAAGGCATGGCATGAATCTAATCAAAGCATAGAACAAAAGTCCCTTACTGACCATGAGCCAAAAGGGATCAGAAAATGTAATAGCACCCATATCAATATAGCAAGTTTCGTTAACAGATTCAGCAAACAGGACATGACATTGACAGAATTATGTAGTCATCTTCGCGAGCTCGATGCACTCACTACAGAGCATTAAATGAAAACCTAAGCATACATCCATCAAAAAGACATGGCATAGAAGCTATAAATGGCAAGAACAACATCATAGCATACACGGATCAACCACAACAACCTTGGCAAAATTGAATAACATGTAAACAATCTGCCAGGAAACATTTTATAGCCAAAGTAGAGCTCGATTGACTCAAGCTATGGCCCTCCATAATTGCAAACAAGGGCATGGAAGGATAGACAAAACCCATATTCTCAAAACATCCTTACTGAAGTATCTCAAAATATGCATGGATCTCTCGGTAGCATCAAGTTAACATGGCATAGAAATATCAGCAAAACAGGGGCTGAAATCAGCAACATCATGAAGCCTAGTTTGCATGCTTGTGCTAGTCACCACAGAGATCAAAAAAATACATGGCGTACACCCCTGTAAAGATGGCATGGCATATTACAAAACACATCTAGGACTCAAGATCATAGGATGCACACATAAATCATGACAAAAATGACAAAAGTGCATGTTCTGTTAAGAAACAAAAGCTAACATCATATAGCCCTCTTCCAACAGAATTTCTGGCATCAAGATGAGCTCAAATGAAAATGATGCAATGTAATGAAATGATCTACTCTTCTAGACGAGCAATTCAGTATGCTACACGCCTGAAACGGACCCACGAATGCAAAGTTGTGGCATGATCAAAATGCAACAAAATTATCATAGAATAAAGACTTGGAGGATTTCGGGGCTCGGGGAAAGTCAACCTCCCGTGGATCTAAGATCCGGTGCGCGCGAACCGAGGCGAGGCCGGCGGCGGCTCGCCGGAGAGGAGGAAGGAGGGACCGGGGACGAGGCCCGGGGCCGGAGGAGGAGGGGCAGCGGGCGCATGGCGCTGTGGTCGAAGGCCACGGGCACGGCCGCACAAGCGGAGGCGGCGACGGGCGGCGGAGAGCGGCGGGCGTTCGTGGCGCGCGGCCCGGGCGGCTGGGAGTGCCTCGCACGGGCCTCGCGGGCCCAGCTGGGTCGGCGGCGGCGGGCGCGGCTTTGCCCACGTGGCAGCCCGCGATTCGCCCGGTGGCGCGGGCGGACGTGTCCGGCCGTCCGGATTTCGTCCGGCGGCGCGAAGGGAGCGGGGAGACTAGGGTTTCATCCGGATTTCAGGGAAGGGACCTATATTTATAGGTAGAAGGAGCTAGGAAGCTCCAAATGAGGTGCGGTTTTCGCCCACACGATCGTGATCCGACGACGGAGAGCATGGAAGTGACTTAGATGGGTTATTGAGCTGTTTTAAAGGGGTGTTGGGCTGCAACTTAAAAGAGGCCTTTGCGAGAGTGCGGTTAACCGTTGGAGTACCAAACGAGCTCCAAATGACCCGAAACTTGACAGGTGGTCTACCGGTGGTGTACCAAGGCCACTTGACAAGGCTCGGTCCATTCCGAGAAAGTTTAGTACCCGCTCACGGAAAAACGTAAAAGGGGACGCCGGGGAACATAGGAGTGCGGATTGCAAAAGCGGACAACGGGAAAATGCTCGGAATCATGAGACGAACACGTATGCAAATGAGATGCACATGATGACATGATATGAGATGCATGACATGGACAAAATGCAAAAATGAAGAAAAACCCAACCACGGAGGGAATATCATAGCACGATGCCGAAAATGGCAAGAGTTGGAGTTACAAATATGGAAAGTTATATCCAGGGTGTTACAGATCATGTATATAGGCATCACGTCCGAGACAAGTAGATCGAAACGATTCTGCATCTACTACTATTACTCCACTCATCGACCGCTATCCAGCATGCATTTAGAGTATTAAGTTAAAAACAGAGTAACGCCTTTAAGCAAGATGACATGATGTAGAGGAATAAATTCATGCAATATGATAAATACCCCATCTTGTTATCCTCGATGACAACAATACAATCGTGCCTTGCAACCCTTTACATCCTTTGGTAAGGACACCGCAAGATTGAACCCAAAGCTAAGCACTTCTCCCATTGCAAGAACTACCAATCTAGTTGGCCAAACCAAACGGATAATTCGAAGAGACTTGAAAAGATAACTCAATCATACATAAAAGAATTCAGAGAAGATTCAAATATTATTCATAGATAAGCTGGATCATAAACCCACAATTCATTGGTCTCAACAAACACACCGCAAAAATAAGATTACATCGAATAGATCTCCACGAGAGAGGGGGAGAACATTGTATTGAGATCCAAAAAGAGAGAAGAAGCCATCTAGCTACTAGCTATGGACCCGAAGGTCTAAAGTAATATACTCAAACTTCATCGGAGGGGCTATGGTGTTGATGTAGAAGCCCTCCGTGGTGGATGCCCCCTCCAGCGGAGCTCCGGAACAGGCCCCAAGATGGGATCTCGTGGATACAGGAAGTTGCGGCGGTGGAATTAGGTTTTTGGCTCCTGTTCTGATCGTTTGGGGATACGTAGGTATATATAGGAGGAAGGAGTACGTCGGTGGAGCGTCAGGGGGCCCGCGAGGTAGGGGGCGCGCCCAGGGGGAGGGGATGCCTTCCGGGGCATCCCCAAGCTTTGACTTTTTGGTGTCCTTGGATTATATTGAGGTTGCCATGGGCATCTCCAAGCTTAAGCTCTTGCCACTCCTTGTTCCATAATCCATCAAAAGAATTCACCCAAAACTTGAAAACTTCACAACACAAAACTCAATAGAAATCTCGTGAGCTCCGTTAGAGAAGGAAAACAAAAGACTACTTTAAGGTACTGTAATGTAATCATTCTTTATTTATATTGGTGTTAAACCTACTGTATTCCAACTTCTCTATGGATTATAAACTATTTTACTAGCCATAGATTCATCAAAATAAGCAAACAACACACGCAAAAAAGAATCTGTCAAAAACAGAAAGTCTGTAGTAATATGTAACTAACGCAAACTTCTGGAACCCAAACAATTCTACCAAAATTAGAAGACCTGGAAAATTTGTTTATTGATCAGCATCAATTGGAATCACTATTTTATCACGTTCTGGTGATTTTTAACAATTCGGGAACTGAGCGCAAAGATTCTGGAAATTACAGCAAGATCGAATAACTATCTCCCAAGAAGATCTAATAGGTTTAACTTGGCACAAACACTAATTAAAACATAAAACCACATCTAAACAGAGGCTAGATGGATTATTTATTCCTAAACTGAAGCAAAAGCAAAAACTAAAAATAAAATTGGGTTGCCTCCCAACAAGCGCTATCGTTTAACGCCCCTAGCTAGGCATTGAGATTTCAATGATGCTCACAAGAAAGACAAGAATTGAGGCACAAAGAGAGCATCGTAAAACATGTGACAAACACATTTAAGTCTAACATAATTCCTATGCATAGGCATATTATAGGCAAACAAATTATCGTAGCAAGCAAAAACTAGCATTTGCAAGGAAGCGGAAAGGAACAATAGCAATCTTAACATAACGAGAGGTAATTTAGTAACATGAAAATCACGAGAGGTAATTTAGTAACATGAAAATTTCTATAACCACATTTTCCTCTCTCATAATAATTACATGTAGGATCATAAGAAAATTCAACAATATAGCTATCACATAACATATTCTCAACACGATCCACATGCATGCGAAGTTGACACTCTTCCGAAATGGTGGGATTAATATTAACTAAAGTCATGACCTCTCCAAAACCCACTTTTATCAAAAACTTCATAAGATTGAACATTATCCAAATATGTGGGATCTAAAGTTGACGCTCTTCCAAACCCACTTTCAATATTATTGCAAACACTATTATCAATCTCATATTCATCATGGGGATTAAATAAATTTCAAGATCATAAGAAGAATCACCCCAATCATGATCATTGCAGCAAGTAGAGGACATAGCAAAACTAGCATCCCCAAGCTTAGGGTTTTGCATATTTTTAGCACAACTGGCATCAATAGAATTTATAGTAAGATCATTGCAATCATGCTTTTTATTCAAAGATCTATCGTGAATCGCTTCATAAAGTATTTCATCACAATTTTTAGATTCACGAATTTCAGGCAAAACCTCATAAAGATAATCTAGTGCACTCAATTCACTAGCAATAGGTTCATCATAATTGGATCTCTTAAAGAGATTAGCAAGTGGATGAGGATCCATAAACTTTTAGCAAGCGGAGATGCAAGCAAAAGAAGGCACATGGTAACACAAGATTGAGCGGAGGAAGGGCGAATAAAACGGCAAGGGTGAAGTGGGGGAGAGGAAAACGAGAGGCAAATGGAAAATAATGTAATGCGAGAGATAGGGATTGTGATGGGTACTTGGTATGTTGACTTTTGCATAGACCTCCCCGGCAACGGCGGCAGAAATCCTTTTTGCTACGTCTTGAGCTTGCGTTGGTTTTCCCCGAAGAGGAGAGGATGATGCAGCACAGTAGCGTAAGTATTTCCCTCAGTTTTTGAGAACCAAGGTATCAATCCAGTAGGAGGCCACGCGCAAGTCCCTCGTACCTGCACAAAGCGATAGCTACTGCAACCAACGCGATTAGGGGTTGTCAATCCCTTCACGGTCACTTACGAGAGTGAGATCTGATAGAGATAATATTTTTGGTATTTTTGGTATAAAGATGCAAAGTGAAAAGTAAAAGCAAAGTAAAAACAAAGCAAGTAAATAAAGTGATGGAGATTGATATGATGAGAATAGACCCGGGGACCATAGGTTTCACTAGTGGCTTCTCTCAAGAGCATAGGTATTCTACGGTGGGTGGACAAATTACTGTTGAGCAATTGACAGAATTGAGCATAGTTATGAGGTTATCTAGGTATGATCATGTATATAGGCATCACGTCCGAGACAAGTAGATCGAAACGATTCTGCATCTACTACTATTACTCCACTCATCGACCACTATCCAAAGATGCATCTAGAGTATTAAGTTAAAAACAGAGTAACGCCTTAAGCAAGATGACATGATGTAGAGGAATAAATTCATGCAATATGATAAATACTCCGTCTTGTTATCCTCGATGGAAACAATACAATACGTGCCTTGCAACCCTTTCTGTCACTGGGTAAGGACATCGCAAGATTGAACCCAAAGCTAAGCACTTCTCCCATTGAAAGAACTACCAATCTAGTTGGCCAAACCAAACGGATAATTCGAAGAGACTTGCAAAGATAACTCAATCATACATAAAAGAATTCAGAGAAGATTCAAATATTATTCATAGATAAGCTGGATCATAAACCCACAATTCATCGGTCTCAACAAACACACCGCAAAAAGAAGATTACATTGAATAGATCTCCACGAGAGAGGGGAGAACATTGTATTGAGATCCAAAAAGAGAGAAGAAGCCATCTAGCTACTAGCTATGGACCCGAAGGTCTGAAGTAAACTACTCACACTTCATCGGAGGGGCTATGGTGGTGATGTAGAAGCCCTCCGTGGTGGATGCCCCCTCCGGCAGAGCTCTGGAACAGGCCCCAAGATGGGATCTCGTGGATACAGGAAGTTGCGGTGGTGGAATTAGGTTTTTGGCTCATGTTTTGATCGTTTGGCGATACGTAGGTATATATAGGAGGAAGGAGTACGTCGGTGGAGCGTCAGGGGGCCCACAAGGTAGAGGCGCGCCCGAGGCGCCCTCCACCTCGTGACCGCCTCGCACTTCTTGGAGTAGGGTCCAAGTCTCACGGATCACGTTCGGTGAGAAAATCACGTTCGAAGGTTCCATTCTGTTTGGACTCCGTTTGATATTCCGTTTCTTGAAACACCGAAATAGGCAAAAACAGCAATTCAGGCTGGGCCTCCGGTTAATAGGTTAGTCCCAAAAGTAATATAAAAGTGGAAAATAAAGCCCAATATAGTCCAAAACAGTAGATAAAGTAGCATGGAGCAATCAAAAATTATAGATACGTTGGAGACGTATCAATCTCTAGAAAGACTTATATTTAGGAACGGAGGTATGAGGTAGTATCATGTATGACATCTACATATCTAATTTAGCAGCCAGTAGTAGAAATCATTATGCACACAAAGGATTACTGGTCGAAAATCCTAGCAAAGCAATGGCGAACCGCAGAACAATACAAGAGAGAGAGAGAGAGACGCGCTTACAAGATCATAGCAATGCCTCAGTCCAGGATCTTGGTTCGCCAAGCTGTTAGATCCAGAAGAAACATCGTCCTTGTAGTTTTTGTCAGCTGCATAACAGGTAACAACGACCGGTTAGTATATTTGAAGTACATCGGGCAGGTGATGCTGGGCGGGTTTAAAGGTGACAAGTACCTAGGCCGTGGGGGTGCTTGGCATCTCTCCAGACGGTGGAAATCGGGTTAGAAACCTCGAGGGTGATGATGCTGCGCTGGCTGTTGGGGTCTGGTGAGGAGATCTAGAACCGTCGAGTAGGGTGTTTGTGGAGCAGCTCCAGTAGGGTGGACTACGGTGTTGGCGAAGCGGATCTGTGGCCGTGGACGAGGGCGTATGTGAAGCTGCTCCGGTGGTTGGGTTAAGGATGGTGTCGGCAGGCGGATCTGCGGCCGTGGGCCAGGCGTCGAAGCTGCTCCGGTGGTTGGGTTAAGGATGGTGTCGACGATGCGGATCTGCGGCCGTGGATGTAGCGTCGGTTGCTCCGGTGATTGGGTTAAGGGTGGTGTCGACGATGCGGATCTGTGGCCGTGGATGGGGCGTCAGAAGCTGCTCCGGTAGGTTGGATGAGGGTGCGAGGAAGCGGATCTGAGGCCGTGGACTTGTGAGTTGGCAAAGCGGCCCCGGTAGGATTGAGAATGGTATAGGCGAAGCTACTCCGGTAGGGTTGAGAAGGTGTCGGCGAAGCGGCTCCGGTAGGGTTGAGGAAGGTGTCGGTGAAGAGGATCAGAGACCATCGATGGGGGCGTCGGTGGGGCGGCTCCGGGGGGTGTGGACGAAGCGTCTCCGGTGGGGAGTATGAATGAGCCGCCGCAGATGCGCGGTGGTTGATGAGAGTACCGCCGAAGCAGATCCGGCGTTGTGGACAAGTCCGGCACTGAATGGGTTGTGGTACAGTGGTGGATGAGCAGTCTACTTGTTTCTAGGGGAGGTGGGAGGGGTAGATGCGGCCGCAGAAGCAGATCCGACGAGGTGGACGCCGCTGGAAGTGAATGGGCTATGGTACGTCGGTGGATGAGCACTCTAGGGTTTCGAGAGGGAAGGGGAGAAAGGGCGATGAAGTACGGACGGCGTGATGTAAGATGCTCTGGTGCTGTGGAGTTAGTCATTTTTGCGGGAGGGGGAGAGGAAATGGGGGTGCCGTGTAGTGGGGGAACCGGAAGTTACCAAAGCAGCCCCGACCTATCATGTAGATGAGGGCGGTATTGTAACTGTTGGTCTCCGTGCAACAAGAACAAAAGGGGGATTTCGTATGCTAAAGACTAAGGTGGCGGAAATTTTAGAAGGAGGCGGAGATTTTGCCGCCCAGCAGATCGTTCGTATCCGATTTCAACTAATTTCTGACCGTGTCGTGGAAGGTCATGCTAGACTGTGTACACGGGCACGCGTCGGCCATTAATAACTGGTGTGAAGTCCACCCCAGAGAAAAATACAATAACTCGGGATGATGCGCCGATAACTTGGACGTTCACACGGGCGCGGCCAATCGTACGGGTGTAGTGGCGCGTTCACAAAAAGGGATCAAACGCTCCGCCTATGTATTTCTCGTGTAAATAGATAATTTAGTGCCATTGGTTATTTACTTTAAACATAATGCGTTGACGTGTTAGTGTAGAGGCGCACAAAAAGAAATGGATATTGTAGTCAGCTACTTAAAAGTGTTACCTCATATGATTACATAGCCTCCATTTCATAAATTGCGTACCCGTTGAATTCATATATGAATATTACATATATTACTTCAACATAGAAACTTAAATCATCCAAGACTAATGAATTTGAATGCAAGAGTAACAATGGTGCATGTACATGATAGCTACATTGGTTGTTTGAAGAAACATCAACGTAACTTTGGCATGCACAACTGAAAAGGTTTATTTAAATAGAAAAAATGTGATATGTGAGTGTCCAATCTTTATAGCGTTGAATCGATATTGTACCTTTGGCCACGATCTGAAGTAGATATTGACTTATGTTCAAGCGATGCACGTCCACGATCGCTAGATAGTGATACGTGAATGAATTGTGCAATCTCTCTCACACGCATACATATCTCATTTCCCTGTGGGCATCGGAATCACACACGCGCACATCGTGTATTTCTCTCCCTCCGTCAGGGTTAAATTCGTCTTTCTACCTCGTCCTACAAGTCTCTCACACAGAAACACACATGCTCTCTATGTCTAACACGCCCACCCCTTTAATTCCGCCCACCCACAACCACTAATGTCTCAAAGTATAATAATGTCTCTCACACATATGCTATCTACCTATCCCTTAATATAGCTAGATATGTGTCACACAAACTCCTCCCTACTAGCAAGATGCCCATGCGTTGCACGGAACATCAAGATGCATTTGTATGAGAAGTTTATCATGTGGGAGAAAAGGATGAATGAGGGAATGCCTTATTTGCAAATGCGGAGAGGGGTGTGGGTATCTTTTTGCAAAATTGCCATAGTTTCCTTCCTGTCCGTCGGATATAAATCGGACGGCCTATATTGCATGATGGCAGGAACACCATCATCACCAACTCTGTTTTTTTATAAGAGTAGAGATATGTGAGTGTCACTGCCCCCCCCCACACACTTCCCAAAACCGAAGGAGTAGGGTGACACCTCGATCTTGATACTAATCATCGGTGGCTTCTCTCTCAAACATACACACACACACTACCCGGCAATCAAGGAGTAGGGTGGCACATCGATCTTGATAATAATCTATCTACTCCTCTTTCAAACACACACACACACACACACACTCGCTTAGTTGTGCCTCTCCGTGCCTACCGCACACTCTCGTCGTCTTTCTCTCCCTCCCCCAACAATGATAGCGGAAGGGTGACAACTCGATCTGATCATAATCATCAATTGGTTTCTCTCTCAAACATTGTGTCTCGGTGCCTCGCTTCGGTAGCCCCCTCGATATGTAGACTTCTCGCATGCGTACGTAGTGACGATGATGGCGAACTGAACCCAGTGTGCCTTGTTTTTACCGGCCTCATGTGATAGTTTTCACCCTGTTTTCTGTTAATTAACATGGAAACCTTTTCTTTTTTACTACTAGTGAATCTGAAATCATTCGGGACAGACATAAAATATATCACTTCAACCCAATTATCACAGCAACTATTTTAAAATAAATTAGCTAGCTGCCCGTTTGTTGCAGGGAACATCAAGATGCATTTGTATGAGTAGTTTATCTTGTGAGAGAAAAGGTTGAACGAGGGAAGGCCTTATTTGCGAACATGGAGAGATGTGTGGGTATATTTTTGCAAAATTGCCATCATTTATTTCCTATCCGTTAGATATAAATCCGACGGCCTATATTGCAGGATGGCACGCACACCATCATCACCAACTCTGTTTTCTACTCCCTCCATCCGAAAATACTTGTCATCAAAATGGATAAAAGAGATGTATCTAAAACTAAAATACGTCTAGATACATTTCCTTTTATCCATTTTGATGACAAGTATTTCGAACGGAGGAGTATTTGTCTTTAGAGATTTCAACAAGTGACTATGACCGGACCTTACCAACATACTCAAAAAAGTAGTCCATAATTTTGATGTTACTCTCTTTTCTTGGCGGTGCAAGTGCCATCTGGATACCTCATAAATAAATCAAGGAAAAATCGGCCCCTTCACGAAAAGACATACGGAGCAAAATGAGTGAATCTACACTCTAAAATATGTCTACATATACATCCTTATGTGGTAGTCCATTTGAAATCTGAAAAAGACAAATATTTAGGAACGAATGGAGTATATATAAGAGTATACATGGAGATATATCTCCAAAGATGGTCTACAACAAAAATGTGTTGGGCTGGTTAGCGCGGATGCTCGCAACGCGATGAAATGAGTTCGTATTCTCTCTTTTAACTTCATATTTTTCTATTATATAATACTCTACTTATTTGATATATAATTCTTTTCGCCATCGTACTAACAAGGAACCCACAGATACTTAGAATACAAGATTAAGGATGGACTTGTTTCTTTTTAACTTTACATAAAGTTGTAGCCACCACCGCAAGTCACGTGTACATTGTGCATGCAATTAACTTTTTATAGAGGGACAATCATACAGGCAATTAACTCAAATGGATTGGATGTCACTCTATTATTTCCAGCATAAAGAGCATCTCCAACGGCAGCCGGCAAATTTCCTCCCGCTTCCTTAAGCGGAGGACAACATCAAACGCCAGCGACATACATTTTTACAACTATAACCAACCAGATGAAATTCGTGCAAACACGGACTGATTGCATATAAGCATGAAGGATTTCGTACAAAAAAGCCGGATCTTCATATAAACATGATGGATTTCATTACATTTACATGAACTAAGAGGTGCCAATCCGGCTCTCTTGTATAATTAATACTCCCTCCGTCCAGGAAATGGATGTATCTAGACTTATTTTAGTTCTAAATGGCACCGCGGATCCCTTTGTCTTCCTCATGTCCGAGACACTTGCGGGGTCGACGAAGGTCCTCGGAAGAGATGAAGCGACAAAGAAACCACCTGAATCATGATGCGTCGCCTCGGCGGTGGCCTTCATGGGTCCCAAGTGGCGGCGGCCTTCCGTGTTCTACTTCTCCTCGAAGATGGCGGCGGACACACAGAAGCTGGCCACCGACTCGTCGCTCTCCATGCACCCAGCTTCTATCTCTGCCTGCATGGCACTGCCGCAGGCACGGGAGGCGCGCCCACAGACACGGGAGGCGCGCCCACCGCAGACATCGGTGGCGCTTGATGCAGCCAGCAGCGGCGCCCGTACCGGCGTGCTCGTCGCCGTGCCGGCATGGAGCAACTCGCCACTCCTCATTGAGCTGAACTGGAGCGGCGAGTTGTTGAACCACGCGCCTGCTTGGGGCAGCAACTAGCTCCGTCGGGCCAAGCGAGGTTGGTGAAGCACCGAGCGGCCTCGCCCGTATCCGGAGGGCTCGGCGGGCCACCCAGCCGGGTAATATGCCGGAGAACGGCTCCTCGGAAGCCATCGAGGAGTGGAGAAAATGGTGAAGAAGGAGATGGGGAGCGGCGGAGGGTGCGATTCTTGCTCGCTGTTTATGCGGCCTCATGTAAATAGAGGCGGACGGTAGGAAACAGCGGCGTCTGGCTTCGTTTAAACTGAGGGCGGACGGGAGGAGCTTGGCCGGTGTTGCGTTTAATTCCGGCCCACTCATGAACGGACGTGTGGCCGGAGTAGGATTCTCGGTTTGCATGCGGATTTAACGGAGGGGTTTAATGGAGGCGTCGGGCGTGCAGTGGGCGGCGCAGTACTATTTGATTTGACAGCAGTAATGAGCCTTCAAATCACAAAGGCCCTCGCCTCTCGTGAAACCGACCGAGCTAGACTGCCCGCCCTCTAGCCTTTTAAAAAATGTATATACTCCACTTTTTACGATAGTAGTATCGATGGATTGCGCCATGGAGAAAAACTTGAAATTAAAAAAAGGTGGTACATATAGAGAGCGCTAAATGGCCAAATTATGCATATAGTACTATTAAAAAGGCTTGTCACAATAATGGTGTCCAGCACAAGTGCACAACCCACCCTCAAATAAAACTAAGCACCACAGAATTCTTTGACAAAACTAAGCACCACGAAATTCTTTGACAACTAAAGCTGCTGGCTATATGATGTTGGCCATATACATTGTGCGTATATAATGTGAAGAAAGCAGTGGTAGTACTATACCAACTAAAAGATGAAATGTAAGAAATACTAGTATATGCGTCTTTGAAGAGTTAAAGTAACAAGAAGAAACATAACATAGTTCTGCTGGGGCTCAACACAACACACCCCTCAAATTAAATTAAGCACACCTGAAATTAAACTTTGCAACTATTCCGGTAGACACTGCATTAGAACCACCATGAGCAACGACACTGCCACCTTACTCGGAGTCCTCGTCCACGTCCTCGACTTCTTCCTTGTCCCTCTTCCTCTTGGCCGATACTTCTTTGCTTGAACCGCACACTTGGCCGTTGCTCTTCATCCAACCCTTGTAGATATTGAAGCAAAGGTAGCCATCCATTGCAGCGTAGTGGATGTGGTCTATATCTAGTACATTCCGCTGTCATGCATGACGATGAAACGTGTATGGAGGTTTCTCCAGTTTACCGTACGAAGGATGAACCATGGCTCCTGCCAGGGTCAGCATTGAAGGCTGAAGAGAGGACACCAGCCGATTCTTCTGGAGGTCGAAGGTGTTGCCTACAACGAGGCCTATCCGACGCAGGACTTCTTTTTCGTTACCAAAGTCTATAGTAACGAATTTGACTAGGTTGCTCCCGAGGAAGTCCTTAAAATCCTGGCACTCAACGTCGGCATGGCATATGTGGTAGACCAAGCATAAGTCATGCACACAAACCTGGATCACGGCGGGCTTCTTCCTCTCTTCGTCCTTTAGATCCTTCTCTCGTCCTAGGACTGTGGTGCACTCAACATCTAGCCTAGCGACCCACTCATCATCTGAGTTTTCGAACATGCGTCTGAAGCGAGAAAGGCATCCTTTCACCGTCGCGGAAGAAGCGGGTGTGAATGACGTCGAACTCATCGCCGGTGATGGTTCTAACCTTGTACTCACCGCCGATCGTGCAGATTTGGGAGGCCATGGATTTGGGAGGAGGGTTAGGATTAGTGGAACTGCCGTAATGTGAATGGGCCGGGACGACTAGGAAGCGAACCGCCGTAGTATTGAAGGGACGTGCGGGGCGAGTAGGAAGCGAATCGTCGGCGTCTGACAGCGGCAGGGTAGTGGCTTTCCATTCTCCCATGATACGGGCTTCCGAGAGCCCTTGGATCTGAGATCGAACGGTTGCATGGCGTGATCCTAGACCTATGGGTGAGTATCCTATCTTGGAGGGTTATTCTGCAAATTTTCAGCAACTTAGCATGCAACCGTTTGATCTCAGATCCAAGGGCTGCCAGCAGCCCGTATCATGGTCGCTCCTACCACGGCCGTCGCGTCGCTCGCGCGGTTGCGCCCTTGGAGATTTGACACGGTGCGTTAGGCTATCTGATGTTGGCATGTCATGCATAGTCATCACTTAGTCACTCATACTACAACAAGGTTGGCTATAAGTATATTTTTTTACTCCTCTCTATCTCTTTCTTCGTACTCCCTCCGTCCCATAATATAAGAACGTTTTTGACACTAGTGTAGTGCCAAAAGCGTTCTTATATTATGGGACACAGGAAATACTAGTATTATTGCATTTGCCAAGGAGTGACCTCTTCCAATGAAATGGTGTTGCTAAGTTTGCTTCATTTAATTAGCTATAGACTCAAAATTGTCTTTTCACCTAGGTACACGCGCTTAGCACCGTTTCCTCCTTGGGTCACAAAACTAGTCCCTCTCTTCTTGATTAACTTGCCACATCAGACTTTATGCCTATGTGGCAAGCTTAAGCACCTGTAGGAGCAAGTAAAAGTAAGTACAATAGTGCGCTTTACATGTCATTTTTGCATATGTGGAGGAAAGAGAGGCAAGGAAAAAGTGGAGAAGTGGGCTATCATGCAAGAGCCAGCCTCTACTACATGGTGGAGCATTGGGAGAGGCACCTGTATGGTGGTGGTGGGGAATCGGGAGACTCACGCCGGTCGTGGCGCCCGTAGTTAAAATGATATTGGCAAGTCAAATCACGGGCCCCACACATCCTGTAGTAACTTCATTTGTCAAATCACACAGCCCTACGTTTGCAGCAGCCTACTCCCTCGTCTTCTCACGTCTCTGTCGAAGCGACTAGGCGGAACTGCCCCGCCTACCATGCAGGAAAAGCCCGCGCAGTATACTCCCTCCGTCTAGGTGACCAAGGTGGAGATGAAAACGAGAGAACTTAATGTTTAGTATTTGCTAAGGCTGGTTGTAATGGTACTAGCCTAGCAATTTTGATGAGGTGTCATAGAATTAAATGAAGAAAGAGAGAGAGAGAGAGTTGAGCACTATGTGTCATACATGGCAATAAATAAAGTACTACATGATACTAATATATGATACATGGCACAACAGTTTTGCTAGAACTCATCTAGATGAGATATAATTTGGTCTCATTCATCTTTTATAGCCATTGGATGGGATGCTATATAAGATGCGTGTGTGCTGACGTGGGTTGTATTTGTTCTTGTGCAATGAACCGACCACTTTGCATGTCATGTTTGAAAGTCTCAAGTCATTAAAAGCATACAAGCCCCACATCTCTTCTTGGTTGATTCCTCTATTTATGTCCAAAAATAGGAAACAACGTTAGAGTTAATGCACCACGCCTATGTGTTTACTATTTGGTTTTCGTAAGATGACTTAATACTCACCTAGACAGGAGGAGTATTCGATTTGTGATGGGCGCTTGATTCCGATCTGGCTTTAATGCAGAGCGAGGGAGGAGTAGCGGTTCGATATGTTGAGCAGCCAATGCATCCTCCTTCAATTAATGCATGAGGTAAGTAATGGGAGGAGGTCCGAGGAAAAAGAGGTCTGCGATGTGAATGCAGCGCGATTTGCCCTCATTGCCCTCATATAAAGGCGCCCTCCATTCCAATGCATCTAGCACATAAATGCGCATAAGCATTTGCCTAAGCACCTACACTAAGCGCAAAAGATCTCCTCCGGACCCATGGCGGTGATCTGGCGTGGCCGGTCAGCGGCTGCGCCGAATGGTCCACAGCCTTCCGGCTGCGGCATGGCGCCGAGATCGTGTCGAGCGGTGTTGGAGACCGGCGGTGGATGGCCGCCGTCGGCGCCAACTACGACTCTCGGTTGGACGAGATGATCGTTGCCACCGACAACAAGTTCACTTGTCATCAAGAAGCTCATGGACGACATCGCCGTACTCCTCCAGCCCAGCGCCGGGATCCTCATTGCCTGCCATCCTAATCAGCCTCCATGGTGAACCTCTTTCAAGCCTTTGGTGGCCCTGCATGCCGCCCGACGCCACGAAGAATGTCCACTGGAGGTCGCGCTTCGCCGCGAGGTGCCTCTCGCCACCGCAAGAATTCGTCGACCTACACATCCACGTGTCTGAGCAAATCGTGTACATAGGTATCTACAAGGCCGGTGAGGATGCTCACGAGGTTGTCCTTCCTCAACTGGTGGAAGCCTTGGATGCCTTTGCTGAAGCACCTCAACCTCACCACAAAGCCGCGCTCCTTAGCCGCGGTCGGTGGCCCAGCGCACTAAGTTGAGAAGGAGGAGGTCCTGCGTTCGTGGATCCATCTTTCTTCTTGCCTTACGTAACCACCACTACGATCGCATCGCCATCGTGGCCTTAATTCTTATTGTGTTGTTGCATTCTCGTTCCGGTCAATACCGGCGTGTGCGATCCCTTTGCTTAATTATATGCATCAACGTAACTAGTACTCCATCCGTCAATTTTATAAGTTGTGCTTACCTTTTCCATCAACTTAGGTACAGCGGGCATCTTACTAGAAACACTAGAATATGTCTATATAATCCGTATGTGATAGTCCATTTGAAATCTCAAAAAGACAAATATTTAGGTGCGGAGGGAGTAATATATTAGGAGTATATCAAAACAATAGTGATTTCTTTCAAGTTTGTGAACAGATACTACTATTCTACTACTTTGGATCCGTCTGGCATACGGGCACATTCTTTGGTAAAAGGAAAAGGCATGCAGCGTTAGCGTCGCACCCCCCTACGCCCGGGAATCGGGAGTACAACCACGGCCCGTCCGGCCACGACACATAAGCTTAGGGAAGGCGTGTTGCCTAGCATTTTCACTTTCATGTGGGACCGCCCGTTGAGCAAACCGACACCCGCCCTTGGCGGGTTGGAAAAGCAAGCGAGGGAAGATCGAGCTATATGCAGGAAGCCAAGAAATTTGGTGTCAGACGGGGCTCGTTGATAGAGTAGGAGCATTCCGTACTAGTACTACTCCTACTAGTACCAAGTTTGTACTCCTAATACTATATTACTAGTACTACCACCATACAACTAGTAGGTACATGCACGGCACAACATCGTAGGAACAAAAAACGGGAAGATCTTGTTTTGGGTGATTTATCTTTTTTTCAATCAACGTAGTATGAATAATATGATGTGGGGGGCACCCATGAAGCTTATGTGGTTTGGTTGCATGGCTATGGAAGGTTAGAGAAAAAATAAATAGATAATGTGTTTAGAGTGCACTCCACTAAATAGATACTAGAAAGGTACATGTGCATTGCACGCATGAGATTTGGCAACCAAATTATGAATAAATACAACATTATAGCATGTAAGCTTTGAGTCATATATGCATGATGTAGATGTTAGATTTAATACTTATAGTTCATCTCATTCAAAATCATTTAGTTTTCATAAAAAAGCTAATCTATTTTAAGATTCATGGAATTGTGCGTTGTAAAGCATAAAGTAAAAACAACTAATGGCAATTCATGTAGAAAAAAATTTGGGCAATTATGATACAGAAGATTCTAGAACAAAGGATAAGTGCTTGTGTTTTGAGGTTTGTGCATTATGCTTAAGTTCAACCATGGAGTCTTCTAGATTGTACATGTGGCAAAATGTGGTGGAATGTAGATGATATCCAACGGCCAGTAGTGCTCGGATTTACCATCTCTGCACCGTCGGATTGGCTTCATCCAACGACCATATTTCACAGTTATTCGCACACTATATAGGGGTATAGATATACTTTGGATCCATTGCAACGGACCGACACATCTATATCTATACCCTCTATATAGTGTGTGGCTTTGAAAGTTGGTCGTTGGATGAAGCAATCCGACGCAGACAAAGATGGCAAATCCGAGCACTACTCGCTGAATATCATCCACCAGATACGCCACATGTATAATCTAGAAGACTCCATGGTTGAACTTAATCATGACTAACTTCACCACGACTAAGCTTAGGCAAAGTTATTAGTTCTTCAAAATGAGAGCCACAAGTTGGCAAGCCTAAGGAATCTTGCCACATTTTTTGTGTGTATGTCATGTGGGGCCTTAGTGTGGCTTGCCTAAGGTGTGGCTTAGAACCAAACACTCACCTAAGTTAATCAAACTTGCCTAACCTTACATTCCACCAGATTTTGCCACATGTTAGAATCGAGCTCCACATGTAGAAGCATAATGCACAAACCACGAGAATCTCATGCGTGCAATGCACGTGTACCTTACTAGTACTAGTTGGTAGTAGTAGTAAGAAACAAATTCCAGTTTGCCACGAGCTCGTCTTTGCGGGAGCACCACAAGGCCTGCCGGGAGTTATATTTCCCTCTCGGGGCCCACGGGACCGAACTTGATGGCTTAGTGTAGGCCTATGAGTCAATGACATGCGGACCTTAAATGCGGCTGGCCCACATGTCATTATCATGGTGGTGGCGTGGTTCGCGACTCACTCGTTCGAGATGAACCCGGCGGTGGTGGCGTGGCCATGGCGAGGTGCCTGGTGGGCGTCGGGGTGTTCTGGCGTAGATGGCCTACCGGTAGTACTACGTAGTACATAAGTACTCCAAGCGAGGATTGATGCCCCAGACGAAATGTGTCGAGCATTTGGATGAAAATTCAATGGTGCGAGAATGCGGATCGAACCTGACAGCCGGAGTAGGCAAACGCGTCCAATCGGGTGTGTCTATGGTAGAAAGTTGATGGTCGCCCTGATTCGGTAGCCCGCATGTCATGCACACACAAAGCGGAGAGGAGGCGGTGGGGCCGAGGAGGGTGAGGGCGCGTCGGGGATGAGGATCCCCAGCGCGAACAATCCTACCATTACATCAGCGACATGTGGGACCCATAAGTGTGGGTCCCACATCGGCGAAGAAAAAGCGAGCAAAGGCGGTGATAGCCACGTTAGAGGATCCATGTCACGTCGGGGGCGATCGTGCCGTGGGTTGGAGGCGGCGTCGTGGGGAATCGGCGATGTGGGTGTGGCGATGGTAGAAACAAGAAAGCGTGATGGTCGTCGTGGTTCAACTTCCATGGACAAGCTGTCATGTCTGGCGACACATGTATATCAAAACTAGAGTGTTTATATTTCAAGCACGTGAACAAGTATTATTCTACTACTTTGGATCCATTGCAGCATACGGGCAGACACATTGGTAGTAGTAGTGTCCATCTCTATCTCTAGAGGCCTTCCCTCGTTCATCCTTTTCTCTCACAAGATAAACTACTCATACAAATGCATCTTGATGTTCCGTGGAACACACGAGGATGTTTCCTTGGGGGTCTCTCCAGCGCGGCGTGGCCGTGTTGCAAGTTGGCGCCCTTGAGATGCCGAGGTTGAGGGGCACTCGGATTTCCTCCGATGAGCGGAGTAAGATGAGTTTGATCACGTAGTAAATGCATTCTAAAGACTACTTTTCGTGTCCATTTCCTAATTCTCCCCTGCCCACTATTTCCACGAGGTTAGGCTTGGTGCGAGTGGAGATTGGCTTGCATATGTACGGGAGGGTACCAACATCAATTTGCACAACATTTACAACGGTGACACCGTTCCCATAGAACCTTTGTCCAACAAGATCAACCATGCAACGGGCCACCGCATTAATTGGTACGATGGAACCATGGTGAGATTGAATAAGATAGCACGAACCTTGAACATGGCGGTCAAAGGCGGACCATGCTGTCTGCGGCCGATTTGTTGCCGTACGAGTAGGAAAAGGCTGCTGTGCTCCTTTCTAACCGCATCTTGTGTGACAAACGAGGACTTATTTTGTATGGGACACATCCTCGATATACTCCCTCTCTCCTAGTTTATTTGTTTTGAATCTTTTCGTTTTATAAGTTTCAAATTCAAATTTACAGCTCCTCATCACATGTTGAGATTACAGTGTCCATTAAATCATTGCGTGCATGTATAGTAAATAAACAAATCTCGAGTTTGGCACGAGTTAGATGCTTTGAGGAGCACCACAAGCCTGGCCAGGGAGTTACATTTCCCTCTCGGGGCCGTCGGGACTGAGCTTGATGCCTTACTACACCTACCTTTGAGTCAATAACATGTGGACCACGATAGGTGACTGGTCCACATGTAATGCTCCGATAAGCGAGAGGGTAGTGGGGCCAAGAGAAGTGAGCAGCTTGGTCGGGGCGTGTGGTTTCATGGGTTCGGCGGCATCGTGGGAATCATGGTGGTACGTGGTAGAAACTTGATGGTCGCCGCATTTTAGGTGGCCCACATGTC